>JAOXOE010000256.1:25171891-25238704 GCA_028565055.1 Phoeniculus purpureus
GTCTAGGTGATCCTGCTGTGGCAGAGGGATTGGACTGGATGATCTTTCGAGGTCCCTTCCAATCCCTAATGTTCTGTAATTCTTTGACCAGACATGCCCAATGGACCTCTTTCCCCTACACCATCACTTTGAAAAGGAAATTTAAGAACCCTTTTCCAGAGAAGCTCATGGTGTAGCAGCCCACTTCCAGATTTTGCATTACAGAACTGAAATGGGGAAAATTGTCTCCAGAATTTCTCATTTCGCTGAACATTAATACCTTTCGAGAACAATTGCACACTCCTATTGTGTGACCTCTGTGCCTTACCCAAACTGAAGCAAAAGCATTTGCTTCCGCTTCCCACTTCGAAAGATCACACATGGGAGGAAGCATGAAGGGGAACTTTCTGATTACTTCTGAGTGAGGATTATACAGATGAGACCATAAATAATATCAGAGCTATTGAAATGACCTGACAGGACGGTGAGATTTATTTCGTAGTTTATCTGAACGCTTTTGTGAGGGAGACGATGGAGTGAAGCTTGAGCGTTCAATTTAATCCCTTCCTCCCCTTTTTTATTGAGTCAGGAGATGTTTAAAGAAATTTATGTGGCTGTTTGAAAGTCAGAATTTTTAATAAGTGACACAGAAAAAGAGATTACAGTGAGGAAAAGACGCAGATAACACAATACTATACATTACAAAAAAAAATGGCTTTGCAGCGACTTTCCCTACGAAGGCCGAGGGACAGGAGTGATTTTTGGTGATTTATCGACACATTTCCCTTAAGCACTATCTCTGTGTGACTGAAGGGGAGGAATAAAGGAAAAAGAAAGGTTGGAAACCTCACTGTGTAGCTGCAATATACGGGTGGAGAACTACTTCCCAGTGAGGGAAACAGAGCACTAGAACAAGCTGCCCAGGGAGGTTGTGGAGTCTCCCTCACTGGAGATGTTTAAGACCCACCTGGATGTGTTTCTGTGTAACTTGGTCTAGGTGGTCCTGCTCTGGCAGGGGGATTGGACTAGATGATCTTTCGAGGTCTCTTCTAATCCCTAACGATTCTATGACTCCCAGGGGCACCATGAACATGTATGAATATACTCAGCTGAGGCAGTGACCAGGTATGGCCAGGCCATGTTTGCTGACCTACTAGCTGCCCAAAAGCAGAATTATGTTGCTCAGATGTCCATAGGGACACACAAATGGTAAAGTGCTGTTTTCTTTAGCACCAGCTTTATCACCAACTTCTCTAGGGCAAGTAATTAAAGAGAGGTTTTCCTCCCTCTCCACTCTGCCCTGGTGAGACAGCATCTAGAATCTTGTATCCAGTTCTGGGCCCCTCAGTTCAAGGACACAGAACTGCTGGAGAGATGCCAGCGCAGAGCTACAAAGGTGATGAAGGGAGTGGAACATCTCCCTGTTGAGGAAAGACTGAGGGAGCTGGGTCTCTTTGGCTTGGCGAAAATGAGACTGCGGGGTGACCTAATTAACATCTATAAATATGTGAGGGCTGGGTGTCAGGAGAACAGAGCTAGGTTCTTCTCAGTGTCATCCAATGTGACAAGGGGCAGTGGGTGTGAGCTGGAACAGAGGAGGTTCCATATAAATATCAGAAGGAACTTCTTCCCAGTGAGGGTGACAGAGCACTGGAAGGGGCTGCACAGGGAGGGTTGTGGAGTCTCCTTCTTTGGAGATGTTTAAAATCCACCTGGACATGTTCCTGTGCAAATTGATCCAGGTGACCCTGCTGTGGCAGGGGGATTGGACTGGATGATCTTTTGAGATCCCTTCAAATCCCTAATGTTCTGTGATTCTGTGAATTCACATTTAACACTGAATTCTCAGCCTAAATCAAAGGTGAGGGTTGCAGTGGTGTTTCATGAACACTTAACAAAATATTTTCATGGTCACAGGCCTGTCTGTTTAGAAAGACTGTTCCTCACTCAGAATCTGGCCTTTTATTCTTCAGCTAACAGGTCATTCTGAAGTGGTTAAAAAGCCAAATCCATCCATACATTTCTCCCTCATTCACTTCAGATTTACTGTTGATAGCTAATTAAAAATTTGTTTCATATTTAAACAAATGGAGATGAATTTAGACTTAAATCTCATGTAACTGTAGTTTTAAATACTTCCTTGTAGGCCAAATATCATATACATGCAGAAATCTGTTTCCAAGCTTCTGCATGAAGCAGAAACAGCAATAATTCATGTCTAAAGGACAGCTAAAATATGCACTGCTTTGAATACTCTCAATGTTGTGCACAAGGGACTGGTGAAGAGAATCAAGTGCCTTATGCTGCCTGGATGCACGTATCAGATGGATAACAATAAAGTAGAAAACAAAATCATTTAGAACCCTTTTAGGACCATATGCTCAACTTCACAGGCAATAATCAACGATAACTGCAATAAGTGCATGATTCAAGGCAGAGAACTGGAGAGATAATCTGTGCTCATTAGGCAGAGAGTTACATAACTCAACCATGCAAGCACTCACTGTCCTACTTGCAGCACAGCTCTGTGTGTGTTCTTCAAGATGCACATGTATGTATAGACTCATCCCTTTATGCACATCCAGTGGAGATTAACTGAAGATCACACATTCTTGCCAATAACAACACAACTGAAGAAAATTCAGGCTCTGCTGGGCACTTTGGAGTAACCCTGCCAGGTTTCAGGGAGTAGCAAGCAGAGATGCCCGTGTCTGGAGGTAGCTGCTGAAATTATTCAGACTTTAATAAAACATATACAGCTGGGTGAGTGGCCAGAAGAAGTGGCATATCCTATTTGTGTGTCTTGTTTTTAGGACAGCTCTCCTAGGACTACACACTAGGTAGAGACATTTTTTAATTCTCTTCCTATTCTTTTTTTATGGTTTTTATTTTTTTAATCCTTCACTTTTTTTTTTTTTAAAAAAAAAAATCCTTTATTCTCCACTAGGACCTTTTCTTTTTCCTTTTCTTCTCACTGCTAGGTGATGACTTCTTCCTGTACCACTCTGTTTTCCTCCTCCTGCCTTTCTGTGATTTCTGTCCTATTCTTTTCTCCTCCAGACAGCTCCTCCATTCCTCCCTCCCAAATTAGTCCTGGAAAAAGACAAATCCTTCAACTGCATGATTTTCACTACTTCTAAATGATCAGCGTCGTTCTTTGAGAGATTTGGCTGTTTCAGCAGTAGCAAACAAACTGCTCTAATCAAAGCCCATTATTTTTCTGAGCAGCACATGGAAGCACTGACAACTAGTACAGGTAGAATCATAGAATCATTAAGGATTGGACGGGACCTCAAAAGATCATCTAGTCCAATCCCCTTGCCACAGCAGGATCACCTAGACCAAGTCACACAGGAGGAGGTAAACAGAGAGTGGCACTAAAAGAAGTGAACACAACAGCTACAAAGGTCCCAGAAAAACAGAGGGCTGACTTGACACTATTTCTATGGTTGGAGCTGCAGGTTATATAGAAATCAAATCCATTTCAAGCCTTTTAAACTTTGTTTGCACATAATTATTACCCTTTAATTCCCCATCAGTGGTTCTTCCTCTTGTGGGCTGGGAGAATTCACAGGATCACAGAACACTAGGGATTGGAACGGACCTCAAAAGATCATCTACTCCAATCTCCTCGCCACAGCAGGATCCTCTAGATTCAGCTGCATATGAACATTTTCAGGTGGGTTTTAGATGTCTCCAGAGAAAGATACTCCACAACCTCTCTGAGCAGCCCATTCCAGTGCTCTGTCACCCTCACTGGGAAGAAGTTCCTTCTCATATTGAAGTGGAATCTCCTCTGTTGCAGCTCACATCCATTGCCCCTTGTCCTATCACTAGATGACACTGAGTAGAGCCTGGCTCCATCCTCCTGACTCCCATTCAATAACACAAATCTCGACCAACAGAGCAATGAATGTAGGTTGTTCTGCATCTACACACATTGTAGAAGCAGTAGAGGACTGACTGGAAAAGCAGCAACTCACCTGGGGCAAAGTTCTCTTAAAGCCAAGAAAATTGGGTCACAACAGCCCTGAATAAAATACCAGGTCCAGATTGAAAGATTGTCCTGGCAGTTTGCCACACCTTTGAAAACGTGGCTCTAACTCCGAGAAAGGGGGGAAGAGCAATCCCCTCCAGAGACATGAGAAACAGACAGCACCGCTATACGTTAAAAAACCCCACAGCTTAAAATGAGACAATTAAAAGTCAAGGAACTAAATAAAAAGCAGGTAAAAATCTCTGAGCATCTGTTCTCATTTTAGCAGGGTATCGCGGCACTTGAACTTAGAGATGACAGTAAAACTATCAGGTACAATGAACACAACCATTCATGGTACAACTATTTATTAACTCATACTTCAGGTAACACAGACTAACTGGAGTTTTATTATACAGGATAAGGCTTTATAGACTCCTAGGCAACCCACAGGATTAATATACTACTTTCTTCTTGTAAAAAGCAAAATCAGACCATGAATTTCTATTTCCTTTGGAACAGCTAAAAAAAATATGTATTTTAAGAATCTGGCCTTCATAAAATAGAGGATGGAAGAAAATCAGGTTATTCTGAACTCTAGAAACAGCTAACTTTCACAGTCTATTTTCCTCTCCTACATTAAAATGATTCAAAATGGAATTTGCTAGCAGAAAATCATGCCTAACTGCATTACGACAACTACTTCAGGAATAAAACCCCTCTTTGCAGGCATTTAGGCATATGTAAGTAGAGCTCAGCTCTTTATTTATAGAGAAATAAAACCAGAAATAGAGTCGGCACATAAAAAGCAAACAGAATCTGCTATTTGTTTTGTATAAACTCAGACCATCTAAGAAGGTTATTAAAACTATATGTTACTTCAGAATCTTCGTATATGAGCACAGCCAGACTTGGAATATAAGATACTGTTATGTCAGTGTCAATATATAGCAGGGAGTGCACTGGAGTAACTAATTCAATTAGAATAGAATAAAAAGCACTTATTAAATCACACCTTTCCACGCAGGTGCATCACCCAGATTCCAGCTAGTACATGTTACCTTGCAGCAAGCAAAGCTGGACGTCTGGGAGACATTTTGAAGTGAGAGTTGTATGGTATATGAAACCTGCTTTGTTCTGGAGCAAAAGAATAACTTGGCTTTCAGGGTTCCTCCTAAAATATGCTTTGGTTTGACAAGTTAGTAGAAACAAGGGGCAATGGGTGTAAGCTGGAATAAAGGAGGTTCCACATAAATGTGAGAAGGAACTTCTTCACAGTGAGGGTGACAGAGCACTGAAACAGGCTGCCCAAGGGAGTTGTGGAGTCTCCTTCTCTGGAGACGTTTAAAACCCGCCTGCACATGTTCCTGTGCAACTTGGTCTAGGGGATCCTGCTCTGGCAGGGGGATTGGACTAGACGATCTTTCAAGGTCCCTCCCAATCCCTAATGATCCTATTATTCCATGATTCTATGAAACAGGCCACTTTAGCCTGAATTAAGGTACTTTGTCTGATGTACTATAGTGTACTTGTGGAGCATTCCCACAAAATTAAGTATTTCAGAGCACAGATTTCACTCTGGTTATGTAATGAGGCTCAGATCACAGAACATTGGGGAATTGGAAGGGACCTCAAAAGGTCATCTAGCCACAGCAGGATCCCCTAGACCAAGTAGCACGGGAACATATCCGGGTGGGTTTTACACGTCTCCAGAGAAGACGACTCCACAACCCCCATGGGAAGCCTGTTCCAGCACCCTCACTGTGAAGAATCTCCTTGCCAGAGCAGGACCACCTAGATCCTGTTAAAGGTACTATGGATGCTCAAAACACTTTGAAAATCAAGTCACTTATATGACTAGAGGCTCAAGAGCTTGACACAGAGCATCCAGCTTCTTTGGAGGTGACAGACACAGAAGGGCCCACTGAATCCTCACTTCGAGCTCTTTCATGACACACATGTCCTGGTTTGAGCACCCACACCAATGAGCCACAGGATGAGTTCAGACTGCAGCATATCTTGAATCAAGAAAATCCAACACTGATGGAGAGCCACAGGCTGATGAATTGCTGTACTGTGTTACCACCCTCCCTAGTAAAAGTGTGTGCTCCAAGGCTAGTGTACACTCAGCCAGCGTCAACACACCGCAATCAGATCTTGTTATACACTTCAGCTTAATGGCTACAAGAGCTCTCCATCACCAAATTTCAATTCCCTCTACATGTAACTCCCTATGCAGCACTGTGTTGAGCACTGCAGACAAAGTTCCTAGACCTTTAACTCTTCCCAGCTACTTAGCCTTTCTTATGGGACTCCCTTGATTGCCTTGATGCACTCAGCTTTCCTGAAGTGCTCAGAGCGAGACCTCTGTTGCTGTAAGGATCCTATCTAGTTGCCAGACATGGAAATATTATTTCTCTAGTCCTACATGAGTGTATTCCCTAGGGATTGTTTCTGTTCTTCTGGTCACAGTAGCATTCCCAAAGTGCTTCCCAAGCTCCCACATCCTTTTTACAGCCTATGTTCTTAGGTGGTGACTAATTTATCCGTACTGAAATGCCTGTTGTCTGGCAGGTACTGAACAAGTGACATACCATCGCCACTCCAGTGGTAACTCAGGAGCAAAGACTTCTTTACTTTATTGTCTTCTGAGGCTGTTACAAAAGTGTTCTCTCACTTTCCCCAATTCTTAGCCACAACTTTCATGCCCTACAATCTGTTTTGTCACACTGCTTTTGTGAACAGTGAATGTGGCTCCTTTCCAGCTGCGGTACAGAATCACAGAATGTTAGGAAGGGACCTTGCAAGATCATCTAGTCCAACCCCCCTACTAGAGCAGGATCACCTGGATCAGGTCACAGCCATCTCAATTTTGTCACAGGCTATACAATTAAAACTTACCAACAAAACCAACATCTCAGTGCTATGAGCTCTTTGAATAATGATAGTTTTTGAAGAGCAAGGACTAAGGGCTGTCCTGGCTGTTTTGCATCCATCCTTCAACAATCTAACTTCTCTAAGCAGAGCAGAGTAAGTACAGAATACCACTGGATGCTTCTGTGGAAGCACAGAAGGGGGAAGCAGCTTTTGAAACAGAGCTGGAGATCACTGACACCATCCAAATGTTGCACGACAACCAAACCAAACAAGATGATGGAGACTGGGCATAAACCAAGTTCTCTGGGCAACAGGAGTAGAAGGCAGGTTACAGCAGCAGAGACTGTAGGAGAAGATGAAACACGGGCATCACAATGCTATGATAGCATCAGTAACAAATAAGGCTGATAACATGCAGTATTGTTCATGTTTGGAAAGATGTCTTTACCCATTTGGGCTTTTTCTCTATCATGTGCAAACAAGACTGCAAAATCACAGGCTTTCTACATCTATTGAACTCCACTAGCTTTTAGTAGCCCAGCCTGTTCCTCTTTGCTGCTCAGAACAAAACAAACATATAAATCCCCTGCTAAGGATGTAATACTTGAGCGGGATGTTTTATTGCTGACAAAGCATGATTTCCAGCTTGCCTTGATGGGAATGAAGTGCAGTACAGCGGAACAGATCCTCCAGACCTTAACTAATAAAGAAAGGCTTCTTGACATGTCATTGCACTGCAAAACTGTAGTCTGCAGAGCCACCAGCCCTTCTCTAGCCTGTTCTTTCATGGCTACAGCACTACTTAGCCACCAGAAACTGCGCGTGGGCTCTCAGAAGCAGCAAATCTGCCATGTCAGACAGAGGGCTCCTCCCCTCACCTACTCTTAAATAGGGTACAAACACATATTTTAACACTCTCATCATGCAAATGATTTCCACAAGGTTTTTATTCTATCAACTAGGTTGAATTTAAGCCCATAAATCACAGAACATTAGGAATGGGAAGGGATCCTGAAAGATCAAGCCATTCTATTTCTTCTTCGTTACCCAGATTCCTTGCATGGGTGTGCAAACTTTTAAAACTAAATATGTAAAAATCTTTCCATCCCCTGTAGGCTGGCTTAATTGTGTTCTTGACATCTTGATTTCTTGCTATATGAGTGCTCATTTGTTACCTTTCCACCTGCCCTGCTTGTGGTGAGGTTAATGCCTGCTAGACTACGACATTCATTCATCTTTGACAAGGCTTTATATAAGAAGCCCTCTGAGTATCAAACATCTACTGCTGTGGGGCTGAGCTTTGAAAAGAGGTCCCTGGAATCCATTTTCACCAGAAAAAAAAAATAATCTGTGGAACATGGTTGCACTGAATTGATGCACAGGGACAGCTTTTCCTCATGTGCTCAAAGCCATCATGCCAGGACACAGAGCATGAGGAGGTAACCTCAGCATGAGGCTGGGGGAGCTGGGTCTCTTGAGCTTGGAGAAACAGAGACTGAGGTGACCTCATTAATGTTTATAAATATGTGAAGGGTGGGTGTCAGGAGGATGGAGCCAGGCTCTGGTCAGTGGCATCTAATGGTAGGACAAGGGGCAATGGGTATGAGCTGGAACAGGGGAGGTTCCACATCAATGTGAGAAGGAGCTTCTTCACAGCGAGGATGACAGAGCACTGGAAGGGGCTGTCCAGGGGGGTTGTGGAATCTCCTTCTCTGGAGATGTTTAAAACCTGCCTGGACATGTTCCTGTGCAACTTGGTCTAGGTGATCCTGCTGTGGCAGGGGATTGGACTGGATGATCTTTCAAGGCCCCTTCCAATCCCTAATGTTCTGTGATTCTGTGATTTTAGGCTTTAAATATGAACTACTCTAGACAGAAAATTAATTCAAAGTGGAATAACTATTCTCTCCACAGTTCATCAGCACCAGGCAAATAAATCAAAGCACTTCTAACATAGAGACACCAGGTTTGTACAACTGTAAAACTATCATTCCTGGTGGAAGGAATGCAACAGTACGAACACAGTTTTTCTAAACGAGGAACACAGATGTTATGAGAGAAACCGCAAATGTAGACACTTATATAAATAAGGTGCTTAATCATTTAAAAACAGTGGCAAAACACATCTAGTAGTTGAAATTCAGCTCAGTATGTCTAATTGATAACAAGGAGGAATAAAAATTCATTCTGTTTAAGTAAATCATAGTGAGTAGTCCTCGAGTACCATAATTTTACTAGTTCCACTTTAATTAAGACTGAAGAAAATTTTAGCATGGACTATTTAGCACGAGTTATGAACACACACACCTCATCCAGACCCTAATGTTCTGTGAGTCTGTGATTCTATGATTTTCATCCCACTAGGGTTTCATATGAGCATTTTCAGATCCCCTTGCTCTACAGCAAAGCAGATAAGCCACATATTAAGTAGAGGCATCAAAACAATGAAGTAAAGTAACTAACTGGTGCAGTTTTTACCACAGGCAGTACATTTATTGCTCTTCAATCTGACAGAACAATGCACACACTGAATTTCTCAATTAAAAAAATCCACAGAGCTTTCCAGTCTGATTATTAGCCACTTAGGCCCACGCGCAGCAAAAATTTGACACCCATCCAAAAATCTATGCCAAAGTAATTTTATAAAATGTCACACTTCTAAAACTATTTTTTGGAGGCTTAATGTATTTTGAACACTTGGGTTTGGCACAAAACTTTTCTAATTTTTGTTTGCTAAAAAAAAACCTTGAAAATGCAAATCCATAGCACTGGAAAATAAGAAAGCAGGCAAAAAGAACCAGAAATGCATTTCCTCCTCAAGGTTCTAATTTTTAAGCCATATAAGGATTGTGATGTAAATTATTTTGGAATATATCAATGTTGTAAAAATGTGAGATAAGATCACTGGTGAGATACCAAGATCACAGAATCATAGAATTACACAATCATTCAGATTGGAAAAGACCTGGGATCATCGAGCCCAGCCATCAACCCTACTCTACAAGTTCACCCCTAAACCAGATCACTCAAGACTACATCTAAGCATTTTTTAAACTCATCTAGGGATGGTGACTCAACCACCACCCTGGGAACCACAGAATCACAGAACATTAGGGATTGGAAGGCCCAGTCATATGCAATGTTCAGTGACAGAACCATCCTGATGTCTTACTGGAGCTCTGCTGTGAAAGGTACATGGAATGTCAGTCCTCACTTCTACAGGCCCAGGCTTAAAAGGTAGAGGGAAATACCACAGGCCTGTCTGCATAGCCAAATTACTAAATTTTATCCTTTTTCAAAAAGAACTTGTGTTTTTTTAATTGGTTCAGTCTTCTTTGACCCTCTTGCTTCAACTGCAAATCAGAGTCCTTACGTCATGACTTGTGTCTTCTCAGCAACGCAGTAATTATTCAAACCTCTGCATCAACTTAATCAGGTGATTTGTGCTCTTGCAAAGAATATGATTTGAACCTAACTCAGCTATCTCTAACAACAATACACTGTGTCAGGTAGCCATGCAGAGTGAAATTAAGGCGGTTCAAATACTCAAGAGTGTTCAACAGAAGGGGCAGATATTGTCTTTAGGACTGTTAAAAATTTTTATAAAAATAGCCACAGGAGAGCAATTCACAACTGACACAAAAGATTCTGCTGGGACTAAGTAAATGAAAAAGGGAAATAGAAAGCAAACCTCTCAATATCTTCCTTCCAAAACAAACCATTAAACTCCTTATCTTCCTCTAACCAAGGCTGAGAAACCACCTCATTAATAGGCAAGTCAGAATCTGTTTTCAAAGAGATAAGCAGAAGCTTTGGGAGGATGGACAGCAGCATATGCAGGCGACCAAGGGAAAATTCCAGTGATGTAACAATAACATGGTAGCACAGCATTTATTTTCTCCCTGAGTAGATCATTTTCTCATTACTCTGCTGAAGTGTGAACCTAGAGCAATCTAAATTTGTAGCAGCAAATACTTGAAGCTAAGATTAAGATCTGTAAATAACATGTTTCAGCAACTGCCACTAGAAGTCAATTCTGAAAGTCTGCAATTCAGATATGTAGGGAACTAGATGAGTTGTCCAAAGGCTGATGATGCCAGATGACAATTCCACCAGTATTAAGTGCTTTTTAAAAATCCCTTTCCCTGAGAAGGATCTTCTTCATGGTGGGTGACAGAGCACTGGAATGGGCTGCCCAGGGGGTTGCCGAGTCTCCTTCTCTGGAGACATTTAAAAGCCACCTGAATATGTTCCTATGCGACTTGATCTAGGTGATCCTGCTGTGGCAGGGGGATTGGACTAGATGATCCTTTGAGGTCCCTTCCAAGGGAAGGCTGGGAAGTACTGTTCACAGGGGCATGTACTGCTAGGATGAGGAGTAAGAAGCTAGAAAAGTGTAGATTTAGACTGTACATTAGGAAAAAGTTCTTTAATCTGAAGACGGTGGCTCACTGGAGCAGGTTGCCTAGAGACATAATGGAGGCCTCATCCCTGGAGACATTCAAGGTCAAGTTTGATGGGGCTCTGAGCGATCTGTTCTAGTTAGAGATGTCCCTGCTTGTTGTAGGGGTGTTAGACTACATGACCTTTGGAGGTCTCTTCCAACCCAATGCATTCTATGATTCTACACTATAATCCTGTAATTGGTACCATTTAGCTGGTAGAAGCAATGGTCACAGATACAACAATGGGATTTACAGACAGAAGAGGCTTTAATCATCAATATAAACTAAACCATAACATTAGACTATGATGTCCTAAATCAAAACAGCTGAGGAAGGATGCCAAACATACCTATAAACACGCCAATCTATAAGTTTATGTGAATAAAGAACTTTCCAATCATTCTGGCAATAGAAGTTGACAGCGTGAAAGGTTACTCAAGAACATTTCATATTACTTGAGGTGCTTTTGGTAATTAAAGCATGTAAAAGGCTTACACTACTTATTCTTTTAACAAAATCAAGGATCTATATCCTAAAAAGAGCAAGTGTTACTCATGTAACATAAATTCATAAAACACAACACAAAAATATTCCTGTTCTAATTTGTCTTCCCAGATATCCCAGTAGGATACTTTGAAAGAAAAAACAAAGTCTTGATTAATACTTCTGACAAAAACTCTAAACCAAAGACTTGGTGCCCGATTTGCAAGTTTAGTGTCCTACACATACATCTAGATCCAAATATAGATTCCAGTGAAGACACAGCAAATGAAACTCTTTCAAAAGTTAATTAAGGCTTTTCTACACATGGAACTGTTCCTGATTAATTCCATATGGGCCACTTATTACTGAAGTGCCTCTTCCCATTTTAGTTAAAACGAACTGGTTTGTACTGGAATGAGAGTTGCCCATACAAGGAAACAATCAGGATGATTTGTAGACTATTTTAATCACTTAAGACCAAATAGGATTCGAAAAAAAATCAGCAGTCTTTAATTTACAATACAAACAGTCTGTCTGTAGGGATTTCCTTGTAAGAACATCCTAAATTAAATAGATTATTAAAAAATACTAATTAGCAATGAGTATTATTTTTACGTTTTTCAAGAGGTATTGAAAAAATACCCGTGTGTCCTCTGTGACAAGATACAGAACTACCTTCCAAAAGACATCTTTTAAGTTTCAGATCCTACAGTTATCTCTGCTCTCACTTCTCAAACAACCTCATCTTACTTGAGGATCAGTCCACAATAACTGCATGACAAAGATTATATGAGAAGATAGCACAGACTACTGGAACCTCTCCCTTTTCCTCTGCCTGTAACTGAGTTTGTATGGCAAAGCAACACCCCCACTGGACTGTTTGTCAAACAGCGGCATCACCTCGGCTTTGTCCAGACACAAAGGATGGAATGTGCCTTTAGCACATTCAACTGGTGTTGAAGTGGGAAGGGAGATGAAATTTCCCATACAGAAGTTTTTCTTGAAGCGCTTGACAAGGCTCAGGCCACAAGACTAATATTGTGGGTAACACAATAGTATCATCACCTCATATTTCTGGATTATGTCTGCTCTTACAAAGCCTTGGTAAATCTTGTACACAGCCCATTCTCAGTACTTACCTCTTTGTTTCCTTTGAAGCAAACGTTTCTTAATGCTTGAAGTTTGGATGCCTGTTCAGGTGTCCAATCACCAGATGATATTGTGATTCTCTGAAGAAAAAAGTAAAAGGGAATTTAAAGTGCACTTTTTACATTTTCACCTAGTAGAGAGGAAATTGTGAAGGACTTGCAAAATTGTATCTTTCTCAAATCAAAAGCACTTTGCAGGGAGTTATTGACTTCTGGCTTAGTGAGTGACAACAGCGCAACAGGCTATTCAGCCTAGACAAGAAGTAGTGCAATACCAGAAACTGTGTGAAGCTATTTGTTGGCTCCCTTTGGCAAAAGCATGTTTAGGAAGATACTGTCCTTCCTAAATTCCAGCTGCTTTCACAAACAGGCTTAGGTAAGGTGTTTGCAGAACATTTTGTAAGATTTATTTACACAACAAGAATTTTTGGCATGATACGCTCCCTATACAGACTGAAGGCAACTTGCCGGGAGGGGCGGTCAGGATATACACATCTCAGCTACAAGATCTACTGCAAATGCAGTTATACTAAATAACTACCTTAATAGCACAACTTGCTCCTCCTCTAGGTGGAGCACACTGCCTATTTCAGCAAATGGGTCTTGCTACCCGTTTGTCATGTAGACATAAACTGTGTTTACATCATGAGACTTTGTTGATATTACCAGTACAAAGGTAGCTTTACTAACAAACCTTTCAATTGTGGACAGTCATATGCAAACAATCCTCAACTATTCAGTAGTGTCTGTAAAAAAGATCCGTAGTTACAGGTCTAATAGCTGTTAAAGAGCTCACTCAGTCTCCTGCTAACTGTGAAACAACCAACAGACAACTCAAATATCCTCCTGTTGACTGTTTCACTGTGTAAGAAAAGAAAACACAAGCCAGAAGTGTTTACTGTAAATAATTCCTTGTGCAGGAATAACTAATCTCCTCCTCGCAGAGATCAGCAGGTGATAAATATCACTGATGGTCCTCTCCAGTTGCTTCAGTCAGGAAGATGCCCGTCTTCATGCATTCAAAAACAAACTCAGGCAGCCTCCTACCATACCAAATGCTGCTTTCTGAGTCTAAGGAAAGGTTTGAGGTTACTTCTTATGTGAGAGTTGGACATCTTCCTAAGCAAGAAGGAAGCTTTAATCTCTCCTGTTCCAGCAGAGAGAGAGTAAGCTGATAGGACAGCATCAAACCAGTGTTAAAAGACACTTTACCCTAAGAACCGTTTGGCTGTTTTACTTCTGTAACAAGAGTGTGGGTCCTCATCTGCTGTCTGCAAATGCAACAGTTAGCACTGATGTGAGGAACTCAGTGCCAGGTATTTGTTTCAAGAATCATAGCATAATAGAATGACTTAGGTTGGAAGGGACCTTAGCGATTCTTCTTAACTTGTGGAAAAATTGCAATGAAAAAGGTCTTCACAGAAAGGAGATATGTGGACAAATCGTTACTATTCAAACCCTAACAGCTCAGTCTCAGCCAGCTTAGTGGCTTCTTACCTCTTAACAAAGTTGATCTAAGGAAGCACAGAATGGCAAGAAGAGATTGTTTATAAAAAAATTTTTATTTTCTTTCAGGAGAAAAAAATCCTCACCCTCTTTAATTACCAATTCAAATGCTAGTGTTTTGCTGTTTAAGCTTTTTGCACCTTTGGGGAATTAATTTTTAAAGATCATCCTAGCAATACCTACTTCCAAGTTCCAGCTGACTTGGTGATCCAATCACACATAAGAAACAGCACTCTGGATTTTCTGGATTTCTGTTGGAGTGCTGCATGGTATTTTGGGCCTGAAACATCCGCAAAGTTCTGTGCTGCCCACGTCCTCTGGTAGCTGGGGCTTTGCTGTAGTGACTCAGAGTTTCAGCCCTCCCCTGCCCCAGCAGTGGGCCACTCACCCATTCTGAAAGCTTTTGACCTGAGAAAGAAAGGAAGGGCACAGTTAAGAATTCTCAGTCTGAAAGTTAAAACAAACGAAAACTAGTTGTGACAAAAGCCTATAAAATCAAGTATTATCCTATAGAGTAATGATGAGGCCTCAAGAAATGCTTTTGAGGTTGCCCAGCATGAGGGGAAACAAAAGCAGGAAAAAGCACTCATTGCCTGTCCCATCTTCACATCCTTTTCCTAACTAAACGCTGCTGCTGCTGGTTATCAAGAAAAAAGACACTGAACTGGACAGGCTTTTGATCTGAATCATTTACAGCCACTTGTACATGTTCCTGTGTACCTGTACAATTAATTTTTGTAAAATGTTTGGATGACAAAGATTACCTTTCTGTACAACACATTAATTTTTTTTCAGCCATACCACATGCCCTAGTACAAACCAAAGCATGTGTATCAGCTTTCCTACAGTGGTATTCAGGTTAAAAGTTAATGAACTATTCAGAATTGAAATGTCTAATGGCTAATCATAATGAATTGGTGGTATGTTAAATATAACCTTGACCACAGAACAATGTCATATAATGATTTCAGATTTGTCCCAGTTTAGATTATGGATTACTCAAGTATCTAAGGCTTAGGTGTTTTCACTGAATTATTACTTGTATATTGTATTGAGTTAAATTTATGATCAGACTAATTACAGTATTCTAAAATAAGGTAGTTTCTAGAAACATAAACTCTCAGAGGAAGTCCACTACTGAAAAATAATTTAATGGATTAATGTTCAAAATAATATTGTTTTTTAACCAAATCAAGGAAGAAAAGTAATTTTATTGGCATCCTATATCTGCAGAAATTCACTATGTCTTTTAAAGGTAAGTTATTGGTGTTCAATTACTTCTTACAGAGCTAGGGAGGGGTAGGCGGGAGGGGTGTTAATTAAAAATCAGTCAGCAAATGATCCACTACATTTCAATGTTCATAAATATGTGAAGGGTGGGTGTCAGGAGCATGGAGCCAGGCTCTTCTCAGTGGCATCTTATGATAGGACAAGGGGCAATGGATGTGAGCTGGAACACAGGAGGTTCCACATCAATATGAGAAGGAACTTCTTCACAGTGAGGGTGACAGAGCACAGGAAGGAGCTGCCCAGGAGGTTGTGGAGTCTCGTTCACAGGAGACGTTTAAGACCTGCCTGGATGTGTTCCTGTGTGACTTGGTCTAGATGATCCTGCTGTGACTGGGGCTTGGACTAGATGATCTTTTCAGGTCCCTTCCAATCCCTAATGATTCTATGACTTCAATTCTGCACATCATTACTGTCTCACTGTGCAGGCCATGCTGTTTTCAGTGCTTTTCTCTATCTTGTAGTAGCCAAGTCAGTCACTATGTTGCCTGACATGGCAGGAAGCTTGGAGGGTTGTGTAATGTGTATGAGGAGAAAACTCAATAAAACATTCGTAGCCCTTGTAGGAATACTGAAGTCATTGTCATAGCTCAGTGGTCTCTGTGAGAGAGAATCTTTCTGATTGCTTTTGTGGCCAAGTGACCTCCTTCTGACAAAAATGTCCATGGCTCCCAGAGTTCACTTGCTGGGGTAGGAGTGTCACCCAAGTTGTCTGGGATTGATTGCAGCCCAACGTTGTGATTTGGTTTGTTGTTTCTATCTTGTGTGGTTTAAAATCTTGGCAACCACTGAGCTTCCTCAGTCTGCTGTTGTGTATAACTCTGCTTTCCTTCTCTCACAGGGAACTCAAAGTATACTGGAAGAGGAAAGTCACATTAAGGATGTTCTGTCTCGCATTGTGGTGGAGATGATCAAGCGTGAATGGCCTCAGCACTGGCCTGACATGCTAAAAGAGCTGGATACCCTCTCCAAGCAAGGGGTATGAAACATACCTGTCTGTTCTCATCTGCTCTCTTGTAAGGGTTTCAGTCTTCCATTGCCCTGGGGAAAGCCTAACTCACTCATGGTCAAGTTAGACAGGCTGATGATGGATTCAAAAGTGTCTTTGATACCATTATTCTACAAGATTGTTTTAGCAGGGAGGACCACATTGTTTTCTTAAGGTGTGACTAGTGTTTTCCTGCATTGTCACGTTCTCTCTGTGTCTCTGAGCTAGCCAGTAGAGATTGTCATGCTTGAACTGTGTTGATGGAGTGTGTTTCATTTGGGGACATCAGGAAACTCAGACGGAATTGGTGATGTTCATCCTCCTACGTTTGGCAGAGGATGTAGTGACTTTTCAAACTCTGCCTACCCAGCGGCGACGAGACATCCAGCAAACCCTCACCCTGAACATGGAGAAGATCTTCAGCTTCCTACTAACTGCCCTGCAGCAGAATGTCAACAAGTACAGACACATGGTAAGAGTCTTTCCTTGACTTCCATCAGTGCTGGAGACATTTACAAATTGGAAGTTGTTGGAGAAGCAACTGCAGCAACTGTCTGAAATCTGTTGCTTTGAAGTAGGGGTCTGCTGGACCTGGGAAGCCAGTGCTGGTCAGAGATTGAGCCCACAAGGTTGTAGTTTGGAGTTGCTGTTGCCAGTGCCTTGTGGGGATGCCTCATCCATGCTGTCGGAATGCTGTGCTTACGCTAGGGGTGTATGGCTTGGCAAGAGAAAGGGTGGTTGTGGCAGAAGCAGGTAGATTTGGAGTAGTTTATGTAGGATGCACAATGGCCAAGTTATTTTCAGCTTGTATCCACTCTCCTCAGCTGCAGTGTCTTAAGGCGATGTACTGACATACGTGATTTTTTGATGTCTCAGCATTGCATCTGGGTCCTTTCTCCTAGAGCTCAGGTCAGGAAGCTGCTTTTTGTCAAGCTGTGGTGAGAAATGCTTTTCTTTTTTGGGTAAAGAGACTTTTTTTTCCCCAAATTCTGTACTACAGTCAGCTGAGACTGATGCAAAGGTTGATTGAGACAGGCAGTGAAGTCTTTACTGCAGTCTGTTCTTTCGAGAAGGAAGTGGATTTGAGAACAAAGCACAATTGAGAAACCAGTCTAGAAAGAAGTTGCTTAGGTGTATCTCTCATTTCTTTGTTCTGTGAATTACAATCCAGCGCTCTCACCTGGAGGCGATAATGTGAAAATCCTTTTCCCACCTGATTTCTGTTTATTTTCCTCGTGCACTGACAGGCTGAACAAATTCACCTGTAGCACAGGCAGTTCTCTGCACTGTTCATGGTGGTGGGTGGGAGACTCTGGTGTGTTTTGTAGTCTGGTTGAAATGCATTTCCAGGTAAGGCTTGAATTGCAGTGTTTGAGGCTCTGAAGTGCGGCTGCTTCTGCTAACTGGAATCTTTCTGATTGGCAAGGTTGGAGCACCCCAGGAACAAGAAGCCCTCACCATTCCACAGGTTAGCAGATCTTTGGGGTGTTTGCACAGCGTAAACTGAGGGCTGGGTGTTCAGTTATCTGTCTGCACACTGAGGCTGATACTCAGGATGGGCTGCTCCCCAAGACCATGATAATGTACAGTGCTTAATGACTGTGAGGTTCTGGTGTGGCAGCTCAGCTGTTAAACACTTGGGACACAGCCAAGTGAACTGAAAATCACTTGTGGAATACACTGATGGTCACAGTTGCCAAACGAAACCTTTGCAGCAGAAACAAACACTTGCAGTGTCTTTAAATTTTAAAAACAAATCAAACCTGAGAGTGAGGGACTCTTCACATAGTCAAGAAGGTAGTGCGAGCAACGCATTGCTGCTGCGAAGCATTTGGAACTGGGAGTCAGGCTGTAAGCTCTTGCCCCAGCTCTCTCCTGCTGCCTTTCTGACCATGGACAAATTGCTTACCCTTCTCATACCTCAGTCTCTGTATCTGAAAGCCATCAGCATCCATCAGTCTGACTTTTGGATGCAAAATGCTCTAAAATCACACATGTTTCTTCCCTGGAAGTTACTAGGAAGCACCAGAGTGCATTTCCTCCCTGTCCCCTGTGTCTCCTGGTGCCTGCTGACTGAGTGTCCCCTTTTGGATGCAAAGGAAGTTGTGACTTACCTTGCAGTTCAAAGCCTGGTTGTTTTACCTGCCAGAGGGCTGCGGAAGCGGTTGTGGCTGCTGCAGTGTCCTGGGCAGGAGGCTGCATTGCAGCCTTTTGCTAGGGAACTGTTCTGTGAAGCTGCCTCTGGCTGAGTTTGCAGTAGGCCAGTTCAGCAGAGCCTGGGTGGAAGTGTATGTTGTAGCTGATCACTTACCATCTCTTGTTTTCCTTTCCAGAAGACGGATCTGGCTCAGGAGCCCAAGGTGAGTGGAGCTTTGTGGGAGTTCAGGCATTAGGCATTCTTAGGCCAAGGCTGCTTTAGAACAAAGCTTCTCTCGGGCTTTGGAGTCTGTTACCTGCAGTTCGCATTCACAGATGGATTTTTCACCTGTAATAAAAATTCTTTGAGAAGAGAGAAGTGAGGGATGGCAGCAGAAGTGTCCAAGTGTGTCTCTGCCCCAGGGTGGTTCCTGCTACTCTTCTTTCAGCAAGTGAACAGCTTTGTAGAGAATTGGTGTTCTTCTCGGGCAGTGACCTCCTGCCGCTTCTCTGTTCACAGGCCCAGGCGAACTGCCGCGTGGGGATAGCAGCACTCAACACATTGGCTGGCTACATTGACTGGGTGGCCCTGAGTCACATTACAGCGGACAACTGCAAGCTCTTGGAGATGTTGTGTCTGCTCCTCACTGAGCCTGACCTCCAGATAGGAGCAGCAGAGTGTCTTCTGATTGCTGTCAGCAGGAAAGTAGGTTCTTCCCCTGTTGAACCTTTCTCTCTCCTGTGTTTCCTTCTTCTATATAATGCTTCAGATGGAGCAGTGATCTCTCTGCTGTTTTATTTTAGAGACAAAATTCAAAATTGGGTACTTGTGTTAATGATCCTTAGCATGAGAGTCATATCTGCACAGCACAGACAGCAAATACTGGAACCCGCTTCAGTGCTTGTCTTGCCTTATGGCTCTGAGGTTGCACATCCCCATTGACTTTTTCCTCACTTTCTACAACTGTGAAGCAGGAAATGTCAGAGCTGTGTCGTGTGACAGCTCAGAGAAATGACAACAGGATCTAGACAAGTGGTTTGACTCATATTCTCACAAGCAGCTTAGTGTCAAGACTGGTTATCGGCTGCCTTTAAATAACTAGCCAGTCTGACCTGCAGAAGAGAGAACATCCCAGGGTCTGTTTTTCAGTTTGAAGTTCCTGTGACTTGGAACATTTCTTGTGCTCGGGGAAATTTCTTGATATCAGGATTACCTTAGATTTTTTTGGCATAGTTTTATGAAATAGTTTATGGGCTGTGAGCCCCTGATTCTAAGGACAACTGAGGATCTCCTGATTTCACTTGCAGATAGGAATAAATGATTGTGTAGATGGTTATGTTCTAATCAAGGCATTTGGTTTATTTTACATGTAGGGTAAGCTAGAGGATCGGAAGCCTCTGATGGTCTTGTTTGGAGATGTTGCCATGCACTACATCCTCTCTGCTGCCCAGTGAGTACCATCCTGCTGCTGCAATATCACCAAAAAGTGCATACAGACAGCTTTGTAGATGTGATTGTGTAAAGAAACTGCTGCTTGACTGCAGGATGCTGGGACTTGGTGAGGAGACAACAAAACCACCATTTCTTCTGCAAAACCTATAAAACTGCATGTTGCCTCAAATCCCATGACTGAATTACAATCTGGTGTAAATATCACAACTACCCCACCTTCCTCTTTTAGCCTGGACTGATCAGGAAGGACTCTCAGAGAGGTTTTAGAAGCCAATGAAGCAGTAATTGATAATAGTAAAGAAAATCCCGCTGCAGTAAAATCCAATTGCTTGAGTCTTCCCTGACTACAAGACAGCAATGTGCCTGTTCCATACAGTGTGAGTAACTGTGGTTCTGTTTGTCTCCTCATTCCCAGGATAGCAGATGGGGAAGGCCTTGTGGAGAAGCACTACGTTTTCCTGAAGAGACTTTGTCAGGTGTTGTGTGCGTTGGGCAGCCAGCTGTGTGCATTGGTGGTAAGTCTCTGCTAATAGCACCAACCCTGAGAGGCTTGTTTGTAGGGCTTGGATTGAAGCAACTGTGACCTGAGGTAGGATCAAGGTTCTCTTCACATATTTGGAGAAGGCAGAAATGGCTCTGCTTGCACATGGGATAGCTGGACCCTGCCAAGTCACAGGAATGTAGAATTGGAGGGTCTCTGACTGATTCCAAGCCTGTGCTGTTATAAAGAATCTTCTCAAAAGACCTCTGTAAAATGCTGAAGCTTCATTGAAAATTGGTCCGTTTTTTTGCTGTCTACAGAAAAACTGCTCCAGGGAATTGCTCTTTTGTTGGAAGCCTTTCAAAATTTCCCTGTTAAAACATATACTTGCTTGCTCTTCTGCTGAGATTCTCTCAAGCTGAAGGAAGAAGCAGGTTTTATTCTGCAGTTCATCTTTCCAGTGTGTTGTGTCTGTGCTGGTTCCTGGCATTCTGTGCTGGTTGCTGAATTTCCCACTCCCTTTGTTCAGCACAGAGATGCTGTTTATGGGGAGACTGAGGCCCGTGCAAGTGACAGAGCAAAGTAAATTCTCAAAGGGAGAGGAAGGAGAAAAACCAACCAACTTCGAAAATTTATTGCTAAAAATGACAGGACAGCAAAGAAAAAGTGTGTTGCTACTAAGTGTTCTGACTTCACTTGCTGTTAGGCAGTGGGAGCTGTTAGTCCTTGATGATGAAATGAGCTGGGGGTTTGAGTCCTCTAATCCAGATTCACTCAAGGAAGACAGCACTGAGCTGTGCATCTCCAGACCTAGAATCTTGAGGGCACCATGCCATAGCATGGGTAGTCAGGAGAAGCAAAACCTTGCATTTGTCACTTCTAAGCAAAACTTGTTTTCCTGACAAGCTTCCTGGAAAAATTATTGGTAGTAGACATCCACACATTCAATGTGGAAAGAACAAGAGAGGTCCCCTGCATGTACTTGTGGAATTCTGCAGTCAAATCTGCAGTTGTGAGTTGCTCCACTTCAGTACTGCTGGGGGGGCTTGGTCCAGTACAAGTACAGTTGGGATTCATGGCAGCAGGAGCAGTGGTTATGAATTTGGTTTTAATAGAACTCCAGTATCTGAGGAGGCCTCCCATTCCTCTTGAATGAGGATGTTCTGTCTCCAGTGTCCTCAAGCTGATCAGCAAAACTTGCTGCTCTTTGGACTATACTGGTTTCAGAAAAAAATACAACACGCAGTGGTTTTGTCTCTGTTTATTTGCAGTCTGTAGCCTTGGGTGTAGCGCTGCTTTACGCAGGAACATTCCACCTGGGAGTCCAGCGTGGCATACAGTTAGTACTTTGTCTGAAGTTGTTTGTCTTCCTAATAGGGCTCAGATCCTGATGTGGAAACACCAGCCAACTTTGGCAAATACCTTGAGTCGTTTTTAGCCTTCACAACCCATCCCAGCCAGGTATGTAAAGGGCTCAAAAGTCCCATGTATGTCCACATGAGAATGTGAGTGCAGAGCTGAGGTAAACAGTAGAGGACTGCAGAACTTCAGCTGCCAGACACTGCTCTCCTGGCTCCCTGTTGTAGCTGAAGACTTGGAAGGCCATCCCATAAGCAACAGAGGTGCTGAGCAGAAAACAGTTTGCAAAGAGCCCTAGTATTTACTTAGAGACTTTTAGATGTCCTGGGAGTTTGAGTTGTCCCTGCAGGGAGCACTGGCCTCAACTAAATAGTGTCATTTGCTGTTGACTTCTGACAGCAACACTTAATTGTCAGAAATGGAGACTGCAGCACTGAAGTCCTTTTCTCTGATCCCCACATTTCTGTCCCCTTCAGTTTCTGCGCTCGTCCACACAGATCACATGGGGAGCCCTCTTTCGGCATGAAGTTCTGTCTCGTGACCCCTTGTTGCTGGCTATGATTCCCAAGTATCTCCGGGCATCCATGACTAACCTAGTGAAGGTATGTGGGAACCATGGCCAGATAGGTGTGAAAAGTTGCTTAGGTGATCATGGCCTGTAGATCCTGGGGGAGAAACTGTCTTTTCATTGTGTCTGCCAGAGACATGATCTCCAGGCAGCTGAGCAAACAGCTTGAACTCAACATTTTACCGTCTGCTGTTTGTATTCAGTCTTTGACTCCATGAAGCTGGTGTTAGCTGTGATGGGTGACTTCCTTCCTTACCTTGTCTGCTCTGTTTCTAGATGGGCTTTCCCTCTAAAACAGACAGTGCCAGCTGTGAATATTCTCGCTTTGATTTTGACAGCGATGAGGACTTCAATGCCTTCTTCAACTGTAAGTTCCCCTCACCCTGTGTGGATGCTGTTGTCTGTGCCTTTTCCCTTACTTCCAGTTGCTGACTGAGACGTATCATTTTAGCTTTGTAGCTTCCCTTTGTGTTGTGACTCTTTCGGCATGGATGTTGGAGTTACATTATAACGTTTTTCCTGTGGCAGCTCATTTAACTTCTTGCTGTTACTTTGATTGCTGCTGAGGCAGATAGCCTAGCTTTTGCTACCTAGCATCAAAAACAATGTCACCTCTTGGAGGAAATGAAACAGCTTTAGGTCCTGCTCAGGCCAGGAGAGGAAGGCAGCTTACAACAGAAATATCATGCCAGAAATACAGTCTGCCTTGACCCCGTTAAGAAGCTTCTGTTTCTGTATCAATAGCTAGAGGTGAGCAGTTAAAATGGCCAAATTTAATAATGATTTTAAGCCAGCAAACAGGAACCTGTGGACATGCTTCTCTCTCTTTCTATTTTGCTTCAAAAGCCTGAGTCTCACTGTCTGGTATAGTTTGGTGCTTACTTAGTGGCTGGGGGGATATTCTTAATAAATTAGATTCTCACTTTTTGCCTTCATGCTTCTATGACAAAGGGCTTCCTAATATCCAACCTAACCCTCCCCTGGTGCAGCTTCAGGCTCTGCCTTCTCATCCTGTTGCTAGTTGCCCGGGAGAGCCTGACCCTCACCTGACTGCAACCTCCCTTCAGATAGTTGTAGAGAGGGCAAAGGTCCCCCCTGAGTCTTCTCCAGGCTAAACAACCCCAAGTCCTTCAGCCTCTCCTAAGATTAGAATCACAGAATCATTAGGGATTGGAAGGGACCTCGAAAGATCATCTAGTCCAATCCCCCTGCCATGGGCAGGGACACCGCACCCTAGATCAGGCTGGCCGGAGCCTCATTCAGCCTGGCCTTAAACACCTTCAGGGACAGGGCCTCAACCGCCTCCCTGGGCAACCCATTCCAGGCTCTCACCACTCTCATGGTGAAGAACTTTCTCCTCACATCCAGCCTAAATCTACTCACCTCCAGCTTTGCTCCATTCCCCGTAGTCCTGTTGCTACCTCATGTCCTAACATGTCCCTCCCCAGCTTTTTTGTAGGCCCCCTTCAGATACTAGAAGGCCACAATAAGGTCACCTCGGAGCCTCCTCTTCTCCAATTTCATTTGTTTTTGAGTGAATGAAATTCCTGTCCTGTACTTTCCTTTTAATATCTTTTGAAATTGAAAACAAAGACTTGTTAGGGGTTTTTTGAGGTCACATTAGTTTGTCAGACTAGAACCTGAACAGGATTAAGCTGAATAATTTGGAACAAATGTGTTTAGCTGAAGGAAGTGGCAGTTACTGAGGTAGCAAATCAACATTTGGTGTCTCCAAGGTTTGCTGCTTTGTAAGCAGCAAATATATGTAGTTAAATGACCTTAGAAAATGAAGAATAGAGAGTTAATTGTAGTAAATCTGGAATTAGCATAATTCATCTTGTGTTTTCATTACACTTTTTATGTTAATCCACACCTAGGTTACTCAACTGTGTATCTGAGCTTTACTGCACAGCTGTTGCCAGAGCAGCAGTCCATGATGTTCCCAGGCTGCATATTCCATGGTGTCTGCTTTTTGCCCACAGCTTTCCGAGCCCAGCAAGGAGAGGTGATGAGGATGGCTTGTCGTCTGGACCCTCGGACTGGCTTCCAAATGGCTGGTGAATGGCTGAAGTACCAGCTCACAGCCCCTCTTGATACTGGGCCCATGAATTGTAAGTTATCTAGAGGAAAAAAAAAAAGAGGGATGGTGTTTGGTTGGTTTTTTTTTTTTTTTTTTTTTTTTAGTTCAAGCCAAGAGGAAACTTGTTTGCCTTTTACTTTTTTAGAGGGCAGCCAAGTCTCAGTCATAGGTTTTCAGGCTTTTAAGGTCTGTGCAAGTTAAAATCAAAATTACTTCAAAGCCACCTCGAATTTAACCCTTTGTAATCTACCTATGGAATAGCTCCTCCTTTCCCCCCCTCCAAATTTTTCTACAGAAGAAGTGTAGCTGTTCCTCTGCTACAGTTTTACAAATTGAGTTATTTGGGCCTTGTTTTCTCTGTACCATACTGATTTTTTTTTTTTTTCAAGGGAGATTTCTGCCTGTCAGGCAAATCATTCTGGGGATTTCCAGGTGTTTTTCCAAGGAAAGCTGCATGTCACTGTAGGCAGCCTTGCCTGTCCTGCTGAGTCTGAGCATGTGGTTTCCCTCCATTTCACTGCTGTAATTTGTTGGTGTTGCTCCCTGTGGTATCTTAAAGGTCATTTATATCTCTGGAGCCTTCACCTGAATGAGGCAAATCTCACAGAAATATCCTAACTGCTCCCAGCGTACTCCTGCGAGGCATCCGCAGGGATTGCTGCGTGACCAAAATGGTTGTGAGTGCTAAGGTTTTGCAGCTTGGGAGGTGGTCAGATTGCTGTTGTGCTTGTAGGGAGGAGCATGGTGAGAGCTCCAGTGTTCTCTTCCTTCCAGCTAAGACAGGCGAAGGTCTCTGCTCCATCTTCTCTCCATCATTTGTGCAGTGGGATGCCATGACCTTCTTCTCAGAAAGTGTCATCAGCCAGATGTTTCGAACCCTGGATAAAGAGGTATGTGTGTCTCATGCTCTTGCCTGCTCTCCTGGCTTGAATGGGTTTTCTCAGCTTGGTTGTTCTTGAAATGTTTGTAGCAACAAGTTACCTCTGGGAGAAAACCCTGATTGTTTGGTGAGTAGTTCTCATGAGGAGCAGTGACCCTTATTTAGAATCCAAACTCATACTGACAATTTATTTAATTTATTTTTTTGAACTGAATGAGAAAAGCTGGTGCTCCAGAGCAGAGCAGAAGTAATTTCTCCCTGCTTTTTATTCAGCATCACCTGAAACAGAATTTTAGTCTCTGTCTGATGTAGACTAACTTGATTCTTTTATTAGAGTAGGCTGCTTGTGTGCTTCAGTTCATGGTTCTCATCACAGTAAAATAACGATGTGGGTTGATCTAACTGCTTAAATGTAGAATCTTTCAGACAGATTCAAGAGGGGAGAGTTAGGAGCCAGACTGAAAGAAAATTTGCCTTTCCCAGAGGTGTAAGCAGTAGTGTGGGGACTTGAGATTGACATCCTGCCCTGCCAGCAGAGGCAACGTTGCTGTCCTTTTTCCTCCAGTGAATGCCCATTATGTGCAATTAAACTGAGGTTTTCACGGCATTACTTTGCTTTAAGAGCAGCCGTGTGCAGCTTAGAGGTCTGATTTGGCAGCAGCAATCTGTGGCCTGGCTCCAGGAGCTGTAGGATGTTTACTACTTCCATACCGAGATACTGAGTGTTGCTTCCTTTTGCATTTCCTTTGCTGTGTTTGTAGGAAATCCCAGTGAACGACGGCATAGATCTGCTGCAGCTCATCCTTAATTTTGAAACAAAGGATCCCCTCATCCTGTCCTGTGTGCTCACCAATGTTTCTGCTCTCTTCCCCTTTGTCACTTACCGACCAGAGTACCTACCACAGGTACTTTCCAAGGTAGGTGTTTGCAGTCCATACCAAAATCAGGGAGGCGTTTTGTGGTGCAAGCCCTGGTGCTAAACTGCAGGAGTTAATTTCACTCTTGGGGTTAGAGTTAAAAAAGGACTACTCTATGTGTTAAAGAGGGGGGAAATTAGACTGAGAATCATTCAAGAAGAAACAGTGTTAAATGTCATGGAGTTCATAGCCGTAAACCTTAACAATCTTATTTAACATCTTTATCGATGATCTGGATGAGGTGATGAGTACACCCTCAGCAGGTTTGCAGATGACACCAAACTGGATGGGTATGTGGATCTGCATAGGGACCTGAACAGGCTGGATCAATGGGCTGAGGCCAGTTGGATGAGGTTTAACAAGGCCAAATGCCAGGTCCTACACTGTGGTCACAACAAATCTCTGCAATGCTTCCAGCTTGGGGAAAAGCGGCTGGAAAACTGCTGGGTGGAAAAGGACCTGGGGAAGCTGATTTACAGCACCTGAACAATAACCAGCACTGTGTCCAGGTGGCCGAGAAGGCCAAGGGCATCCAGCCTGCATCAGCAATCATATGGCCAGCAGAACTAGGGAAGTGATCGTCCTCCTACAATGGGCGCTGGTGAGGCCTCATCTCAAGTCCAGGGGTCAGGTTTGGGCACCTCAGTACAAGAAGGACATTGAGGGACTGAAGCAGGTCCAGAGAAGGGCCGTGAAGCTGGTGAAGGGCCTGGAAGACAGGTCTGATGGCAGGTGGCTGAGGGAACTGGGGCTGTTTAGTCGGGAGAAAAGGAGGCTGAGGAGAGACCTTATTTGTCTTTACAGCTACCTGAAAGGACGGCGTAGAAAGGCGGAGTTTGGTCTCCTAAGTCACTAGTGATAGGACAAAAGGAAATGGCCTCAAGTTGTGTCGGGGAGGGAGAGTTAGATTTGACATCAGGACAAACTTCCCTGCCAGAGTGGAAGGCTGCCCAGGGAGGCGGTAGAGTTGCCATCCATGGAAGAGTTCAAAAAACAAGTAGATGTGTCCCTAGTGACCAGGGTTTAGTGGCTGGGGGGTTGCGTTTATGGTTGGACTGGATGATCTTGGAGGTCTCTTCCAACCTTAATAATTCTGTGTTTCTGCAATTACATGCTAGTGGCACCGAACACCAATTTTTATCGCAAGGCATCACTGTGCTGATTGTTCAGCTTAGGGTTTCCTCACTGACTGTGATTAAATTGCACTAAACCCTTATGATCCTAGAGCTCAAACTACATGAGTGTCAGATATTAACAAATCATGTGTTGGGTTTTTTCCCCTTTTTCTCACAGCTGTTTGCTTCAGTTACCTTTGAAGTTGTAGAAGAAAGTAAGGTATGTCTGAATTATTATCTACTAATGAGCTGTAATAGCTGGATCAAATCGTATTTAATTTGAGGATGTGCTGAGCCTGAAGACTCTGCTGCTAGACTTGTCAAGTGTAGGCCTGCTGCTACTAGGGGCTGGGGAGTCTAGGTAAAACCAGCCTGCTCTAAGACACATTTCAGCAATTCTTTCCTTGCCACAGTGCACTTAGAGCCATGGTCTGTGCTGTGGTTCCTTAGAGTGAAATCCCTTAACTAGCTGTGGGTGTTGTTCAGGAGTTGGTGTACAGGGCTGGGCAGGGTGACTGTAAAACTGCTTGATACCACTGGAGTGCCTGGAGTCTTGAAATAGTGAGTGATGCATGGCGTCCTTGTTCTTGGAGTACAGCTTGTTCAAACATGGGCTCCTTAAGATGGTTACTGCACCAGAGGGCTTTTGGATGGGGGTATCAAAATGCTTGGCTGGTCTTCACTCAGCAGTGCAGAAAACTGTCTGTGATGTATTTGCCTCTAAGAGACCCTCCATTTGTCTAAACTTTTGTTTTGTTGCATTGAAGTTTGTTATGTCTGTCCAGGCTCCTAGAACTCGAGCAGTGAAGAACGTGAGAAGGCATGCATGCTCCTCAATCATTAAGATGTGTCGAGATTATCCTCAGCTTGTCCTGGTATGTAAAGTCAACTCTGTGATCAGTCCTGCCTCAAATTCAGCTGGATTTTGTAAGATCTTCAGTTTTCTTGGCTATAGCCTCTGTTTGTCTTCCAAGAAGCATTCCTGATGTGCAGATGGTGAATTTCAGCCTGAAGAGCTGAAGTGTAAAGTGCTAAGTTAAATGAAGAGGTGAAGAGTTAAGTGCAGAAGGGGTAATGATATGGATATAAGCAGGACTGCATTTGATTATGGGAGTGTTTGCTGAGTTTCCATTTTGTCACTGGTGGTCTCCTGTGATTCCTTTGCTGGAGAGCCAGAGGAGTGAGGTTCTTTATCTGAGCAAACAAGCACCAGAACTATTCTGCGGTGTGATGCTGCTGTAAGGGATATGCCTAGAAGAGAGAGATTTCATATGCTAATTTTATTCAACCTAGAGACTAAACTGGATGCAGGGTGATGACAGAGTAGTAGGGAAGAAAAGAGGTTCTAAATATTCAGAGAAACATGAGACTGAGAAGGAGATGATTATGTAGAGGAAGGGTGACTTAGACCCGCTTCTGCAGGTGTTCTGTGCAGTGCAGTACAACCTGCCTCTGCTTCCACTAGTGTCCTCCACAACAGATGCATGATGCTCTGATGCTTGCATGTGTTTTTCAGCCAAACTTCGAGATGTTGTATAACCATGTGAAGCAGCTGCTCTCCAATGAGCTGCTTCTGACACAAATGGAGAAGTGTGCTCTTATGGAGGCCCTCGTCCTCGTCAGCAACCAGTTCAAGGACTATGAGCGGCAGAAAGTTTTCCTGGAGGAGCTCATGGCTCCTGTTGCTGGCTTGTGGCTCTCCCCGGAGATGCAGAGGTATGGACCAGTGTTTCTGAACTTGGAGCTGGAGGTGTTGCAGAGGTAATTTTGTGCCTGATAAGGGATTGTGCAAACTACATGCAGGTGATGGTGGGCTGGAGGGCCTCATGACCTGCTGTGTTCTGGGCAGTCACTGTGGTAATAGCTCTCTCTGCTGAGTCTTAATGCTGTTTGATGGTTGGAATTAATGCTCTTGTAGATCTCTTCCAACCTTAATGATTCTGTGATTCTGATTGTTGAAACTTGTTGCATAAGAGTTGCTTAAGATGATAGAAGAACACTTCCCAGTGTGCTCAAAACAATTGCAGAGTGAGAAATAAAAGATGACTGCTCGTTTCCAGGAGAAGCCAGGAAGCAGAGTTCTCCTTTCTAAAACTGAGGAGTACTGCAGCCCTCTGTAGCTCCATGAGCACAAGAGATTGCCCAGAAAGACTGTCATAGGAGATTCAAAGATTTCAGGTCCCCATAGCCTGTGAGATGGTTGGAGAGTGGTCCCACTTCTGCTGCTTTTTGTCATGTTGCCACGTACGATGTGGAGCACCAGCTAGCCTCTCTAGCCTGCTCTGTATTTGCAAAGGTGATTACTGCCAGTGCAAAGATTTTCTGAAATTTCCCAGTACAAGCTAATCCTTGTTGCTGTCTTTTGCTGCTGCCAGAGTCCTCTCGGATCCTGAAGCCTTTATCTCCTATGTGGGTGCAGACAACAAAATTACTGATCCACTCATGGAAGATCCTAGTGGCCTGAACCGCTCTAGAGTAAGTGTGGTTACCAGTGAGGTAACACGGGCTGTGTTCAAAAGTGTGTGGCTGAGGGGCTCTTCTCTGCTACTGTGCCCTCTTGAGGCCACATCTGGAATACTGCATCCAGTTCTGGGCTCTCCAGTTCAAGGCCAGGGAGCTACTGGAGAGAGTACCACACAGAGCCACTAAGATGATCTGGGGGCTGTAGAATCTGCCTTGTGAGGATAAACTGTGAGAGCTGGGGCTTGTCAGCCTGGAGAGGAGGAGACTGAGGCAGGGATCTGATCAGTGGTTGTAAATATCTAAAGGGAAGGTGTCAGGAGGATGGGGCCAGACTCTTCTTGGTGTTGCCTAGTGACAGGACAAGGGGCAATGTGCACTAACTGGAACAGAGGAGGTTTCTTCCAAACATACAGGAAAGCTTTTTTTATGGTGAAGGTAATGGAGCACTGAAACTGGCTGCCCAGAGAGGCTGTAGAGTCTCCTTTGGAGACATTCCAAACCCACTTGGACTGCTTCTGTGAGATCTGCTCTAGGGGATCTTGCTCTGTCAGTGGGGTTGGACTAGATGGTCTTCTGAGATCCCTTCTCACTCCTAACATGTGGAGATCTTTCAGGATCACTTACTTCTTCAGGGTGCAGATCAGTAGGCTTTTCAGATTGCAGAATAACAGGCTGGCTTGTGCCTCTTTAAACTACAGTAGCGAGCATGCAAGCCCTGCAAAACCCAGTGATTGAGCTGCATGAAGCCTTTGTGCAGCAGTTTGGGTTTGGGGAAGCAATTAGTTTTCATGATTTTTAGTTCATAATGCACAGTGCAGTGCATGATGAACAGTGCCACACTGGGACTGCAGCATGAGGTACAGCTAAGATCCATTTGAGGAGATTCTGGTGAAAGGTGCTCCTTGTTAGTGAAATGTCTTCCCTTGTTGGACAGCCTGCAAGCAGAGCTGCTGACCTCAGGTTTGTAGTAAGCACTGTTACGCAGTGCTGTGCTTGTCAGTTGAGGGGAATACAGTTTGATTGCTGTGTCATCACAGACCTCTATGTCCTGCCTTGTAAAGGGGGTGAAGAAATGATGGTGTAAAGGGGTAACTTGCCTGGTTGCATGGTCGTGGTACCATGTGCATCAATGCTTTGTCTAATTGTGAGTTCTGGGAGTGTCCTGCCAAGACTGAGGGTCACTGAAGATGATGGAATGTAGCATGATTGCTACATTTTGAGCAGTAAACCCCCCTGAGTTTGCACCTATCACTGTGGAGCATTCCCTTTGAGATGGCATGATGATCGATGCCTCTGAAAACTTTGGTTTGTTCAGGTTGTGCTCTGGCTAATAAACACTCTGCCCATCTCTTGTTGCAGATAAGCTTTTGTGTATACACCATCCTGGGAGTTGTGAAACGAGCTCGTTGGCCTGCTGCTGCTGAAGAAGCAAAGGCTGGAGGATTCTTGCTGGGCTACATGCCCAGTGGAAGTCCGATCTACCGTAATCCCTGCACTGAGCAGGTCCTGAAGCTTTTCGACAACTTACTTGCTCTTATAAGGTGGGTCAAGTTGATTTGAAATCATTTAAGACATAATCTCTGAAGGTCAAACTGCGATAGATACATGGAATGCTCAGATCATATTACCCTAGTGAAGCCAATGGGAACACAGGCTGGTGCAGATGCCGGAGTACTAGTCCTGGCTGTTCACAGTGGGGAATGGCACTGGGGAAACTGAAGCCTTTTGCATGTTCATTGGCCTGGGGCTTACAAGAGTCTAAGCCAGCAGGAGGTTGGGTTGGGGTTGCCTCCCCAGCCTCCACTGCTGTAAATCTGCCACGCAGTTAATAGTGTCTCAGCTAATATCTCTGCTCTTCCCTCAGCCCCTACAAGGCCACCTCTCCAGTCACAACAAGAGCAATCCCAGCTCTCATCACATCAAGTTTGAGTTGTTCTCTCTTTGGTGCTAAATTAGACTGATTTTGCTGAACACAAGTGCCAGTGCTCCCAAAACACTGTCGAAATCAGGCTGTTGCTACCTTGTGGTGCCTGTCTGCATGTCTCTGGTGGTGTAAGCATCTCAGGCAGTCACAGGAGAGAGCAAGAGAAGGCAGGAAAGACGAATCCTGTATAACAGTTGCCACCATTATAAAGGAGGAATCTGTCTTGAGACTACTGCTGACCCTGAGATTTTGCCAGGCTTGTTGGGGCAGTTTTGTGAGAGAACACTACACATTCTTGAGGCTTCTTCCTTGGCAGGAGCCTGTTGGGAAAGAGCATTTTCAAATTAGCTCACAATTTTTAGCTCGCTGGTCTGTGAGGCAAGGTGACATATCACTCAAGCCTCTGTCTAGTCATGTGTGTTTGATAGTCACTGAACTCAAGACTCTACTGCTTCCAGTGAAAAGCAATGTGCTGGCCTCATAGGACAAGCACACACTGCCTTGCCCCTCCCTAAATGTGCATGTCATTGGAAAGCCCTGTGTAGCTCAGCAGGTTGTACTTTGGCCAGTGAAGAGGGTTGAACCATCTTGTTACAGCAGTGGAGGTGTGGTTGAAGTGTTTTAGCTTTTATCCTGTAAGGCTCATGATCCTCCTGATGAGTGTTTGGGAGAGGTTGGATAGAGTTGCTAGAGTAGAGGTAGACTCACGCTTCTTCCAGAGCCTGGAACGTGCTCCATGTTGTGGGAGACCTGCTAAAGTGGTGTCCAAGTCTGCAATGGACAGTCTCTTTGCTTTGTGTGATTGCTGTTCTTTGCAGAACTTAACACATTATTAAACACATCTGAGAACTCTGGTACCAGCTTTCAAAACTTGCCAAACTCTGTTGCTACCTGTAAAGAAGCAGAAATTATGCACTTGCTTGTTCATCACCTCCAGCAAAACACACAAGCTGTGCTCTGTTGCCAGAGGGGCACTAAACACCAGGAAGCTCTCTAGCTGTTTTTTTCTGATATAATGAATCTGTTGCTCAAGCATCTCCCAAGGAGATGTGGTAGTATATATGGATCAGCCTCAGCTTCACTTGGAGGTGCCCAGGCTTTTATTAAGGCTTCAACAAGAATCAATGAATGATGCTTTAAGAATAGTAGATCCTCCACCTTATATCTTTCCTGGCTGCTGCTGGATCTAGAGGCCTCTCTGTGTGAAAACTGCAAGCTCATAGTTCATTGCAAACGTCAGTGATTCTTAAGTCCTTCTGGATAAGTTGGGCCTTTGTGCCGTGAAGTGGTTTTTGCTGGCTTTGAGTGCTTTCTCCATATCCTGCTTCTTCAGGCCCTTGTTAATAGGAAATACAAAAGACAATATGGAATGTGTCAGGAGGCAGGAGTACAGGAATGTGAGGAAGGCTGGCTGGCAGGAAGGCTGCCTGTATTGATGCCTTCAGGAAGATGGTTGCACTGGGGATGGAGGCTTCTCCTAGCTCAGGGCACCTTTCTCTGGGATTAGCAAGATGCAGTGTTGCTCACATGTTTGTGTGTGATGCAGATATTGAAGGCCTCACAGGTGTTGGTGGTTTTTGTATGAGCAAGCAGCAGCAGCACAGATCCCACTGAGCACCAAGGCAGGCACAGTATGCAAAAACAAGAGGCATTCTGCCGGTGGAGCAGTCAGTTCTGCTGCTATATGGATATTTCAGTGCAAGGATTAGAGACTCTGAAATTGACTGCCCAGAGAGGCTGTGGCTGTCCCCACCTTGGAGGTGTTCAAGGCCAGGTTGGATGAGACCTTGAGCAACCAAGTCTGGGTGAGAGTTGTCACTGCCCCTGCCAGAGAATTGGAGTAGATGAGCTCTGAGGTCCCTTCCAGCCTGAGTCAGTCTGTGATTCTGTGACATTCTGCTGTGTTTGCAGTCAAAAGCAGTGAAAACTCTTAAGCTGCTCGGTCTTTGCCAGGGTCAGATGCTTGAAGGTAGGTCAGGGTGAAACCAAAGAGACAAGAGGAGTGAGAAGGAGTTGGAAGTTAACACAGTTTGAAGTGGCATATTGTTGTACCTACCAGTACTGGTCTCTGTACTGATAGCTGTGATTACTGAATTGATTTGAGATGGCTTTATTGATCACTGTTTGCAGCTTTTTGAGTGATGATTGTCCTGTCATCTGTGGTACTTGACTTCATCTAGATGCCTTCTAGCTTCTGCTTTAGGTTGTTCACTCCTGAATTTAAACCCATCTTGTGATCTCTAGCCACCTTCAGATAAAGATGCATTTCTGAAGTCGGTAGCTGCGTTAAACAAGTGACACAGCACCTTCGTTATGCTGGGATTTGCTCATGTTTTCTTGCACGTTGACTGGTCAGGCTCAGTAGATGCTTTGCATAGATAGAGATGTTTTTGGAATTCCACTTGATGAGGTGCTGACATTATCACAAGTGTTAATGCTGCTGAAAGAGTTGTTCGCTGGGCATGGATGCTGTAGGCTTTTTCACTGTAGAAGGCTCCAGCTCTGAATAAAGATTCTTCCAAGTGTGGACTGTCAGAAAGGACCCACCTTCTGGCCTTCCAGCCCGTCTCTCTAGGTATCACTCTTTCCAGCAAAGCTGTGACCATCATTGAAAATCCCCCAAGTCCTGCCATATCCTTTGCTTGTCTTCTCTGAAGCATAAATGTCTCCTGAGCTTTGTTTGGCCACGTTCTCCTGTATGTGGTGTGCCCAGGAGCGCTGCTCACTGCTGAGAGTCTCAACTGGAATGTGCCTAGGCGATGCATTGCCATCACGTATGAGGGCTCTCAGAAGCATCTTTAACTCCCATGATGGGCAGCTAGTTAGCTGTGTTCTCTCTGTTGCTGCTGAAGCCACTTGCTAAAGTATTCATTCAGGGAGATCATCCTGTGAGTGAACATCTGCCCTCCCAGCCGCCAGACTTGAGAAAATGCTTGAAATACTTTGAAACTGAGGAGCATAACCACAGATACAGTCAGGACATGACTGGCCCATCCTGCTAGGGTTAGAGCAGTGGGATTTCAAGGTTCACAGCTACAATTCCATGCTTCTTGGATTTGCCCCAGTGCCCTTCTGCCCAGCATGAAGCAAAGCCCATATTGGCATGGAGCAGGCAGGAGACACAAGAGAAGATGATTGCAGTGAGTGGGTTTCAGGATAGCCCCAAGCAGAAATGTGGTTTCTTGAGGCAGTGGAACATCATTACCTGAAGTAGTGGAGGCTGGGCTGCCTGCTGGGCTGACCCCTGGCCCCTTGTGGGAAAGTCAGACCAGGTTGTGCCCCTTTGAGGCCTGTTGTGTGGTGTTAAACCCAGCCCACAATGAGAGTGAGCCATTAAGAAGTTATGTGTGTAACTCACTCTTACACATCTAATGTGCAGTGAGCAGGAAAGTATTGAGCACTTGTAGAAAGGTGTGGGGTAGTTGCTGTTTTGGTGCTAACTCAGGCTCCCCACAAATTTGGGCAGACATCACTGCCTCGGGGCTGCCAGGATTGTGAACATAGATCTTTTAATAAAACCCCAAAATTAAAACATTATTAAGACGTAAGTGAAAGCTGAGACTTGGGAGAACATACTGAGGTCTGTCTGCACTCTGTCCCCCCATCCATTTCCATGTACCCCCTGCTTTGGGAAACGCTGCTCTAGGGGGAGATACTGAGTTGCCCTTGATCACCTCTAGCAGCAGGTACAATGGCATTGCAGTTTTGGAGGAGGCTGCAGGATTTGTGCTGTGTGCAGCTGGCGACACCCAGAGTGGAGGTCTGAGGTCTCAAAGGAGAGAGGTAGGTGAGAGAGACACCCCTACTGAGTCCAGCTCTGACTGTCAGTACCCTGGCTAAGAGGAACCATTTTGGTCTGGATGGCAAGAACCAGCCACCCATGGCTGAATTGGTGACCCTCACAGAGAGCTGGCCTTGGCCGCCTCCTGGCGACATGTTGTTCCCAGGGGGCTGTGTTGTCCAGGGGCACATGTGTCTGCCACAAGTAACATTTGATCAGACCGATATTCTCCCTAGAGTCCCTTGAATGTCACCTGCCATTCTAGGGACTGTGACCCATCCCTGGAGGGCAGGGTATGTGTTTTAGAGCTGAAACAGCCCTCTCTCTGCAGAGCCTGAAGTGCAGAACTTTTGAGATTACAGAATCCATGTTTTGTCATTTTTAAAAGATACACTCTGATCTCTCTGGCCAAGCTAATAAGCTGTTGGAGGATTGCTGGGAGTTTTTACTGCCAGTGCTTTCAAGGGGTGGGGTGAACTGAAGAAAGTGGAAGGGACAGCCAGGAGGTTCAAGACATGAGGTGGAGTCACTCCCATGTCTCTGTCAGGTCAGCTTCCCCAATATTTTTGCAGGTGGGGAAGGGGGATCCCATGCACACGTGCTTGGTCTCGCCTTCCTCATCATCTGCCTCAGAGGAGCTGTTCACAAGTTAAAGGAGAGGATCCCACTATCGAGGGCAGTAGGGTTTGACCCACATGAGTGTAAACTGTGTGCTCCTCTGTTTCAGGACTCACAACAATCTGTACACGCCAGAGATGGTGGCCAGGCTGGGGGAAACGTTTGCAAAGGCCTTAGACATGCTGGAGGTGGAGAAGAATGCCATCCTAGGTAAGGGGCTTCTCTCTGGGAGGAGTATGGGCAGATTCTCAGAGGTATTTGTGTTAGTGGTCCATCAATAGCAGTAAGAGAGAAGGGCTGGAGAGTTTTAAAGCTTCTGCTTTAAATCTGCTGAAATTAAGAAGTTAAATGATTTATTGGTCTCAGGCAAATTGTTTTCTTCTGCATGAAATGGGGGGTACCCTACCAACTGCTTATGCCAGCTCGGGGCTGCTCTCTGCAACATGGCATTTCAGGCTGGAGAGACTGGATGTGTTGTCACTGTCTGCCTTTGAGCGCCACAGGAACCCTGAGTTCTGGTGCAGACTGGTCCTGGAGGGCAAGAGCCGTGTCCTGCAACATAGCCTTGTCATTTGTTTCCAGACAGTGTTATCAGAACTGGGTTCTGGAATGCCTTAGAGCAGATTTGAGCTTGTGGACACAGAAGCCTTTCCAGCCAAGCAGAAGTGGATGGCCTTGTGGAAATCTGGGGCTTGTTTCAGGTTCTGACCCAAAACATTTCCTGGAGATTGCTTTGTCTGTCTTTCTTATTTCCATTTCCTACCTGTAAAATGAGGAGATGCTTCCTTCACCCTTTTTTCCTGTGACCTGTAAACTGTGTTTGAACTGCTGTACATAAAAGAGCAAGGCCTTAATCTCCTATCCGTAGGACCTTGTGTCCTGACAGATCAGGGCGTGAGGGGATGTGCTGTTAGAGGAACTGTGCAGCTGTCACCTTTGCTTCTGACAGGCTTCTCATAGCTCACCTAAGTTTTGCTTTGGAGAAATGAAGGGGCTATAACAACCCTAATGGAAGCACCTCTGTGTGAGACACAACTGACCTGAGCTTGGCTGACCTCTTAGGGGATGTTCTGCCTCAGGGTTACTGCAGCTCTTCCCATTTGGCTGCATGTCAGGCTCACTGACAGCTGCCTTCAGTGAGCTCACTGACAGCTGCCTTCAGTGCATTCAAGCTGGCTGTGGCCTGTCCAGCACCTGAACGTGCACTGCACTTTCAATTCTTTCTTACCTCTTATTATTTCTTACCTCTCTCAAATCTCTCTTACTCTTTCCCACAGGTCTCCCTCAGCCTCTGCTGGAGCTTTATGACTCTCCTGTTTACAAAACAGTCTTAGAAAGGATGCAGGGCTTCTTTTGTACCCTCTACGACAACTGGTAAGAGCACCAGATATCTTCTGCATGATCCAGCATTGCACTGCTGGAGCAGTAGGCTATTGCTGCCTGCTGACCTTTGTACATGAGCTGTTTACTGTAATATCTTGATATCCTGAGCTGGTTTGTCCCTTTATCCCTTTTAATTGTGTTAGGAGACATCAGCTCCTGAAAGTGTATTCTAGTGCTTAAATGCTTAATTTATTGTCCCTCTGCAAGTATCCAAGGGAAAACGAGATACTGTGCTGAAGTTCTCTGTAGTATGTGTTTTAGAAGATGGCAGCTAATCTTAGGATAATAGTACTCGTGACCTGTGCAGGACGAAGTGTGGAAGGGTGACCTAGCAGACTCACAGCTAATCTGTTTTTCTGTTGAAGTTTCCACATCCTGGGAAATGCAGGCTCCTCCATGCAGCAGGATTTCTACACTGTTGAGGGTCTTGCTGCACAGCTCCTCAGCTCAGCTTTCAACAACCTCAACAACATTCCTGATTACAGACTGCGTCCCATGCTCCGTATCCTTTTGTCACTGGCTTAGGCCAGCTAGGGAGGCTGGGAACACAGAAGCTGAAAGCCTGAGGGATTTTCAGTATCACTAGGCTAGAGAAGGGTGGTGGAGGAGGTGAAAAACAGGAGCACATGTGTGTGCACCAAGCATGAGCCTATGAGGGCAGAGCAGAAACAACAATGCCTGGGGCCAGAGAATAAATGGAAAGGATTTGTGTGGTCCTGAAGGCACCATGAGAGGTGGACAGTGCCATCTGGAGGACAAGGGGGCTTAGATAGTGTAGAACCTTGGCAGTAGAGTGTGGGACTTTTTGTTGGACATCATCTGAAGTTCCCAACCCCCTTTGCAGGGCTGGATAGGCAGTCTCATAGCTAGGAGATGGGTGCTGAGAGCCTTCAGCTTTTTCAGCTGAACTGTCAGGGAGGGGTCTGAATACCTCGTGCTCCTGCTGTGTACAGATGCCACTTGTTAATTCTGGGCTGTGAGATGAGCTCTGAGGGGTCTGTCCCTTGGCCTCCCAGTGAGATGTGCTGGTTTGGGCAGTGTGCTGCAGTCCCCGTAGTAAGCTGGTCATATGTGCTGGATCTCTTCCTTAGCTGATGTGTGCAGGTGTGTTTGTGAAGCCTTTGGTACTCTCCTGTCCTCCAGAATACTATGAAACCCTTGTCTGCCCCATGCTGGGACCACTCTTGACCTATCTGCACATGGTAAGAAAATGGGCTGTCCGTGCATGTTCTCTCGCAGCCCAGAGTCCTTGTTGCCTGGCAGCAACATGTGAGACCATCCGTCTCTGCAAAGCCAGAGCAGACATAGGGAGATCCTTGATGCTTAATGCTTTTGATGCTGCTTAGGGAGGGCTTCTGAAGTGTGTGAGCTCTGACTGCTGCATAACACCCACTTCATTGCTGTGAATTGAAACTCGTGGATATTAGCTCCTCAGCCTTTAGCCCTTATAAATTTTTGGGGGATTTTTTAACCTGCATCCACTCATTTTCCTAACTGCTCACTCAGGTTCCTGCAGCCAGCACAGCCACAGCATCTTGAACAAGCTGGTGACACATTTTGTCCCATTAGAAATGAGGCTTAGCATGAGAGCTGTGCTTTAGTGCTTCTGTTAGCAGCCATCACTTGGGGCTCTTTGCATGATGTCCAGCCTGGCTCCCAAAGAGAAGGTACTGAATCTTTACTTTTATCTTGAACAGCGGTTGTCTCAGAAGTGGCAAGTGATCAACCAGCGGAGCATGCTCTGGTAAGCTGCCACTCAGTAACACAAGGGGGAATGGGGAGTGGGAGGCGTTCTCCAAAGCAGCCCTTTGCCCAGGTAGCAGCCTTTTCAGCACAGGGCTGGAAAACACTGTGTGTATTTCAGTGATGACTCATTCCCTGTGCTGGGGTGCAGGGGATGCTTTAAGGCATTGGCTCCCTTCACACTAAACCCTGTTCTTCTCAGTGATGACGATGCTGCAGATGACAACCCTGAGTCTCAGGAGATGCTTGAGGAACAGCTGGTCAGACTACTGACCCGAGAAGTCATGGATCTTATCAGTAAGTGAAACTAAGCTGGGACCCCTAGGATATTTGGGAAGCTTGCCCTGAAGAGGACAACAGGAATGTCTGTGTGCATTAAAAATTAACTGTAATGGTCAGAAGTATCTAACATAATCCTAAGAAGCCAGGAGCTGAGACAGTTAACCTTTATCTAAAAAATAAAAACCATATTTAAAACCTAATAAAAGATCAATTAAAAGCCTTCAGAAGATAGTTTCTTGCTTTTAGGAATCTCATTTAGGGCTCCATGGTTTTGGCACTGTCTCTATAGGAAGTCAGCCCTCCTTTGGAATCTGGGTTCTCCCTTTCTGTGCCCTGGAGCATAACACGACAGTTGAGTGTCAAGCAGTTTTATTGCTGGCAGTTGCCATGTCTCCAGCCAGAGAAAAGAGAGGAGACCTTTCTCCAAAGCAAGCTCCCTTTGTGTTCCCTTCCTCTAGCATATTTTTGTCAGCATGGCTTAGAGCAGAGAGGCTGGGAAAATTGACTTGGCATGTAGTTTACACAAACTTTATGTCTCCTTTCTTGGTTGGCCCTGTTGTCTTAAGAGGGTGTGAACCTGAGCAGACTCAGGTTACAGGCTTCAAATTGCTTTGCACATCCCTAGTTTTCCTTTGTTTAAAGCAGCCACTGTTCTGCAGTCAGAGGATGCTGTGGGTGGGATTGCAGCCTTTGGAGTAGTGCAGTTAACTGGCCTTTATCCTGGGCTTGCAGATGCTGTATAAAAGCTGGGGGGAGCTTGAGGCATCTGTGAGCCCATCAGAATCAATACGATAACCTCTGCATGTTCTGCAGTAGCATCGTCGCTTCTGCTCTTCTGACCTGCACCTGTTTTTGCAGCTGTTTGCTGTGTTTCTAAGAAAGGTGTTGAGCATAACACTACAGCTGCAGTAGATGGAGATGGTGAGTAAATGCCTGACTCTGCCTTCCCTACCTCTTCTTTGTACAACCACTTTGCACATCTCTTCAAGCGTTTCCTGAGGGACTGGCCTTGTGCTGGAAGTTCTGTATGAGGGATACAGGTTTAACCAGAGGGCTGTGCTGCCATCCAGAGTGACCTGGGCAGGCTGGAGAGCTGAGATAGGGGAAACTTGAGAAGGTTCAACAAGGGCAGATGTAGATGCTGCATCTGGGGAAAAACAACCCCATGAATCAGGACAGACTGGGGACTGACCTGCTGGAGAGCAGATCTGGGGAAAAGGACCTGGGGGTGCAGGTGAACACAGGCTGACAATAAGCCAGCACTGGGCCCGTGTGGCCAAGAAGGCCAGTGACATCCTGGGGTGCATTAAGAAGAGTGTGGCCACTAGGTCAAGGAGGTTTCTCCTCCACTACTCTGCCCTGGTGAGGCTGCATCTGGAATACTGCATCCAGTTCTGGGCTCCCCAGTGCAAGAGGGTCAGGATGCTACTGAAGAGAGCCCAGCACAGAGCCACTGAGATGATCAGGGGCTGCACCATCTTCTTTACAAAGAGAGGCTGAGAGAGCTGGGGCTTTTCAGCCTGGAGAGGAGGAGACAGAGGGGGGGATCTGATCAATGCTTGTAAATATCTAAAGGATGAGTGTCAGGAGGATGGGATCAGGCTCTTCTTAATGATGCCCAGTGACAGGACAAGGGGTACAAACTGGAACAGGCTGCCCAGAGGTTGTGGAGTTCCCTTCTTTGGAGACATTCAAAACCCACAGGGACATGTTCCTGTGGGATCTTCTCTAGGGGATTCTGCTATGGCAGAGAGGGGTTTGACTGCATAATCTCTAGAGGTCCCTTCCAACTCTGATAATTCTGTGAATGTGTTTAGTAAGAAGCCTTCAGGTCTGTCCTGCCAGTGTGTTTGGGAGCTGCAGAACATCATACTCTAGCCTAGCAATGAGGGTGCCATAGTGGTTACAGGTAGCATGTTGGAGCAGCTGATTTATGAAGTCCCAAGAAGAGGGAGGTGTGCATGTTCTTCTGCAGGCTGGAGACAGCTATTTAGGTGCCCTTGGCCCACGGAGGGTAGGTGCTTTCTGCTTGGAGAGAGATGTTCTGGTGAGTGGTACCAGCACACTGATTTTGTGGGCTGTCTTCGTGTGTCTCAGTTGTGTTCACAGTGCTGCCTTTGCTTTGCAGATGATGAAGCAATGGCCACAGAGGTGACTCCCCCTACTAGTGCAGAGCTCACTGAGCTCGGCAAGTGTCTGATGAAGCAAGAGGTAAGAGTTCATGCTCTGACATCTACCATCCTTTCTGTGTACCAGTGATGCTTGTCTGTGATGCAGTCAGACACTGCTACATAGATCTAGACTGCTGGGCATTCCCCAGCCTCAGAACCTTTTCTTAGGTTTTTGTGTGGTTTTTAAAGAGGCAAGGCTCTGGGTATTTAGCACCCAGCAGCTTTCCCCCCCCCCGCCAAATCTCCCAGCACTGGGTACCTTCATCTCAATACCTCTGTATTCTTCCTCTCCTTGGAAGCTCCTCAAGAAGTTTTGCAGTGACTTCAGAGTAGCAGCTGGGAATCCATGGCTGCTCCAGGGCCTTTCCAGAGAGCAGGTTTTCTTGACACTGGTCCCTCATGACAGTGATGATGCACACCTATGTGCCTTTGAGCACCTTCAGCTGGAGCAGCAGCAGCGGCATCCTTGGAAGACAACCCTGAGGAAGTCTTGCAGAGTCCCTGGATGGCTTCTTGGCACCCTTTGGATTTGAACCCAGGACAGGAGGAAATAGTTCTGCTGACTGATTTCCCTCTCTGACTCCTTTTCAGGAAGTTTGCACTGCTCTGCTGATCACTGCCTATACATCCCTGTCCTGGAAGGACACCTTGTCCTGCCAAAGAACCACAACACAGCTTTGCTGGCCGCTGCTCAAACAGGTACCTCTGAGAGGAAGAAGGGTTGGGAGAAGCAGCTCTGAATGTAGTGAGGAGTGTGGCGGCTTCACCCTTGTGCACATTCTAGCTCGGGAAGACTGAGTTGCTGCAGAAGGGAAGTCCTGTGTCAGTGTCCTGTGTCTGTGCTGACTGTGCCTCTTCCCCAGGTGCTTCCAGGAAACCTTCTGCCTGATGCTGTGTCCTGGTTTTTCACAAGTGTGCTGAAGGGCTTACAGGTCCACGGGCAGCATGATGGCTGCATGGCAGCTCTTGTCCACCTGGCTTTCCAGATCTATGAGGCCTTGGTGAGAAATCCTGCTCTTTACCCAGATGTGTGGTTGGCTGGGAGTGGTAGGAAACTAATCCCATACCTGCTTGGGCAGTGCAGAGGAGTCAGTGCCCACTCAGGAGGGCTTCTTCAGCAGAGCTGTGTTAATGGTGCTTCTCCCCACAGCGTCCTCGCTATGCCGAGCTGAAGGCAGTGATGGATCAGATCCCAGATATCCAGAAGGACTCTTTGGAGCAGTTTGATTCAAAGCTTCTCAACCCAGTGCTGCAGAAGGTGGCAGACAAGCGCCGGAAGGATCATTTCAAGCGTCTCATCGCAGGTTGCATTGGGGTAGGTGACATCCTGGAGAAAAGTGAACCTGTCTCATTTCCACGACTGTACCCTGCAGAAGTGACTGGGTGGGCAACCTCCCTGTCTCTCTCTAGCACCCTCCTCTCCCAGCCAGCAGGCTGTTGTGGGATATTCTATGTGTTGTCTCTTCAGCATGGAGGTACAGTGGGGATGGCAGTGCAGACTGAGCAGCCTCATAGCAATAGCTGCTCACTGAGAGGCAGGAGGTACTTTGCACAGGGTTGCCTGGGAGAACAGGGTGTTAAAATGAACAAAGCTGGTAGGTGGCACCAAATTAGGGGAGCTGGCACACTGACTGGTTTACCTCAGTGCCCCAGGAAGGGCCAGACTCAGGATTCCTCAAAATGCAAACATGGGGTCTGGACCTAGGGGCTGCTTAGAATCTGGAATCTACCGCTGAGCTGAAGGAGTGTTTGAAGGCTGTAACCACTGATGCCTACCTGTCTGTCCTCTGCAGAAGCCCCTCGCAGAGCAGTTCCGCAAGGAGGTTCACATCCGGAACCTGCCATCTCTCTTCAAAAAGGTGAAGCCATCACTAGAGACAGAAGTGCTAGAAAATGAGGATGGAGAAGGCTTCACTGCACTCTTTGAACCCTGAACCTGGGATGCTGCAGCCATATCCTCCCCTACCTTCTATTTTGTCTCTCCTCATAGTAAGCACATTAGATTCTCATAATTGCCTCCACAAACATTCGTCTGAATAAAGCCCCTTACAGGTCCTGTCCTGTTCTCCTCCCTACAATGGAATGGGGCCTGCGGTGGCATTTGAACCAGTCTATTAAGCTTTCCCAAATTCCTTCCTCCCTTCTCCACTGGGTGAGCATCTTTAGACCTGTGCTTCTCTGCAAGGTGGAAGCTGAGCCCACAGACACCATCAGGTCATCCTGTTGCCTTGGGTCACTCTTGCTTCACTTCTTTATCCCTTGGGGTTTAGGATTAATCCAGAAGGCAGAGTAGTGCACCACATGAGATGGCGCTACTGTCATCTCATTGCTCTGGGTGCTAACAGCCAGACATCGTAGGGAGCCCATCAGGCACTCCAGCACTCATCCTTAGCAGACTGGTATTCAGATGAATGTTTCCCTCCAGGATGCCAAGCCTTGGGCTGAGGGCTGCGTGCCAAGAAGTGTAGCAGTGCTCTAGGATCTCCCTCGAGATCAGCCTTACTAAGGTGCAGCTGCTCTCTAGCCAGAGGCAGGCACTCATGTATACACTTTCATGTGTATATACTGGTGATCATACAGCTTCTTCTACCCAGAGCCGAGCAGAAGGCTTTGATTTGTGCCAGCCTTTCTTGGACATCTCTCAGGGGGAGCAGGATAGATTTATTTTGTTTTATTTCTTCTTTTTACCATGCCCTGTAGACTAGAACATGGCCAGTGCAGGGCACACACAAAATAATGGACCAATATCTGAAGCACCTGCAAACCAAAAGGGATCTCCTCACCCTGTTGCTGTGGAGATGACAAGAGCCTGTATTTGTACCCATCTGATACCTCTTGGATCATTGCACGGTGGGGCAGAAGGACTGGGGATTATACTGCAGTTTACAGTGGGGAGCCAGGTCAGAAACTGTGTTTTAGATGAGGTGAGGCTCTATGAAGCCGCTCAAATCTGCAGAGTTGGTTCTTCTTACGTGACAAATGAATCACTTGCTCTGTCCTAGTTGGCAGCACAGGAGCTAGGAAGGTTTGTCCAGAGCTAACTGACAGTTCAGCCATGCAGGAGACAGAAACAGTAATGAACTGTGGCAGGTGGAGGTGTCTCCACTTGGACACAGAAGCTGGGGTTGGGAGCAGTGGGAGTGCAGAAAGGAAAAGCAGGCCTTGTGAGTCCACTGGCCTTCCTGCCCCTGCTGTTCCACCAGCACTTTCTGCTTTCCTCCTGGCCTCCAACTTTTTAACCTCTGAGCTAACACAGCTCCTGGCTTTCGCAGAGGCTGGGCGTATTTATTGTGTTGTGGTATTTTTAACATTCTGTGACTTCATGCTAGACACCGGGGTTGTTTTTTTTAAATGGTTTTTAGAACCTTTTTTGTAGGAATGTTTAAATCCAAAGCTGTCTCTGAACTGGTTGCGTTACACCTCTAAATGTCAGTAAAGTTGTTCCAGTTTCATATACACAGTGTCCTGTTCATTTTTGTTCTTCTGTGTTTCATTAAGATGTGAGGCCTCTGCTTTAACCAGACTCCTGTGTGAAGGGTAGTTCCGGCTCCCAGAAAGGAAGTGCCTTCACTGAAAGTCAGTGCACATTATCAGGGTGGGGATGAACCACCCCAAGCTACTGAATTAAATTAGAAGACAAGGGGAGCATCTCAAAGTGTTTGTATGTTGCTCACAGCAGGTTTGCACTGATTCCACAAGAGCAGCTAGGTCCCAGCTTACAGTTTGAAGACAGTAGGTTTCCAAAGCAAAACCCTCTAGCATGGATATTTCAGGGAATGTCCCAAAAGCCACATGGGAGATAGGGAAACATTCATTTGCCTATCAGTAACACAGGAAGGGAATTAAGCTCCATTGACCTTGGTCTGTTCCCTCACTTGATGAAGGCTGCAGGAAAAGTCTCTTTTAGAGGAACAGAAGCTCCTAGAGAGGTTGGCCTGAGCAGGCAGTGCCATGTTTTTGATACAAAACCTTTTTGTAAGGCACCTGCCTGTAAATGAGCTCCACGTAGAATCTGCTTTAGCTTGTTTGAACTGAAAAGATCCAGCTAGAAATTGCTGTTTGTCAAGTGGCATTAACACCTACATGGTGTTGATTAGGAACCAGTCACAGACCAGAGTGAAAGAAACTTCTCTCTGCGTATGCTGTTGTGGGCACTGCACAGCTGTATTCTGTTTGTGTTGCACTGGTGGGGGTTTTTTTATGTTTGAAGTAAGAAAAAAGCCCTGGGCAAGGTGTTAGGAGCCTAAACTGGGGCTCTGGGTTCCTAATACTCCCTTCTAAGGGTAACTTGGGTGAGTTTAGTAGTCAAGTCTCTCTGTAAGTCTGTCTGCTGAGAAAAAGATGAGGGGCAGGAGCCAGCAAGCGCTGCTGTGAAACACCCACAGCTCCTGGAACAGGCCTTACAAGGAAGCAGCTAGTTTCCCCAGCAACTGGTTACCAGCAGCGTGTAGATATGCAACGCAGTGTGGTGACATGGGGCAAACTGGGAGTGTAGCCCACTTCCTGAGTATCTCTTCCACCCTAACACCTGTAAGGAAGTTTACCGTGTTAGTAACTGCATCCCAGAAAACCGGGGAAAAGGTATGATTTGCTACCGCAGTGAGGATTGACCCAAGTAACAGGGACACACCAGCACTTCTAGCCTTTCACTGAAGTCCCAGTTCCTTTATCAGCTCATGAAGAGAGACCTCCACAAGCCAAGGCATCCCCCACGCTGACCAACAGTAAGTAGTGCTGAGACTAACTCAGAAACTCTCTCAGGCTTCCTTAGATGGAGCCAGGCTTTGACTGCCACTTGTCCACCATCCAGTTCTACTTCAAGGTCAGCCCACAGAAAGGGAGAACAGAGCAGTCACAGCTAACACCTGGAAACTGCTTCATCCTGAGATACTTAATAAAGGATGGTCAGTCCACACAGAACAGGTTTTTAAACAAAAAAAAAAAAAACACAAAAAAAGTATTGCTGTACTGTATCACAGCTATTTGGGCTGGAGGGAAGGAACAGTCCAAGACAGTCCAACCTCCCCCTGCTGTGGGCAGAGACATCTTTCACTAGACAGGATTGGTTAAAACCCCATCTGACCTGATCTTGAATGCTCCCAGGAGGAGTTCCATCAGTTTCATCAACAACCTGTTCCCATGTTTCACCATCACCCTCACTGTATAAAACAAAAAAGGTTGTGTGTCCAATCTAAACTGGATGTTTTCCTCTTTTATCCACATTCTTCCCCAAGAGGAGGAAAACATAAGTCAAATCAGTAGTCAGCAACAGGAGTTGTCTAATGCTCTGCTCACACATGGCTCAGCGTGCATGGGAATACGTGCAGCGAGCTAAAGCTGCAAGGCACACATGCAGCAGTGTGCAACGAGGAGCCAGAGCACCTCTTCTGACAGACAACTGTGGCTGAATAAAAGTCTGCCCTCTGCCACTCTGAAACCACTGCCCCTTGTCTTGGCATTGCAGGCCCTAACAAAGTCTTTGTGCCCCCTTTACATACTGAAAGGCCACAATCAGGTCTCCTTGGAGCCTTCTCAGGCTGAACAACCCCAATTCCCAGCTCTTCTTCCTAGGAGAGGTGTCCCTACCTCTGGAGCTGGTCTGAGACACCTGCAAAACAGCCCTGCACTAATACCAACTTATTAAGTCTCACCAACCTGCTGCAAAACGCTTTCCTACGCTGCAGCAGCAGTCTTCATCACATACCGCATACAATCTAAAAGTCATGCTCTCATCCACCTTTAGACCTGCTGTCACTTTGCAAAGAGCACAGAAAGAGACAGCTGTAAAGAAAAGCCTTTATTTTAGTGCATTTCCTCATTGAGGCTCATTACCAACAGACAACGGTCAAAGAGTAGGTCCTAGGACTCTTAATGAGTCCATCAAACCCTTTGCCTACTGAAGAGGAATCATCCCTGCAAGCAGATGCAGGAAGCCCAGTACAGCAGCGTAGGAATAGGCTTCCCAGCCACAGCCCAGTCACTCCACAGGCACAGAGTCCAGCTCATTCAGGAACCGCTGACACTTTCCCATCAGGATCTTGATGGCTTCACTCACCAGCACATCTGGAGGCAATACACCTGTTGACTCCACTGAAACTGCACAGAAAAACAAGTCAGTACAGCCACAAAGCAGCTTTAGCCTACCCCTGGCTCCTGCATTTCTGTCCCTCATCTGCCCTTACATCACACTTCTGACAAGGCAGATCTTCAGCAGCCACAGAAGAGCCATTTGCCAGCAGGAAGCACAAACACATTAGATCCCAAAGCAATAGCAAATCACAACCTCGCTTGCACACAAATGTCTGAATTATGATGATGTAAGGGTAGGCAGGGAGAGACCTAGCTACGTGTGCTGGTCAGCCTCTGTGTATTTGCACAAATCCCAGCAAGGCCCTACTTCTGTGGAAAATGGAGCACTTACAGATGTAGTGGTTTCGTACTCTTGCCAGACGCACAAGGTTTTTCAGGTCCTCGTGACGGAAAACTTCTCTGCTGAACGTGTCCAAGCGTGCATTGGCTACTCTTGCCACCTTTTTTCCTGAAGGGGAAAAGATTAATCAAGATGGAAGCCTGCAGCAGATGGGTGCCTTGTGGTCGCAGCAGGTGCTTACCCCTTGGGCAGGCACTTCCCCACCAGCAAAGGCAGTGAAGCCAAAAATATAAACAATTAGGACATCCCCAATGTAAAACTTCAACCAAACAGAACTGGTCGTCTTCAACAGTTCCAATCCAAACACAAAGCTATGTACCTGTTGGCAGGATGCAAAACATCTTCTCCACGCTTAGCAGCTGGAAAAAGGAAGTTCACTGCCCAGCCTCACAGACAACTGAACAGCCCTGAAAGCTGTTGTCAGTGCTCTGCAGCCAGGCACCCAATGCCTCATCCTTTCAGGAAGATCCCTGTTTCAGGGAGATCCCGGTCCACCACCCAACGCATCTGCACATGACAGCCTCTCATTCACAAAATCTGGCTCAGAACAGCACCAACAGTTGCTGATCAGTAAGGACACATCACAATGTGGTTTTGTTTCAGTGAAGACTGGCTCTAGTCTCAGCAGTCTCTGCTAAGACCTGTAAGGAACAAGTCACTTGGAGTGAGGAAACAAGTACCCTTGATATTCTGAATCTCAATGACTCCAGGGGAAAAGCACTTCTGCAACTTCTCAGCTGCCTCATCCTCAACAGGCTGCAGGAGAGTAATGTCAGGCAGCAGTCGATAACTAGCCGTGGCCACAGGAGAAAACTTGGCGTGATCTTTACCTGCACAAAGAGTTAAAAGGCAAGGATGAAAGCAGGCCTCAAGGAACAAGACTGCAAGGATTCTGGGTCCTGAAGTTCCCAGAGGAAAGCCGATTCTCCACTCTTCCCCCTTACTCAGCTGTGCCTCAGTCCAAGCTCTCACACTCCTGTTTGTGCTGCCCCGGGTCACCTCTACCCACAGCTCACTTCTACCCACAACTCACCTATACCCTTGACACAGTGCATAAGCACATCTATTTCCTGGCCAGGGCGCAACAGTGCAATGAGGATGTCGTCGTGAACAGGCCTGAAGTCAGCGTCGGGAAAGAGGTCTGTCTGATTCCCCAGGGGCACCCATGCCATATGTTTACTGTAGACTGCAAAGAGAAGCCGCAGGCATGAGCCGGCTGCTGTCTCAACACAGGCTGACCTGTGCAGTACTGGACAGCAAAAGGTTCAGCAGAATGAGGGAATCAGCTCTGCTCACAGGGCTGAGAGAACAGACCAAGTCCTGCCTCCTAAGACTAAAAGCAGAAAAAACCCAGCACCTACACTGAGAAGGGATCTCACCTTTGTGATTGAAATACAGTTCATTAGGATCAGATGATTCCTTGGCTGCCTGAGGGTTTCGGCTGCATTTTATTTTCAGCTGGAACTGTAGAGTATCAATTTCTGTGCCTTCTTCATCTCCTGTAAAGGGGAAAATAGGGTGATGCTCTATAGAATCACACTTCTACTCAATTTATGTGACCCCCATTTCCTGATTTGGGAGAAATGGTCAATATTTCTATTTGATTCAAGCCTCTTACCTTGGTTTCTGTATTCAAAGAGTCGAGGGTCTGCTCGGATAGGGATGAGGCCCAAGCGATGAGCCAGAATCTCATCCTGCACAATGGATGTGTTGTTGTACACAAAAACTTTCTCCACTGCCATGGTTGGCACCTCAGGGAGATGGAGAGATCAAATCAGCCTAAGCCAACAGCTGAACTACGTGCCAAGAGACTATCCAGCTACCATGTCCCTTCTCTCCCATAACTAATAGCCCTGCAGAGTATTTGCAGCACAATTTCTGCCAAACCAGACTACCCAGTACAGCCTTACACCCAAAACACCCCTTTCCCCTATTTTTTTCCTTAAACAAATGAGCACAAAACGTTGATCCACAGACAATGCCAACAGCACCCTTAAAAGCAACAAGTGCTGCAGTTCATTTGGGCTCTGAGCACACATGCAAAAAGCCTTTTGTCATCACATCCAAGCCCAGCAGCTGTCTGCAAGAGCCACCCCGAGGCAGGTTTCTCCCTGCTCCCCACCATTCAGGCCCTGCTGCGTTTTGGCCAGCACCCCAGTACCTCGGCAAGCAGGATGCGGCGGAAGGCATTGGCGATGGCAGCATCAATGCCCACCATGTCAAACTCCAGCGTGTCTTTCTCCTCATGGATCACGTCCACACGAAATTCCTGCACACACCATGGGTCACAGTGGGCAAGGGACCGGAACGTACTCCACCGCCACAGCCATCACCTCCACCCCCAGCGCAACCACCGCCACCATCACCCTCAACCACCACTCCCATCTCTAGCCAATCCCCACCAACCCCTACAACCACCATCCCCAACTAACCCCCACCCACAGCCATCAACTTCCCCACTGCCACCCCCACTCACGCCCAGACGCAGACCCCTCCACCGCTACCCACCTCCTCGAAGCGCCGCTGGTCCCACGCGTCATCGTAGCCAGGGTAGTTGCCGGGGAAGTCGGTGGTGTGGACCTACGAGGAGGCGAACAGCGGAAGGCCGTGAGGGGGCAGTGGGCCGTGAGGGGACCGGAGCCTCCTCCGCCGCCCCATCCCGCCTCACTAACGTTGCGGACGCCGAACTCGCCCAGCACCACGCGTTCTCGCATTTCGTCCGTGGTGCTCCGGGCCGCCATGGCCGCCGCCGGCTGCGGGGAGGGGCGATGAAGGGGGCCGGGGCCAGCCCGTCACGTGACGAGCTTCTGCCCGCCCGGCTGCGGGGAGGGGCGATGAAGGGGGCCGAGGCCAGCCCGTCACGTGACGAGCTTCTGCCCGCCCTCGCGCGGCACCGCCGGCGCCCCCGACCGCAGCGCGGCGCTTCCGCTGGCTGTTCTGAGTCCCTGCGGCTGCGCATCCTGCCCGCCCCGCCTTCTCCCGCTGCTGCTCTGCCGCTCCGGCACTCCGCCTCACGCGCAAGATGGCGGCTCCTCGCGCCCGCCCTCACGTCAGCGCGAGGCTTCCCTCGCCCTCCCCTCTAGCGTCACATCCGCTCGCGCCGCCGCTGTCCCGGGTGGCGGTGGCAGCAGCGGAAGAAGGCAGCCGGGTCCGGCCCGGCTCAGCCTGGCACTATGGCCGCGGCGGGGGCATCGGGCAGCGGACGGAGCGGCACCCCCGCCGATTGGGGCGGCTTCGAGGACAACGTGCAGGTGCAGTCGGGTCGGGTCGGGGTGGCAGCGGTGGGACCGGGCGGGCGTTGACGCTGTGTGCTGCGGCGCAGGGTAGCGGCTCGGCCGTCATCGATATGGAGAACATGGACGACACGTCGGGCTCCAGCTTCGAGGATATGGGGGAGATGCACCAGCGCATGAAGGAGGAGGAGGAAGACGAGGAAGGCGAGGCGGGCGCTGCCGATGACGAGGAGGACGGGGAGTTCCTGGGCATGAAGGGGCTGCGCGGGCAGCTGGGCCGCCAGGTCGCGGACCAGGTGAGCGCTGCGGCCAGGCCCCGGCCCTGGGGGTGATCCTCGGCCCCGCCGCTGCCACTCCACTTTGTCTCCGCAGATGTGGCAGGTGGGGAAGCGACAAGCGTCCAGAGCTTTCAGCCTCTATGCCAATATCGACATCCTGCGGCCTTACTTCGATGTGGAGCCGGTCCAAGTGCGAGCCAGGTGGGCAGGGCCCAGCCTCGGTCACCCACGCAGGGTGGGGGGCATGGAGTGGTAACAGGAGTCCCCTGGAGTGAGCAAGTTGGGGGGCTGCCGGCCTTGCAGGGTCGCTCAGACCTGGGCAGACATGTTGTGCTTTGTCCTGCTCTCCTTACCTGAGGTCCCCCAGGTGGGCTGGCAGCCCCATCTCCCCATGTTGTTTCCCAAGGCCAGCAAGAGGGCTTTGGAACACCTTCAGTTTTGTGGCTGCTGTTGAGTTTGCAGCATGGCTAGGTCTAAGAAGGCAAGAATTTGTGAGGCTGGACAAAGAAAGGTGCCTTTCATTCCTTTTGTTCTGTTAGTGGTGTCTCAGGCCTAAATGTTTTCACTAAAGCTTCTCCTAGCAAAATTAACCCAAATGTTTTAACATTAAAATAGTAAAGTTTTTCTTCTCTAGTTACCTTGTGTAACCCTGTAGAAGGAATGTCTGTCCCCTGAGACCTGTCATCCTAGCAGAAAACACTGGTGAGGGGCATATGGAGTCTTGTGAAGCACTGTGTTAACCATCCCATTGTCATTTCCTGCTTTTCTGTGACACAGACTGCTGGAGTCCATGGTTCCTGTCAAGATGATTAATTTCCCACAGGTGAGTTCCCTCTGGCTGAATCAGTTTCCATGGCCAAGCAAATGTCCCACAAACACCTTGTGAAAGTATAGTAGTCCCATCTTATTAAGAACTTGAGTTTGTTAGGTGTTCATCACCTTAAAAACATTAGTGAACACATTTCTGAGGTTGTTCTAAACTTCAGTGGTACAGTTGTAGACCTTTAGACTTCACATGTGCCAGGCTCTCCCCATCACACAACCTGTTCTGCCTAGCTCTTGTCAGCAGTGGTCTCATGTGTTTAGGTGATGAACTTAATCTGAGGCACTTCTCGCATTGCATGGGATGGGAAGCCTGGTATTTGAGAGACTAACGAAACCTTCCATGATCTGTCTCCCCCTGTAGAAGATTGCAGGTGAGCTATATGGACCCCTCATGCTGGTTTTCACACTGGTGGCCATCCTTTTGCATGGGATGAAGACCTCGGACACCATCATTGTACGTCAAGTCTCAGTGATAAGTTGTGGTTTGATTGGGCTGTAGATTGCTATAACGACACTAGAAATGGAGAGAAAGCCTCTTCCATGACTGAACACAGATTGATTTGAGAAAGAAGCTTTTGGTTTACTGGTGAGAGGAAGGATACATTAGAAAGCCTTGGTACTCTGCTGTTGGGAGAGCTGGGTTTGTGTGACACACTGAGTGTTTGATAGTGTGTGGAAGGCCTCTGGTACTATCTAGGTGGAAATTAGATGCAGGCAGGTCACTTCTTTAAGTCTTACTCATCCTGAAACTGTCTCCACAGAGGGAAGGCACACTAATGGGCACAGCCATTGGCACCTGCTTCGGTTACTGGCTGGGTGTCTCCTCTTTCATCTATTTCCTGGCATATCTGTGCAACGCCCAAATCACAATGGTGCAGATGCTGTCACTGCTGGTATGTACAGACAGAACTGCCCCAAAAGGCAGGTTGTGTGTGCTGTGTTCCAGTCCAAGCTCTTTCCAGGGAATGGGAAAAGTCCTTATAAATCAGTGGTCCCAGCTGACACACTGGGACAAGCTGTAATTCCAGAATGCTCCTCTGGCTTGCTCCATCCCAGGCAGGGTAATACCACAAAGAGGCAGTTCCTTCATGGAGGTCTCTTTGCACTCCCTGTTCTGAGCACCTGATGCTAAAAAACAGAATATTCCAATTTCTCTAGAATCGGAAGCTTGCTGTTCTGTTTCCCAAGTTGTTGAGTCTCTGACATCCCTGTCAGTCATGTTACCTGGGTATGAGTTGCTGTTAACATTGCACTGGTTGTCTCTAGCATTGAGTGTTTTGTGATGTGCTATTGGAATAGGCTGCTCATGCTCTTGATCAGCTCTTTATTACTGATGCTTGTAACATGGATGTTTTTGTTTTATCAGGGCTATGGTCTTTTTGGACACTGCATCACTCTTTTTGTGACCTATAATATCCACTTCCACTCCCTCTTCTATATCTTCTGGCTGGGTGTTGGTGGACTTTCTACACTACGAATGGTAAGGCACAGGCAGCCTGGAGCATTCCTCCTTTGGAGACAAAGGGAGGGAAGTGTTTGCTTTCTGTTCCTTGGGCCTGGCAGTTCACGTCACAGCCAGTCAGGCTACTAAGAGCCAACAGCCTAATGCTCCTGGGACATTTGTTCCCTACTGTATGGAGGTGAAGCTTGCATTAGTAGCCTCACCTACCCTAACAGCTGCAGGAGCTTTACTCCCTTACAGACCTTGCCATGAAGTTACACCTGAGCTTCGTGCACTTAACGAGAGTCTGAGATGGCTCTGAGTTTGTTGGACATTACAGAAAAAGCCCTGAACAATGTTTCCACTGTCTGGTGCTATTTGACCCATCCACCTGTGTGTTCCTGACTGCAGTGCCAGATGCTTTGGTAGCAGCTACCCAGTCTCTGATCTCCACCTCTCTCTTAGGTTGCTGTATTGGTGTCGCGCACTGTGGGCCATACCCAGCGACTCATCCTCTGTGGGACTCTTGCTGCTCTGCATATGCTTTTCCTCCTCTATCTGCACTTTGCTTACCACAAGGTGGTAGAAGGTAAGCAAGGGAGCCAACTCTTCTGAGAGAAGAGATGCTTTTGCTCTGTTTGAGAGAACTGATGGACAGTTTGGATCTGACCTGAGGGTATCTCTACCAATTTCCAACCCAAGAATGACCAGCGCTAGCTTTATTAGAAGAAGCTGTCAAAGCAGGGCAGCTGTAGATGTGGGGTAGTTTCCATGCTTATTCTTCCCTCTCAGGTGAGCTATAACAGCACTGACTGTTCTTGCTGATGTTCAGTCACTTCCTGAATCATGTGAAGTCAGGTTGCTTTCCTCTGATCAGGAGCTGTGTCACAGGACTTTAGCTTTCTTTGTGTAACACTAGATACTAGAAGCTGCGTGTTCCCAGTCAGCGCTGTTTACCAGCCCATGTGTGTTCAGGTCCTTCTCAGTGTCTCTTTTTGTTTTCTCCTTTAAAAGTCTCAATTTCCTTTTTAAAAAAAAAAAAAACACAACCAAAAAGTCTTTCCCTACCCCTTGGCCAGATAATTTCCCTAAATACTCAGTTCTGCCTCTGAGCTTATGTAGCCAGACCTATGAATTGATAGATCAGATTGATAAACCTACATAATTTGGGTCACAGCACAGTATTACAAGTCCTTTTAGATGTAATTACTGTTCTTTCACTGAGCCATTTCTACAGCAAAAGTCCTGAGCCCTGATTTGCAACTTCTTGGCAGATGAAATAAAAAAATATACTACAAGTGATTTTCTTCAAGGGACTTCAGGACCCATGATCAGCCCTGTGAGGGTAGTGAACAGGAACTGGAGGACTCTTGCATTGCTGTGCATGTTTCCTGACAAGCATGGTCTCTTCGCATTGCATTGCAGTGATCAAAATGCTCTCCAGCTGCAGCTCCTGATGAGTCTGTGGGTGATTCGCAGGATGAAAGAAAGCAAATGTTTGTCTAAGAGCAGGATCTGTGCTGGGATGAGGTGGGGAAAGAATTTTATCCCTGGCAGCCTCTGCGTTTGGGTCAAATGGCAAGTGACTTCCTCTGGCACCCTAAGTGTGAAAGGATCTGTGTTCCTTTTGGGAACATGCTGTTTCCCTGCCCCAAGGACAAGCCCTCATCTGTACCCTGTGGTCTCTGAATGGAGGTGTTTACTCCTCTTCAGTCTTTGAGCTAGATGTCTCTTCCTATCACATGCAAGTGCTTTACATGTCCTGGGCCATGCCACCATCAACCACTCCCTGTGCAGAGACAAAAGCAAGAAGAAAAGGCCATCTTTATCAGAACTAACTCTTGCCTTTTTCCTGGTCCCTACAGGAATCCTGGACACATTGGAAGGACCCAACGTGCTGCCCTTTCAGAGAGTTGCCCGTGACATTCCAGTAGTTCCCAATGCTGTATTGAACACAACAGTCAAAGCCGTTGCATTGACCCTGTAGTTTCACAGACTTGGACTTACTTCCTTCACTACTTTTGGGGCTGCATAGGGCGATAATAACCTGCTGCCTCTTAGGAACAGAACAGCAGTAAGAGGGCTTGGCTTTTTTTTCTGGATCTGTCCTTTTGGGTTGCAGTTTTGGGCAGCTGAGTGGACAGCATCTCAGTGACTCAGAACTAGGCTCTTCCTCTACCCAAGTCTGGGCTCTTTTGAGTAGAGCAGTTCTGTTGCCTGTATATTTTGCTGAGATTTTCCAGCACAGTTTGTCCTTTACACCTCCTGCTTGCTGATGTAACACCAGGGAGATCTATCTGCCCTGCTCCTGTCCTGAAGAGGGAAGAATTAAATTGATGTTGGTGCTGAGTGATGTCTTACGTTTGAGCATACTTGTGCAGTGGGAGGAGAGTCTTTGGTCTTGGCCTTTGTTTGTCCTCTCCTAGACTTTTTTTCGTCCCCTCCTTCAGGCATTCTGTGATACCTGGCTTGTCTTGGGCACCTTTTACGTAGCCCGAGAGGCACAGGAACTTCAGTTTTCTCTGGAATTTCCAGCAGCAGCACAATGCTTAAACACGTGTTTTGGAGCAGCATCTCCAAAAAGATCAGAGGTCTGAAGTACCTCTGCTGGGAGGACAGGCTGGGGCTGTTCAGCCTGGAGAAAAGGCTGTTCTATTGCAGCCTTTCGGTACTGAAAGGGGGGCAACAAGAAAGGAAGGAGAGACTTTTTAGCCAAGGCTGTGTGACAGGATGAGGATTGATGGTTTGAAAGTACAAGAGGGGAGATTTAGACTGGATATAAAGAAGTCTCTGACAATAAGGGTGGTGAAACACTGGAAGAGGTTGTTGAGAGGTGGTGGAGGCCCCATCCCTTGGGACGTTGGAGGTCAGGCTGGATGAGGCTCTGAGCAACCTGATGGAGTTGAAGATGTCCCTGCTTACTGCAAGGAGGTTGGTCTAGATGACCTTTGAAGGTCTCTCCCAAACCAATGATTCTGTTCCAGATCCATCCCTCTCTTTTGACTTTGTCCAAGTTGTTGCTGTCTCATCTTCCTCTCCACTCTCCGAAGTCAGAAAATCTGTAGCCATGCTTTCACAGCACCTGTTGTTCTCATCACCCTTTGCCTGTGTTGCTCCCTGTGCAACAGCAGTTGTGACTGTCGGGACAGCATGGTTATTCCCTCACTGCTCTAACTTGTACTGGTCCTAGACTAGAAAGCTGTCAGCCAATAATTGGCTTTCGTCTTTTCCTGTAGCTCTAGGTGAGTTGGGAATAGGAGTCGCCTCTTAGAGAAGTTTGCCCTCTTTGGTTCTACCCACAAGAGAGCTGTGTGCATAGCAGATTTCTGTGTCAGAACTGCCCTCTGCTCCCTGCTTATGTTAGTGTGAAAGTGCCATGTATTGAAAAAAGACATCCAGACAGTCTGAAGGCCCTTTTATAGGGTCTCTTGCATATACCAGTAAATTTCTTTGCACTATGTTTGGTTAGTAGTTGTTAGTAAACTATTAGTAAAAATACAGGCTCCCTCATAATTTTCTCAAGCTTTCTAACTTTCTTGGGCTTTTCTCAGCTTCTGTTCTTGCCTCTTCCATTATCTGGTTACTATGATACCTAGTTCAGAGTCTTCAGCTAGGTGCATTCTTTAGCTGAGATGTTTAACCCTATGTTTGCATCTTCCCATGGCCTAAAGGAGAAAGAGGAAAAAGCCTGATCTCTCCCCACAGGAAAGGATGCAGCTGTGGCAGTTGGACTATAGTGCTAAACTGTAGTGAAAGAGGAAGATGGAGACAGCTCTTGTCATGACACTACTCATCTGCCTTGGTTAAAGCAAAAGTGTCATCAGATAGAATCACAGAATCATTAAGATCATCCAAGATCATCCGGTCCAACTGTCAACCCAATCCCACCCTGCCCCCTAAACCCTTGTTCCCAAGGACTCTTTTTTTAACTCCTCCAGGGATGGTGACTCCACTCCCTCCCTGGGCAGCCTGTTCCAACCCCTGACCACTCTGGCAGGGAAGACATTTATCCTGATGTCCAGTGTAACCCTGGTGACTTGGGAGAAGAGACTGATACCCACCTTTCTGCACCCTCCTTCCAGGTAGCCATAATGAGCAATAAGGTCTCCCCTCACCCTCCTTCTCTCCAGACCCTTCACCAGCTTCATTGCTCTTCTCTGGACCCACTCCAGCCCTTCCATGTCCCCCTTGTATTGAGGTGCCCCAAACTGAACAGAATATTCCAAGTGAGGCCTCACCAGTGCTGAGTGAGGGGCAATCACCTCCCTGCTCCTGCTGGCCACACTATTGCTGATGCAGGTCAGAATGCCATTGGCCTTCTTGGCCACCTGGGCACACTGCTGGCTCCTGTTCAGCTGCTGTCCTTTCCCACCCAGCACCTCTCCAGCCACTCTCCCCCAAGCCTGTAGTGTTGCAAGGGGTTATTGTGATTTAACTGTAGGACCCAGCACTTGGGCTTGTTAAACCTTTAGTCACAGACCTACATTCCACTGTTTGCTTATTCCTAAGTTCATCATTTATCTTCCAAGAGCCAGAGGCTCATCTGCTAAAAACACAGACGTAATAGGTTCTTTCACTCCCCTCTTTCAGAAACTGACTGAAAAACACTCAGAGCAAGTTATTAGGGGGAATCAAACAGTTATTTGGCCCAGTAGTCTCCTTGGTTTTTGGACCAACTGAACTGCTTTAAGCTTCTAGGATTTCTATTTGAAACTTGACAGGATGGAAGAGTTAGCTTGTAATGCTGACTCCGGTTATTTCTCTTCATAACTCCCTGGGAGGTGACTTTCTAATTCCTACTTCCTGTGCTGGCAGCTCAGAAAGGGTTTGTTTCTCTTTGTACAAACTCTCCAAGCTTGGGCAGGGGGGAAGGAAAGGCAAAAGAGACAACTGTCATCAGAATAAGAACAGCCAAGAAGACAAATCCGTGAGTGCCAAACTCCAACTCTTCTGAGCTACAGGCACTGTTGGAAGAGAGCTGTCCTCTCCTCCTGCACCCGGGCACTTTGCTGGATCAGAAGGGTGATGCTGTGCCCTGTGTTTTCACCCAAAGCACAGGGGAAAGCAGCAAGCAAACACCTTATGCTTCCCCCATGCAGCTTGTACATCATGTCAGAGGCCAACAGATGACCAGAGTGCTGAGCAGCCACCCTCTCAGAAGCTGTGGGGCTTGCTCTGCTCCAGTTCTCAGCCCTGATTACTTCTCTGTGCAGCAGCAGCTGGAAGCTGAACCATTCAGCACTGCCAGAAATGCAGTAATCTTTTTGCTGATGGAAGGACACATTCTTGCACAGAAATGCATGTATGCTGCAGTTCCAGAGAGCGTGCTGTTTGCATAGCCTCAGCAAGGTCTTTGTGGGAGAGCATCTTGGTGCTTACTTGAGTCCTCTAGTCAGCAGGACAAGCCTCACAGCCCTATCATACCAGACTGCTTCTACCTTTGTTTCCTCCTATGGCTCTAGAAAAAAAAAAAATCTCCCTTGAACAAATCTGAAATATTTTTCTCCCCACCATCTCACCCGTTTGAGGAAGGGTAGCTCTGTAAACACTGTGTAAACCCTTTTTCCTTAAATATAGAATAAGCATATAAAGGTGTCAGACTAGTAAGAGGCAGTCAAATGTATAGTAAAGCATCCATGACCTTCTTTCCTCTCCTCTGCAGTACCTGGGAGTCCAGCCCTGCTTAGTCTATCCTTGCTGCCCCTTGCATTTTGGATCACAGGTGGGCTGTTGCATCTCCTAATTGTTTTCCTTCCATCTAGTCTCATGCTAGCTGCTCCTTACCCACTAGCTCTTAACGGCATCAGTGTATAGAGTCAATTCTCATTCCATGTGCCCTAATAAACTACCTTCCTCATACTTGCTGGGTGACTGCAACAATAAGGAAGTGATCTCTAGTTCTTCACAAAAAAATGCTGCCCAATGTCCTTAATTAGTTTTAGTGAGCCAAAGCTTTGAACCATAAGCTCCTGTTCAACTTCTCCCAAGGAAGTTGAGCATAAAATGAGGTAGGACACTCATGCACTCATGTCCTCTATGTGGTTTTGCTCCTGACAGCAGGCAGTGCAATGAAGATGCCAGCACTAGGGCATCTTCATCAATGTTTCAGAGCTGCTGCTGTCAACCGAAGTGGGACATGTCTCAGGGGCTCTCTTCTAAGCACCCCTCCTAATAATAGCCTAACAAAACATGGGTGGGTTAGTGCCTGTAGATGGCTGTGAGCTGAATGTAGGATATTCAATCTGAACAGAAGGAAAAGCTGCTTTTACAGTGAGGGTAACAGAGCCTTGGAACAGGCTGCCCAGAGAGGTTGTGGAGTCTTCTGGAGACATTCAAAACCTGCCTGGGTGTGTGTTGCTGTGTGAGCTGCTCTAGAAGGACTTGCTCTGCAGGGGACTTGAACTAGATGGCCTCTAGAGGTCCCTTCCATTGGCATTCTATGAAAATACTGGACCCAGTATTTGGGTTTCTTGGGTGATGGCTAAGGGGTAAAATGCTGCATTGTATGGCTCTTCCTGGGCACTGCCTGCTGGGGAAGTGAATCGAACCTTGTGGTTCTCCTAAAGTAGTTCACCTCTGTACATCTTATTTTTCTCCCCTCCCTTTCCATCCCCTCTCTCCCACCCTGGGCTGCAAACCAAGCAGAGGAGCCTGGGTTTGTCCCAGTTGACTGGAGCTCACTTGAGTGCTGCTATGCATCAGCCAAACTAGACACTGCAGAAAGCTGCCTACTTAGGCGGTTTAACCTGATTTCCACATCACTGGCTTCCTTTTTCAGATCAGTGGAGTTGAAAATGCAGGGGCCCTGCTTCCCGTTTCTCTCTAAGTACAGGATTATGTGGATGGGGGTGGAGAGAAGGGACAAATCCCTCCAGTCTGTACATGCAGGTTCGTGCAGGGAAGTAACCCCTCACACCTCGGCTTGTGGTGGACCCGAGTGCCTATGGCACTCCCCAGCCTCCACCTTCCACCAGCTGCCTGCGAGCACCGGGGCTCTGCAGTGGTTCACACCTGCCATCAAGCGCTGGGTCCAAGGTGGTCCCCAGCTGCCGTTCCTCAGGCCAAGAACCCCGAGTACCCCAGCTGTTTTGGCTCCTTCTCCAGGTGGCTTGCGGCTGTAAGGGAGAGCCCGTCCCAGGTGCTTGCCGCACCCTCCCGCTCCCCTGCCGCGGCCTCAGGCCGGCGGGCACCGGCGTCGCATTCACGGGCTTCGAGCGGCACCGGGGCCCAAGATGGCGGCGAGGGCGCCGCGGCGAGGATTGGGTGGGATGAGGGGTCCCTCAGGGTCCCTCCCCGCCCGGGGAGAGGCGGGGCGGCGCGACAGGTGCGGGCGGAGCTTGGCTGCCCGGCCCCCGGGAGGTGCGGGCGGAGCGGGGCTGCCCGGCCCCCGTCCGACGCTGGGAGCGCAGCGGAACGGCCCTGCGGAACTCAGCGCCCGGCGCGGCTCCGGATCAGCCGCCGCCGATGTTTCACCGGGGCCGGGGTAGGGCTGCGCGGTGACGCCCCCGGGGCCGCGGTGGGCCGGGCCGGCACTGTCCGGCGGTGGCAGCAGCGGCGTTGGCGACCGGCCCGGCCCAGAGCCATCCGCGCGGCTCGTTCCCGGCGCCCGGCAGCTGCCACGGGAGCGGCGGGAGGCGGCGGCGGCAGCGGGCGGCGGCTCCCCGAGCCGGGAGAAGATGCTGCCGGGGTCCATCCAGATCTCCGGGGAGACGCTGTCGGGGGCGGAGATCCGCGACATCTGCGAGAGCCTGCGGGAGAACTCGGTGCGGCTGCTGTCGCTGCGGGGCTGCCAGCTCTCGGAACGGGACTTCGGGCACGTCTGCCGCGGGGTGGCCGAGTCCCGCTCCCTGGCGCAGCTTAACCTCAACCTGGGCATCGTCTCCAATATCAACCGAGTCAAGCAGCTGGCCGAGGCCCTCAAGACGAACCGCTCGGTCCAGTCCCTCTTGTGAGAGCGGGGGAGGGGGGGGACAAAACGGGGCGTTCGGGAGCTGCGGCGCCGCGACAGCGCCGGGGTTTCGGTCTGTGAGGAGGAACGGCCTCGGCGCTGAGAGGGGACCCCGCGCCCTTCACCCGGCTGGGAGCGGGCTCGGACCCCCCGGCCCTGCTGCCTGGCCCCTGCAGTCGGGCTGGCCCCTGCCCCGCCGGCAATCCCCGCACCCTTCGTCCTGGCCGTCTGACCGTGCTCTGCGGGAGAAGCTTCCCGGGGCTTTTCCCCAGCTGGGGTTAGGATTTGTCATCTTCCTCATTTTGCCTGCTTCTCCCTGCCCGTCCCGCCAGGCTGCTCGCCCGCAGGAGCGAGACTGTAGTAATTTTCCCCTTTACCTGCACAGCCTTCACGGGAGCCCCCTGACGGATGCCGGCCTGGCCCTCCTCAACCCTGCGCTCTCCATGCACCCCTCGCTGGTGGCTCTGGACCTCGGAGACTGCATGCTGGGTGATGAAGGCATCAACCTCATCTGTGGGCTCCTGCCCCCTGACGGGGCCAAGTCCGGTAAGCTCTGAGCACTGGGGCTACACAGAGCTGGTGGAGCTCTCGCACAGAGCAGATGCACGTAGCACTAAGTCACAGAACAACAGCCTCAGCCCTGGTGGAGGCAGGCACTGTAGTTTGCCTGTGTCTAGGAATTTCTCTCCCCAGCTTGGCAGAAAAGCAAAGCAACAGAGTGGTTCCCTCAGGCAGACACAGGCCTGCTGGTCACTTGGACCTCAGGTTCCACAGGCTGCTCCTAGTTTATAATGGGAGCATTTGAAACTGGAGGAGGGGGGACAGCTTGGACTTTCAGTTTATTATTTTGCATTTGCATGTCGCTAGTGGCTATCGGTAAGACACGGTGTGCCCTCACCTCAGCACTTGGCTTTACTGGCAGTGCCTGGGCATTGTCTCTGCTTGTGGGTGCTCTCAATGTGTATGTAGCTGCATGGTTGTAGTCTTAGTGTCAAGAGTCAGAGCTTTGCTGGGAATGTTCTTTGGTGGTCATAGGCCCATGGGTGAGTTAAGCTGAGAGCTGGAATATGCTGAGGTAACACCACCCGTTTTCTCCTGTCTTTCAAATTGCTTTCTACCTCTGCCCAGCACCTTCTCCTCTGTATGCTCAAAGTGCCACTGATGCTGTTACTCTGCTGGCCATCGCTCTCGGCTTCAGAGCCTGTTGTCCCCATTATCCTCTCTCCAACTGTCACCTCCTTCTGGACAGTTACCTTGCACACCCCTTGCTTGTTTCCATTGTGTTTGTTATTTAGGGTAAGAAGGACACTGGCTGGCAGAGCAATGGCATGGTCACAGCATTGGCAAATAAAGAATGAAACAGTGAAATAATTCACTGATCAGTGAAATATGTGATGACTGTTGTCAGAGCAGACCTTTAGCCCATCAGAGTACAGGGGGCACCACTCAAAGCTGTTTTGGTTAGCTGAACTGGTTCCCCTGAGACTGGTTTGGTGACCTTAACCTCTAAGTTTGGCTTCTTTCTCCTCTAGGCCTCAAAGAGCTGACGCTTAGTGCCAACCCAGGTATCACAAGCAAAGGCTGGGGACGCCTGGCCATTGCAGTCGCTCACAGCTCCCAGCTCCGCGTACTGAACCTGGACTACAACCCTCTAGGTAAGCTGGGAGGCCTTGTGGGGAGGGGCAGGAGATGCTGCACTCCTGCATATCAGCGTTCGTGTGATCTGTGTCAGTGGGACCAAGCTCTAGAAAGGGGATAGAGCATCATCAGCAAGATGGGGCAGTTTCTTGTAAAGGTGCCTTCTGATCACTGGCAACAAGTTCACTGTGCCAGGCACCTCTGGGGAAAAGCAGCCTTGCTCTTCTGCTTGTGTGAGATGGCCATGTGCCCAGAGCAGAAAGGAGATTGTACCTTGCCTACTTCACCACCTTTGTTGTCATGCTTGACCCTCCATGTCCCACCTCTTCCTGAAGCCCTGGGGACTTATGCTGGCTTGACACGTGCAGTATGTCCTTGTGCTTCCCTTCACCTTCCTGCTGGACCAAGGAGAAGGAAAGCCTGGCACTCGTTGCCGTAGAAACCAACTCTCTCCAGCTCTGCTGCTAGGTAGGGAGGAGGAGATGGGGCCATGCCTCCCTGAGCATGAGCAGGGCCCTCCCCTCCTCACCCTTCTGGAAACACCCTTCTTCCAGGCCCTGTGTGCCTGACCAACTTCCTCCTCTTGCTCAGGAGATTACTCAGGGTGTTACTTGACAACAGCCTGTTTTCTTTTCCAAGAAAGGGTTGGTGATATCACCATAGTGGGGTGGTGTCTTGACACTCACCAGGGAATGTCAGAAGAACTCACTGGAGTCTTGTCTCTTTACCAGCATCAATCTTTAATGCTCTGGGTCCTGCTGCATCACCCCCCATAAACCTGTCCCCTTCCCCAGGAGGGAGTCCATGAGGTGGTGTGGACTTCTCTGTCCAGCTCCAGCCTCCCTCTAAGCTGAGCTGTTCCTCCTCAGATCCCTTACAGGGGCTGTCAGAGGCCTTTGCAACCTTGAGCAGGAAGGAGGTTTTGGAAGATCTGGTGCCTTGGGGAAATAAAAATGATTTCTTGGTGTTCCTTTGCATTCCCCTGAGAATCAGTGACTGCTTCTGTAACCACAGAGTACTGCCTCTATACCTGCTCTCTTTTCTCAGCAGCAGCATTTCTTTCCTCCCAGGGTAACTGAGATGTGGAGGTTGTTGATGGCACATATACTCAGCAGGTGTTTCCATGCCAACCCAAGGCCCACAAGGGCATGTGCTATTACATGACAGAAGACAGGTGTTGCTGACAGTCCCAGTTTGTTTCTCCCATAGGTGACCAGGTTGCAGGGATGCTCGCTGTTGCTGTGGCCTCAAGTCGAACCCTTGAAGTTCTGGACTTGGAGGGAACAGGCCTTACCAACCAGTCAGCCCAGGTATGACAGTCTACAGCACTGATGTCTCCAGAGGATAGCTCTTGGCTGCCTATAGAGTGTCTAGGACCTCCATACCCACCTCAATGCCCTTCCTCGAGTCCACATGCACCCTCTTCTCTCCCTCCACCCAGGGGTGTATTTGCTTTCCTCTGACCCATTGCATTCAGCTCAGAAGATGCTCTTAAGCTACAGCTCTGACCTAGGGCTCCTGGGTGCCCCTCAGGTCAACAGGGAAAAGCTTGTGGGTCTATTTGTAGTTTGGTTTTCTTCTAAGAATGTAAGGTGTTGAACTTGTGCCTGAGGAGCAGACCTAGAGCTTTGAAATAAGGACCAAGGCTCTCAAAGTCCCAAGTCCCTGTGGCAGGAGGAGATAAGCCTGTGTATGTGGCAGCAACAGGGTGTAGAGAACCCTTAGGCTCTTTAGACAGAGCCGTGGAAATCCAGGCTCAGCTCTTCCCATAGAAAGATGGGAAGTTTTCAGACTCTCAGAAAGGCCTGGAGAGGGAATTCGAAGCCAAGGGAAGGTAGAGGTAAGAAGAGGAGGGCCTGGAGTTCACAGGGAGACAGAGCACTGAAGCTCTTTGTGCTCAGTCTGGCTACTGTTGATGCTGCTTGTCAGCCTGTTTATCTTGCTCTCTGCCTAGACCTTGCTGGACATGGTAGAGAATTACCCCACAGCCCTACGGACACTTATCCTGGCAGAGAACAACATCAGTCCCGAGCTGCAGCAGCAGATCTCTGACCTGCTTTCAGAGGGTGAGGAAGAGGAGGAGATGGATGCTCGAGAAGTCACAGCCAGGGAGAAGAACCCCTGGATCTGCCAGAACAGTAAGAGCTCTGGGACCTGATCTGTGGGCAGAGGCTGACAGGCAGAAATTGTGGTGTCTGAGGTGTTTCCAGTACAATTGGTGTCTTGTGGGGGGGTTGATTAGTGGGGTCTGTGGCTCCTCTCTGTGAACTAGAATCTAGACAGCCTCCCAGCATGACCTTCATGGTAAAGGGCTGAGCTGTGCTTGGAAACACAGTCCCTAAGGATGATACAGCTGCTGCGGGGTGGAAATGGTACCTCAGAAGTGTTTTCCCTGATGCTGCAGGTACAAACTCTTTGTGCAAAGTCCTAAATCTCAAGAACAGGAGTATTAAAGGTCTCAGGGGGCCTTTACTAGACATGCCATTCCTCACGGCTTCCAGAACCTTCCTGCAACCCACACAGCATCAACTGTTTCTGCATCCCAGTTGTGTGAAGGATTAGGCAGATGCCACAGCATGTCTGCTGCTTGTCACAGGAAGAGGGTCTGTTGTAGGGACAGCAGGAGGCTGTTGTGTGTGTATATAGGATCCTGGCTGTTGTAAGACCTACCTTGTGATCTTGGTTAGTTCTTTGGCTTTTAGTTGTCCTTCCTCTCCTCCCAATACTCATCTCAGACAAGCACAGCTGCTCCCTGGGCCGCAAAACAGCTCATGCATTAGAGCCACAAAAACCCTTCACTTACAGTTCTGGCCAAGTTTTGGATCTTGTTTGATCCCCAGAATAGAGATCCCACACAGACCTTTGAATGTGTAGGACTCCAGATCTACGTCACATGGGCTCTCAAGATCATAGGATCATAGGATGTTAGGGGTTGGAAGGGACCCAAGAGATCATCGAGTCCAACCCCCCTGCCGGA
>JAOXOE010000256.1:25238804-25263727 GCA_028565055.1 Phoeniculus purpureus
GGGGTTGCTGCCGGCCGACGGCCGGCGGGGCGGGCGGGGCGCTGCGAGGACGCGGGGGAGCCGCGCCCGGCGGCGGCGGCAGCGGCTCGAAGGCGAAAAAGAAGAACGGGCGGAGCCGGGGGGCGAAGGCCAACAACCCGCCGTACCTGCCGCCCGAGGTGAGCTCCAGGACCGCGGTACTCCGTCAGTCGTGGCGGCGGCGGCCCCGGGCCTGGCGCCTCGGCTGTCAGAGCCGGGCCGGGCGAGGGTGCAGAGGATCGGGGCTTGCCCGGGCAGTGCGGACTGGGGGCGGCCCGGGGAGAGGGTCGGCCGAGGCTGCTGGCGGTGCCGATGCGGGGTCCTGGCCTGCCTGCCCCAGAGTCTGCGAGGTCTGACGTGGCAGCACTTGGCGCCTGTGCCCCCAGTGCCAGCCAGCAACCTGCACGGCCCATCCGTGTCTCGGCGCGGTTCGGCGGCTGTTGTGGCGCTTTGGCGTGCGGGAACCAAGCAGCCTCTCAGGTAAACCTCCAGTGTAGTGGTTCGGGGTTGTAGAGCGGACGGTTAGACTTGACGATTTTGAAGATCTTTCCCAACCTTGACGGTTGTGTTATTCTGGGAAGGTTAGCTCTGCTTGCAGCATCCCGTGTGCTTGGCTCGCAGAGAGCCCAGCCAGTGGGTGTAAGTCCCCTCCCGCTGACAAACCCAGGCACTGCCGAGCAGACTCTTGTGACTCCTCTCCCAGCTCCTTTGGCATTTTACGTGGAGATGCAGACGGTTCTGACAGAGCGTGAGGCACTTGCCTCATGTAGCAGGAAAAATGGCATCGGTAGTGAGTGGCTATGTTGGTTAGTGCAGGCAGTTGGCACCACAATGACACGACTGTCACTGGGAATCTTCACATTCCCCCGAGTCGATTGCTTGGCCCTGCGCTGAGCTTTCTGTGAAACACAGAAAAGCCCGAGCCTGGCAGGAGCAGTTCTTCCACAAGGCAGGGCTATGACTCTTGGCAAGAAGGGAAGACAGCACTTTGCTGCTGTTAGATCTTCTCCATTGACAGTATTGTGCCCTAGAGCGGCTCGTTAGTTTATGTTCCATTCAGCTGGAGGCTGGACAGTATCCTGTGGTTTCCAACACAGCTTCCTGTCCTGGCCACTCTGGAGTGTGTGGCCTAGCAAGTCTAAACTTGTTTCTTTTCTAGGCTCAGCTGTCTCGAAAGGGACCCACCCCTTTATTTAGACAACAGCATAGTATGTAATGTCATTTTCTTAGAGCTGCAAAGCTGGTGAGTGGTAAGAAGGAAAAACCTTCCAGAAGTAGCCTTGTCTCACTGCATAGTTCTGCTGCCTGAGAGGTGACAATTCAGAGTTTCCCTTAGCTGGCCTTTTGCTACCATAAGCACTCTCTGGTTAGGAGCTGGAGCTAGAAGGCAGGGAGAAGGCTACTGCTTCTCCTGACATGCAGTTTGATGTCTAGAGGAAGTGGGAGTGCTCAGTGCCGGCAGCTCCTTTTAGTTTGCCAGAGTATTTGTCTTCCTGCGGGTTCCGTGGCCCTTACACTTAACTCCGTGGGCAAATCACATCACTGTTGGCTGTACACTGGCTTTGTAAAGCTGGAGCGTGTCATGGTTGGAGTAAGCTTGATGAGTACCCGGGCCTTTCTTGAGCAACCCAGTCAGGCCGCATCCATTACTGGGAAAGTTTTTCTGAACATGTTCTGCACAGATAGTCGGAATCAGGTCTGGTTCTCCAGATCTGCCAGGCCAGTGACCAGCTTGCTGTGCTGTGGAGATGTCAGTAGCTTGCTTCCTTATGTCTCTGGCCCTCTGTTGCAGAGAGAAGATATGTGATGGCATGGAAAGGAGTTGATAAAAACCTAATTGAATAAGGAAAGGTATCACAGTGCCACAGAGGAGGCAGTGACTTTTGTGCCCTATCCCATGTGTCTGTGCACGTTGGGTGGATGGAATCTTCTGGATAGGGTGGGAGTGGGATGCTATGAGTGGTATTTTGAGTTATGGGTGGATGACTGGGGGAGACCTCTAATGACCTGCTGGCCTGTGCCTTTTTGAAACTGGAACTCTTCCTCTGTGACTGTTAGACTGGGCTTATTCTTTACTGACAGTAAAAACATCCTCCCAAATGGTATTGCACACTGTGTCCCTTTCTGGTTTTGTCCTCTGGTTTTCATGATGTGGGATGCAAACAGCACAAGCAAACCTAAAGTAAGTGCCAGCTGAGTTAGGAATGAATGGCAGAAGAGACTCTGACCTCACACCATATATTTCTGCCACTTTCCCTCTCTCTGAAGCCATCATCATAACTTGCAGAGTATCTGGGCAGCTAATGACTATAGAAGTCCCTGTTGATTCAGCATCTAACCTTTCTGTCTTATTTATTCCCTGAACAGGCAGAAGATGGGAACATCGAGTACAAGGTGAGCCTTTTGAAGTTGCAGAAGGAAGTCTTCATCTCAGAGGGCTGTTTTGCAGTTAGTAGCTTCACCAGAGGTGAAGAAAAGTGGACACTGTGCTAAGGCGCTGTCCATCATCTCCTGTGTCTAACAGTACCCAGTGTGCTGAGCTGGAAAACCTTGATCTCAGTATTCATTCTTAGGAATCTGTTTTAGGAGATGAGACCCACTGTGTTTTTCCTGAAATCTTCCTTTTAAGAGAAAGAGCTGCTGGTGTCCTTGATAATCATTTGTCATTGTGGGGCTGTTCTACATTGTGCACCTGCTTGGCTCCTGTGTCACAGATAGGTCTCACAGGGTGGGTTTTACTCCCACAGCAAACAGGGTGCAGATCCCTTCAGTAGTGTGTAGGACAGTTCTACCTTTATGAAGCACTTCCTCTCCTGTCCTATGGCTTCTGAGCTGACACTAATGTGGACTGTTTTCTAGATGTGGGTCAGGGTTGGGGGCGTACCTTCACAGTGTTGGATTAGGGAATTTCTGGCCTAGGTAAAGGGATTCTCTCTGCATCCAGGCTCTGACTATATCTACCCCCTCTGTTAAACAGTTAAAGCTAGTGAATCCCTCACAATATCGCTTTGAGCACTTGGTGACACAGATGAAGTGGCGATTACAAGAAGGCCGGGGTGAGGCTGTCTATCAGATTGGTGTGGAGGATAACGGACTTCTGGTGGGCCTCTCAGAGGACGAGATGCGTGCCTCGCTCAAGACACTGCGCCGTATGGCAGAGAAGTACGTGTTTCCTTTCATCTGCAGGACTCACAGGCCTAAACCAGCCTCCAGTAGGGACGCTTGGCCCCAGGATTTCTCTGAGGAGTTGGCAACTCCATTCTATAAAGCCCCTCTATGACTGAAATTCCCTTATGATGGAGCTCTGGAAATACGAAGGCAATTATAGGGCTTTTGAGTGAACGTTTGAGGCTTGTTCCCTACTATTCCCAGCTTCTATCCCATGCTCTTTGCTGGCTGTGATTGTAGGGATGCAAGAGCTGCCAAGTATGTCTCACTCCTTCATTTCCTGTTTGTGGCAGAGTTGGGGCTGACATTACAGTGCTGCGGGAGAGAGAGGTCGATTATGACAGTGATGTTCCAAGGAAGATAACCGAGGTGCTTGTCCGGAAGGTGCCTGACAACCAGCAGGTAGGGACCTGTACCTTGTCTGTCCTCTCCTGCTGGAGACATTGAAGTTTCATACAAGCAGCTTCATTTTGGTAGTCCAGATCCTGGAGGCACTTGGTCACACATTGGCCCATAGCAGGTGCTTTTAAAGAGCTGCCAGGGGGAAGCTTGGCAATAAGACTTTTAATGTACAAGGTTGTGGTTGAGTCAGATACCAGGAAGGGTGGATTGCCTGGATCAGATGTGGAAATTACTTCACTTGTACTGCAACGGTTCTGATACAGGCCAGTGTGCAGACAAGGAAAGAGTTCCTGCTGCAAGAAATCACTGTTTTTGTGATTCCAAAGCCTGCTATGTCACATCAACACTCCTCGCCAGTAGTGTGCTGCAAGCGAAAGCAGAATCAGAGCAAAACTGTACTGCAGGGAACTATATTCCCTCGTGGAGGGAAGCTTTTTGAGGCCCATCTCCACTGCCACATCATGTTTGTGCACACCTAGTGTAGCAGTGCTTAGGTTTTCTTGTTTCTCTGTTCTTCCTGTAGTTCTTAGACCTTCGAGTAGCTGTGCTGGGTAATGTGGACTCAGGGAAGTCAACCCTATTGGGTGTCCTAACGCAAGGAGAGCTGGACAATGGACGGGGTAGAGCACGCCTCAACCTCTTCCGGCACCTCCATGAAATCCAGTCAGGAAGAACATCAAGCATCAGCTTTGAGATCCTTGGCTTCAACAGCAAAGGAGAGGTGAGGAGTAGGCTGCTGAACTGTGAAAGCTGGAGGAGAACAAGACTACCCTCCTATTACAACAGAGGTGGAAATGAGGGAGGAGGTGGCACGGCTCTGGGTCCCTATAGTATCCATTTGCAACAGACGTGTCCTGCTTGTCCATTGGCAACAGACATGTTTCTTGCACTCATGCTGAATGATCTCACTAATTCTGACCAATAAAGCTACATTTTCTTCACTTGCCAGCTGGCGCCCCTTCTCTCACCAAGTCCTTATGTTCCTCAGGTAGTAAATTACAGTGACTCCCGAACAGCAGAAGAGATCTGTGAGAGTTCTTCCAAAATGATCACTTTCATTGATCTGGCCGGCCACCACAAATACCTGAAAACAACTATCTTTGGCCTCACCAGCTACTGCCCGGACTTCGCTATGCTGGTAGTGAGTGCCAACACTGGCATTGGTGAGTGTTGCCTGCATGGATTGACATGTGAAGAGAATTGGATAATTTCTCTTATTATCCATAATAATAAGTGGGCCCTTGTTACCTGGGAACAATAATCAGAAAAAAATGCTACTCTGGAAGCCGCTACTGATTTTTTTTTTGTAAGCCAGTGCCTGGGAGGGGAGCAGAGCTGGCATCCTCTTTCCAGCTGTAGAGCTCATTAAACAGTACCTTGGACAGAGCAGCTTTGTTTGCAACCTGTCATTGCTGTATTTGCCAGAAAAAAACCAACAGCAACCCACAACTTCAACATATTCTTAGGAGTGCTGAATCCCAAGGTCTTGTCAAAAGGCAGCTGGAGTTCTTCCACATCTTCTCTTGATATTTTTGTGGCTGTTTTCTGGCAAAATCTAGCCCAAGAGTGAAAACTACTGCATTTTAAGCAAGAAGAGTAGTCAGTTAAATTCTTGGTGGTTTTTGTCTTTCTGAACTGGTGTTTTCTTTCTCATTGCCTAGTGAACTCAGAAGTTGGAGTAAAATCTCTATAGAGAGAGCCTGGAGCAAAGCCATGGCTGTTGCAGAAGCAAGCAACAATAATGACTGCTGTGTTACCTACTCTCTCTCTTGTTTCCTACAGCAGGAACAACACGAGAGCACTTGGGCTTGGCCATGGCCCTGAAAGTCCCCTTTTTCATTGTCATCAGTAAAGTTGACTTATGTTCAAAAGCCACCGTGGAACGGACAGTGAAACAGCTGGAGAGAATCCTGAAGCAGCCAGGCTGCAACAAGCTACCCCTGCTTGTGAACTCGGATGACGATGCTGTTACAGCAGCACAGCAGTTTGCACAGTCTCCCAAGTAAGGGACAATTTCTTTCTTCTGCCAGCAGCAGGCAGTTCAGACTGGACTGCTGTACAGAGCATGGGGGAGGCAACTGCATATTGGCTTCTCATCAAGTTTCCTACTTTGCATTTTCCAAGAAGGCATTTTCCTCTCCCAGGCCTCCTCTGGGCTCTGGGACCAGAAGGTGCCCAGGGCTGCACTGGAGTTACTTTTCTATGGCACAGGATTGGTACCTCAGCCAACCACTGAGGCTGGGGTTACTGCAGAGCTGTACCTACCCCATGAGACCTCCTGCTCTTACTGTTTGACACTGTAGTCTCAGCCCTTTTGCTGGACTGAGTAGATTCAGGATCCCTGCTGTCTTCTGCAGCTGTGCTCTCCCCTTCTGCTTATTCCTGTATGTTTGTGTCTGACAGCATCACCCCAATCTTCACACTGTCCAGCGTTTCTGGGGAGAACTTGGATCTCTTAAAAGTCTTCCTCAACATCCTCCCTCCACTGACCAACAGTAAAGAACAGGAAGAACTAATGCAGCAACTCACAGAGTTTCAGGTGTGTTAAGCGTAGTTTGTTTCCAGTTCTGGTACTGCACTCATTGCCATGATGTATGACAAACATCAGGAGGCTCTGGGCAGGATGGAAAGGGATGTGTTGAACTCTTAGACTCTGGAGGCATTAAAGAAAATACTTTCTCCTGAAAAAGTCCTTGTTAATCTGGGCTCTGTCCTAATACAAGTGATGCCATCTCAGGGATAAGATTGTTTCTCTGGTTGCCACTTAAAAGGCAGAGGTTCCTCTGGTGGGAAGGTAGTGGGAGCTGATGAAAGCTCCAAGCTGGTGTCTGATGACCAGCAGAGCACTCATGTCTCTGTGCAAGAGACAGGCATCTTGTTTTCATGCTGGAGTTCTATGTCACAGCTGTCTGAGCAGCTTATTATTGTTGCCTTGCTGCAGGTTGATGAAATCTATACTGTGCCAGAGGTGGGGACTGTGGTGGGAGGAACTCTGTCAAGGTGAGTGAGGCTGGGCAGGCAAGAATGGGTGTGATGGTTCCTGATGTGCCCACAGTGTTGGAGTCACCCCTGCAGATGGGAGGAAGGCTGGGTCCTGGCTACTGCCAGATGTCTGAAAGCCTTGCAGGGTGCTGGGAGGTGCTGGGAACAGACCATGGGTTACGTGATGGCAAGTAGAGTCTGCTCTAAAGTTGCTGATTTAGGAATTAACCTGTAGGTGCTAAAGAAAGGCCTGCAGGGCCCAGAGTTGGCAGAGGTTAGTGATGATCACAAGATACTGCTTTCCTTCTTCCTAACTCTGTGCTACCTCACAAGAAGAGAGCTGTTACAGAGTCACAGACTGGCTCAGGTTGGAAAAGACCTCAGAGATCATCTACTCCAAGCCCCTGCCATGGGCAGCGACATCTCTCAACCAGACTTGGTTGTTCAAGGCCTCATCCAACCTGTCCTTGAACACTTCCAGGGAGGAGGCAACCACAGCCTCTCTGAGCAATCAATTCCAGAGTCTCTCCACCCTTGGGCTAATGAACTTCCTCCTAAGATCTAGTCTGAGCCTCCTGTCCTTCAGTTTCAAACCATTTCCCCTTGTCCTATCGCTAGATCCCCTTGCAAAAAGTCCCTCTCCAGCCTTCCTGTAGGTTCCCTTCAGGGACTGGAACAACTGGAGCAGTTTAGCCCCCAGCATCTGCACACAAGATGGGTGACAACTGCGGTCTGTCCAGCAGGAACAACACAGTGTGGCAGAGCACTGGTGACCAAATGGCCCCTGGCTCAGGGATACCTGATACTCTTAGTGATGACAGTGTGCCTTTCACTCCTGCTGTAGGAAATCCCTCTTTCCACCAGCTTTGCACCCCTGTTGCACCCCAGGAATGAGTCTAGGGTCACTCATCTGGGCAGGCTGGTCTTCAAGGGTGATGTTCATTCTTTGTCTCCTGATGAATTGTGTCCTGTTCTTCTGCCCTGGGCAGTGGGATCTGCCGAGAAGGGGAACACCTGGTGGTTGGTCCCACTGATGATGGAAAGTTTCTCCGGCTGAAAGTGTGCAGTATCCAACGCAACCGCTCTGCCTGCCGCGTGCTGCGGGCTGGGCAGGCAGCCACGCTAGCCCTTGGACCCTTTGACCGCTCCCTGCTGCGTAAGGTGAGTCCTGCATTTTCTGCATTCCTCACTGGTGCAGTGGGCAGGACCAGGGTCTTCTCTGGAGATCCTTTATTGAGAATGAGGTAGAGGTGTTTGCAGGAAGCTTGCTAGAAATGGAGGAAATGGCCAGACTGTGAAATAGAATGAGTGCAGGGCCGAGAATGGGCTCCAGGTGTAAACGCCAGAGTGGAAATGTGTTTGTGGTTTTGGGGGCTGCTCAGAAGCAAGGGGACTGGCCCTAACCGGTCTGAGCTTTGTGTTGTGCAGGGCATGGTCATGGTGAGTCCAGAAATGAACCCCACCATCTGCTCAGTGTTCGAAGCAGAGATTGTGTTGCTGTTCCATGCCACGACTTTCCGGAAGGGGTTTCAGGTGACAGTGCATGTGGGGAATGTGCGGCAGACTGCTATCGTGGAGAAGATCCATGGAAAGGTAGGGAAGGGGAAGAAGGACAGACCTTCCTGTGGGGCTTGCTGGTTTTCTACTCTGGTTTCTAGTAAAGCTTGAGGCTATTGGTGTCTTGAGTAGCTCTGTCCCTTCATAGGAACATGCTCCATCCCCTTTACCCTGCCCATTTGGTTGATTTTCTTCCCAACATGTTATAGAAGTCCCTCCTACATGATGCACTACAGCAAAACTGTGAAGGAGGGTGAACTCTCCTTTCTCCAGAGCTTGTGTCTTCCTGTCTTCTGTTATATATACGGTAATGGGAAGGGCTCAAGTCAGCCTGCTCACTTATCTTCTTAGCATCCCTGAGCCTTTCTCCTGCATGCACTGTTGTGGTACATGTAGCTAAGCTCTCCCCCTTTTCTTCTCAGGACAAGCTGCGGACAGGAGAGAAGGCAGTTGTCCGTTTCAGGTTCATCAAGCATCCTGAATACTTGAAGATTGGAGCCAAGCTGCTTTTCCGTGAAGGGGTCACCAAAGGCATTGGGCATGTCACTGACCTCCAGGCCATCACCACCAGAGAAAATGGCCTTGAGGAATCCCTGGCGCCTGGACAGCTGAACTTCTGACTACCATAAGGTCAGGGAGATCTCCACTCACCAGCAACCAAGGAGAAGAATAGAAGCTCCCAGTGATGCTTGGGGCCACTGCTGTCCTGTTCTAGCATGGGTGTCCATCCTCTACACTGTGAGATGGAGCCTGGGAGAGTTTCTTGCCTTCAGTGCCATAAGTGGGGCAAGTTTGGAGTGTTCTCCACATTGCCTGCAGCTTTTGTTACTCTGCCTCCTTCAGAGTCATTAAGAGGCACCTGCAGATGTGGGCAGGCAAGTTCTGGTTTTATTTACTGTTTTAAAAAAATAACTGGTTGAGAGGGAGCAGAACCCTTGAAGACTAGCGGTGAAGGGATGTCTTTCCATCTCTGACACAGGATCCAGTCTCATTTCTGCTTTCTGGGTTGATAATATCCTGTCTTGAGTCACCCTGCAGCACACCCCTCAGGGCAGGAAGTGGATAAGACTGCTACCCACAGCAGGAGCTCAGCTGAACCTCTCCAGATGCATTCAGGACACCGTTTAACTGTTTTAATCGTGGTTGGCTTTAATCTGCTGTGTGTCTGTGTGTTGGTTTTGCATCACTCCTGTCCGAGTATCTTACTGTTGGACAAGTGTCCTGTCCTCCACTCACTCCTTCAGGATCCAGCTTTCTGACTGCTACGACACTGTGGCCGCTCCATGCGGCACAGCCTCTGGACATCATGGCCTGAGCGCAGTTTGCACTTACAGGAGGCTGTTCTGAGGGACAGAATGGGGTCTGGGCCTGTGTTGGAGCATGTGTGTGATTTCCATGGAAGTCCAATGTGGGCAGCAGTGGTTTGCAGTGGGCACCTCAGTGTGGCTTTTGCAGGACCCATCCCAGCCTGCAAAATGTGTGAGGAGAGCAGGCTTATCAGTAGTGCAGGAGCAAGGCATTTGTGGTGTTTCGTCGTGATTTGACAGTGGAGTGGTTTTATTTCTACTTCTCCTTGAGGGAAGTTTATCTTTCCCTCACTGCCGGGAAAGCTGGTGTTGCCAGCAGGGACTGTGCACAAAGAGTGGAGCATGTTGGAATGGAGCATGTTTGTCTACCACTGGCTGCAGTGCAGCTCCCCTGGGTGACGATAACCTCTGGCTGCTCGTCACCTGCAGTGTGCAGCAGGGGCTGTGGAGTAGTGAATAGGCTTTTGGGTTTATTGGTGACTGTTACACCGGATGTGTCTGGTCTCACCTTCAGCCAGCACTGCTGTGTGGTGTGGTGGCCTCCAGCCTTGTCTGGAGATGGCAGAGGGCTTGCGATAGCACTTGGATACCCAGACAGTCTCTCTGCTATCCCAAGAGCAGATTCTGCGCCTGGGCCTCTGGAGCGGGTGGTGCCAGTGAAGCTGAGCAGCTCCTGCTGATTTATGGATGTTGCAGAGTGTCACTTTCACTGGGATGGGCAGGTGGCAGCTGCGCCCCATGAGGAGCCTGCTGAGGTGAGGGGAAGCCAGTGAAATGGTCATACACCCCAGGATGGGGTGTATGAAGGGATCCAGAGGCAGAGCAGCAGTGACAGGAGTGACCTGTCCCATGTGAGGAGCGCTGACCCTGCTGGGAATCTGCTGTTTCTCCATCAGCACAGCAGTGGGAGAGCAGCTGCTGGCTCAGGGTTGCTGCTTGAGCCAGATCCTTCTTTAATCCCATCCTGGCAGTGGTCTGACATGATCTTTCACCCATGCCTGCAAGGAGGACAGACTTATGCCAGCAGGTGACCTTTTGGTGCTAGTGGGTCACAAAAAAAGCAGCCTGTGGGGTGAGGGGAATCCAGCTGTTTGCAGCAGGCCTGGTGTTCTCTGCAGCAGAGAGGGTGTGGGGTGATGTGACCTCCTGAACTACTATGGCTGGTCTCACCTTGTCCCTGCCATTCATGGCATGACTGTTCTTGGTGCCATGCTTTTCATAATTGCTGTTTTCTTGTCTTGAAGTTTTCTAATGCTGGGGTTTTTCCCTGTTCCCCAAGCATCTCTCTATATAAATGTACAGAATAAAGATGTTTTATTGAACTCGCCAACTCTGTTGTACACAGAGCAGGGGTGGAGCTGGGCATGTTGCCTTGCTGCTCTTGACGCTGTGTCATGGTTGGCAATGGCTGCCCTTCACCCCTTCCTGCATCCAGCCCTATAAATACTGTGCAGTGGTGTGGAAGGAATGCATGCACGCTGCTGTTTACAACTGTGCGCGCCTGGCTTATCTGAGTGAGCTGGGTATGTGGCCTGGGGTGACAGGAGCCACGTCACCCTGAGCACAGCACTTTGGGCTGCTGTGGGCGGAGCTGGGCTGTGGGGAGCACTTCATCACAGCCACAAACTCCCTCAGAGCCTAATTACAGAGAACCTTTCTAGGGCACAGGGCTAACTCAGACTCGTTTTTAAAATAGCTTTGACCTTATAAAGGGGTTTGCTCTCCAGGAGAGCAGGTTGTTCCCTTGGGACAAACAGAGGCAGGAGGGCTTCCCTGTGGAAGCTATTTGTGCCACTGAAGGGATTTACCTCTTCTCACCTTGTGCCACATAGAGGCATCTCCTGAGTCCGGTCCTGCCAGACACTTAGGAAATGAGATGTGCTGCAGTTACTGGAGCGTGAGGCAAACCTGCCAGGCTGGCTGCTAATTTTCTTCACGTGTTGAATTAAGGGAACTCATAACTTTGCAGCATGAGAACTGTCATTAATGGGAGTGACTCTAATTCCTTCCTCTGCAGGTCACCAGCAGAGCCACACACACCAAAATGGGCTTTGTGTGCTTCCTGGAACCCTCACCGACAGCAGTGTGGCAGTTGCAGTTCCCCAGCGCAGGCTGGCTGTGCGAAGGAGAGCAGGGGAGCTCTACAGCTGCCAGTAGGATAGTGTGGCTCACAAAGGAGAGCCCAGCGCATGAAAATACAGCAGCACTTTGCAGCAGTATCTGCTGCCTGTACGTCCCTCCTATCCTGTTCAGGGAGGGGAAGACCACAGCTGATGAAACTCTCTGCAAAGCTTGTGGCTAAACCCCACCCCTTTGCTCTCTTGAAAGGGTCTGGCCCTTCCCTCTGCCTTGAGAGCCAAACTCAAAACTTTATCATTAATACTTTGAAAAGGCCAGCAGGCTTCAGGTAGCCAGTGTTGTAGCACAGAGCTGAGCACTGTCTGGCAGCTGGAGGCAAGAACATCTCTTGCCCTGGAGTCAGATTCACCCACTCTCAGTGCTCACTTGTACCCTACATGACATTCTGCCCTGTTGGCTTTCTTGAAATTTACGGAGCACTGGGGCAGTGGTCTGGAGGGCTGAACTAGTGAGGCCTCATCTCCAGTCCTGGGGTCAGTTTTGGGCATCTCACTACAAGAAGGACATTGAGGGGCTAGAGCATCAAAGAAGTGTAATGGAGCTGGTGAAAGGCCTGGAGGACCGGTCTGATGGGGTGGTGGCTGAGAGAACTGGGGCTATTTAGTCTGGAGAGAAGGAGGCTGAAGGGAGACCTTATTGCTCTTTGCAGCTACCTGAAAGGAAGGTGTAGAGAGGGTGGGGGTCAGTCTCTTCTCCCAAGTCACCAGCAATAGGACAAGAGGAAATGGCCTCAGGTTGTGCCAGCAGAGGGTTAGACTGCATATCAGGGCAAATGTCTTTGCTGACATAATGTGCAGGTGTTGGAACAGGCTGCCCCGGGAGGGGGTGGAGTCACTGTCCCTGGAAGTGTTAAAAAACAAGTAGATGTGACTCTGGGGAATAGGGTTTAGTGGGCAGGTGGGGTTGGGTTGGCTATGATTCTAAGTTCTTCAGCAGAGCATGATGGAAACAGCTAGGTTATTAAGCTGCAGGTATTGTCATCCAGAGTCTGGGAAGGAGGGAAAAATGCGGTTCTATGTGCTTTCTGCAAAGAAGGAAAGCTTTTGCAGAGGGCTATATGACTTGGGCTGTCCCATCCCTTACCTGAGGACCCCAGGAGTCTGTGTATGTGTCCTTAGTGATGATCAGGAACTGTTGCCAAGGTCTTGAAAAAGCCCAACAAAAATTACATCTACAGAGCTCCAGTGTGACAGGAGCAGTGGTTCCTGTGCCCTTCACAACTGGGGATAAGCATCATGCAATAGGCTGCTGCTAAACCACCTCTAACAAAAAACCTGAAGGGGTAGGTGGAGGAATAAACATTGTCTTCCAGGTTGAAAGGGAAGGAACCACAGGACTACAATACCATGTATTTGTAGTAGTGACAGCAGTTTCAGGCCTTGCCCTTAGAGAACCACTGTAAGGTGAAGGCTTCATCCTGAGTGACTGGATGGGCGTTTACGCTTGGGAATTCCCTGGGATATGGCTGCTTTTCCAGTAGGAACAGAATTACTGAGCAGTAGTGCTATGGAAAGGCCCATGGCAGGTGGTGGTAGGGAAGGGTATGATCCAGCTTCAGGTAGTACCAGGCAGGCAGAGGCAAACTGCCTGCCACCAGCTGAACTGGATGCATCCGTCATCACACACAGCTCACAAGTTCCAGTTGCACTTAGACTTGGATTAGAGAGGATTTATTAGACTTCTCTGCATTAAAACCCAACAGGCAGTATAAAAACTTTAAAATGTATTTAAAAACACTGATTCTTTAAAAACCCACATTACCTAAAAACTCCCAGCACAGCTGGAGGTTATGGGGGCAGGCGCTTAAAGAAAAAATCTAAAGTTCTTGTCATATTTTCTCTAGGTCGTTTTGCACCAGGTCCTGCGGGAGTCTTGGGCTTGTTCTTTGCCTTGGCAGGAGACCTGGAATCTGCAGACTTTGGGCTGAGAGCTGCTGCTGGAGTCACAGGAGCACTGGGCTCCAGGAAGGAGCTCTGCAGCTCCAGAGCAAAGTGGTAGTCCATGTGCTCTGGGAGCTCCCACACCAGCACAAGCTTGCCACACTTCTCACAGTGCTGCTGGTCCTCCAGCAAGGCTGGAGGGAGTGGGGAAAGCTCAGGAGAGGGAAGCATAGCTGGGTCTAGTTCAGGAAGGGTCCTGGAGTTGGAAGGAGTCAAGGGTGTTTGTGTAGCACCAGATGATGACTTCTGACAGAGAAGCCTCTTGTAAGGAGCAGGGCTTCCCTCTCTGGGACTCTGCTTCACAGGAAACTTCATTTCACACTGCACGGGGGCAAATCCAACATCCCCTCCCTCTTGGTGCTCTGGGGAGCTGGGCACAGGCATCTCTGCAGTGGCAGCAGCAGGCAGGCTGATTGCTGCTGCTGTCTGTGACTGCTGCCTTTCTGCTGCCTTCTGGAAGAATGACTTGATAGCATTGGCTGGCTTCTGCTGAAGCTCTTTGGTTGGGCTCCTGAAGAACTTGACCCTGGCCCCCCCAGAAGACATGGTGTTCTGGCTGGTGGTGGCAGTGCCATCAGGCTGAGTATCACTCGTCAGGAAGGTGGCAATACCTCCAGAGAGGAGCGTGGCAGGCTCTGAGAACTTGCTCGCTGACAAAAGCACCGATACAAGTGGTGGAGACCTGCAAAGGACAGACCAGCATCATCAGACACCAGCCTGGGAATCAAGAAGTCTTCTGAGGTAGGACTTCAAGCAACAGAAAACATTGACAGTCAGGTGAACCGCACTCTTGAGTATCTAGCAAAGAGTGGCAGAGATGTTTCCTCTGACAAACTATGAGTATTGCTACCCCCAGAACAGTCTCACAGGCAGAGCTGTGCTGGGCAGAGCAAAAGGCCTCTTACCAGAGCAGCACTGCCCAAAGAAAAGGGCACTGGGATGGGCACAGCCACCTTCCAGCCCAGACTTTAATCCAGGCCACATCTGGAATATTATGTCCAGTTCTGGGCCCCTCAGTTCCAGAAGGACAGGGAACTGCTAGAAAAAGCCCATCACAGAGCCACCAGGATGATGAAAAGAATGGAGCATCTCCCTGGTGAGGAAAGGCTGAGAGAGCTGGGTCTCATCGGGTGGGAGGAGACTGAGGGGTGACCTCATTAATGTTTACAAATATGGAAAGGGTGAGTGTCAGGAGGATGGAGCCAGGCTCTGCTCAGGGGTGTCCAGTGATAGGACAAGGAGCAGAGGAGGTTCCACATAAACATCAGGATAAGTTTTTTCACTGTGAGGGTGACAGAGCCCTGGCACAGGCTGCCCAGAGAAGTTGTGGAGTCTGCTGCTGTGGAAACTTTCCAAAACCTGCCTGGACGTTGCCCTGTGTGACCTGCCCTAGGTGATCCTGCTCTGGCAGGGGAGTTGGACTAGATGATCTCTGGAGATCCCTTCCCACCCTGACATTCTGTGATTCTATGACTTTCAACCTACCACAGGCTAGAGCTGCTCTGAGACTCCCTGGCAAGGTGACAGGGCCTTAAGGGGAACAAGAAGCTGGTTAGAGTTTATGAGACAGGACCCTCTATGCCTCAGCCTTTACTGCAGAAGGAAGGAATGCTGAATATGGGAGTTGTGCCCTTCCAAAAAGTGCCTCTACCTGTAAGGCAGGCCAGCACGGCCTGGCTGTCTTCTCCAGCCCAGAAGGCAAGGGCTGCCTTGCTCCAGCAACAATCAGCAGCTCCAAGTGCACCAGTCAGCGTGTTGCTAGATGTGAGGCTAGGAAGAGCCCGGACCCTCAGAGCTGTCCTACCGCTGACAAGCAGAGGTCACCGCGCTGTGCTGTGCCTGTGCACTGAGGATCACTTTTCCTACCAGTCAGCATAGCGCTCTCCTTTCTGTCAAATCCCTGGATCATCCTGCACCTCCTGCAGCAGAACATTTCCCAGGAGCATATGAACCCCCTCCTCCCACACTCACCAGGCCATCTGGTGAGCCCCAGCCATGTTGCAGTTTTGGATGAGGGCAAAGGCATCACTGCACATCTTCTGGGCATCATAGCGGGACAGTGCACAGAAGCGGGACACACGGGTATCATCCTGCATGCGGATCACCACCATCAGCTGCTTTGCCACTCGCTGGTTCTGCAGAGAGAAGAGGGAACTGTGTTTCAAGTGATGCCTGCAGGAAAGGCCGAGGAGAACATTGCTGCCTAGAGTCTGTGCCATTAGCTGCCACCTACTGAAGATGCCCTGGCAACAGCCTGCAAGGGCATGTGGCAGGATGAAGGGGCAGTGACTTTCAGTTCAGAGATGGGATTCTCTCCCTTTACTCTGCTCTTGTGAGGCCCCACCTCAAATGCTGTATCCAGTTCTGGTGTCCCCAACATCACAAGGACTTGGAACTGTTGGAGCAATTCCAAAGGAGGCCACAAAGATGATCCAAGGGCTGGAGCACCTTTGCTATAAGGACAGGCTGAGGGAGCTGGGGTTGTTCAGCCTAGGGAAGAGAAGACTCCAGGGAGACCTTACAGCTGCCTTCCAGTATCTGAACAGCTACATGAAGGCTGGAGAGAGAATTTTCCCAAAGGGATCTAGTGATGGAACAAGGGGAAATGGTTTGAAACTGAAGGAGAGGAGGTTCAGACTAGATCTTAGAAGGAAGTTCTTCAGTGCAAGGGTGGAGAGACTCTGGAATTGATTGCCTGGAGAGGCTGTAGCTGCCCCCTCCCTGGAGGTGTTCAAAGCCAGGTTGTTTGAGGCCTTGAGCAACCAAGTCTGGTCAAGAGGCATCACTGCCCATGGCAGGGAGTTGGAGTAGGTGATTTCTGAGGTCTCTTCCAACCTGAGCCAGTCTATGACTCTGTGATTGATTCCCTGCATCCTAACACATGGGACCATCCTTAGCCCTGCAGTGTTCTGGGGCAACACCAAACATTGTAGTCTGTTGTGTGCCTCAGCACACAGGCACACTGGAGAGGGTGAGCACACTTTCTCCCCCACTACACATCACCCTCAGCCTCTTGCAAACAGCTCACAGTGCAAAACATGCTGAGTGGCTTCCTGCAGGCCAGCAGGGAGAATACTGTCCCCTGCGTGCCCTCCTTACCTGGCTCCTGTCCTTGATCAGTCTGGATTCCAGCTCCAAAGCCAGTTGCAGGAGCCAGTGTTGCACCTGGAGAGAACACAGTGACAGACAGGTTGGGGCTCTGCTCACAGCTTTGCCAGTAGGGCAGAGCAACGCTCCACATACTGGAAAGGGATCAGACTAGCATGGACAGAGATACCATGAGGTCACATGTCTGGAGTGCTGCTGGAGAAATCACCCTACATAAGGATTCCATGCTGGAGATAAGGCATTGCAGATACCATCCAAGCCCTGCAGTGCTACTACTAAACTTGGCCAAGTAATCTGAGTTCCCTGCCTTGGATCTCTCATTGCATCTCCTCACGGCTCTGTGTGAACCCTTCCCCAGCCAACAGGTAAGATGCATCATCTGTCTTTCTTGGGGCTAGTTACCTCCTCTCTAGCAACCAAATCCTTGAGGCCTGACAACCGTGAACACCTTTTTCAGAACAGCACAGGGCCACAGTTTGTCTTGTGGAAATTACAAGGTTGGCCCTCTCTGTGCAGAAGTTTGTCAGTGTTCTGTCAAACAGGGATTTCCCCAATTTCTGGGGCCCAAACCACCTCCTCCCACTGAGGCCCTAGGCTAAGTTTCAGGGCACTATGACACACAAAAGCAGCAGTTTTGCAAGCTCGTCTCAGCTTTTAGTGTTCTCATCTTCTCAAAGGCCAAGCCTTGTGGCTAGACATAGGCTTCCCCTACCTCCTTTTGTGTGGCTAGGGCTGTCCTCCCAGGGAAGTTCTTGCTGCAGCCAATGGACTGGGGCAGGTGCCGGTTTTTGACAGGTTCATCTTCAATTCCCCTGCACAAGTCATAGAGCCAGGAACTGGAAGCCAGAGAGGAAGCAAGAAGTGAAGGCGACCTTATACAGGTAGGTAATCACCAAAGAGCATGTCTGCCTTCTGCTGAGCTCTGAGTTCAGCTCTGCACAGGGTGACTGCCTTGTGTTGCCTGCTTTGCAGTTTGCAGCTGCAGCAGAATAGGCTTCCTTCAGGCCACAACTGCCTGTCAGCACAGTTCCTCTGCCTCTTCTCCTGAAGTGGCAACAGTTCACCTGTCTTCAGGGCATCCAAACCACCGTTCTGGGCCCAGAAGTGGTATTTCAGGTTCAGATCCAGCCCTTTAATTTCCTCTGTAATGAGGCACTCAAGATTGCCCACTTCCCAGCTTGCAGGCAGCCCTGCCACAGTGTGGCCCCATTCTTCTATGCTGTAAGCAAAAGCAGAGGAGCTTCCTGATAGGCACAACGTGATCCTGAGGAGAGTGCTTGAGAGCAGGTGAACTAAAAGCCTCTCTGTGGGCCTGCCAGACTGAAGATTCTTGAAGATGTCACTCAAGTTTTAACTTCCAACCTTCCCAATCCCAGAAAGGAAGTCTCAGTTCCTGCCAAGAATTAAATTGCTATGAGCAGTTTATTGTTACCCAGTTTTGTCTCCAAAGTGAGTCTGGAGCAATGTCTCACTGAACTGTGTCAGCTGCCCAATGTACTCCACTCCCAGGTTCTCTGTGATGGCAGTGCCAAGTTTGCCTCCCAGGTTACGGCTACAGCAGAGAAAGAAAGAAAAAAAACAAAAATGAAGCATTATGTGGAGACTATGCCAAGTCCTCTTGCAGCAGCTGTCCCTGGGTCATCACAGCTAGAAATAGTTAGGAACTAACAGGATAAAGGGAACATTTGGTATACATAACAGCTCTTCTGTTTGTAGTAGGGCACACAGGAACTGAGTGGGAACTGCTCCTAGTTTCAGAGCTTCTTTCTCAGCTTCATCTCTACAATTTGATCCCAAACCATGCTCTGAGGAATGCCTCACACTCTCCCTGCTTCCTCCTACACAGACAGGACCCTTCCCAACACCAGCCCCTGCCCCATCCCTAGTGAGATACTGAAGGCCAAGAGCAACAGTGCAGGTCTGGAGAGCAGGACCGGGGATCTGTTCCTCTGGAGCAGTGATGCTAGTAATTCTTCCCTACCCCTGAAGGACTTGCACACAGTAGGGGTGATAAAACCAAACCACACCTGCTTTCTGGGAGCACAGCTCTGTCACGAACTAGGGTAGAGCTACAACCTGTGTTCCAGCCCACAGTGCTCCTGGCTTATATCTATGCAACCCAGTAGCCATCTTGAGCACAGCTTTGCCCTCCAGATGTTAGTGAGCTCTTTGAGTGTGGTCACTGGCAGGGCTGCAGCTCCCATGCACACTTCCCCCTTGAACTGTTATGCACGGCTGTGAGGGGTCACTGGCAGGATTTCCTCCCCTTTTCTTACATGAATAAGTAGTTACTGTTGAGTAATAGTGAAATAGCTCTCTGAGGTGGCCAGGAACAGCTTCCTACTCCCAAGCCATTTTAGTTCTGCTCACATAAGCAATGATGACAGTCCAACAGGAGCAAGTATCGCAGCAATGAAGACAAATAGAGCTATCTTCCTGATACTAGCCTGAATTGTGGAAGAGCAGCATTTCAAAAACATGCTCTTGCAACAGAGCATCTCAGCCTCAGGCTGCACAGCAGGTACTCCCCCAGTACTTACATACTGCTCACTGGCAGTTGGCTGAAGAGCTGTGGGACAAACTTTGATGATACCAGTGTCTGGCGGTTGGGCTTGTTTAACCCACAGGCCAGTTTTGCCAGTGTCTGTAACAAAGAAGGTGGAAAACGTGTCACTACAAACTTTGCACTGACTCTGTCTAAGGACTTATATCTTCTGTAAGAGCTGCATTTGGAGTAGCTGCTGGGAAGGACGTGCAGGCTGCACTGTTGCTTGCTCCCAAGCAGTATCCACAGCTTGGAACTTGGCTGAGCACTCTGAAAACTCTGCTCCTTCCAGACTTCTAGCTCTGCAAAGGGCTGGACTTCTGATCCATGCAGCTTAGGGGATCTGAATCTGTCTATCACATGCTCTTAGTTCTCCACCAGGCAAGCACACTCAAGCTTCCAGAGCATCCCCAGAGTCTTCTGCAGGTGCTCTCTCTCTCACTATGGCTTGCCCCCAGGTCTTCTGTGTTTGTATTGCTTTTCCTTAGAGTCATTGTTTTAGTTTTCCCTCTGCAAGGTCTGCAGCAGCCTAAGGCTGCAAAAGGAAATCTGCAGAATATGGAATTACTAGCCTGGAAGGGCTGTTCTCTAGCCTAGCTGCTATATAGCTTCCCCTCCCACTCTAATCTACCACAGAATCAACACCATGCACACCAGACTGAAATGTACTTAGCTGGGTGCTTGCTTGGGTTGTTGTTTTTTTTTAAAGAAGTTGAATAATTTACTCTCTCGCTGTTTCACCACCTATCGCTGTTTCACCACCTATCCTGTAACAAATCACATCTTTCCTGTCTGATGAGCAATGATGGTCTTTATTAACAGCTCATTTACAGGCCTATACCTGTTCTCACTCTTCTCTAGACAAAGTGGATCCCATCCCTTCCTTTCAACTCTCCTTATCCAGTCATTTTCCAGAAGCCAAATCATTGCTATTTTTATTTTTCTCTATTTTTGACTCTCCGAAGTTTATTCACAGTTCATAAAGTACTACAAGCTGAACCAAATGCTGACACTTCCTAGAGAGAAGTTACACATTCACTGACACCTTCTTTGCACTGCACATGCTGAAACAGGATTTGCCATTTCTACAAGAGCCCTCACTGCTGATTCATCCCATTGTCCACAGTAACTCCAAACTACTTACTGCAGCTTAGCCAAAACCCTGCCGACTGCTTTTTCCCTATAAACTACAAAAACTATCAGCAAGAAGCAAGAAAAAGGCTGCTTGGCCAGATCAGACTGTTTCTCAGCTTTTTCAAGGCCAGAATTTTCAGCTCTAATTTAATCTCCAGAACTCTCACAGCCCAGGCCCTGAACCCCATCTGTGCTCAGCAGCACCTCAGTGCCTACAACTGTTCCCTCTCTATAGGCTACAGTGAAATTATTGACTCCTGGCTGCCCTAAGACAGATCTCTCCCAGGATCCCACTCTAAACATTGTAACTCACTGAGCAAAATAATTACAGAAGAGAGTCAGATTCTCTTCAGCTAGAAGCATGTCAGCAGCATCCTAGCAACTCAGGTATGTTAAGAACAGAAAAGTCAACACCTTGTATCTACACTCTCCCCTGTGTACTGGGCTACTGACGCTGCCCAAAGAGGCACAAAACTCAGGCTGGCATGAGCAGCTCCTGATGAAACCATGCTTTTATCTCCCAGCTGCTTCCAGAAAGCTCATTCAATTATTTGGTCCCATTTATCAGCAGGAATTCCTTGTGTACCAGATCACTAGGAAGAAGAGACTCTGAGGAGAGTCTTCTTCAGGAAAAAAACCCAAGAGCTTAAAGCAGGAAGCCTTCAGTGAGTGGTTGTAGCCAGGGAATGGTTTTTACTGACACAAATTTCCTGCATCTTGGAGGAAGAACCGCACCAGTCCAGGGCAGTGAGGTGAGTCAAGCTGCTTTTCCTCTTTCTGGTCAGTTAGTCTTCACCCCTGCTGGCCATGCTTTGGGGGATGCTCAGCCAGCTGCTGAGAGCAGCCACAGGGTTACTTGGTGCATGACAGCAGCTGCAGAAACAAACGGACTTTGCTGCTGCAGCTCTAGAGGTGTTGCTCTTTGCTATTTTTTATTAAAGGGAGTCAAAAAGCAGAGCTTTTTTTTTTCCTGCTTCAGTGTGCTCTAGTTTTGAGATGAGACAGTGCAAAGCTCCAATACCTGTGTGCAGCTGGTAACAGTTCCAGTTGTTTCTGCAGCAGTTAAGATGACATTTATCTTCCTTAAGTTCCAGAACATCCATTTAGTCTTCATACTTTGTCATCAGAGCCTGCATTTTTAAAGTCATAACTGTACAGATAAGCTCCTTTTCTGCAAAGGATGAAACAAGTACTAAAACCACCCTGAATTTCACCCAGCAGCAGCAAAGTCCATTTGTTTCTGCAGCTGTTGTCATGCACCAAGTAACCCTGCGGCTGCTCTCAGCAGCTGGCTGCGCATCCCCCAAAGCATGGCCAGCAAGAGTGAAGACTGACTGACCAGAAAGAGGAAAAGCAGCTTGACCCACCTCACTGCCCCCAGACTGATGCCGTTCTCTTCCTCCACGACACAGGCAATTTGTGTCAGTAAAACCATTCCCTGGCTACAACCACTGTTGCCTAAAATTCACTGAAGGTTTCCTACTTTGATTTTTTTTCCTAAGGAAAACTTTCCCTGGCAACTCTTCTTCTTAGTGTGCCAACTCATTAGGGTACCCCAGGACTCCAGGTGATAAATAACTGATGCAGACTGCACAAGCATTTTCTTGAGGTTGTGTTCACACACGGCTGCATACCCCACTCAGCTCATGTCCTGTGGGAGATTCGGAATAGGAAAATAGGAGCATTGCTACAACACACCCTGACTCTGATGCTCAGAACAAATGAGGCTGACATGTTGCAGGCATACCTTGTTGTGTGAAATGCCAGCTGAGCATCTGAATCCAGTGGCTTCTTCTATGGCCACCCTTATTTCTTCCACAATTACCGCACCCATAGTCAGCTGCAGGTCGGGACAGTCGGGGTTATCAAAAGACAGTGATGCCAGCCACTCGTCTAAGCCACGCTGCCGTAGCTCCTCTGAAAAGTGGGATACAAACGGCACTCTTGCTGACACACACAGGTGATCCTTGCTGAACCCCGCTAAAGGGGCTGGTGTCATCCAGCCTTTGTAACTGCGAGCCAACAGCAAAGACGAGCAGCAGGCACCGTGCAAACCGTTAACGGGGGAAAACATGGATCACATTTACCCCAGTCTTGTTTTGGGGTGGGGTAAGAAAGACGCCCAACCTCTCTAAGGTAGCACAGGGACCCAGGGTGGCAGCGCTGGCTCCCCCCTCGCTGCCCCAAAGCCCCGCTTGCCGGTGGAAGGTCCTTCCCCCCACGGCGGGGCCGGTTGCTGTTCGTACCCTTCCCGCCGGGTTGGGGCTGCGCGCCGGGCCCGGGAAGGCCCTGTACGAAGGTTGTAGGCAGCAGCTCTGCCGCCAGGGGGCGCCCTTGCAGCGCCCGCAGCCGCTCCCGCGCGCTGCCCGTCAGGTCCAGGTACGCCTCGTCGATGCTAGCCCGCTCGATGGCGGCGAAGCGCGACAGCACCTGCATCACCTCCGCGCTGGCATCCCGGTACCTGCTGGGCGGCGAGTACGGCCTCAGTCCTAAGCGGACACTCGCCCACCAGCCCCCCGCCGCCGCCGCTCCCCACCCGACCCCGCTCACCGGGTGAGGTCGGCTTTGCCTCGCGCTTGAGGCACCCGCGCCAGCAACAGCTCGGGACACAGCGCTCGCGCCTCCGACGCCCACATGCCGCGGGACACGCCGAATGCCCGAGCCTCGTAGCTCACCGCGATGATCCTGCAAGACATGGTGGGCAGTGTGGGGCGGCGGGGGAACCTCACCAGGACGATCCCGCCGCCGTCGGCAGCACTTACCCGCCTCCCTGCCACTGCGTGTACTGCACCACGGCGCAGGGGCGGCCGCGCAGCTGTGGGTCGAGGCGCTGCTCCACCTGCATGAAGAAGCAGTCCATGTCTACCAGGGCCACTACGCGCTCTCGGCCCCGCAACATCGCCTGATGCTGCCTACGGCCCAACTAACTGATCTACCCAGGGCCTGACAGGACTGATTGACTGCCGGACCGCCCGCCCCGGCCCTGCGCGAGGCACGCCGGGAACTGTAGTTCTGGGGGGAATGAGAGCGGTATCGTTGCGCGGAGCACGCCGGAAGTTGGAAGGAGGGGGGATGACCGGTAGCCCACGCGGGGCACGCCAGGGGTTGTAGTTCGGGGTGCTGAGATGGGCGGTATCTCTGCGCGGGGCACGCCGGGAGTTGCAGTTCTGGGGGGAGAATCAGCGGTTCCTGAGACGGCGCCTGCGCGTTCCCGCCGTGCCTTGTCCGCAGGGCGCATGCGCAGATCTGTTAGTGGGGGGCCGCGCCTGCGCCGCTGCCTGCCCGGCCCTGCTACGTCTCCATCAGCTACCCTCTCGTCTTAGGCGGACGGTACTGCCGCCGGTGCCGCCATGTCCGCGGAGCAGGTGAGCAGCCTGTGCGAGCAACTGGTGAAGGCGGTGACGGTGATCATGGACCCGGCCTCCACGCAGCGCTATCGCCTGGAGGCGCTCAAGGTACCCGCCCAGGGCAGCGGCGGGAGGCGCCCGGCTCTGGCCACGCGGGAGCGGCGGCCGCGCGGTCCCGGGGCCCCGTTGTGGGAGGAAGGGACCGCGGGGCGCTGGTATCCGCCAGTAGCCGGGGACGGAGTCAGCGTGGTGCCTATGTCGCGCCAAGGGGTTGGGTGGGCCACGCCGGGTTGAGGCTTCCCCCTCTCTCCCCTTCTCCTGTCCCGTGCCCGCCGCGGTGCATTAAGCGCCTGTCGCCGGCCCTTCCCTAGTTCTGCGAAGAGTTCAAGGAGAAGTGCCCCATCTGCGTGCCTTGTGGGCTGAAGCTGGCGGAGAAGACGCAGACGGCCATCGTCCGGCACTTCGGGCTGCAGATCCTGGAGCATGTGGTCAAGTAAGGCAGAGCCCGGCAACCTCCCGCCCGGGAAGGCACTTCCAGGGCACAGGGCGGCTGTTCAGCAGCCTCACGTTCATTGCCGGCCTTCTCTGTGAAAGCAGGAGAGCAGCAAATAGCTTTCAGGCAGGTCGAGAAGGTTGATTCACCAAGCGGTGTGTTGCAAGATATAAGTAAGAACCCAGGGCTCTCAGTAGGTCTTTGCAGCGTTCTCTGTCATTAGCCTCATGCTAACAAAGAGGCTTTGTAGTAGTTCAGTTTGGAGGTTCTTCTTTCTACTGCCTCCATAGACCTGATGCTTTGTGCTTTTGCTTCACATAACTGTTGACCTCAATCAATGTTGTCAGTTTTAATCCTGCCTTGTCATTAAGGGATAGGGCACTGGTAGAAGTAGTGAGCAATAGCATCTCTTCTAGGTAAACAAGTGATGGTTCACTGAGAGTCTAAGTCTTTATGAAAGTTTTGACTTGGTGTCCCTTTTGTTTTTATCTTTCTTCTTTTCTCTTGTTTTAACCCTTCCGTGCAGGTTCCGCTGGAACAATATGCCTCGCCTCGAGAAGGTTTATCTAAAGAATAATGTTATGGGCCTCATATCCAATGTAAGTACCTTTTACCCTGACTGTTCTCTGAAACATGTTTCTGACTTGGAAGTAAAAAATGGGAGCCAAAGGTAAAAAGACTCCAGTTAACTAGCACAGAGGACCTGACATAAATATGAGAAGGAACTTCTTCACAGTGAGGGTGACAGAGCACTGGAACAGGCTGCCCAGGGGAGTTGTGGAG
>JAOXOE010000256.1:25263827-25312162 GCA_028565055.1 Phoeniculus purpureus
AGGGGGGTTGGACTCGATGATCTCTTGGGTCCCTTCCAACCCCTAACATCCTATGATCCTATGATCCTATGATTTGCTTGTAAGACTGTATGTAGGCATAATGCTAGTTTTGCGATTTCATTAATGTTTTCTGCTTCAACCTATAGATCTCCTTTTTCTGGTCTCCCTTCCCAGCTAGGGAGGAGTCATGGGGTGATAAATATAGCTTAGCCCTCAATACAGGCTCAATGTAGACAACATCACAAATGAATGGATAGCAAGACATTGATGACTGTGAAATAGGATTCACAAGTGACAAGGGCAGGCTGAACTAGAACACTGATGGAGTTGCATCCTATGTAGAAAACTATACAACTTAAGTTTTGGAAATCAAGCAATTCTTTCTTGAAAACAAATTTGAGGTCTATATGGAATCCTTATGACTTGCTGGCTTAGGTCGGTAATAGTTTTTTGTATGCATGGTTCCTGGGCATTTGTATCCAGCATACGTTGCTGTGTTTTCAGAAATACTCTATTCAAATGGCTAATAGGACTCTCCTTTTAGTAAAATGTTACCAATTACAGTAACATTACAATCCTTTAATGATTCCTTCATCAGATAAAGTACAGACCGAACAAGGTCTGCCGAAATGCTGTAAAAATCAGGATGTTTTTGAAGGTGCCTGCTTTCAACATAAATGTAAACTCAGTGGGTTTCTGTTTATTGTGTGGGGTAATTTTACAGCTTTCATACTCTGTGGTGAAAGCACCAGGGCTGAAGATTAAACTGACCTCTGTAATATGAAAAATATTTTCAATTCCATAATGTTGTCATGCATGATTTAACACTGTAAATTCCAATCTGAATTAAAAAGTGTCTTTGTTATATTAGTGAAGAAGTAGAATTTCAGTAAGACAGTGCAGAATTAGAGTTGCAGTACTGCTAACCCAATGGCAAATCACGTATTTGTAGGTATTTCTGTTAATCGTTCTCTAAATTTTTCTCTAAATAGAATTCAGATTATCTAAAAATCTGATTTTTTAATTTCATTTTCATCAAGAAAAAGTTTGTTATTGAATTTAAACTCATGACTTCTACTATTTTCTTTTTTCTGGTAAATAAGAGTTTTTATCTTACCAACAAAGATATTAAAAATGTTCTTTACTTGTAAATTTGTTGCATGAATATGTGTTTAGCTTACCTCTCCAGGATCTCTTATCTAGGAAACACAATGATAATTATTTGTCACTTCAGCTCTTAGGTAATAAGTGGGGTCTGAGGATAAATGTTCACTTGTTGGTATTTCCAGACCTTAGCTAGATACTCTCTTCACTCCAAGAAAGGTTTGTGAAAGAAGTCATTCACCATTATTAAAACTACTGATTAGTTCATATTCAAGAGTTTGAAAGTAAAGCAGTCAAACTTTTTGTCATAAATACTGCTTTTCAAAAATCACTGGAAAAGGGAAATAATTATGGGCAATCTTATTCAATCAATCACTCACAGGGACACTTACCCCTTATTAGTCACAGTGCCTGTGACACTGCTGATCATGTTAATGAGTATCACTCCTACTCTTTCATGCTGCCTGAAACTTAACCAATCAGCCTGATACTGTCAGTCAAACTGATAGTGATATGTCTGTTTACAGATGTTGACCATTAATCCTTCAACAATCCACACCATGAGCAACAATTCTATCTCTTTTCAAATCTCATGGTGGTGAGATGATGGATTCACAGCTCATACTGCAGTTTCCAGCTTTTAAATTCTGTTCTTAAGGTTGTCACAGACATCATTGTCATTATTTACGTTTCCTATCACATGGCAGAAAAAGATTGAGTTTTTTTTCTCAGTCAGAACTTTATAAACTTAAACAGTTTCTTGTTTAAGTGATTTAGATAAATCAGTCTGCATTATGCTAAATCGTTATTTTCCAAGTCAGGTTTGTCTTGCAGTTTCAAAGTTAGGTCTTGTCCCAAAGTTCCTGAAACTTTGAAGTTAGATATGTTTTCTAGATCTGCTATTAATTAAAAAAACATTCAAGACCTGAGGAAAGTCACTACTTGACCCTGGAAGAAACGCAAATCAAATACGTTACTCTCAATTCAGAGAAATCATTATTAGATATTACAGTTCTATCATACAAACTTTGTTAATTACTTCAGACAACTATAATTTTTTTCTATTTAAATAACTTTTGGTACTAAAAATTAATATGTATTATGTCTGACCTGTATCATATGGAAGGAAGAGTTGTAAAAATACAGCCAGATCACATGAAGATCTGAATTTGTTTCTCATATTGAATTGTTTCTAATATTTGTTTCTAATGCTCATATATGGCATCTTCCTCTGAAACTGAAGATGCCATGTATGTGTGAGCATTGACGACTTCAATCAAATCCCATTTCTTTGGCTGATGATGTCAAAAATAATGCCATGTTTTTGTGTATGTGCGCTTAAAAAACGTTATGCAATCAAAGAAAAATAGCCTACAGGGACATTAACTTTGTCAGAGATGTTATTGTAAGGCTGGTTTAGTTAATGTTTGTTCAGATAAAATTTTCTTACAGAAATATTTGTCTGCAGTTTTGCTGTCTAATATTAGAGTGTAGTGTGTATTTACTGTTATATAAGGTGAACTGATTTCATATAGCACTTAAAAATGAAGCATCAGACATGCAGTCATTCTTTACTTTCAAGTACATATTGTATTTAGACATTAATTTTACATTTGTGTTCCATGTTTTTTGGCCAAACTGGATAATAATTACAGCTGAAATCACAAGTAGTAAATATTTGTTAAAAAATATACACAGTAAATTGTTTTGTACTCTTAACTGAATAAATGGATATGATGCTAATAAGCTAATTTCCTTAGCAGACTTGTGTTGTCTCCAGCATCAGTAAAACATAAAATCATAATGTCATTTTCTCATGAAATGGCTTTATAATTCTGAAGTACAGAATTGTCTGAAACTTTAAACTCTTCATGGTATTTTTGGTGATCTAGACCTAAAGTATCAGAAATTATTGTATGTTATGTAGATTTCTAGGCTCTCAGCCAACATAATTTTTCAATATACTGACTATATTCGTTTACTATGCTTCCTGAATGCTTTTGAGTTTCTCATCTATTGGGTAGGAAATCAGAATGGATTTCAGTCCTGAAACTGATTGACAGAATAATTTCAGGAAGAAAAGCAGCAGCTTATCTTCTGTAATGTAGGCTCAATAATTATCTTGTTTCTACTTTTTTTAAAATAAGTAAAGGATATTAAGGTACTCTTTACATGGCGTGTCTCTATCAGTGGGATACTGTGAGATACTGTTTGAGTCATGTAAAGCTGTATTGTTTTATTCCATGCTTTGGAATACCTTAAAAATAAAGTTGAACATAGTTTATGTTTTAATCTCTAAAGCACTGAGAAAATTTTCCCAGTGTTCTACTGATATTATTCAAAACCATTGGGAAAATACTGTGTAGTTTGCACCACCAGTGCTATTTCATTTCCCAAGTAACCCTATTTTCCTTTCTGCAGACCATCTTCACCTTTCAAGTTGAAATTAAGGAATGAAGCAAGATTTCAGAAGAGGGATTTTCTAGTTTAACATGAATATTTCCATCAAAGAACTACCACTCTGTAATTTTATATTTAAAAATTTATTTAATGAAATCATGTTCTTCATTTTGCTTTAAGACAAAATAGAAAATATCATTAGCTTTAAACTGCTGGGAATGAACACTGACATAACAAGTTCTTGATGCTGTTTGAAATAACCATGTGCTCTCTTTACTTCCATAAGTGACGATAATCTGAAGTAGTCATTGTCAATGTTGTAAATCTCTCTTTGGAATCAATTAACGGCACCAGCACAGTTATGTCAAGAAATTGTGTGTACATATTGAGAAGGAATTTTCAGGCGTCTGGATCAGATTAATGAGCACCGGAGCATTTGAGATTGTATAAAACCTAATCTTTTTGTATTTTACCTCTTAACCATACGCTACCAAATTAAATCTCCGTGTCTAGTGCTTTTTTGCAATATGTTACTATCGCTTATTAAAGTGAAAAACTGTAAAATGAAAACTGTCACTGGAAGAGATGAACAGATGTTTTACTAAGTCAGTTGATTTCAAATATGTAATAAGTCTCAGAGGTAAAATTACAAAAAATGGGGGAAGAAGTGCATCTGAAGAACAAGCAGTTGAACTGATAGAAAGCCTTTGGATTACCTTTTTATTGAATTTCATTTACAGACTGATTCTGGCTTCAGTCTCCCACTCACAAATTGAAAATAAATTACAATTTTAAATTAATTTCTTTTGAATTACCTTTTAAAAAAATAAAGTTTAAACCAGCACTGTCTCACCTGTAGCTCTGATTTAGAGTTTACATATGTTCGGCTGTTAGTATTTTGTGTGTGCAAGTGTATATTGTGCAGGTGCCCAGGACAGCTGGACACAGCTGATTCTTGCTGGCTCCAACAGACTCACTGCAGGGCAGTGCTTAGTCAAGGTCAACACCTGATAGCAAGTAAGAATAAGCATATTTAGAGAGAATTCCCCTTTGTTTTCAATGACTACGTTTAGTTAGAAGAAGTTAAACAAAACTCTTCCATATTTACCAGAGATGAAAGATACTTGATGGAAATCCTGCGTTGCATGGATTCTCGGAGTGATCGCTGGATGAACGTGCTACATTGTGCCATCTTTTTATACGTGCCACATCAGTCAGTATTGGGACTATAAAGTCTGAATGGGGCTTGTTTAAGAAGAGATAAAAATCTAGATAACCCACGTCTCTTCACAAAGCTGATTCTAGGTTTTGTTTTTTTGTTGTTGGGTTATTTTATTGCAATAACACATTTAAAATAAATTCTCTTAAGAGAAGAAGGAATAGGTGGAAAGATGGTTTGTTTACTCAAAAGGGATTTGCTTTTCTGGCTTTTGAGAGCTGGTATACTGTACACAGTGAGAAGCGGAATGCAGTTACTCCGTTGGAGTTATGAATCCATATTTTCAAGGTCAATTATGTGGTGAATATTTGAAGAGTGCTTGATGGACTGAGTCAAGATCCCTGATACGCAGCTTTTTGAAAATGCAGAATTTGCCTCTGAAGGGATGCTGTAACTTAGACACGGGGTACAAAAGGGACAGCCAGCATTGCTTGAGCTTGCACACAATTGCTTTCAGACTGTTTCAGTCCATAGTTTCTCCTTTGACCTACATCTTTAAAATGGCATTCAGACTTGATGGAAGTGCTAATTTCTGCACTAACACTCAGCTGACATGCTGTGGTACTTTATTAGCAAAAATTTACACTGAAATGGGAAAACAAGCTCAGCTACATCAAATAAAGGTATTTTGTGCCTAGCAGGTAAGTACTGCAGCAAATAACTTCTGGGTGTTTTCACTTTGAAGCCATTTACAGAATGATACATGATGCTCATCAGCTCCTTATGTAGTTGAGTTGACTGTGTGAGCTAAATAGTGCCTCGCACCATTCTTTGGAGTTGTGCATAACTGTTTGATAGAAAATGTGAAAAGCAGGCTAATATCCTGAGTTTCATCGTCTGAAGTTTAGATGCTCAATGGTTTTCAGAAAATGCTTTCACCCATTCTAGATCCTGACCGGAATGCACCTGAAAAGGTGATCAAACACCAGCCCTCCCAAAGGGGATGAAAAAATGGAATTTTGAGGCAGGAAATAAAAATGTTCCAAACTTTCATCATCCTGAGGAAGTTGATGCTCATATTTGCTACCTGCCAGGGATTGGATGAAGAAAGACATCTTCTGATGAAGAACCTGGTGAAATCCTCAACATTTTGATTAATAGGCCCTGAAATAGTGATAGCTGCTGTTTTCCTTTTCTAACAGAATATTGTAATGACTGCCCTGCAGAATCACACTATTCCCTGTGATGTATTGTCTTAATTTCTGGATGTAGTCTCAGCTGAAAAAGAGTTTGAGTCTTGAACAGATACAGATTCAGTACATCTTTCTGCTTTTCTAATATATCTAGATTTCTAACTTTTCTACAAGTTTTAACCACAAGGAAATGTGAGGAATGCTGTCAGAAAATTCTAATGATACAGGAAGAGTATTTTTCTTTTCAGTTCTAATCAAATATTGGAGCATGTGTATACTGTTGGGTGATTTTAACAAAGAAGAAAAGAGAGAAACCTCCTTCTAAAGGAAGCTTTCAAAACCTAGTGTTGATTTCAACTCTCAAAGCATGAGAAAATTTTCAACCTCACATACTGTCTGGTCAGTTTATCCCACTTTTTTAAATTAAATGTTTCAGAGGACAGAGAAGATTAAACATTAAATAACAGTGCTGGTGATTGTTAAAATTCCTTTTCCTTGAAAAAAATGAGAAAAGCTGTAGGAAAAAGAACAGAAACTTATTTCTCATTACTGATTGGGCACACAATTGGCTTTTAGGTTTTTTTTAAATTTTTCATAGGAACAAATTCTTGCTAAAAATTTTCTAGAAATGTCTTTATAATATTTCTTTTTATTTTCATACGACTTATTTATGTCTGAAATGGTCTGATTTCTACCTGTTATTAAAGCCATTTTCTAGCTTCCATTTTTATCAGGAACACAAAAAAACATCCCCACTGTTTATTCTTATTTTTTCCTTAATTATTTTCCATAATAATGAGCAACTGTAAGCCAAGTCCACCTCTATAACCAAATGTCTTAAGTAATATGCTGCTGTTTGTGTTAGTTTGTTGGTTGAGGACCCATTAGAACTGGAGAGACTGTGAGTCTTTTAGTGCTATGTCTAAAATATATCAAAAACAGCCAGTTCATAATTAATTGTAAGAAAATTGTTAGAGAATGAGTTGTCAGGCCATGATGATGAAGACCTTATTCTTCTTAAGTCAATGACAATTTTCTTTGGGGAAAACATTTCACCATTTGTGCTTTGGTTTTCAATGTTTTTAATATATATAGTATGGTATTTATCCATATTTTCTGTGTTCAAACCCTTACATAAATATTAGGCAAGTAAAATTGGGAAAAAAACCCCCAACTTCATAAGGAGACATAAGTATTACATAACTGAAAACTGATATAACTGCAAAAGTATTCAAGACTGCAGAATACTCCAAAAAAAAGGAGTGGAAAGTTTTACTGTGAGGGTGAAGATGGTTTTCTCATCTTGAAGACAGTAGGCATCATTAAAAAACCTAAGGTTCTTCCATGTAAGGAGGTCAGTCAGTTAATTGTTATTTCGCTGTTTTGACCATGTCTGAAGCCTACCATATGCTAGGTGTGCAATGATGTGTGCTGTATGCTGGTTGTGAAAGGGCTTTATTCCACGCCAATTAGTCATGCCTGGTTAAAAATATGCTGGAAAAAATAATAACCATTTCACAGTAAAGACCCCTGTGGTCACACAGATCGAATGCCTGAAGTTCAAAGAGCTACTTATAAAAGAGGGAGGAAGAAATAAAATGAAGTAAAAATTATATTGATTTGGCTGAGACATTCTTTCAGGATAAAGTGATTAAATGTCATCATGTGTGTTATTGAGTGGAATATGTAGATAAGCATTAATAGGAGAAAAGATGTATGCACTGAATATTTGACCTGGAAACACGTGAAAACGAAGGGTTTAAAGAGAAATAAATGCTGAAACATCTGCTGTCTTTGTAATTTAGTAGATACTTTTGTTTTGTAGATCATTCAAATTCTTTCTGATTATAGTCTTCTCTAATGTACACCAGTAGCTGAAAGAGTGAATAAGTATTTGTAAAATGTCTGTTTTCTATTTAAAAGAAGAATCCTTTTATGTTTTCTCAGCTGCTGCTAGATTTAATAACTCTACCAGATGTCACATTTAAATTGTATTTGCTTTTAGTGCTTTGAAAGGCTTTAGAGCAGAGACAGCGTTTAGAATTTCAGTGGCTATACCAATGTTACTTAGAGCTACCCAACTTTGCAATTATAAACAGTGTTAATAATTAAAAGAATTAGGCTTACATGAAATGTAAACATGCAACTCTATATCACCAAAAACCATTTTTTTTCAGATATGCAAAAGGGCTGTATTTAGCTGAATGTGGTTTTGTGAACAACAGAATTGCCACTTTTTCTAGCACTTTGACAATGCTGCCAGACCAAACACCACAACGAAACTCTTAAATGTATCTAATTTAAGGGGTTTTTTATCCAGTGGTCTGTGTTTTCTATGGAAAAACATCTCTCTGCACGAATCAGGAACCTTAAACCTAATTTAAATGCATATATTTCTTGTATGAAATCTATGTGTGTTTGCATTTAATGATAGAAGCAGCTTGTAATATAAGCTACCACAACATTTTACTATCCCATTTATAGATCTACAGGACAAAAGTCCTCTTTGTATGTGTGTGTGTGGGGGGGGCCAATTTGCAGTGGTGTCACCTGTATCATCTTCCCTCACGACAATGAGTCTCAGTGTTGGCATATTTTACAGAAATTGTCCTGAAAACTCACTGATTCTTTCTGCTGCATTTTATTCTCTGCGTATTTACCTGTCTGGGTGCTACAGATATGGATATATAAAAACAATTTTAAAGCTGAATGGAAGCAGAGAGAGACTGTTCAATTTAGAAGCATTTCAAAAAACTTTTATAATACCCATTTCAGGATTAATATATCTGGAATTGACCAACATAAATCCACACTGAGCTAGTCTGTGTAATATGTTCATAAATGCATTGTCTGCTTGGTGTATATTCCGTTACTTAAAACAGTCTTTATTCTGTGGCTAAACATTCCCAGGCGACCTTTGCATTTAAAGTTCTTTAATTTTTTCACTTTTCGAGTCCATTGTCTGAAATTCGCTTATGTTTTGTCTGGCATTAATAGCGATTGAAATTCTGTTGCAAGGAAGTGCAGATGTTGTTTATTAAATGGTTTTCTGACTCGATACTGCTTTTTATATTTGATTTTTAAAGATACCTTTTAAATTTGAGTAATATTTAAACCTTTATCATCTCTCCTTTGGATTAAATAGTTTTGAGTTTTGGTAAGTAAAGCTCTTGGTGCCTATTGAGAAGGGTATTCTGGAGTAAAGGTGTATTATTGTTTTTAATTAGTAACTAATCTAGCAACATCAATGTGATTCTACATTGTAATATTAAGCCTTAACGTTAGGGAGTTATTGTATTGCAAGTTATCATTTACATAAAGTATGTGCAATTACATCTTTGCCAATTGAGAAATACTCTGCGGTTTCTATTCCTGAACTGAGAAATGAGATGCATATGTTATGGAATCTGTAGTTTAATTAAAGCTTTTAGTAGCAATGGTGCTGTAGGCACAGCAATGAAATACAATTAGGCTTTTGAGAAGACGAAAATCTGTGTTTCTTCATATCTGCTTTAACGAGTAATGAATGGCATCTGCATTTAAGCTGTTATGCAAAAAAAATCTACTTGATAGTTTTATTTCTGTATTTGGAATTATTTCACCCTATAAATCATGTACTTAGTATATTAATAACCACATTTAATATTGTGCATTTTGGTGTCAGGGCTTGGGCAGGTTTATCTGGGTTGTTTTGGGGGTGTTGTTTTGTTTTCCTCAGGTGGTTTTGTGGACCACCTCAGTGAGAAACTTCTTCAGAATTTGTTTAGGAATTTGTGTGAAAGAACAAGAAACTTTAACGTCATGTTCACAGCTAATACTTCAAGTTCAATACAATAATGTATTTGTTTCTTGTCTCAAGGGACTTTTTCTCTTTCTTCTTTCCCCTGAGAAGCTTTTAGCAGATTTTTTTGCACTCGAATACTGCCAATAATGAGCAAATGTTCCTGTCAGCATTTCGAAGATGCCCATGGTGCAAATCACACCTCCAGCTGGTCTTGGTCTCCCTCTCTGATAGTGAAATCATGGTTAATGCCCACCTTTTGTCTCACACAAGCTTCATTACAAGGTATAAAACATCTTAATGCACCTTAAAGGATGTTTAATAAAATTCAAGATAAAAGTGAAGTATCTCAAATGTTTAATACTGTTACCTTGTGACTGATGAAAAAACCGTTTTATCACTTTCTCGCTGGACTTACTTATTTTTCCTTGTCCCTGTGCATTCAAATTTAATTGTGAACTCTGCTGTAAATTCAAATTCACCTTTCAAGCAACATTCCACCGATCTTTGTTTCAGAAAACTTGGAATCTTGGGTACTTGACTGATTATACTTTGTATTATGTAGTTATGGGTTTTAATTTTTTGAGAATTTTGTTGTTTCTGTTGTCACTTTAGCTTCGCCCCTTCTCTTTTCCTAACTAATGGCTGTTATTTTCTCTATTGCAGTGCTCTCCGGACCTCAGAATCAATACATAATACTGAATGTGCTACAAATGCCATAAGTAGGCCATTTGTTTATGTAGACGCTCTAATGCAAAGAACTCAGGGACTATTTTAAACGGTAGACTGAAGTGATGTAAATAAAGAAATAACCTAACAGACTGTCTCCCATTACTAAGGCAAAAAATATGTCATCATCTGTAGGAAATACCCGGTTCTTCTAATAATTATTTTACAGGGGAAAAAAACCCAAACCCAAATCAATACCCACCTCATCAACTGGAGTTTTCATCATATTGAAGTCACATAAATGTCAAAATGAGATTAGTGCTGCATGGTGTGTCCTATGGTGTAACACAGTCATCCTCACATAAGGGCCTGGACAAAAGTGAAGCAGATAAAAGAATCAAACTACTCTGCTTTTCCAGATGGTATCTAATATCTTGACCTAATCTTATAATTAGGAGGTGTTTCCCATACATGTGTAAGAAATCTGTATTTACCCATCTCTCTCTCTCCCTCTGACACACGCACACACGAAAGGATGATGAAACCAGGAGCACTCCGGTTGATCTCATGCAGACCTTACAGCTGTTCTGGTGCTATGAGCAAACAAAGTAATTTAGAAAACTGCATCTCCTCTGAGCAGTGTGAACAACTGTAGGAAAATAACGACAAGGGAAAGAACCTCTGTTTCACTTGTAGTGCACTTGTAGTGCAAGGTACCGGTGTGGTTTTGTTGTGTTGGGGTTTTGTTTGTTTTTCTGGATGTTTATAACATTATTTTATCATACTATTATTAATATCAGATTACTTTTATTACAATTTCTTTGTCATACAAGTTAGAGAGCTATATATATATAGTGGGATGCTCACAAATTAAGGCTCTTAATTAAGAATTTTCTCACATTCAAATAAGTTATTCTAGCATCAGCTGGTTTAGAGTTAAGTTGCCTCTTGGCATCAAAGCAAGAGTAGCTTTTCAAAACATACAACACCTCGTGCAAACTGTGAATTCCTTGCAAGAGGTGCACCTCTTGAGGATCAGCACTGACCATCACCCTGCAGTTATCCGTCTTACTGTCAGAACATAAAAAATACTGGAACTGTACTCAGAAAGGCTTTGACTGATGTTTTTACTTCTTTCTCGGATAACATCTGAGACAGCTTTTATGCTATAAATATTTTTCCTTTCCAGTGGCCACACATGGCTCACTTAAATCTTCTTCAGCACAAATAGCACATATCCTGCTTCTGTGCTGGAGGTTGGCAGCTTAAGAGCCCAGCAGGGGCAGATTTCTCTCATTGCAACCAAAGTGAAGGTTTCAACCCCCACTGAGTTGAGTTGGGTAGAGTTTAGCAGCTAAAGTACCTGCTGAAGAAGCAGACGTGTCAAGCAATCCCTAAATTGGAAAATGTACCTTGCTGTTTGTAAGGCAGTGGGCAGAGGCACACTGGTGTTATTAGCCTCGAAATTAAGAAATCGAAAGAGGAATGTTGTCCTGGCAGCTCACTCAGGCTTCCCTACAATGTCAGGGTTGATCCTAAGGGAGAGAGGTCTCAGCTGGAACCAATTTTGTGGAACAAGAGCAGAAAAGAGCCTTGCCCTCTAACACAAGCTGTTTCACATTTCCCTGTCCTCATCAGCTCTTTTGGAGAGGAGGAGGAAGATGTGATCCAGCAAAGCCATAGGTTGTCACCAAAGGCTTTATATTCACAATCCGGAATAAAATTTTAAGAACATGTTTAGATAACATAGCTTGACTTAGGCTGGGATGTGTCTGTTCTTAGTGCTCATTTCCAAAACACCTGCTCCTGAGCTTGCTTGTCTGGTGTTTCAGATAATCTTGTGGGTAACTTGAGTGATAACAAAACCATTAGGGTGGTACATTAAGGATGAATTTGACCCAGCTCTCACCCGGCAGAGCACAAGCAGCCTGTGCTCAAACTGCATTCTCTAATTGTGTTTTGCTTCCCTCGTACGAGCTTTGCTTAGTAAGTACTGTTTGTGAGCTAATATGATCTTGCAGCTCTGTGTATTTGGGTCCTTTCCTCTTGCCCATCATGGGTGAATGAGCAATCAAAACAGTGTATGAACGCTGAAAGTGATAAAAACTAATTTCCTTTGGATATTCTTCTGAAAAGCACAAACTTATAGAAATATAGATGTTTTATTGGAAGGGAACACAGTGTAATTGCTAGGTATTAGTCTAATGATTATGTCTGAATCAATCTAAATGTGACAGTGCATTACAAGGCTAATCTAATTTTAACACTGCTGTATGCTGAGGGTAATCAGTATATTGCTCACTGCACTGACTAATATCCCAATTAGTTTTTTAGAAGGGAAGAGCACTTTCTTACTTTCTTTTCTGCACAAAAATAAGCAACTTAAACATCACGAGAAAAAAAAAATCGGTATAAGCACATAAAGCTTTGTCAGATCTTAAATACAGTCCACCCTGAAGGTGATACAGTAGATGTGTTTTGCATTTTTACATATTTTATTGTAATATTTTTTAGATAGGGAATTAGTCCAGATTTTCTGCTGGTTGCACCTCCCTGCACCTCTGCTGGGAGGGTTCTACCAGTGTTGATATCAACACTGTGGAAGGATGGAACAGTGGGTTTGTGTGAAAAGATAATTCTTTGTCTAGTCCTGTACTGTCACTCTTTGGCTTTCAGTCCATCACCGGATTGTTGTCCCTAAGGGATGGCTTATGGATTGAGTCTGGAGGAAGTACTGATCATAGTGATGTTCAAGTGAACATCGAACTAGTGGTCAAACTACACCTTCACATGGTAGGACATGCTTGGCTTCATCAACTTGGGATCTCACCAAGTGATTCAACAACTCCTCTGTAGAAGAGAGAGGCTGAGGAAATGATCCATTTTCTTCCTTTTAAAGCTCAGTCAACTCAGTGGTTTCCTGTGAATGGATTGTCTCAACTACTGGATCTTTTTATCTGTTTTGTGCATTTTCTTAACTGATTATTCAATGCCCAAACAGTACTTAGGAGTCCCCTGTCTAAAATATAGTAGGGCAGGTCCTTCTGCATTTCTGCTAGTCTTTCAAATCACAGTTTCTGTTTCACAATCTATATCAGGTGCTTCTCTAGGGTATTTACAATCTTTTATCCTTGCATGCAGTGTGTTTTATAGCCACTATTCTTCACTTTACTGCTATACAACTCTGTATTTTATTGTCTTTCCTTAATATTTGTTACTTTCTCTTAGTTTTATAAACTTAATACAGTGTATTTCCAGTCATTTTTTATATCATTAAATGAACTACACTTGAATTTTCACTCATATAGATTGGACCCAAAGAGATTTTTGCAATGTCTTTGATAATCCAGTTCTGCCTATTTACCAGTTGCCACCTCCTTTTTTGTTAGACTTCCATGCTTGGTTCTCTCATCTATAGGAGTACTGGAAGCCTTCATTGCATCTCTTTGGTCAAGAATTGCGTCTTCACACCAGTATATAGAACTGGCTTGTTAACTCTTTATCCCGGGATTTTTTGAATACAAATTTTCACAGTTCTCTTTAGGCACAAATTCTGTTTAGTTTCTGAATTTTTCATGCAAGCAACTTGATTGATTTGGGACTACTGTGCTTTCTGTTTGGAGCTCTTGCTTGAAAAATAAAGATATTTATCTGCAGTGAAGAACTGTCATTATTCACTATCCTCTGTAAGACCTCATTAAACATTTACCTACCCAATTATCAAACCGCAAAAAAATAAGTAACAAAATATGAACCATTTTATATGATGTTTTATCTCACTCCTTAGAGAGGTAATATGTTGTTCCTTAAAATATATTCTACATTAGTTCCATTTTCAAGTAAATATCTGCAGCTTACCTCTTGCGGTCATGCTTTACTTAGGAATAAATAAAATTTTATTATCTAGTCAAGGACATATTTTTTTAATTAGTCCAAGAGAAAGACATCGTTGGTGGAACGGGTATTGTTATTTACTAGGGAGCTTTCAAAACTAGTGTTCGTGACACTGGGTTTAGGTGGGGGTTGCCTTCTTTTTTCCCCAGTGTGTGAAGTCACTAAAGGCTGAGGAGATATATGGTGAACAGTTTTTATATATCAATGCGTCATTCAAATGTAAATACAATTTTATATATCCAACCCTGAGTATTGCATGTAGAAATGAACTTCTCAGAAATGCAAATCATTGTGGGGTTTACTACAATACCATAAAATGAAGGAGTGCTGCATGTAAAATTTGCTTTATAGTGTCCCAGTAAACAATTTGTCTAGTCAAACATAGTCAGATAATAACATGTTTAAAACTACTGTCTCAACAGATGTTTTAGTTTATGTGTTCTCTAGTATTTGGTCAGTGATCGTTACACAAAATACGAACTTTTATGAACTCTGAGTAGGAGTCAGTTTACTGCATTCCATAAACAAAATATACATATTATTATATAAAAGATAAATTGTTTATATAAAGTTACAGACAAAGTTCCGTTGTTACAATGGCCTGTGAACAAAATGTGTTTCTAGAATGGATGTCTTAAGTCATTAATATTTTAAGCCATCTGAAACCTTGAAGCCTCTATGCAAATAAAGCCTTATTTAGAGCGTGACCTAGATTTATGTTTGCATAAAGAACTGAACACCTTGTTTATTCAGACAATTTTTCTGAGGGTTTGTTTTGACCTTCTTTTGGGGTTTTTTTTTGTCTTCTAGGCAATAAGGATGCAAATTTTAAGACATTTTTAAGAGAGTGATGAGCTCTTGATACCAATCGCTTTTCAAGTTGCATTTAGTGATGCTGCATACAGAATTGAAAAACAACGCAACACTCAGCTAACATAAGCTAATACAAGTGGTTATTTGTGTAATGACTGGTGTTTTTGTTAGTGCCTCTATCTCTGAATGTGGGTAACTTAATAGTGAATGGATCAAAAACCTCAAAGTAGTGATCAAAGTCTAACCCTCCTTAGCTTCATGCAAAATAAATAGAGATTGATGGGAACTGGAAGCATCAGAATGGTTGGACTTTATGCTGCAGCCTTTGTTTTGCTTTCATGCTCGTCACAAATTTGACCTCTTTTTCTATTTTGAATATTTTATGTCAGAGTTTTCAGATTGTAAATGATTAATCCTTAATTTAGATGGGAATATTTTGTTTTACCGTAGCATGAATGGGATGTGTAAGAGAAAAAAAAAGGCTTTCCTTTCTGCTTTTAAAATAAGGAATCTTCACCCATCTTCTCACATTTCCACCTTTGTGTCATGTCTTAAAGGAATCTTGGCACTTTTCTGTAATCAAAAAGAATTAGCTTATTCACTTCTAGGTTCTATGTGTCCTCATTCACTTCGGGATTTATGCTCTGGAGTGCTTTAAGGAAAACCATTAGAATACCCCTCATTAAGACTAGGCTCATGTCTGACATGCTGGTTGTTTGGAACCTAGCGATGACATAAAAAATGTAACAGAGTTGTCAGATTTGCCTTCGAAAAGCGAAGCGCATCTCAGAACTGCAGTTTTTTTCTTTCCATGTATGTATACTTTGTGTGACAGAATATGCCGACCTTTTTCTTCCACATATTGTGCATATTTCTGTGCTTGATGTTAAACTAAAAGAGAAGGAAAAGGACTTCAAGAAAATTGGCATAGTATGAAGTTGTTATTTTTGACAGGTTTCTCTTCTTGAAAACCTATAACGGTGGCTTAGGTATGTTTTCTGTTATAAAAACTTGGATCTCCAGACTAGAAGCTCCTATAAGTCTGTTTTAATCCATTTCATCTATTTACTGTAAGAAGTAAAGAGGAATTTTACTATAGTCTTTCTCCTTAAGAGTATGTCTTTATTTTCATGTTTTATTTTCCTTTTTCTATTTAATTTAAAGAAAAGTTCGGTCCTAAAAATACTGGATTGGAAAGGATTTCCCACGTGCTGAAGTCTAGCCACAGGTTGTTATCCTCAGAACAGCCTTATGTAATACCTGGCACTGCTTTATCAAGCTCCACTTAAAAGTGGTTTCTTTATTGTACTTTTACCATCTCTGCTGCCTTTTGAAAGCTTGTAAGAGACGTGTTGTCAGGTTACATTTATTTATGGTGAATCTATGCACATTTCTTTCTGTGCCAGTATTGTTGTTTAGTTAAATACTTTATCTCCCCTGCAGCCCTTGTGTGTTCTCTCCTGACGCACTTATAAAACAATAATCATATTCCCTCTCATTCATCTTCTTGCTGGCTTAAGTAACAGCTTTTAGCAGATTGAGAAAATAGGTCCCTGATACAACTTACTGTTAGCCCTTCTCTGCTGCTTTTAAAAAACATTTCTATAGCCGTATTGAAAGGATCTTTTTCACAGTTTTACTATGCATGCAACAGAGCAACAACATTGCACAGGTTAGTGAACTATGAAAGAGAAAAGAGCATTTGGATTTTAATCATTATGAGCAGATTTTCATCTGGGTGTTTGGAAAGAGTAGGACACCTGCTCATCTGTTTGCATTTCCTTCCTCTAACCTTCTCCCTGGATTTTATATCTGCTTAGACCACAGAGATCAAACTGAACCTCTGAATGACCACATTATTGTCTTACAGTTCTGCAAGGATTTTGCCACCCCCTAAATGACACTTTTCTTCCCCCCTTTTTAAAAACACGATCACTGGTGGAGCACAAGTCAGTACTCACAAAGCATTCCTGTTCCCCACTTTGAAGGACTATGAAAAGCTGATAGTGAATGGTTGCTCAAAATCATACTGTTAAGTCACTCTAATGTTCTGATCATTTGTTTTTCTGAAAAAGAAGGAGTTGAGAGCAGTTAATAAGATGATATTTCTTGTTCTGTTTTCCTATCTTGGTTTTTTTCCTAGCTTGTAGTGATGGAAGGCTAAAATAACATTGATCTATAGTCACAATGTATGTAAGCTTTTATTGTTAAAAGAATCTTTCTAGTTTTCACAACAAGACACGGAGCTGCGTTTTCGATAGAAATAAAAAGAATTAAATATAGTGCAGGAACCTAAAGGAAGATTTTTATCATTTCAGTACAATATCTTATTGCATTATGAATAAGACATCCTTGTAGATAAGTATCACAAGCATGTGTCTTGTGAGACTTTTTCTAATGGTCCCTGCTGGTTTATAATTTATACAGTCAGGAGTTAATGTAAGAAAGTGCCATAATAGCACATTTTAACAAGGAAAGGAGGAAGTTGAGCTGCAAAATATGCATAATAAAGATATTTTTTTCAACTGCCAGAAAATTTATATTCATGACTAAATTAGTTTTGAATAAATTATGCATAGCCTTTGTGAAGTTACTGAAAACATGAACAGCAATGCTATAGATATGTTCCCAGGACCCAACGCTTTGCAACACTTTATACAAATCACTGTATTTGTGTTTCTTTTTGTGCAGTTAATATAAGCATTTATTTGTACCTGAAGATTTTCTTTCTCAGTTTTATCTTCATATATTTCATGGCTTAAGTCAAATGCTTTCCTGTCCTTTGGCTTCTTGGTTGTTTGTGGGGTTTTTACTTAGAGAGATGGTTACTTAAGAGTGAGACCTTCCAAAGGTTCAAGTTCCCTGATGGTCTTTAAAATGTATTTTTATGAGGTTGATCAGCCTTATTTAAAAAAAAAAAATTCAAAACCCATTACATTTTGAAAAATACAAGAGGGAAGATAAGATCATGGACACCCTTGTATCCTCTTCCAATACTAATGTTTGATTTATCTTTTTAAAAAGTTAAATTGCTTCCTACTTAGAGTTTCCTGAGTATTTAATCTATAAGTACACACTGGTGTCTGTCCTTCAGATGACTACATTAGGGAATTACTATCCTCTCTAATTATCTCAACGGCATTCAAAAACCCCATTACACTTTGAACCGATATCCTCTGCACAGATATCTTCTGAGTGATCCCAAAGTTTTATGGGGAAATAGTCATGGCTTTACCCACTAATGGCTTTGCACTTTTACACTATGACCATTTCTTGAGCAATGAGAATGACTCCCAGTACTATGTTCTTATCTCTTTTGAATTTTTAAAGAACCCTTTCTTATAGCTTCAGTCATTCTAGCAAGATGTTTTTGTCCATTGTCTGCTTTTCCTTTTCAAAAGTCCTTTCATATAATGTTCATAAATAGTGAGATATAATATTCTTGACTTTGATAATCCAGCTTTGAATCGAATGCCTCATGTAAAAGTTAGAGATACTGTTGAGAGGGTGGGTTTTTCTTTTTTAGTTTCTACTCTGGCCTGCAATGGACAATACCATGGCATTTCAAATTGATTCTTCCACAGGTCACTTCATTGGAGCGATTTGCCAGCACAGAAGCCATCTCTCTTGAATTCACTTTTGGTTGCCGAAACTGAAGACAAAGAACAGTCTTTGTTGCAGCAAAACAGCTCATGCTGGCTTGCAGAGATAACACTGATGCATTTCGAACATATGCACAGAAAGATAGAAAATCATTGTAATAATGACACCAGGCAGGGTTGGTTGTTCTGAATTTCTGCCTATTTGTACAATTTTCAATGAATATTGACCCGATGTTCTTAAAATTTGGGATTTTAGGCCTCACTATTATTTAAAAGATCCATGAAATAGGACTTTACAGTAAGAGATACGCTATTTACCACCAGAAATAAAACTGCTTTTTTAAAAAGTTGTTAAAAGGTAGTGTTTATTTTAGAATCTCTACTTTAGAGTACTTTGGAGTGATGGGGTATGGGTCTTCCAATTATTGAACAATGAAAATTCATCCTGTGCTAATACTTGTGTATTTAAAACAAAAGACTGAGAAGTACGTGGGTTCTAGGGATAAAATTGCTGTGTGCTCAGAAGTTTATATTTAATTAGCTTCTTTTTGCTATTGATAGCTAATGCTGCACTTATTAAAACCCTAATTAATACTGGTTATGCCATTAAACATAAAAAGGAGAGATGTACTGAACAGTAACTTTGGCTAAACGTGGCTAGGGAAAATAGAAAGGACTTGAGGAGCAGGAAAGTCTTGAGAGTCAGTATTTTCAAGGAATTTTTGACCAGTAAGAAAAGTATCTTTGGCAGGCAAAGCACTGCTAACATCTGTCAATTTGAGGAGACTGTAGAGTGCACAATCTGATTTTCAGCTCTTTTCCAGTAAGGGTTGAGCACAGAGCACTATGAGGCACATGACTGTCTTTGTTTTAATGTGGTGGCTCTTTGACACGTTCAGTCATAATGTCTAATAGCTCAAAATGGAGCCGGCAGTGTAGTGTGACTAACTGCAGTTCCCCTGGACTATACATCCAGTGTTTTTCATACAATATGCATAAGCATGATTTTCCCCTGAAAGTTTATTTGGGTTTTTGGGGGATTTTTTGGTGAAGGATCTTGGATAAAACACTTACTGACAACTGCCTTTTCTTCAGAGATGGCATTCTGTTAAACTTCATACCTGTTCTTGCTGTAACACTGCAACTGGAAATTACATTAAGAAACAGATTCTCTGTAACAAGACAGCCAGTGAGAAAAATCATTAAGTAGTTTGGGAAGGGTAAGATACTCTAACATTTTTGTGCAAGAAGGAAAAGATTTAAGCAGGATACAGAGTCAATATCAAAACGGTAATGCTGCTTCCTGTGTAAAATTAAGTAAGCTAAGAAATAGTGTGGTTTAAAGAACAAATGAAAGTAAAAATCATGGTGTTTTCAATGTGGTACTTATGAATGTAGTTGATGTTGGAGGCAACATAAGTTACATAACATTTTATTCCGAACCAGCATCCTGCATGAATTCTGAACCAGCAGACTACAGTGGTTAATATGTAGATTAGACCAAAAGGAAAAAGTAGGAAGCAGGGAGCAGTTTAATTTTTCTCCTTAATCCTATCCTATCCTATCCTATCCTATCCTATCCTATCCTATCCTATCTTATCCTATTTGTTAAACTTGAACAAACAAGTTCTGAGTAGCGTTGCTCTTGATTTGAGGTTTGATGGGTTTTCTTTTTCTTTTTTTGGTTGTAATTGTTGATGTAGAGATTTTTCTAGCGCTTGGATTTTTAAAAAAAAATCAGTTAAGGCAGGTGAAAACACAGTTTATTGCTAGAGTAGAGCACACCCTCAAATAGACAGAAATAAAGACATATTTCATATCTAAGGGAAAGAGTAAAGTAACGATGAGAAAACATCAATATTGGTAAAACCTATATCCAGCCTTATTGTTGGGCTTTGTTGTCTGTTCATGTATTTTTACCTGCTTATTGGACAGTTTTTTCATCTACCTGTCGTAAGCTGAGAGGCAGCAGTTCTTGGAAGGAGTTAAATGTTGTGGATGGCATAAGGATGAGCTTGTTTAAATATGTAATCCAATCAGTCATTGCAGATGACTGCATCCAGACATCACTTCAGATACAGAGGGTACCGGGTGCTGTGTTTTACTGGAACTATTATTTCTTTTTTCCTAATTTTCCTCCTGTTAGAGAAAGAAGTTAGTATGCTTTGTAGAAAGTACAGACCTAATTCTGTCATGAGGGCCCTAGGCATGGAAAGTTGGAATATTGCATAATTCTGACAAATGCTTAAGCATTTAAGATGAACTGAACATCTGACCCAGGCCTGATTAGGGAAAAATGCCTTCAGGCCCGAAGTAATTAAGTGCTTACTGTCTGACTAACTCCACATATTTCTTTCTCAATTCCTCAGATGTATCACCTGTGAAATGAATATAACAGCATTTCCAAGGTATTAGGATGAAAAAGTAAATAAAAATAATACAATGCAATAAGTAAGAATTTTTATTTCATTTTTCCCCTTTTGCTATTTCATTCTTTATTGGCCCTGGGCATTATCTGAATTAATGCAAAACATGATCCTTATGCAGACCAGAGCATCTGTAATAGGCCTTAGATCTACGAGTCCTAAAGCCTGTACTCTATCCGCTTAAAGCGAGTTGTTGCAACACTGTCAAGTAGGAGGTGTGGGTCGGCGCTTCTACAGACCCAGCTGGCTATGCACAGCGAAATGCAGGTTTAAGTTCTTGTAATTCAATAGTCTGGACTTCAACAAACAGAAATAAATTAAGCTAAATTAATGCTCCACAGCTGAATTTAGTCTAGCTGTATCTATACTGTTGGAATCTTCACTAAAATTTTACCAGGATGAAACTCATGTGAGTAAGCTCAGGCTAATCAGCTAAATACATGAGTCTGAGTGGAAAGCTCACAGTGTTTACAAATGAAAAGCAGCCTGATAAAGGAAAATTGCTTCAAAATTGTTTCTTTAATCTGCTAATTATAATCATTTTATATATATATATATATATATAACATTAGTAGGTTACATATATATTGCAGGTCTCCTGTCACAACTAGAATACTAGACTCTAAGTTGACCTTCTCCTAAGTAGGTTGAGGAGAGAATATAAATGATATAAGTTACCTGTTATGATACAGCTGGTAGGTTAATGTTGTTAAATTGAACCCTGTCACCTAAAACTCAGTCTTGCCTGTCTCTAGTCGCCTGTTTATCTGGATCAGTCTGGTTTGGGTGATTTAAAGTTTTATGTTTCAAAGATGTTGAATGATAAGTAATCAAAAATACAGATAGGAAGAAAATGACATCTGGAATGGAATGTATTTTACATGTGTTTATTAGTTATTAATAGCTGTTAGAGGATTTTAATTATTAGTTAGAGAATATTTAAAATTAGATTACTGATTACTGTTTGTTATGGTAATAAACCTCGTAATCTGACATGGTATTTGTCAAGCATTGAGACACACCACAAAGACTGCTTGATTTTATTTTTAACTAAAAAGTGAAGTTGTAATAGTTATAAGTTATATTTGACTTTAATCATTAAAATAATAAGGAGCAGAAATGAATTCAGAACCCCTAAAAGATGTTGAATTGGATGCACTGTTTAAAAAGAATAAAGAAGAGAATAATGTGTCACCAAAACATCAAGTTATGGTGCAGTTTTTGCATATAAAATAGAATAAAAACAAGGCTTGATTTACTACCTTCAAAGATTTACGATAAAGGAACACTTTAAACAAATAATAAGAACCAACAGCATGATATTCAATTACACAGATCAAGTCGCACAGGAGCATATCCAGGCTGGTTTTAGTTACCTAAAAACATTACAAGCATCTCATAGAAATAGGATAATTTTTTATTATACAAGTTGAAATTCTCTACCATTGATACAGTAGCAATAATAAAAAATGTACATAGTGTGAATGGAAATAATAAAATATTCAAATTCAATATCAGTATAGTCCTCTGAGGTGGTAAAAGGTTTTCTTTATTCAAGTAAAAATTTTGCTTTTACAATTTCAATAAAATACCATCTGGGGCCTTGACTCATGTGCAGTTATAACTGATTGTGCAATTACAAAATTCTAGGCTATTAAATATAAACATCAAGGAATTTCTCCTAAAAAGAAAAACAATACAAAATATCAGTCAATGACGGTTAAGAAAAGAGTTGTGTATAAAACTGAATTAGATGTTTTGAATCAATCTAGTAATCAGTCTTAAGAAATATGTGATTTACATTATGTGGTGGCTTCAAGATTACAATTAAAATCAAAGGAGAAGAAAACAAAGCAGATAGGTCTCAATGAGATCTCTTATAGAATTTGCCAGACAATGGATAGCTTAAGGAAACTGAAAAAGGGTTTATTGACTCTACAACTGTGTACAGAAAAGAAGAAAATATAAACAAGTTAGTGCACACGAACTAGAAACGGTGTCACATCTCCCATCACATATTCTGAGAAAAATACAATGAGAGATCACTATCATATTATTCCTTGGGTCTTTTTTCACATCAGAGATCTGGGGGAAAAAGAGCATGTCAGTCAAGTAGAGACGAGTACCACCACCCTCTCTATTATTCATGCATCACCCCTGTCTGCTTTACAGCGGCACCCAGGATATTTGCAGACTGGTGAATTCTTCAATTCTTCAACGTAGCTTCTCCAGCTCAACGCTCTCGGGACGACCTGATTCCTCAGTGCCTGAACTGCATCCCTCGGCGCAGGAGACATGCTTTCAAACAAAGAACCCAGACTCTGTCTTTCATGCCCAGGGTTTAAGGATTCTCGAGTCCTTCTGCTTTCTTCAGCTAAGCAATTCTCCCCAATACCAGGCACCACCTGTGTTTCTCAGTGGCAAAAACGACAGCCTCTCTTCCTGCTGATCAGGGCTCTCTAAAATGGTGGCGAGCGGCCGCATGTGGCCGAGACAGTTTTCCAGGACCCTCCCATCCCCTCACTTCCCCTCTCTCCCAGAGGAAAAAGAGGCATTCCTTAGCTGACCGTGATGTTGAAGGGCTGCTTCATGAGGGAGTGGTGGTAGATCTGCACCAAAGTCTTGCTTCTCCAGTCCATGGCATCAGGTCCGGGCCGGTGCTGGGTTTGGTGCTGGGCCAGGGTTGGTGCCGTGTGGGGCCGTCCTCCTCCACCCTGCCATTTACAGGAGCAGAGTGGACCTGGTGAAGCCCCTCTGTCCCGTTTCTGACAGGGGAAACAGAGGAGGGAGCTTCTGGAAGCCATCTTCTTCAAACTGCAACACATTAACTTCTATAAAAAATTTTAAAAGACTTCCAGCATCAGAACTTTGAAAAAGATTTCAACTGTAGAAGAAAGTATAAATCAAACTGACCCTTGGCTGTCATAGTATAAATGGTCTAGAATAATTCACCAAAGGAACTGTTCTTTTTATCTAAGTTTTTTACAAAACTCTTAACTCAAACTTTTGTGATTAAATTAGTTGTGTACTTGGCAAGCAGGAGAAAAATGTTCTTCACTAGACTGAAGACTCAGTCAGATGGAACCTGTTTGCTCTTCAAATTTCACCTGGGGTTTGTGTGGCATTTGTAATGCTCCGTCACAGAATGCAAGCTCCTTTGGGGATGTGCCGTAAATTATGAATTTCTGCATACAGATTGATAGTGAGCTCTTACAAAGCAGAACAGAAGGGAATGTGACAAAAATACTTGTTTTTTGCACTGTGAGCGTAATCCTGAGGCACTGTCTCATCTTTTGTATCAGGTATTTTTTTGTTTTTCCACTCCTGCAGTAGCAGGAATACAGGCACATTCTTCCTTGTATTTCTTTCTTTTGCACTTCAGTATAACTTTACAATTTGGAGACTGTGGCCAGCCAGGTAGACTGCTGAATATTGTGAGCTGGAAAATAAGTTTTCCTTGTAAACTGTGAGCTGCTAGCATTATACTGCTGGAGCTCTATGGAAACTTCTTAGAACTTAATTCAAGGCTATAAATCAGAATGACCATATGAATTTTATCTGAAATTATTGAAGGCTTCTTTCTGAAATGGCATGATGACAAAAGGCAGATGGATCATTAGGAGCAGGAAAAACTCTGTTGTTGTAGCAAAGAATAGAAATACTGTTACTCACAGTAAGTACCAAGATCATGGTGTGTATAACTTCTACTGATGATGTACATTTGTTATCATTTCCAGGATAATTAACTAAGGAAGCTTATTTGCAGTTGTAGGCTGTGGTCCCCAGAGAGAAGATAAGCACCACCACCCTCCCCACAAGCTGTACATTCACTCCCCCAGGAGCGGGGTGGAGGAGAAGATAGGAAGAGCAAAAGCAAGAAAGTGGTTTCTGACTTTAAGATTGTGGCTCTCATATAGGGACCAAAGACTGGTTTAATTGTGGGAGTGAAAATCTCTCACAAGTCCTAAGTAAATGCTCCATGACTATACTTCAGTCCAAAAAAGATTAAAGGGACTGAAAATACTGATTTCTGATGATCGTCTGGTCTCCTACTAGATCATTTTGAAATGATCGTATCCTGACTCTAGCATCTCTGCAAATGGTTATTCAGCTTCAGATCAAGCAGATGTATTTGAATAATTTTCTGCAGTGGCTTAAGTTCAGTTTACCCTGAAGTGGCTTCTACAGAGTTGTGCTCTGGTTTTTTTTCATGGATTTACCATGTGAATTACAAGTGGATTGCCTTTCTCCTGTCTCAATTACCTTGATTAGGAAAGAGGATCCCGTTTCTGTGGTACCAGTTGGAATGAATTTACTGTTGGCTCTTCTGGAAAGCATTTGATCTTGCAATCAGTTGGCTGAGCTGTCCTCTCTTTTTGTGTCTTACTTTTATTGATTAAGAAGATTGGTTCTTGGAACGACTAATGTATTTTAGACTATTTCAGAAGGACTTCTCTTCTGACAGTTTTTCCATGTATTGATGTTTCTTTTTTCCCCTTGTATTTTCATTTAGACATTTTTAAGTGTTCAGAAACATCATTTGTCTTTGTTTGTACTGATTTAGTTTAATTATTTAAAAGCTAAATTTTAATCCAAGGGTTAGAAGCCTCCTGAGGTTGATTTTTCAGCTAATAGCATGTTTTGTGTTAATGGAGTAGTGATGGAGAATTAGTTTTCAGTTTCATTTAAATATTCTACTCTTGTTTGCACCCTATTGCTCCTTTGGAGATAGCCATAATTTAAATAATTGATTCAGTGAAAAAAATTCAGCAGTGTGAAGCTTAACAGTCTATTCCAAACAGGTCAGATACCAATTACTGTAATTTTGCATAAAATGAAATAAGAAAGCCTGACCCTTTCACTCCCAGGAAAAAAATGTTGGGATAATCAGAATCCTCATGGGACATTTTCAATCAATAAATGTTTCGGTGAATGATTGCAGCACCAAGATTGAGATGCATTGGTCTTGCTCCTGTGATTATACTAATGGACCTCAACTTAATCTGACTGGGAGGGGCATTTGAAGGGATGAGGTCAGGACAAGAGGGGGACAAAGAGAAGGAATGGTTTATAGAATTCATCCTTGAGAAAGATTGCCTTTTTGTTGATGATACTAGTGGGTTTGTTTTATTTTTAAATAAAAGTTTAGCTGTTTTGTGTTCTTTGCTTTAGTTCATTGCATTCAGGACTTTATTTTTTCAAAATTTTTTTAATATGTATTGACAAACGCCTTCTACCTGAATCTGGTGCCTGAAACATCAACAGCTAATAATATGTTTCATAAATTTTATTTTAATCCTTCTTGTCATTTAAGTCCAACACAGGGCATCACAAGCCTATCACAGGGCATTGCCATCTGGAGACAACAGAGCGAGCTCTGAGCCAAGTAATTTCACTATCAGAAGCAGTCTAGTCATGCTAGTGTGGCATTCTGCCCGGGTTCATTGGCCTGCTATGTTGTTCAGGATGTGATTTAGGTAAATCCTGTGCCAATGTAACTACACTGCTTTCAGCCTGAAAAGTGTTTTCAGCATCCCTGTGCCATGCGGGATTAGGGCACTGAACATATTCCATATTGCTCCCTTTGGTGAGGTTAGCCTCCCTCAACCCAAAAAATATGTATGGACATCTGGCAATGTTCTCACCTGATCCAGAAATCCTACCAGGTAGGAAATTGAATTTGGTCATCTTCCAGTTTGGTTCTTTCAGAGTGCCTGGAATTTGTCTGCATTCTGCAGGCCTCCAGCACAAGATTACTTGTAGCCTTCCAAATGTTCCTTCTTCCTGACTGCCATCTCCTCTGCTTCCACTCTCTTTCTAAGAACCTGAATGTAAGTTTGGGAAATTGTTGCAGTTTGAAAATTATCAGGATTTTCAGATGTACAGATTTGTGCTTTCATGACGAAAAAGTTATGTTGCTTTAAGAGGAAACCCCCAATGACTTCTTCTGGGGGGAGGTGACACTGTCCCAAGACCTGCCCTTAAGGGGTGTCGATAGCTGAGAATATAAAAGGGCTGGTTATCCAGACCCCTTCCTCTTTCTGGACTGGATATGTCTACCCCGTCTGGGCTCCGACCCCACCCCCTTTGTCTTCCAGTACTGCAAATACCATGTGGGAGACCAGCACTGTGATCTTTTGTCCTAATGTGAACTTCTGGGCCTTCTGGATGTTTAGAACCAATGCCACCACTGGCCTTAAGCAGCTTGGCCATCTCTTGTCCAGCTGTTTGGAAAAATAGGCCACTGCCCTCCTATATGGTCCCAGGCTTTGGGCTAGGACCCCAAAGGCTATTCTCTGTTTTTCATGGGAGTGTAGCCAGAAGGGCTTAGCTGGACCCATCAATCCTAAAGCCAGGGCTCTCATGAGCTCCTTCTTCAGCTGTTGGAATGCCTGATTAGCCTTCTCGTCCCATATCAATGGGTTGCTGTTCGATTTCACCATTTCACACGAGGGTTTTACCAGCAGTCCATAGTTGTAAATCCATAATCGACACCAGCTGGTCATTCCCAGGAAGGTGCCAATTCCTTTACAGTCTGAAGTTTCAGGGTCTGGCAGATAGCTTCCTTCCCTGTGGTTCCCAGGACTCGCTCTCCAGCAGAGATCTCGTATCCTAGGTAGGTAACTTGCTGTTGGACAACCTGAGCCTTTTGAGGGGAGAGTCGATAACCATTTAGTCTGAGAAAATTCAGTAAACCCACATTCCACATTAAACAATGCTCTCTAGTATCAGTGGCTATTAATATACCATTGATGTATTGCAGTACAGTACCTTGTCCAGGTGGTTGCTCCCATCTTTCTGAGTCCTGAGCTACTTGGTTCCCAAAAATGGCTGTTTTTGAATCCTGGAGGTAGTATTTGTCCATGTTAATTGTATTTTTCGTCCAGACTCGGGGTTCTCCCACTTGAAGGCGAATAGTCTTTGGCTTTCAGAGTCCAGGGGCAGGCAGAAAAATGCATCCTTTAGGTCCAATACGGTAAATCAAGTCAGTTCAGGGGCCAATTTCGTCAAAAATGTGTAGAGGTTAGATAGTACTGGATGTATATTCAGTTATTTGATTGATTGCCCTTAAATACTGCTCTAGCCTGTAGCTCCCATCTGGCTTCTTTACTGGAAGAATAGGGGTATTGTAGTTGGATTCACATTCCACCAATAGTCCATGTTTTAAAAACTTTTCTGTAACAGGTTTAATTCCTTGTTGGTCCTCAATTTTTAAGGGGTATTGTTTAACTCTCACAGGTTGACTGTTTTCTTTTAATCTTACTATAACAGGTTGTGCCACCTTAGCTTTTCCTGGAGTTCCCACAGCCCATGTTTCTGGATACACTTGATTCATAATTTCCTCAGGTATCCCTGTAATTTCCCTACCGTCAATTAATGCCAGACATAAGATTTCAATAAGCTGATCCTCCCGTACCTTCATTTCTATTTTTCCATACTTAAACTTAATTTCTGCATTTAATTGCTCTGATAAGTCTTGGCCCGAAAATGGCTCCAGTGAATTTGGCATACACAAAAATGTATGTGTTTATGGACTCTTTCCCATTTTAAAGTCCAGTGGTTTTAAGAAATATGCCTTTTCACTCTGACCTGTAGCCCCCCTTTCCATCAGAAAATCCTTATCCAAAAGGGTTAAAGCTTGACTCAAGGCCAAAAATCTCTGGTCCTCCCACCGCATTCCTGGTGGCTGTTTCTTTCCTTCAGGCAGCAGGAAAGGAGGTCTGTTGGCTGCTAGCCCCATCCCCGAACACCAGCCACTGCTGCTCCTTCTGGCTTGCTCACTGAGCTCTCTCTTAAAGGACCCGCACAGTTTTGTTAAAGCCAAAATACAAACAAAAATTCATTTCAACTTAACAACTTCAGTTAAAGATGTAGCCAGATATTTGCACAGCTCTTTTTCTACCATGTACAACAGTGTTTGCAATCATTTTGACCTGTATAGGAATGGAGGGAGTCTCAGACTGCCATTTCTCATCATTTTCCAGTTCGGACAGTGGCCACCATTGATTACAATATTTTATCAATGTCTTTTTACTCTCAGTGCCACCCTTCCCTGTAATGTTGTTCCAATGAGTTAATATACAACCCAGAGGACTGCAGTTACTTGGTTTACTTTGGTTACTTCCCATTGCTCTTGGCTTTCTGTTCCAATATGCATATCTCAGACCTCTGGGCTACCCTTTTTATAGTTTGTTTAAGTTTTTTTCCCTGGATTACCCAAAGAGTCAGTAATCCCAACTCCCAGCCACAAAATAGCAATTCAAATTTAACTTGGTCGGGGGGCACTTACAATTTGGACATCCTTCTAATATAGTCCCACTAACAATTATACAAAATGCCACATTCATCACACTTTATCTTAACCCAGGTCAAATGATGTTGAAATGGGTGCTTCAAACATAGGACTTGAGTACGTCTCTGAACACAGAACTCACTGTCCCCTGAATATAAATCACACACAAATGCTAGGTATTTACCAAAGGTTATATACAATCCCGAGCCGCTTGTCTGCAGTGGAATCTGTCCACCCCAGGGAGGATAAAAGGTCTTTCTGAGTACCTCACCGGACGGAATTTGAAACCACATACAAATCCTTTGTTTTGCCTTACTGTTTTCTGTATTCCACTCAATCATTAATCATATTCATGCCTTTCGCTTCATCTGTCTCCGGCCAACCTCCTTGTGGAGATACGGGACCGCGGACTGAGACTCCCCACTTGCTTCATAACCAGATTACGTCTCACACACACACTGAAGCACACAGCAGCCAGGTTACTTTTCACACACACTGAAGTGCACAGCAGCTCGACTTCTTTACATACACACATACTAATGCACAGATCAGCAAACGGATCACTCCCCCTCCAACCACATACACCCAAACTGACATATGTAATTACTATTCTACCCCCAAGAGGCGCCTTAGCAGCAATTAGAATTGTAAACAAATAATTTCAACACCTTTACGTCAGGGCCGCTGAGTCCTTATGGGCCACTGAATCTCCTCCCAGAGATCTCCTCCCATACCAACTGGGGCCACTGAATCATGTTCCAATGTGCCACTGAATCTCTCTTCCTCAGAGATTCCCTCCCAATCATGCTCCGATGGGCCACTGAATCTCCTGAGAGATCCCCTCCCAATAGTGCTTTGATTCCCTCCCCGTCCTACCTTACCTTGTTGGTCGACCCCCATGGGGACTCTGTCATGCACCAGACATCTCTGCGTGACTTACCAATCGCCCCAACCATGCTTACCTTTGAAATTACCTCTTCCGTCCCCGTTGTGGGTCCTTGTCTGCTCCCGCAGTGAACATCTGGGGTGTGAAGGCCCTCTAAGAAGCTCCCGGGCCACCCTTTAGATGCCTGCAGCCGAACAGAGAAGTTAGTCCCATCTGGGATGCCAAACTGACGTACAGAAAGGACCTAAGAACTCTGTTTAGGGTTTTTGAGGAGGTAATTTATTTGCTAGCAGGTGCACAGAGGCTAGCGCCACCACAGATGTGCACACCGCTGGCCCCCAAAACCATGATTAAATGCCATAAACCAATACATACTGATTAGATATTCCAACACACCTATACATGTGCATGACCTGTCCCTGCTTCCTATGTTAATGAAGTCTCGTCCTTCTTGAGCTTCCAGTTTCTTTTGGTGGTGGTTTTTTGAGGGTCGTGATGCCATCTTGTGATGAAGCAAGAGTCTTCCTCAGGGTTGAACTTTTTTACCCCATCACTCCGCACATGCCCTGTTGTTTCCTGTCACTAATCCAAACCGTACGGCTGGTCCCTGCCAGCATTTTAGCAATCAATTTCTTCTTTGACAGGGTGCACTGAGCCTACCATCTTTCCACACAATACAAGTTGCTAAGCTTTTTGATTTTTAACAATAACGGGTAGTTACTACATAATCCTAAAATAATGGTCACTTCATCAATAGTTAATGCTCACTCCATCATCAGTACCTGGGGCTGTTCTCTTCAGTCTCTTTACCAATGATCTGAACCAGGTGGTCACATGCACCCTCCATAAATTCACAAATGATACCAAGTTAAGTGGAAGTGTTGAGCTGCTTGGAGTTGAGGAAGTTCTACAGAGGGACAGGATAGATCAATGAGCTGAGGCCTGAGATCAAACAAGGCCAAGTGCTGGGTCCTGCACTTTGGGCACAATTTTAAAAAAGGCTTGAGCTCCACTTTTACCCCTGTTTGTTAGTTATTTCATAACCAGAGGTCACCAGATTTCCCTTCTCATTCCCAGGTTTCAGTGTTGACTGTATTTACGAGGCTTGGACTATGATTATAGGCAACTGGCAATGAGAAAAACAGCTGAAAATGGGGGGGGGGGGGGGGGAGCTGCTATTAAGCTGCTATTATGTGTTCTGTAAACCCCTCTTTCCCATTAGAGGGCACCCAGTACTTGCAGAGCTGCTGCGGGGCCATTGGGTACTTCCTCCATCAGGTGGCAGATGGTCTGGGAGAACTTGAGGTTGGGTTTGATTCCTCCTACTTGTATCCAGCTGCTGAAGCACCTGGAAAAATACACTTCCCTGTGTGTACTTTCTCTTGCTGGTGCAGATCAGTGACAGGAGTGAGGGGAGACCACAGGAAACGAGCTCTCAGTTAGGGTGCAATCTGTGCAATGGAGACTTATGAAACCTTTTTATAAACTGGGCAGGTGTGTGAACCTGCTGGAGGGTAGGAAAGCTCTGCGGAGGGACCTTGACAGGCTGGATCAGTGGGCTGAGGCTTAACATGGATATGGATCGATGAGGTTTAACAAGGCTGGTGAAAGGCCTGGAGGACAGATCTGATGATGAGAGGCTGAGAGAACTGGAGCTATTTAGTCTGGAGAAAAGGAGGCTGAGGGGAGACCTTATTGCTCTTTACAGCTACCTGAAAGGAAGGTGTAGAGAGATGGGGATCGGTCTCTTCGGCCAAGTCACTAGGGATAGGACAAGGGGACATGGCCTCAAGTTGTCCCAGCAGAGGGTTAGACTGGACATCAGGACAAATGTCTTCCCTGACATTTGTTTCCCTGTTGGAATAGGCTGCCTAGGGAGGGGTGGAGTTGCCACTCCTGGAGGGGCTCAAAAACCATGTAGATGTGGTCCTGGGGAACAGGGTTTGGTGGGCAGGGTGGGGTTGGGTTGATGGTTGGACTGGATGATTTTGGACGTCTCTTCAAACCTTAATGATCCTGAGACTCTATGATTTAAAACTCAAACGTTTCAGCAGAAATAACACAAATTAAACATACAGATTCTGCTCAGCTTTTAAAGCAGAACAGGCCACAGAAATTGTCCACTTTCCATGGACAAGTTGCTGAAGCATCCCAGGGCAGGATTTCCCTTGGGTCCCTTTTATCTCTGCCCAGCAGCACTCACACAAGACTGAAATGTACATGCCCTGCATTTCAGTAGTAAGGATCCTGGCACCTCAGCTATTTCAGATTTGTCAGTGGGGGGTGTTATTGCCTTTTAGCTACAGGGTGTTAATGGCCTTGGTGAATTTCATTATATTGTAAGAAAAAAACCCATGATTCTCCCAAATCTTTTAGACAGAAACCAGAAACTTATGTGTTTTCCCTGCAGCTTTAACTAGCTCTGCTGGCTCTTTTCCCATAACACTAGTACACATAATTTTGGTAAACTCTCAAATGTTTAAGCCAGACACTTCTTAAGTAGCCTTTATGATTTTTCCTAGTACTAAGAAAGGATTTTCCTGAGGTGTCTTTTCTCTTCTGAAGACATAATGGCCTGTTGTACTTCAGCCTAGCACCTCTATTTCCCTTTGTTTGCGAAATGGAACCTTAAAAGGTCAGTAATCCCAGAAGGACAAACCCAGAAATTGCTATGGTGTAGCAATACATTGAACTTTGGCCAGATTTATAAGGTTTCCTCCCAGGATGACTCTGTCTGATAGTGTATATTTATATGTAATGCAAACTGAGAGGAGCATGAGACCTGATCATCACAGAGCTCACTGGTGATCACAGAATCATAGAATGTGTCAGGCTGGATAGCCTCCAAAGGCCATCTAGTCCAACCCCACTACAAGAAGCAGGGACATCTCTCACTAGAACAGATTACCCAGAGCTCCATCCAGCCTGACCTAGAATGGATCCAAGGATGTGGCCTCCTCTAGGCAGCCTGTTCCAGAGATGCCCCATCCTAAGATTCAAGAACTTTTTCCTCATGCCCAGCTCCAATGTGCCTTTTTCCAGATTCAAGCCATGACTCCTCGTCCTGTCATTTCCTGCCCTTGTGAATAGTCTTCCCCAGCCTTCTGACAGGCCCCTTTCAGGGATTGCAAGGTCACTATAAGGTCCCCCTGGAGTCTTCTCCCCAACTCTCTCAGCCTGTCCTCATAGGATAGGTGCTTCAACCCTCTGAGCATTTTTGTGGCTTCTTCTGGACCCACTCCAACAGCTCCTCATCCTTCTTGTATTGGTATATATGATGGTTCTGCATTTTGGACACTGCAGGGATATAGGATCATTTTCTCTGACAGTAAAATGCAGCTATTTCTGGAGTGAAGTGCAGCAAGGGCACTATACAATAGTTTAGGAAAGAGAAGTCTTTATCCAGTAAGATTTTAGCAGCTGTGAGGGAAATTAAATCTAGTTCCTGAGGTGAAACAAAGCATCGACCTCCGTGGAAAATTAAAACATTAACTTTTTCTTTTTGTTTTGGCTGCTGCAGAGCACTGGTGCACATTGAATAGAAGCCATGTGAGAGACAGGTCTGAAGGGATACCTGGAGGTCAGCCTATCCCAGCTCCTGCTTACAACAGGTGCAGGCAGGTCAGGTTGCTCAGTTCCTTGTTCCTGTCAACTTTTGAATACCTCTCAGGATGGAGATCCTACATCATCTTTGGGCCCCTGTCCCAATGTCCCAATACCTCCACAGTGAACTAGTTTCTCATCCTATCTAAGCAGAATTTCCCCTGTTAACACCTGTGTCCATTGCCTTGTGTCCTTCCACTGCTGCTCCTCCAAGATGAGTATGGTCCATCTTTCCTCCACTCTCCATTAGGTACTGTAGACAGGAACAAGATCCCAGATCCCACCCTTTGCCTTCTCTTCTTCAAGCTGAACAAGCCCAGGTCTCTCTGGCTCTCCTTAGAGAGAGATGGGGAGAGACAGAGAGAGTGCAAATTTTAAAATGTGAGTTGGCACAATCTAAGATATGAGGAAAGGCTTCTGTAGCCCATCTATACCCAGAGGGAACTTTTACACACAAACACACATACATACACACACCCCACCCACTCCCTGGACAGCCTGTTCCAAGGCCTGATGACCCTTTCAATTAAGTTTTTCCTGATGTCTGACTTCCCCTGGCACAGCTTTGAGGCCATTGCCTCTCTGCCTCTCTCTCCTCATGCTCCACATCTTCAGCAGCCTGATGGTCCTACATGACCAAGGATGGGCTCATAGCAGTCTTCCCTCTACCAGCAAAGCCAGAACTGGGAATGCCACTCCAAATGTGGACTCACAAGTGCTGGGTGAAGGATCACTTCACTCAACTTGCTCGGTAGGCCCTATGCAGCTAGCCTTTATTGCATGGACACACCACGTTCAGTCACACTCAGGTGAGGACTTCAGGCTAGTCTCTGTAGTGCTGCTCACTATGCATTTGGTATCCAGTGTGTGCTGGTGCACAGGGCTGTAACATTCCCATACAGGAATTTGCATTTCCCTGTTTTGAATGTAATTTGCAGCTGCACAGTTAGGCAATAGGTGGCACTAATGGGTGATGTAACTAGCATTGTCACCACCAGCGAGGCTACACAAGAGAAAGCCAGCAGAGGAGATAGCTGGTTTGCTTTGCCAGGAGCAGCAGCTCCGCCAGGAGAAGCAGACATGTGGCAGGAGACGGTTCGAAATGCCTGGTGAGATCTCCTTGGCGTGGGGAGGAGGGACGCTGAGGAAGAGGGACTGTGAAAAGTGTTCCCCTGCAAGGTCTTCAGGACACTGGAGGGTGGGAGCGTAGCTGACTAACAAGCTGAGTGGGGAGGAGGTTTTGTTAAACTGAGCCTTGTTTTGTGTCACTCAGGCTGCTGCCTCTGGGACATGTTTGCTTTGTTAGTAATGCTTCATTTGTGCTGCTGCCATGATAACTAGTTCCATACCTCTGACTAAAGTCTGAGAGGCATTTTAGAAGGTATATAGAAGGGTATTATTACCTGTTGAATAAGCTGCTCAGCCTCCAGGAGAGGGAGGCTAACACTGTTTGCTCTTAGAAACACTGTTCTTCCTTGTTGGCAAGTGGTTTAAGGATGCACCTTCTTAAAACCTGCTCTCCGGCTGGATCAGAGATTGTTACCAAATTGTTTGTGTGACTGCTGGGGTCTCCAGTACAGCCACCAGGTTCTGCAGCACAGGCAGCAGTGGGAAACGACACAGAGGACACAACCAACCAAGTATACTTGGTTTGCCATGGAGTTTCCTATCTTTCTTTGTTTTTACTCAAGGGATCATAATTATGGCATCTAACAGCTCCCTAATCCAGCTGCCTTCCTTAAGGCAGAGGAACAAGAACTTCTTTTGTTGCTTCTGATTTTGCTAGTTTTAAATTGTGCTTTTCTTGAAAGAGGATCTCCCAGGCTGAATGAGAAGCAAGGATGATATTTCCTTTTTCTTGCTTGCAGATGAGACCTAAAATTCTGTTAAAAGCTTGGTGTCCAGTCAGGAGTAGTTTAAAGGTACAGCAGCTCGCTGAACTCTGATCAGGGAAGGGTCCCACTGGCCTTTACTTGCACCATCCCTGCAGCACGATGAGCGCCACATGACAGGCAGTAGGATAACCCTTGAGCTTTGAGCAGAATCACCCTGCCAGAGCCATGCACCTATTGCTACACAACAGTCAAACTGAACTATTTTCTTGGCTGAAGTTACACAGCCACTCACGGGACAAAACCCTACAAGGATACGCACCCAGTTGTTGGGTGCCTCTTATCTGAAGTGTGCTAAAGGAGAAAGTATTATGGCAACAAGCTAAACAGCTACGATAGTGCCCAGAAACACTCTCTCTGTGTGCAGAGGCAGTGCTCTCAGACCTTCTTCTTCCCTTCCAGCCAAAAACCAGGAAAAATAATGGCAGATGTTGCCAGATGGCTAAACAGCTTATGGTCCCATGGCTGGGCAGTAAATAGTACTGGCAGGTGACATCCTTTGCACCATCCCCAAGGGCTGGTACCATTCAGATAACCCTATCAGACTAAGGATCTTCTTTTCTTTTTCCTTTTTGTAGGGAGAACGTCTTGTCCCAGATCAGGTGAGTGAAATAGCTGGGGCCTCCAAGTTTTATTCACATCCTTGTGATGGCACAGCATAATTAGTCCTTTCCCTACCCTCTCTGACAACAAAAATGTCTTCATGCCCAGTCCCCTTGCAGCCCACTGTAATAGCCCCAGAGAGCTCCATTCATCCTCAAGGGAAGATGGAGAGCTTAATATATAGGTTGAGGCATAGGAAGGTGTACCCTGCATTTAGGACTGATTGCTCAAGCATTTGAACTCTTTTGAAACATGCTGCATGTCTGTTCAAAACAGCTCTGATGACAAATCCCACACCTCAAAGAACTCTGAAACATCCTGTCTTGAACATAAAAGGGGGCACCAGGCAGACAAGCTGAGACCTTTACCAATGGAAAGCAATGGTGGAGGGCTAGTGTTGCCCTAAAGGATGACTGAATCTGTAGGGAAGTTTTGTATAAAGTACATCCAGGTCTCACCAGCAGTTGAAGACCCTTGCCTGTGCTCCTGCTCCTCAGCCCATTCTATCTGTGCAGTTTTTATCCTTGGACAAGTCCAACTGCCACTATTCCATTCATTCCAGTACCTCCATTAAAATCAGTCAATTCACATCCTATTGACTGTTGTCCCCCAGGGCAGCCCCGTTCACAAGGTGAGAGACAAGAAAGCCTTGTGATCAACAAGGACTTGTGGTTCCTAAGAAGTACTTGGCAAGTACAAATTTTGCCTGTGATCTTCAAAAATACTAGAACACCCCAGCCCCTGCTTGACCCCATGGGATCTGTAGGCACAGTCCCTTTACCCTTGACACTTCTATTTAACACAGTGTTATACCCCCCCTCCAGGTATTTTGAGTCTTCTCGGAGGAATGCAGTCCTGGTCCCTGTGGCTGCCCTAGGGGTCGGAGGAGTGCTAGTGTACTGGCTGAGGTCTAGACACAAGATCAAGACTATTGAAATGGGCGATGGATGGTGGGGCTCAGGCGAAAGACCCCAAAAAGGGAAGGAAGATGAAAGTATCCGTCCCTTCAAGGTTGAAACTTCTGACAAAGAAATTGAGGTACTGGTGTCTGGGATGTAAGAGAGGCAGAAGTCTGCAAGGTGGAGCTAGTCCATCACCCACTTCCCTGTGTCGAGGTCATGTCTTGGGGGTGACAGCAAGGAACTTCTGTATGCCAGGACAGCTGCCCAGCTCTGTTAGATGTTGCTTTTTATGAATGGGATTTGAGTTCACATTCACTGCAGTATCCCATAAAGATCTTCTGAAACCACAAACCCCTCATGCAGCCTGCAGAAAGGCCGCTCTTTAAGCAACAGGTTTTGGCAGTGGATTTGCAAATGGTGGAGCAGGATGAGAAAGCATCAGGACAGCAGCAGCACTGATAAGGAAGGACTGAGCAGCTTCCAGAGAGGGAAAGGCTGAAAGGATGAGGTCTTGACTAAGTTGCAGTACCTCTGTTCCTACATGCCTGTTCCTAGTTATCTGCCCACCTAGCAGATGGCAGGTTGCTGTGGGACCCAGTACTCCTAAGAGCTCTGGGGGAACTGGCAACTAGCAGAAAATTCTATTCCCCAAAAAAATGATTCCAGAGGTCATGCAGAGTGTGACACTACTTCAGGGGGAGCTTGTGGCTTGTGTTGTCCCAGAGAGTGATACAAAAGCTGACAGAGCCAGAAGAGCTCATCCATGCCCAGTCTGGTGTAGGGCACGCACAGGCAGCTGGGCAGCCTCACAACACGAGTTCCTCTCTACAGGACCTGCACCACCGGCTGGATAGGTTCCGCTACACACCGCCACTGGAGGGGGCTGCCTTTCACTATGGCTTCAACTCCAACTATCTGCAGAAGGTGGTGGCCTACTGGAGAAACCAGTTCAACTGGCGCAAGCAAGTGGAAGTCCTGAACAAATACCCCCATTTCCATACAACCATTGAAGGTGAGATGGTCTCTGTGGCTTGAGCAGTTCTCACTCCGAAACACACAGACGGAAGGGGGAATTTAGAGGTTACAATATTTACTGCAATATGAGCATGACAGCAATAACCTTCTACAGATTAAGACCTTTACACAGTGGTGGTAGAAGTAGGACTTCTTCAAGATGGGCTCCATCTAGCTCCAATTCTGTTCTGCTCAATAATGAGGTTTTCTTCTGTTATTGCCTTGAAGCCACCTTTGAAAATTGCAAAATTTACCCAGATTCTGAGGCTAGAATACCCACCAGCAGCACCCAGTTTAGGCAGGTGAGGTTGGCCACACATTGGGTAAGTGAGCTATTGGTTAAACTTCTTTCTTGTACTTCACTTTTTCATGTTTCTCTTTGTACACCTACACATTTTGTATTTTTGTCATGTTTTTATGCACGTCTGACCTGCCTGATACTATTCATTTGCACACAGCTCCACTTAGGTACTGAAAGAGCAGTGTCTTAGGAGGTGGATGCTCAGTCTCTTTTGACCCCAGTATTTAGGGCTGGGATCAATACCTCTGTCTGTGTGTAAAAGACATGACATAGCTAAAATACCAGGCATCCCCTTTCAGCAAGCTGTCTTCTCGCTGTGGGTTGATTGTGTAACTTCTGCTACAGTTGCTAATAACAGTTTTGACACTATTCTTCAGAGTCCAGTGCAGGAACTGTGATAGAAGTAGAGCTGTAATGTATCTGTCTTGGATGTGTGGCAGGGATCGATATCCACTTTATCCATGTGAAGCCCCGCTATGTCCCTCACGGTCGAGCTGTTCAACCTCTGCTTATGGTCCATGGCTGGCCTGGTTCCTTCTATGAGTTCTACAAGATCATTCCCCTGCTTACGGAACCAGCTGAGCACAGCCTGAATGATGGTGACATAGTTTTTGAGGTCATCTGCCCATCCATCCCAGGCTATGGCTTCTCAGAGGCACCGCACCAGAAGGGTAAGCAATGAAAAGCTCTGTTGGAATTGCAAGGGGTTTGGAGTAACATCTCACCATCCACAGGCCCCTTTGGCACCCTTTGTGAAGGCAGATGCTTGGCTGTGCGCTAACATCTGGGTGGCTGTGGCTCTGGGGCTAGGTGGGAACAACAGCAGCTGGAAGTCAGGCTCCACTTTCTCCACTTCCCACTGCATTTCCATCATCTTGTGTTCCATGCCTGTGTCAGGCAATGATCTTTGGCACAGGAGATGAATACTATGACACACAGGTCTCATGTGTTTCTCTTTACCTACAGGTTTTGACAGCAGAGCAGCTGCTCGAATATTTCATAAGTTGATGAACAGATTGGGCTTCAAGGAATACTACCTTCAGGGAGGAGACTGGGGATCTCGTATTACTATAGACATGGCCCAGATGCTGCCACAGTGAGTAGTGAAGGGAATCAGTGCAGAAAAACTGCCTCCAGTTCTTACCTGACCTTCTTGTTCCACAATCCTGGCCTTGGAGTCACAGAACCACAGGATATATTGGATTGGAAGGGACCCCCAAATAGAGGCCCCATCCCTGAAGCCATTCTAAATCAGGCTGGATGGGGCTCTGAGCAATCTGTGCTAGTGAGAGATGTCGCTGCTTGTTGTAGGGAGATTGGAGCAGGTGGCCTTTGGAGGTCCCTTCCAGCCCAACACATTGTATGATTCTGTGGGAGCCTCTGTGTATTTGCGTGAGCAAAATGCTTTTATCAGAGCTCCCATCACACTTATTTTCCAGAAAATCTGGTGATGGCAAATTGCTTGGTTTAACCTTCTGTTCATTCCTGTAATTTTAGATCTGTGAAAGGGCTTCACCTGAATCTTGTCTTCATTGCTATACGAGGTTTGAGAAAGATTCTTTCTGTGATGCTTGGGTCTTACGTACCGTGGCTTGTAGGCCTGAGCAGGGAAGACGTTCAACGTATGTACCCTTTCATCCAGAAGAACTTTTATGAACTTCTGCAAGAGTCTGGATACTTACACATCCAGGCCACCAAACCAGACACAGCAGGTAATGAACCTTCTTTTCATCACTGTGAACCACATATGGTATGGAAAACCTTAGAGTTGAACAAAGGACAGCAAAGGCCAACCATGTTTGAGAAGCAGTGAGTTTTGACAATGGGGCACAAGACACAAGGACAAGAACTGTGTAAAAGGAGGTTAAAAGGAATAGCTTTTAAAAACCCATGAAGATGCCAAGTGTCACTTCTGAAGGTCTTTTAAATGCTATTTGCTGGGATAGTACTTCAGGGAAAGCATGCTTCAATAGGCAGAGCTCTGGCAGAATCTAAGAACTGTGGATCATGATGGAGTATATTTAATTTCCAGAAAAGTTTTGTTAAGGTTTTTCTCTCAGTAGTCTTAAAGAAATTAAACTGCCTTAAGAAAAGGATTAAGCTCACATATTAGTAACTTATTAACAGGAGGATCCAAGCATAGGAATAAGCAAGTGAGTTCCAGGGGAGGGAGAGTATCACAGAAATCTGTGTGGTTATCTGTGCATTTCAACATTATCCTAATAGCTTTACAGATCAGAGTTAATGGTTACATGAATATTTGACAGCTGTCCAGGGTTTGGTTTAATTTAAAGATAACTGCAGAGAGTTGCAAAACCATTGAAGTGACTGGGTGATGAAACCGGCCAATAAAAACTATGTCAACAAAGTTCAAACTAGTTTGAATAGAGAACAAAAACCACCATGTGCTCTGGTCTGGCTACTGCTGTACAAGAGTCTGTAAGTTGTGATTAGTGCTGTGAAACATCAGTCAGCTCAGAGTCTGAGAGAATTTTACAGACTCTTAAAAAAAGCCAAAAGAGACTAGGATAGAAAAAAACCCCAAATCCATTCTATTTAGAATCTTTTACACCCCTCTTCATCCTGTATCATAAATAGATTTTAGAAGAATACAGGAAGGAGAGAAAAGGAAGATGGAAGTGTCTGAGCAGCTTCTGTACAAGCACTGCACATAGTCTAGTGCTTCAACCTGGAAAAGACCAGATTTTGTAGCACACAAAAACTGTTCAATATACAGCATGACCAAGGGGAAAAAATGTGTTCCCTACTCACTCTCAAGAAACATCTATATTTTCAGTTTAGTTTTCACTAAGCAGGTTTAAAGCAAAGCTGAAGTATTTCCACTCATCACAAACTGTGATGCCTCAGATGCAGTAGAGGCTGAATGAGCTGTAAACATTACTGGTATTTCCTAGTATCTAAATCACAGATGTTGCATCCAGTAGCAGCTTTCAGTTCAGAAAATGCTCATCTTGTTGGTTCGTCTGGTAGCTGCCACATATCAGTCTGCCCTGCCGTGGATGGTCAAGGCATTTAAATGACTTTGATCTGCAGCAAATCATACTAGGGCTGCTGGTGCAGAGAAACTGTTGTACCAGGGCCCAAACTTACTTCGAGTTAGTTACGTCCCGTTACATTTAGACCATGATATTCATCATTCTTCTACAAAGTCACACCAAAGTGCACTTGAGAGGAGGCAGTACTGAGTGTATTGTAAAACTAGAGGAATTTTCCCTCTCTCACTACTAGAAATCAATCCCTACCTGTTCTATAAGTAAAAACACAGATCTAACACACTGCATGCCCACTGTGCTTATATATGCAACAACAGGGACCAGATACACAACACTCCACTGTTGAAATTAAAAAGCGATGAACAGCCCTCACAGTCCTGGTTAACCCTCCTGAGCAGGACATGCTCCCAAACAGTTTACCTGACATTACTTTTCCAAGAGCAATTCCTTCACATCTGAATTTGCCCCTCTTGCCACGTATTGCCAAGAAGCCAATGGGACTTTCTCAGCTTCTTCTGTATAGGATTTACCAGGTTTGTAGTGCTGTCAGTTACAGCCACACTTGCACTGGGGTGAATTTGACAAGAACTAGTAAAGTACAAACATTGTTGACTTCTCATAGAAAACTGAATTAATGAAAAGCCATTTAACTTACACTGAAGCAGTGGGCTACCAGGCTGCTGCAACAGCTCTCCCATTCTTCTCCTGATTTAGGTTGTGGACTGAATGACTCCCCTGTGGGACTTGCTGCATATATTTTGGAGAAATTTTCTACTTGGACAGATAAAGCATTTCGGCAGAAAGATGATGGGAGCTTGGAAAGGTAAGAAAACAAATGCTCTTCCTTGTGAAGATCCATTAGAAGAATGAGTGATAACTAATGAGGAGACAGGTAAGAGACTGGCCAAAACTGGATTTTAAGGAAATATTGCACACAACAATTAGTTTAAACTTATAGCAGACTGTCTGCAAACTGCTGTTTCATCATCAGGCTGTTCTGCTCTGGGCTTATGAATGCAAGTTAATTTATTGCTTGAAAAGGAGTGGCAAGCAAGAGGGACAACTGTTCTGCAGGACATTAGCCCAGTATGGCATCTTAAGAAACAGCTTCCAGTGAAATTTCCTTATCTTTCTCTTTCAACAGCAAATATTCTCTGGATGAGCTTTTGACTAATGTGATGATTTATTGGGTGACATCCTCCATCGTGCCCTCAATGCGATTCTACAAGGAGAATATCATCAAGGACCCTACTCTAAGTGCTGATGCCAGGTAACAAAGTGGCAGATGTGAGACAGATTAGCTAATGAGATTGAATTGCGTTTGACTGTGTGGACACTTAGATAGCTTACAACAGCTATTTGAAATGGTTAAAAAAAATGCAAGTTCAAGTTTTCTTTTGATAGATGCAGTTAAGGGTCATTTTTTTCCTTTGACCTTATAATTCACACAAGGTAGCTTGTGGCCAAGACAGATAACCACAACTGAACATGTATGTCTGCACTAAGTACTCCTGCACCAAGCAAACCTGTAGTTCAGTTTAGCAAAACAAAACTTCATGACTGTTTTTAAAATAGAAGTTTAAACAGAATTAGGAAGGACAATTGGTGGGTAAACAAAAAACTGTTAAGCACCAACTTGTGTGGGCTGGAACACCTATCTTACAAAGACAGGCTGAGAGAGTTGAGGTTGTTCAGCCTAAGGGGAAGAGACTCCAGGGAGACCTTATAGTGACCTTCCAATCCCTGAAAGGGGCTGTCAGAAGGCTTGGGAAAGACTGTTGACAAGGGCAGGGAACGACAGGACAAGGGGTCAGTTTGAATCTAGAAAAGGGCACATTGGAGCTGGACATGAGACATGAGGAAAAAGGTCTTGAATCTGAGGGTGGAGGATCCCTGGAAAAGGCTGCCTAGAGGAGGCCACACCCCTGGAGCCATTCCAGGTCAGGCTGGATGGGGCTCCAAACATGTTGTAGGGAGGTTGGACTAGATGACCTTTGGAGGTCCCTTCTAACCCCGTGTGGAGAGCAGTGGTTGAAACCAAGTACCTTCTAACAGCCTTTTTAAGATGACAGTAAGCAGTAAGAGAGACTGACCGGGAAAATGCTGCTGAGCAGAATTCTCCAAGTGATTGAGCATGGAAACAGTCCCTTTTTTATGTAGATTGAGTAGCTTACCTTTCCTCTCAAGAGTTATGTTACACTGGTGCTGTATAAATTCTAAAGCAAACACGGGCTAGCTCATTTCTTATTTTCAGGTGTGGCAAGTTGCCACATGGCAGAACACTTCAAAAACTAAGACTATAAAAAAAAAAATCAGACTTTTAAAGATTAAATATCTGTAGGGCACACAGTTCAAAGATTGAAAGTCGACTCTGCTTCACACATCATTCAGTAGAACACTCAAACTCAAGGGGATGCAAATACAAGCAAAGCTCTTCAGCAGAGTACAGAAAGAGTTGCTGTAAACTTCTCCATCTGACTGTTGCCAGTTACTAGAGACAGAAGGCTTTTATAGTCTTTCCTCAGGACCTTTCAAAAATGCAGTTGAATAATGTCTTCTAGGGTTGGAGTGCATGTTCCCACAGGGATCGCAGCTTTTCCTCAGGAGCTAGCACACACCCCGCATGTCTGGGCAAAGGAGGTCTTCAAGAACATCATCACTTACTCTTACATGCCTCGGGGAGGGCATTTTGCTGCCTTTGAGGAACCGAAGCTTCTGGCACAGGACATTATAAAATTTGTCAGAAAGGTAGAAAAGCTGTGAATTTAGATAGAGGGGTAGAAGAGAAGCCTGTTGCTCTGCCACCAGCAGTAGCTTCACTCTAAGGTATTAATTCCAGTATACTCACATCTAGAGACCAGCATTTTAATTTGATAATGATTATAGTCAAACACTTCTTAAGCAATAAAATTGTTCATAAGAAAGCATTGTCGTCTTTCATTCCTGGCACTGCGTAATTGGGGCATTCATAGTTCAAGTACAACAGAATCTGTAAACAGTTTAATGCAGTAACACTGCACCCACTTGTTCCTCAGAACTAAGACTTCTGCTCAAAAGCTTCTTTAAATACCTGAGTGGCAGCATTCTAAACACTCATTACCAGGGGCTTTGGTGAGAGCATAGAGGGTTTTAATCTCCTGAGTACAGACACTCCTATGTTCAAGTTACATTTCACTCAAGACACCTGAGGTTACACATTCACATGGGCAGCTGCATATACAGCAGCTGTCCTCATCCTAGCAGGTTTTTATTCCCTAGAGCCAGCTCTAGCACTTACTACACATTGTAAACAGTTGCTAACGGAAAACAAGGCAGAGGCAGCACCCCTAGTGTTCTCAAAGCTCAAAAATATAAGTTCTTCCTTGTTCTATAATCCTAGGCAAAAAGATCAAGTTAAAATATGCACTAAGTGTAGCAGGTTGTTTGAGCGTTTTGTTTGAGAGTAAACCCATCATGCTAATTTTGCTAGCAAGAAGCTGCAGGCAGACTCACAACCAAAAGGCTCAAGTTTCTCTTCAAATAGGATAGAGCTGTCAAGCTCTCACTGCACCACAGATACATTCACAGCTGGCTGAAGATAACTCCAGCAGACACCTCACCCTGACATTGTGCTCTTGAGGGCTTCTCTGCCTCCCTCCCAATCCCATTCCACTCTAGACACCCAGCCAGAAGAAAGGACTAAAGTTCTGCTTCCAAGTGACACGTTCTGACTCAAAACAGAAATACAGCAGGTAAAGGTAGTGCTGTACTTTACCACACTGCCCTCACCTTTTCTTATTTCAGAAAGATTCAGAGTATAATATTCTTTTAAAATGTAAAAGTAACAAAGTCAGTTTCTTGCTTAAGTGAGAATACACTGACACATCAGAGCAAAAGTCCTAGTGTCCTCTTAAGGAGAGAGGAGAGACTGCTTACTTTGAACTGTGCATTCAACTGAACACCAGGCCTCTTGGACTACAGGTTAGTAAAACAAATAAAAGGGAAGAGGTGCTTTTCTGCCTTTACTGCTTCACCTCTGCTCATCACTAGTACAAGAGTCTGACAGATATGAGACAACCCATCACCTCAACAGCTGCAAAGTCCCACTCTTTAGATTATAAAGCAATTGAAACCAAGTTTCAGGACAATCTAATTTTGTCACAGAGATGGAAACACACTTGAGTACTCAGGCCTGATTAGATTACAGGCAAAGGTCTTTTGCAGCAGTAAGTAAGAGTGATCATGACCTTCATAGTAAAAGGTCAAGTATTAATAATCACATTCCTTGTCTAGAGTACCAACCAGCTAATCTTGTAATTAACCAGAGAAGCAGCCACATTACACTCAGGAGAGAGAAGAATGAATCCAGTATTAGTCATTTTGGTGAGTTTGCAGCACTGAAGTTTTACTTGCACCACATGAATTGATCTCCTGTGCCTCAACTCAGATACCCAAGAATCACTGTATTTATGTACAACTCTGCCTTCAAGGGCATTTGCTATCATTAACAGTGCAGGAAACAAAGATGAATACATTTCAGGAAAGCAGCAGATGCCCTGGAGAAGGAATCCAGACAGACAAGAACATGCAGTAACATTATTGGTTAAAGCAGCACCGAAAGTATTCACTATTCCATTGAAGTTCTACAGAGCACAGGTCAATCATGAAAGCCTTTGAGTGTCACTGGTGCTTGAAACCAGACATAGTCCTCCCATGTCGAAATCTCATGTCGTGGAGGTGAGACACTTACATCAATGTCTCCATCGCAGGACAAATTAACAGTTAATTTCCTCCCTCGAGTTGGCACTTTATAATTGAGCTTGGGCCGGAACCAATCAACACCACAATCACGGTGTCCTTGGAGCATAACAACAGTGCCCATGACAGGGAGAACCTTAAGCTCACTGAAGACATCTGCAACAAAGAGTGAGTGGAAGAGCTTGCGAACACAGGATGCGGTTCTCAGGCTCTCTTCAGCATTGCCCTCGCAGATCCCCTCCAAGTTGAGCTCATAGAACTCCTTGGGGTTCATCACATTGCCTCCAAGCAGAATAAGAATTCGAGGAACTAGTGTCAAGCTGAACATGACTTCAAAGTGCTGGAGCACTCTCTCCAGCTCTGTCAGCACCTGCTGGCACTTCTTGCTTGCCAGGTCCATGGAGGGTGGCTTCTTAATTCCATTCCCATCCTGGAAAACAAAACAGAGAAGAAAACATTTCATTATTAGGGTGTGATTAGGACATATTAGTACCAATATGACCGAGGAGTCATAACACATGGCCCAGCCCATCCCATCTCCCTTTTGGTCAAAGGGATTTATGTTCCTTTTAAGATACAGAAGGGTGCTCTATAGCTACTAGGTTTGAACCTGAACCACATTACAAACTCCCACAAGAACTAGGAGCTCCATCTCTAGACGTCAGTTATCATTCTATGAAAATAAAGCAGTATTTTTAAGCAACAGAAGAGCAACATGCTTTGAGCAGAGAGGGGAACAGCAAGATAAACGTTAACTTGCCAAGACCTTCAGCCACCAAACCCAAACCTTCATGAGTTGCTGCTGAGTTAGGGCCGCTGCTGGCCGGGAAACCCAACGGCAGTTCCGTCCCTCTCCCGTCCCCTCACCTGCGCTGCCCGCCGGCAGAAGAAGACCAGTTGCTCGTAGGGCAGCGGCAGCTGGTGCCGCTGGTGCAGGACGTGCTTAAGGAACTCGCCCGCGAAGCGGCAGCAGCTTTCCCGGCTCACGGCCCCCGGGAACACCACGGACACCGAGGGCCAGGGCGGCTCCAACTCGCTCCTCTGAGGCCTCTCTCCACCGCCACTGTGATCCACAGCCGACACCGCCTCGTCTGGGAAAAACGAATCCACAGGCTCAGCCGCTCGAACGGGAGACACCACAACACCAAGAGCCGCCATCTTGTGGCCAACGGAAATCGCCCGCCCAGGATTTGAACGGCCGCCACCGCGGGGCACCATGGGAGGGGTGGGGCGTCCGCGAGCGATTTCCGTCGGGGAGGTGCCCACAGAATGGGGCGGAGACTGCAGGCTGTGGCCCGCGCCCCGGCAGGGCTCCTCCCCCCACCAGCGCGCGGTGAGTGGGTGGGAGCCGCTGTGTTTGGAAACAACGTGGCCGCAGCCCCATTGGGTGCTCCTCCTCGGTGGGGGTGGTGATAGGAGCAGGCCCCCAGCAGTTATGGCGGGCGGGACTGCCGCAGAGCGGGAAGCGCCAGAGAGCGCGAAGCTCGTACGGAGCAGTTGTCCTGGCTAGGGACTGTGGCGAAAACAATGAGACTGGGTGGTACTGGAGAGGGGCAGAACCCTCGGTGATGGGAGGCGGCGGGAGGGTCTGTTGTTCTCCCCCGCCCCAGCAGGAGCAGCTGCGTGCGGGCCTGCTGACTCTGTACCGTTATGAGGGACCTCAGATACGGATTTTATATCTGCACGTAGCGTTCTGGCTCCACGGGGCTGGGAAAAACGGAGGCAGGCGTTTCGCTGTCACCGAACAGGGGACCGAAAGAGGGTCGTGGGCACCAGCAGAGGCCGCCGGCTGGCAGAGCCGGGGGAACGGCGGCTACTGTCAGCCGGCCGCCGGCCCCTCTACCTTCAGTTCCCAGCTGCCCCCGCGGAGGGAACGCACAGGGAGCGAGGGGGTGGCGGCGCGAGGCACGTTGGGAGCTGAAGTTCCAGCGGAGCGGGGCGGGGCGGGAGCAGCGGGAGGGACTCGGTTTCCCGTGGCGCCGCGCGGCGGCCGCTGACGGCGGGGAGCGGGGCCGGGGAGGGGAGCGACCGCCGAGCCGGGGCGGCGGG
>JAOXOE010000256.1:25329615-25351833 GCA_028565055.1 Phoeniculus purpureus
AAGGTCACCTCAGAGCCTCCTCTTCTCCAGACTCAACAGCCCCAACTCCCTCAGTCTGTCCTCATAGGAGAGGTGCTGCAGCCCTCTGATCATCCTTGTGGCACTCCTCTGCACATGCTCCAGCATTTCCACAAGCTTCTTGTAATAAGGGCTCCAGAACTAGACACAGTACTCCAAGTGGCATCTCACCAGAGCGGAGCAGATGGGGAGAATAATTTCCCTCAATCTGCTGGCCACACTTCTCCTGATGCAGCCCAGGATCTGGTTTGTCCTCTGGGCCGAAGCCTACAGCACTTGTATCCCCAGGCGGTCTCCCATCCAAGTACTAACCGGGCCTGACCCTGCTTAGCTTCTGAGATCAGGCGTTCTCAGGGTGGTATGGCAGGTAACAGAAATGGGAATTACTCTAAAGAAATAAGAGTCACCAAATCAGAGAATGTATTGGGTTAGAAGGGACCTCGAAAGGGCATCTAATCCAACGCCACTACAACAAGCAGAGATACCTCTCACTAGAACAGATTGCCCAGAGCCCCATCCAGCCTGACCTGGAAGGGCTCCAGGGATAGGGCCTCCGCCACCTCTCTGAGCAGCCGGTTCCCGGGATCCCCCACCCTCAGATCCAAGAACCTTTTCCTCATGTCCAGCCTCAATCTGCATCTGCCCTTTTCCAGATTCAAACCATGATCCCTCATCCTATCATTCCCTGCCCTTGCGAACAGTCTTCCCCAGCCTTCTGACAGGCCCATGTCAGGGATTGGAAGATTACTGTCAGGTTTCCCTAGAGTCTTCTCTTCAGTAGGTATCCAGATGGCCCTGGCTCCTGCTAGGAAGCCATAAAATATGCAAGAGCATATTCTGTTTTCACCTCACTGGCAAGAAGGCCACCACTATTATTTTCCAGCAGCTTCTAAGTCTCTTCCAAGCCATTGACTACTGAAAGTCAAGAATTCACTAAGAAATGCAAACAGAACAGATTGCAAAGCAGAAAGCACATACAGTTAGAGATGAATAAAACTGATTTTAATAGAACAACAATGATCACTTCAGCCCATCTGATCTATCTCCCCAGCATGCCAGTCCAGGAAGCAAGCTGGATGATGACTGAAACAAAACAAATAGAGATGTTCTACTGTCTTGTTCTGTAATTATTCTTCTATTGTCTCCTACTGTCTTCTATTTAAAAGACTGGCTAGTAAGACTGCTCCCCACTGTCTACTACTCAGAGCAATTTTGGTACTAAGTTATAAAAATGCAATGAGAAGGCTAGTCCCTGTGTTTATGTGTCATGATACTTGAGGCTTTTCATGCTGCACAACACCACACAGCGCAAAAAAATAACCTAGAGAGCAAATATGTTCCCAATCTGCAAAATGCAGAGACAAATTGAGGTCCAGATCACCGTACTCTGTTGATTAGACAAATCTGCCAGGGCTCAATGTGGCATAAGAAGCGTCACACTCTAAATTTCAAACCAGCTGGAAAAGAGTAGCATCACAAAGAAATACTCTGAGACCTACATCAATAGCACAGTTGCCTAAGTGAGTGCCCTTCTCAGAAATACTCAGAGGGGTTAGATGACTGAAAGCCTCCAGAAGTGAAGGGCTTTGAGGCAAATCCAGCTGATATATTTGTTATATGGTGGCAGTAAAATTTACCTGAATGGCTAGAGAAAAGGGGAAGCATGAGAAAGGGTCACTTGGGAATATATGTGCATGTGGGGGTGGGGGGCAAAGAAAAGGCAAAACTAGCTGAGAACAGACTCCATTTAAATTGCATACAGACCTCACACAAAGCACAGAGAATTGGTCAGTAGATTGAAGCCATCTGGCTGGAGGAGCCATAAGAGGAAAACCCTGCTGGAGATCTCTCCATCACATCCCATGATGGTCCAACATCAGAGCACAACAGAGGCATTCCCCACTCCAATTTCGTGAAGCTAAATATGGGAAGAGCAAGAAGAGAACTGCAAAGTTTGTGGCTATAACAGAGCCTCTTTTCCCAAATTATAAACCAGCTGGCCAGCTCTGCTGCAAACTATTTCATTCTTGCCTCTGCCTTGTTACAAAAATCCCATTTCCCTTCAAGTCTAGGTGTTTGATTCCTGGCTGACCTGCGCTGCACTCTGACAGCCTATGTAAATCTTGACTGGAGTGATCACAGGCTGAGCTTCTCGATCCTCCCACATTCAGAGACAACGATGGGAAGCTTACAGATGTCCAGAGTAAACACTCAATTAAGCAGTTTCTACACTGATGCATCAGTCTGCTGTAAGGAAGGCCCGGCGGGGTTGGACTAGACCATCTCCAGAGGTCCCTTCCAACCTCTACCATTCTGTGATTCTGTGGTCACAGGTTTTTTTGCCTATGCAGCCCTAAAGACACGCTGGTAAACCTTAGGCACAGATAGCAACAAGAAAGAAAATGAGTTGAGGCTCTCTGTGCTGCAGCCAACAGCAAAAAACACTGATGCAGACAGCTGGCTTCAGGCTTTCGTGCCTGCCCAGTGAAAGACCACCCCAGGGCTCTCCTCATGTGAATGAACCAAAGGACTCCAGGTCTCCTCCTGCTTGTCCTCACCATTTGTAAGCACATCTGTTGTTCAAGGCAAGCTCAGCATTCTTAACAATCTAGCCTGGAAATGTCTGAAGGCACAGAAATTTTTATTATAAAAACATGCCTTTAAATGTATCCAATATATTTTATTTTTATGGCTCAGATAAAATCACTGACTTCAGTGCAAATTAACACTGCTTGCGCTTCAGCACGCTGAACATGCAGTGATGCGGTGGCCTTTATCCTAACTGTCCTTTACAAATTCAACCGTTTGTACGGCTTCTTTTTCCTCTCCTCCACCTGGGTTGGGAAAAAACAGGCATTCAACATCTGGAAAATTTAAAGCTTTGGAAGTGTGCCGGTCTCACTGCCATGGCCTTGTTACAGAGCTTTTGTTCCTTATGACTCTCTCCCAAACCTCAGTGCCAGTGGTCCCATTGTTTTCCATTACTTTGACTGGCCCACACAGAACAATCCCCAAAAGTTAAAAGTCATTAACACTTTTTAAAGGTCTAAAATCTCAGAACTTATAATTTCTTTATCAGAAGTGATTTTCAGTGATACTAAAGGTCTCCCGTTCTAACAAATGCCATCAGTGAAGTATTTTAGCTGGTGTCAGCGATGCCACAGATACTGGGTATAAACCCAGTAGCAACGAAAATATACATGGAAAGGGGCTGGGGAGAAGCAGAGCTGAAGTGTTCTTGGAAAAGGAAGCAAGATTCATTTTTCCCACTGGATTTTTCTTGTTTACACTTAGCTTGAAATCTTGGAAGGAAAGGTAATGAAATTATTACTCAATTATTTTACTTTGAAAAATAACCACATCTACCAGGAAAATAAGAAAACCTTAAAAATACAGTGAAATTATTTTTCAGAGAGTCACTCACTCTTCTGCCAAAGCACCATCTCTCCCTGCTCTCTGCATCATTTCCTTCACACTGTCTCCAGCTACCTTATCATTCCCCCTCCGCACGTCAAATTATTTGTTTCTGTCCCAGTATCATTCTCCTCCACCCTCTAAATTCTGTTTCTGCAGTTAGTTGTCACATCTTCATACACACATCACACACGTCTTTGGGGTAAGATGCTGCACAGACTAGCAGGACTTTCCTGCTGGCAAGCAGGTGTCTGCTTATGACCAGGACACCAAATTCTGACACGGGGGAGGAACACTGCAGGAGCATTCACGCTCTAACAGATGTTGTTGCTAGACAATCTTCAGAAATGTTTCAGCAGTGGCTGGAGATGGAGGAACTATAAATACCTGTGTGGTAGCTGTAGGGAGGATGGTGTTTCCAGTTGTGCCCAGTGACAGGACAAGGAACACTGGGCACAAGCTGGAACACAAGAAGTTTCATTCAGAAATAAGGACAAACTTCTTTCCAGTGCGAGTCCCAAAGCCCTAGCAAAGGCTGCCCAGAGAGGCTGTACAGTCTCCTGCTCTGGAAATACTCAAACTCTGCCTGGATGCAGCCTCATGCACTGTGCTCTGGGCAGCCCTGCTTTGGGAGGGGAGTTAGACTGGATGTTGTCTTGAAGTTCTTTCCAATTCTGATGATTCTGTGATCCCTATTTTTGGTGCAACAGGATTGTTCCTCTCTTCTCTTATTCAGACTTAAGAAGTTTTGCCTTTTACAATCAGAAATTTCACTTGAATTATCCAGACATTTTTTATGTAACTGTTATATGTTATACATTGTAATACGCTCTTTCAAAGCGGGAACTACTGAGCAGGACAAACTGGAAATCTCTGTCTTTCTTGCTACAACCAAGCATCCCCAGAACAGTTCCCAGGAACCTCAGGATATGTAGCATATACATATATGGCTAACAAATCATTTGGAAAGGCTCACTAAATTTGCCCATTTAAAAATTTGGATGATCAATTGTTGGATCTGAACATTTCAGCTTCTGATCACCCAACACCAAAGTAGAAGCTATAATGCAAATTCTAGGCTCAGGTTTCCTGGTTTTTCAAGAAAGGGGAAGGGAAACTGGCTGTTGGATGCAAAGTGAATACTGACCTGCACTGACCCCTTCTGGAAAGCACAAAAAACAAACCATTGGAAACAAACCTATGCTGATCTGGGGGTGCATGTGGGAACTGTTTGACCTAGTAGCTTTTTCCCATCTCCACTTCCATGACTTTTAAGCACATTTGGTTGGAACAGCCTCAGCCTTCAGAAGCTATTTGCATGGGTAAGGCTCTGGAGCAGATAAGTGTGTCATCCATTACCATCAAAAGAGCAGAAAAGGCCCAAAGGATCAGAAAAGTTTCTTTGTAGTTGGAAGCAGAAAGCAGTTAACATGCTATAGGAAACAAGAAAAACAGAAAAAAATACTGCATTTCTCAGACACTAACAGAAAACAAATTACTTTGAGAAGAAAAACAGAGCCTTACACGACGTCTACAATGTCTGCTCTCAAAGCACGTCAGACAAGGGAATTCCATTTTTCTTTGAGAACAATCTCTGGAGGCCACAAGCAATTATGACACAAGTTTCTCATCTAAAATATGATACTCCTTTGCTCCTGCCCAGAGCCACACTTAGGAGCACAGGTTTAATTTTAACTTTAATTCAAAAGGAAAAGGAGTAATTCTTCAATGGCTAGTGACATCCCATTCTGCTCCTCGGAAACATCCAGCTCTACCTAAACTGGATGACCCACCACAGCACTAACAAATCACAGGCCATGGCTGAACTGACTTACAGGAAAAAAAAAAAAATCACTTTCTTCTGGGAGGAGTGGCCGACACCCCAGCAGACTGTGCTGCCATTCCGCGGGACCTGGACAGGCTGGAGAGCTTAGCGGGGAGAAATTTAATCACATTCAACAAGGGCAGTGTAAAGTCTGGCATCTCTGAAAGAACAAACCCAGGTACGAGTATAGGTTGAGGACTGACCTGTTGGAGAGCAGTGTAGGAGAAAGGGACCTGGTGGACAGCGGGATGACCATGAACCAGCAATGCGCCCTTGTGGCCAAAAAGGCCAATGGCATCCTAGGGTGGATCAGAAGAAGGGTGGTTAGCAAATCGAGAGAGGTTCTCCTTCCCCTATACTCTGCCCTGGTGAGACCACATCTGGAATATTGCATCCAGTTCTGAGCCCCTCAGTTCAAGAGGGACACAGAACTGCTGGAGAACGTCCAGCACAGAGCCACAAAGATGACAAAGGGAGTAGAACACTCCTCCCTTATGGGGAAGGGCTGAGGGTGCTGGGTCTCTTTAGCTTGGAGGAGACTGAGGGGTGACCTCATTAACGTTTATAAATATGTGAAGGGTGAGTGTCAGGAAGATGCAGCAAGGCTCTTCTTACTGTCATCTAATGATAGGACAAGGGGCAATGGGTGCAAGCTGGAACTGAGGAGGTTCCATGTGACTGTGAGAAGAAACTTCGTCCTGATGAGGGTGACAGAGCAGTGGAACAGGCTGCCCAAGGCGGTTGTGGAGTCTCCTCCTCTGGAGATGTTTAAAACCCACCTGGACGTGTTCCTGTGCAACTTCGTCTAGATGGTCCTGCTGTGGCAGGGGGATTGGACTGGATGATCTTTCAAGGTCCCTTCCAATCTGTAATGTTCTGTGATTCTCAGTTGTGTACATTGACATAGTATTCGGGGCTGGTTTTTCTTTTCACTTGAATATAAGTTCTTGATTAAATAAACATACTCAAAAATTATATGCAAGAAATTAGAAATACTTCAAATTTCTAACTTTGGAAAGAGATTATGGGCTTCAACTCAGACTGACTCATGCTTTGATTGTCTCCTTGGGGCTCAATGGTCAGCCTTGTTAACAGTTTTACAAAATAGACAAAGAAAATGTGTTGAGACAAAAGAAAATTCACTCAGCCCAGAGCACTCAGGTTTTTGAGAAAGCAACTACTCTCCTTCTTTGAATCATGTGTCACTTGAATTCACAGAATCACAGAACATTAGGCATTGGAAGTGACCTCAAAAGATCATCTAGTCCAATCCCCCTGTCAGAGCAGGATCACCTAGATCAAGTCACACAGGAACATGTCCAGGCAGATTTTAAACATCTCCAGAGAAGGACACTGTACAACCGCCATGGGCAGCCCCTTCCAGTGCTGTCACACTCACTGGGAAAAAATTCCTTCCCATATTGATGTGGAACCTCCTATGTTCCAGTTTACACCCATTGCCTCTTGTCCTATCATTAGATGATAGTGAGAAGAGCCTGGCTCCATCCTTCTGACACCTGACCTTTACATGTTTATAAACATTAATCAGGTCATTTAGAGATACCATGTTTGAAGGTAAGGTGAGCTACTGGAGTATTTACTGTATCTGAATTATCACCATGTTGCAGGCTTCTTTCTCTCTGACTAAAGGCCCCAGTACTGAGGCCTATGACGTGGATAAATTCTTAACCCCTAGCCCTCCACCTTCATGCTTCTACCACAGTGAGCCAGCACTATCCTTATCAGCCATTGGGTTTCTATGCCATGAAGAGGGACACCCCATCACAAAAGGTAAGGAAAGCAGTACAAGAAACTGTGTTTAATTTAAGTCATAAAAAACCCTCTCCTGTTATGTTGTTGCAGCTAAACTCCTTCCACTACAGTAAAACACTCTATTATATAAAGAAAGAAAAACAACTCATAAAAATGTGACATCACTACACTACTGTGCCTACCAATGCTCCTTCTCCTCACAAGGAAGTAATCCCTAGAGTGGATGACAGTAAATATTTTATTTGGCTCTTAATTTTCTGGAAAAACTAAAGAACACCCTGCTTCTAGAAACCATTATATAGCATAACACAGCATGAGAGGAAGTTATCTCTCCCAGCAAGCATTCTCACTCAGTTTGTTCTCTGAGTAACCAGCATGGCCCTGCTTATGGCTTGGCAAAGAGCACACTAGTCTGTGCAGAAGCCCTGCCTTCATTCCCACTTCTTCAGAAACTCCCAAAGCTGACTGCTTAAGATCTGCCATGAAAGGCCATTTGCATACTAGATGGAAACCAAAAGCACAGGTAACACACAAGAAGAAGGCGGCAGACGACCTCCTGAGACAGGCAGATCAAATCTTACTTTACAATGGATTTCCCACCTTAGGTGGGAAACTCTCAACAGTGTACAGACCATCCTGCATGAGCACTTCTGACCACACGCCAGTGCAGCACCATGCCCTGACCTCAGCATTCCTGGCAGGCATCGATACAAAACTGGCAGATTTGAAACAAGCCCCTTTCCTGTACCTCAGCTGGCCTGAAACACATTCTGGGAGTCAACCTGGATCCCATCCAAACAGATGAGCCTCTCTGCCACAGTTTAAGCTAAACCACACAGAATCACTGAATGTGGGGGCTGGAAGGGAGCTCTGGTGATCCAGACCAACTGTCCTGCTAGAGCAGGATCCCCCAGAGCAGATTCCACAGGAACACATCCAGGCAGGTTTGGAACATCTCCTGAAAAGGAGACTCCACAGCCTCTCTGGGCAGCCAGTTCCAGTGCTCTGTTACCCTCAGCGTAAAAAAGCTTCCCTTATGTTAAATGGAATCTTCTGTGTTCCAGTTTGTGCCCACTGACCCTTATCCTGTCACTAGGCACCACCGAGAAGAGCCTAGTTGCATGTCCTGACACTCATCCTTTGAATATTTCACAGACTAGTTTAGGCTGGAAGAGACCTCAGAGCTCATGGCAGTGACAACCCACTGCCATGGATAGGGAAACCTCTCACCAGACTAGGTTGCCTAGAGCCCCATCCAACCTGGCCTTGAACACTTTCACTTCAGCCACAACCTCCCTGGGAACCTGTTCCGGGGCTTCAGTTTCTTCCCTCAGTGTCCTCCTCTGCAGGCTGAACAGCCCCAGCTCTTTCAGCCTCTCCTCATAAGGAAGATGCTCCACCCCACTGAGTATCTTAGTGGGTCTGTGCTGGACTCTCTCCAGCCGCTCCTCATCCTTGTGGAACTGAGCAGCCCAGAACTGGCCGCAGTATCCCACATGCGGCCTCTTACTCTCAGCACAGAGCCAGGAAGAGCCCAGAAGCTGTGGCAAGCGCAGAGCTCAAGCCTCTACAACACGAAGCCAGCACTAACTACTTTTAGATTCACCTCCACCTCAAATTGATACCAACTCAAAACCAACCAAGCTCCAAAAGCAAAACCCCAAACCAAAAGCTTAGAACAAACTAACTAAAGTGTATATATAAAAATAAGGAAAAGTACCCCAAACAAAAGCCGCTGGGACGGGGCCAGCAACCACTCCCCTCATGTGACCCAGGCGCGGGGCGGTGCCCGCAGCAAAATGGCGCCGGCTGTGCCCGCCTTCCTGCTGGCGGAAGCGGTAGTGACGGTGCGCCAAGATGGCGGCGCCCAGCCTGCTGCGCGGGGGGCTGAGGCGGCTTTTCGCCGGTCTTTTCGCTAATGCTAGAGCCTCGCCGCCGACCCGGGCCCTCCGTGAGGGTGAGTCCAGGTGTTCCCGCCCCGCCCCGCGCCCTCAGCGCGGGAAGGGGTGACGGCTGCGTCCTGCATCCCGTCCATAAATACTTGTTGCTTTGAGGCTGCGTGAGGTTCACTGTGCGTTTCTGTCTCTGTTTTCATTTGTTTTTGCAGTCGTGGAGGTGACGGAAGGCAACACGACCACGGTGAGTCCCTGTACCCCTTGTCCTTAGCAGCGCCACTGTGCTTGTGCTCAGACCTTCAGCCTTTCCTGGGTGCCTCTGTCTGTGTCTTAGGCCCCCTCTCGGCCTAAGAGGTTTAAAAGAAAAGGCAAAATGATGTCTTTTCTGCCTGGAAGGCACCTCGCGATAAGGCAAAACCCGGGTAGGAGTGTGAGTGCAGGCGAGCCATGGAGAGTCTGGCTGCCAAGAGCCTCACTCACCTTGTTGCTGGTCATGGGTGACCCCACTTAGAACCACCCATGTCCCTGCCGCACCCCAGGTGAAGGTGGAAGCCGTGAGCAAAAGTATTCAGGACCCAAGCTGTTCTTCATGTGGATTTGTTTCTGCAAACACTGCTCTAAACCACTCTAAGCTTCACAAAGATACAAGTCAGTAACTGGAGATACTAGCAGCAGTTTAATTTCCAAGCAAAATGCCAGGCAGTGTGAGCCAGCACAGCCTGTGCATGTTCAGGTTCTCTGAACGCACTTCGCCACCCTGAGAAAACCAGCACAGGCCCCACTCATTTAGAAATCAGGGAATTGCAGCCTGGAGATGTTTTCCACTCACGCAGCTCTCTGAAGAGAAGCTTTATACTCTTACTTACTGCAGCAGACTTCTGTAAGTGGATGGTGAATTGAACCTGCCTGTGCTGAGCTTGAAAGTGCTTCAGGAGAGGTAACCTCATGTAAGACACAAGATCCTTTGATTCTTCCTATACACATACAAGGTCACTGCTAAGGCATTAAACCCCTTCCAGAGCAACACATTGCTTAACAACATTTAAACTGCTGCAAAATTCTGGGTAATTCTTATTCTACTCAAAACAGGGAGCAGAGCCCCAGTTCTTGCTGAATTGCCACCAATGACAAGTGACCAGGCAAGTGCACTGACCCTTTCTTGGCATTGTCTTGGTGTGGGCAAGCATGAAGGAGGTCTGGTCAGTGGCTTTGCCACTTCATCCTGGGCTGGCAGCACAGATGGGTCTGGACTGGCTGCATCCCTTGCCTTTGTTAATTGGTGCGTGTAAGTGCTGTCATAACTGCAGGTGATACAAAGCTCACGTATTGTAATGCGCTTGGGAGGAAAAAGCATTCAGCAAAAGGGGTATCATCAAAGGAGGACCTTAAACGCTAAATGAAAACTGTTCTGAGTATAAAACACAAGTCCTAAAGTACCAGATAGTGTCTTCTCAGCTATGGTTCCATCTTTCTGTGCTCATCTCTCAGTGTGTCATTGCTTTCATCAGTACTGCAGGAAGTACTAGAACTAGATGAATGAATCCCTGAGAAATCTGGATTTCATCAGTTTACTGAGAACATAGAGACCAAGCATTCCCTCTTTGTTCTCTAACAGAACTAGCAATGACCAAGTGGATTAGTGATATGAAAGCCCTTGGTAGTTGGGGGATAATTGTCAAAAATTGTGCAATGACGTTTGTCTCAGGAAAGATGTGTACTGTCATAGTGTTTAGAATCTTTAGTCATCTCTATGGCATGGAAAATCTGTGCCAGAGTACAGTGTGAAGCCAGATGGAAGGAGTCAACACCTGATACACGATCTTCCTAGAAAAGATGGACAGGAAATTATATACTGCCTCATATTTTGTGCTTGTAGATACTTCTTTTGTTTTGTAAAATGGGCTGTTCTGCTTGTGGGGGAAGGAATCCTATTCAATTTACAATATTCTCTCTTTTTGGGAATCTGAGATGCTTGAACTGCAATAACTGACGTGTTTCCATTTTGCCATCACTGTCAAGAGAGACACGAATCCAAGGTCGGAAGTACTGGTGATGTTGCAGCTGGATGCCAGTGTGCCATCCGCTCTTACACAAGATGAGCTTTTTTATTCCCAGCTTTTTGGATGCAGAACCTGATGTTTCAGTCTAAATCAGTCAGATTTTTTTTCCATAGAAAAGGATGCTGATTTCTACCCAGGTGTTCGCAGTTTTTTTAAACTCATGTTTGCAGTTCTTGAGGCTGGAGTTCAAAATCTGTTTTTCATCTTAATTTGACCAGAGAAAACTTCCAAAATATCTTGGAGGAGGGGAAAAAATTGCTCTGTTTCATTGTCTTTTCTGTCCATTCAGCTGCAGTTTAAGATGGCTCTTACTTCTGTTTAAAAGTCCACAAAAAAAGACACATTCACGTGTAGATAGACTTCATATTTCTAAAATATCTATGCTTAGAGAACAAATTTCTCGCATTCCTCCCACACACACGTTTTACATCTCTGTGTGTTATTTCAGGGAAAACTTTGAGGGCTCCAAGTCACCACTTTTTAGTGATACAAAGATAATAAAACAATCTCCTAAACGTTTCATTCAGGGGATTAAACTGGCCTCCAGGCAATCAGTTCCAGAGTCTCTCCACCCTTGTATTAGTTCTCTCTGCCCTTTGGATTTCTTTTCCTCATACTTTCTGGATATCCAAAGTGCTTGGTGTAGCTGTGTGTGAGCAAGGTGAATAATGCAGCTGCTGTTCCTCTTATGTCTGCTCAATACTACTCAACATGTTGTGGACTTGAGGAAAAGAATTCCTCGAGTCACAGGTGCAGGTAGAAGTCTGAACTATGCATGATCATTATTTCCTGTTGAAATGTTTCCTAGATTGAAGGAAAAATTATAGAGGATGCTGAAGTGCCACCTCCTCCAAACCCCTCTGGCCAGTGTCCTATCTGCCGCTGGAACCTGAAGCATAAGTATAATTATGTGGTAAGTTCAATGAAGAGATTCCCCCACCCTCACAGCTAGGTAAATGTTGCTATTAGATCTATGTACTGCACAACATAGTAATCACAACCTGCCCCTCTTGTCTTTTGCTGGACATAGTGAAGACAGTTAACTCCATCTCTGCTTCTTGCATGTAACAAGAGCTTCCTAGCTGGTAATTGGCTTGGTGTGCCTGGGAAAGAGAAAGATGAAGCTGTATCAAATGGGAGGTTTGGAATCTTACATATGGCTCTCTGATCTGCAAAGGACATATGTCAGGATGCTTTTGTGCTTCCAAGAGAATCAAACTTCAATGCAATGTTTAGTCAACTGCTTTGGGCTTGTTCTAACTCCAGAGATGCCAGAAGACTTGATTAGATCGTTTGTGTCTCTTCTCACGCTACAGTTTCTCACAACTAAGACACTACTAAGGTGGGTCTTAGCAAATGTCACACCCATCTACAAGATGGGCCTGAAGGGGATCAGGGGAGCTACAGGCCTATCAGTCTGACCTCAGTGCCTGGAAAAGTTATGGAACAGGTCATCCTGAGTGCCATCACACAGCATATACAGGACAACCAGCGGGTCAGGCCCAGACAGCTTGGATTTAGGAAAGGCAGGTCCTGCTTGACTAACCCGGTATCTTTCCATGCCAAGGTGACCTGTTTTGTGGATAAAGGAGAAGCTCTGAGCATGGTCTACCTAGACATCAGTAAAACCTTTGACACTGTCTCCCACAGCATTGTCCTGGAGAAAGAGTCTGCTCATGGCTTAGATGAGTGTACCCCTCACTGTATAAAAAATGTCTTGGTCTAAAGAGTGGTGGTGAATGGAGCTAAATCCAGGTGGTAGCCAGCTGTAAATGTTGTCCCCAGGGCTTGGTATTGAGGCCTGTTCTTTTTAGTATCTTGATCAATGACCTGGATGAGGAGATCAGGGATCATATGCACCCTCAGTAAGTTTGCAGATGATACCAGTTTAGGTTGAGCTGGTTCCAAGTTGGGAGGTTCTACAGAGGGATCTGTGGACGCTGGTATGAGATTCAGCAAAACCAAATGCCAGGTCCTGCACTTCAGTCACAACAACCCCCTTCAACGCTACAAACCTGGAGTGGCTGGAGAACTGCTCAGTGGGAAAGGACCTGGGGGTGCAGATTGACAGGGGCTGAGCATGAGCCAGCAGTATGCCCAGGTGGCCAAGAAGGCCAAGGACATCCTGGCCTGCTGCATGAGCAATAGTGTGACCAGCAGGAGAAGTGAAGTGATTGTCCCCTAGTACTGGTGAGGCCTCACCTCAAATATTATAATCAAAATGATTCTATGGTTATATAATAACTACTTTATGTAGCTTGTAGAACTTGTCATGGGCACACAGGAGAGCGAAAGTGTTTAAATCCCTTACAGCAGTCAAAATCACTTTGATTCAAACTTTTTGCAGGAAATGCCAATGAGGAGTTTAATAAGGGGATCACTAGCACTAAATGTAGGAGATGGAAGTCCTGTAGTGCTGTAAAACAAAAGCACAGCAGTCAAGAATAGTTCAGAATAAAAAGTATGGGATGGAAGATGCACAATGTAACTTTACACAAAGTCAAACACGGACTTTACAAAAGGACTAATTGCCCCCTTGCAATCTAAAAACTCAGTACTGGAATTAGAAAAGAAGAAAACTAGACGGGAACATGCTGTTGCTAAGATAAGGCAACAGAAGACCTAGAGTAAGTCAATGTCAATAGGATTAGGGTGAGCGAGATACAAATGCATCATGAGGAAAAGAAATCTTTGTGAGAAAGTCCATTAATGAGAGGAGAAGGGGACTGAAAGCCACATCGTCTGCAGAATTGCTAAGCTGCTCACTTGCAGTCCTGCACATGCACACAGAACAAAATCGCTAAGTTTCAATATCTAGATAGTACTGGTAGTCTTGCAAATGTTAAACAATGGGAAGCAACATGTATAAAAGTAATTGAAGTATGGAATGAGGTACATACCGGTAGGCCTGGACTGCAGGTAACCCCAAGATGTTAAGGGAATTAGCTAATGAATGTGTTACTTCACTTGTTAGGGGGTCTTGAGTGTTGTTGCTGAGATTCTTCCTAAGAAATTATGGTCCTGAGAGACAAACTAGGAATATATCTGTCCAGCTTGTGTAGTTTTGGGCTGCCTGTTTATATTTACATCCAGTGCTCTTGCTGTAGGGCAGGGGAAAACCTGGAAAGAAAGCTAAAGAGAAGGTTGGTATTTCAGGATTGTTGCTATTTCTAACCTTGATATTAAGCATTCTTCTGTGGGGCTTAGGAAAAGTAGGAGGTATTTAAGTTCTAGAGTAGACCTGCTTGAATAAGTCCTTTCTGCACCAGTCATGGAGTATTTTTGCTTTCGTAGTGAATAAAATCTCCCTTTTCTGCACAAAAGTACTCTCTGCTATTTTCTTCTGATTCAGCAGTGTTGAGCAGCAGAATCTTGAAATGCTTAAACAATTATGTGCAGGCATCTAATGTGTGGGTGATGAAACAGTGGCATGATTTACTCACTGGTGGCTAGTTGTCCTCATAATCTGTGAATTGAGAGCAGCTATTTTTGTTAGAGATGCAGCCTAGTTCATACTGACACCTATCATCTGTGTTTGCTGATGGATCACAGGGGTTCCTTGGAGATTGATAAACTCAAATCACTCAGTGATAAACTCAAAGCACAGAACGGAAGGATGAGCCTTTTAGCTTGAGATGCTTGAAATTGGACTGAGTGAGGCACTAGGAAAAGGGCAGTGTGAATTAGACCCTGAGATGCTGAGTAATAGGACCTCATAGGACTTTCCTTTTGTCATGTGCTTCGAACACAGTCTAAAGGAGTAATGACTGTCTGTTCATGACCTGGGGCACCAGTGTCTCCAAAGCTATTAATCAACTGAAAAGGTGTTGTGAGTGCTGGCAGGTCATGATTCCAGCCTGCCTCAGCCGCAGGGCTGCTGCTGTCTGTGCCAGTTTAGTCCTTAAACTCTCCTAAAGCTCAGGATAACAGGGTCTAAGGTCTAAATTCTGCCTGTGTCTGTCCATTGTCTGACCTCAGTTGATCTCAGACACATCCATCGGAGGTAAAACGTTGTCAGGATGCAACTACATTGAAACTTCCAATTGTGTTATAAGTGGAGGATTATGGTTTATTGGATTAGGGATGGTTACCTGGACAATGATGTGCAGATCCCAGGAGTGAGGGGGAAGGGGCAAAAAGTAGACTCTTGGATTGCAGGGAATAATGACTGAATGACTTGTCTGATACAGCCCGCGAGTCATTTGGCTGCCCAGACGGAACTCTTGGTGCAGCAAACAAAGGTTTAAATGAATTTCATGTAAGCAGCCAAGGATCCTGCTTTTCAGAGTGTCTGCAGATACTAAAATGCAGAGATGCCTCTGGGTTGCCATCCATTGACAAGGATGTGCTGTGTGTAGTGCTTCATGTAGCAGGTTCACCCAGCCCTTTTAGAGCTGAAGGCTAAACTTGTTTTTTGTTTTCCCCCTTATCCACATCAAACATCATTAGCCTAAGTAGGCAGCAACTGTCCTTTTTCTCTGGCAACAATTAGGGGAAACAAACTACAGGCTTTCCTAGTAGCCCTGGATTGATTCAATCTGAGTTGTTTTCATCAAATGCTGCAGATTACAGGGGTGGGAATCTGGGTCCAGCCTCGTGGGAGCTGTCCAGTGATTAAAGCAGATCTGTGGTTACAGACTTGGCTGTCCACTAGTACAAAACATGAGGTTCATGGAACATGACGGCACCATAAGAACTTGCCAGACGTTTTTATTTCTGTGATTGCTTCACATTCTTATTCACTTCCCTCTGCAGCTGCCCTGTAAAGTTGGCTGTACCTGTTTGCTTTCTCCCCAGGGTATGATGCATCCATATTAATACTCTGGGAGAGGCACCTGGCCCCTTAACTGTGGGGATCTTCATAAATGGAAAAACCCTCAATTGGCTTTGCAGCATTTTAAACCAAACAGCATGAGTGTAATCTGGAGCTGCAGTAGCTAGTGCAGACATGATTTCAGTTAAGACATTGCTGCCACACTGTTAGTCATCTGGTGACACTGGGTCACAGACAATATCAGATTTTTCTGAAAAAAATCTTTGTTTTTCATAAGGAGAAAAAGGAGGATTCTCTCCCCTTGCTTCCCACCTCCCCTTTTGCATGGAAACACTTGATAACAGCCCTGTGACTCCATGAGGTGTGGTGGTAATATGAGAAATCACTTGGACCACACACGCACACCCCCTTTACAAGAAACAGTGGCCTGCTTAGGCGTTCACACTTGCAGAGGCTGAAACAGCATTAAGTTTAACATCAGCTCCCTTTTTCCTCTTCCCACAGAATAATGCAGCAGCATAGTAGAAAGGTCTAGAACTTTCTTCTGTTTTTGGCATTTGGAACCCAACAGCCCTTTCTCACTTGGGAAGCAATACATTGGTGCTAAAGAGCAAAATGAGGTGTTGATGGCTTGGGGAGCTGGATGACAACAGAAGACAAAAAAGGGGGGATGGGTCTTGCTCTGGTTTCCTGAATCCAATCCAGTGCATTTCAGGAGTGGCCGAGAGTCAGTGCCCTTGGAGTGTTTAGCTGGCCTCCATCCAGTTTCCACCAACGCAGCTGGCACCAACTGGTCCCCTGGTTACTGTTCTCGTTGGCAAGGCCATGTGTTAACTAAGGATACTTGCTTTGCATGTAACTATAGATGGGCTCTCCACAGGCTGCTGCTGGCAGCTCAGTTGTTCTTTTGGCATTATATCACTCTGTATTGTGCTGGAGAAGGTAATTTTTTTATTGGTAAGAAATTGCCTGATGTGCAGCATTTTCACAGGAGCTGGATCTGAAAATTCATCTGAGCAGGTTCATTGCAGACACATGGAGGCAGAAAGGAAGCCAGGTCAGGGCAAAGGGAATCTGTGTGTCAGGACCATGTTAGAGGGTTGAATTTAAGGCAAGGGAGGTGGAAGGACAAAAACAAACTTCAGTAACCTAAAGCAAAGAACAAACCTCTAAATTTGGACTGCAACATTTGCATGAATCTGTCAGTCACACTGAATCACAGCAGCCCTCTTCAGACCTGATCTTGTGTAGCTGAGGTGTCGCCATGATTCCTAGATAGCTGTTTTTCTGAACATGTGTTTTATATCCACTTGTGATTGTTTGCTTTTGCAAGGAAAGTAAATGAAGCTGGAAGGTCTCCCGGGAACTCTTTTTAAGGTCTGCAAATCTTCGAGTAGGCAGAGTCAGGGTTGCCCAACATGGAAACCAACAAGTGCTCTTCATTCTTGCCTGTTGCTCTAGATGGGGGTGCAAAGTGCTGCTGTACCTCAGTTCTCATGCTGACAGGGTGCTCACTGGCAGGTCTTCTCCAGCCTTCAGGCAGCCTCTGAGTGGTCCAGCTGCCTCAACTATGAGCATGTTTACCACAGTGCTGGAGAATTAAACTTTCAACCATCAACAAGTCTCAACAAACAGAGAAAAAACAAACACAAGAGTCTCCAGAGGCCCTTTCAGCTAATGTATGCTGACGTCAGCACATCAAGGGGACCTGCCTCTACTGGCCAGAGGCATGCAGATGCACTGCTGATGTGAGTGGAGACAGAGAGCATGCACCTAAACACTGGGCGGCTGTACTGTGAGCAGTTAATGGGACACTGGTGCAGCAGCTGGTGCTGTTGTGTTTAGAGGTGTGTTATCCAGGCCCTATGATACAGTCTGGTCCTAGAGATCCTTTTAATTTTGTTTTTATTAAGAGTTCTTTACATTTTTAGAGCTCTTAATTGGAAAAGTCAACAGCAGTGTAATCTAATGAACCTTCCGCATGCTACAAGTCCATCTTCCATCCAGCATGGCTCTAACAGCCCCACCTAATGCACACGGAGCTGAACAACTGAAGGCAGCAATTTATCCTATTAGGTCTTTCTCATCAGCACATAGTCTTTGCTTACAAAATGTTGCTTATTGCAAGATCTTGGACCATTTCCATGCTCTCCACCACCCCTCCAGAGAGACATGAGGGAAGCTCCACCATGGGAAACTGGGTAAAAGTTTGAGTAGATAGCAGAGAACAATTCTGCTCTAAGGGAACAAGGAGGAGGCCAAAGGGGATCTAACACATCTGTGACCTTTAGGATAGCAGCTGTGGTGGCATTTCAAGTTGTGTAAACATTGTCCATCTGTAGGTCTTGTGTAACTGTGCCTGAGTACCTAGGAAACATTTTCTTAGCCAAGATCTCAGATCTAGCGACACTGAAGTAGCAGAGATTGCGGTTGACATCATGTGTTTACACTAATGAAGTCAGGAAGACTCAAACCATCTGAATGACCTTCCTGAGCTAAGCTGGCAGGCAGAGTGACAGCAAGCCAAAGCCACTTGTTAGGCAGCAGCCAGAATGCATAAAAAGGGATCATTGTTTTGTTTTGCTTTGTTCTGGCCACAGCGTAAGGGTCATCACAATACCTAGGACTCGCAGCAGTTAAAGTAGCGCTGATGGTTTTGCCCTTCTCTTGTTCCTCCAGGATGTCCTGCTGCTGAGTCAGTTCATCCGTTCTGATGGAGGGATGCTGCCACGGAGGATCACTGGCCTCTGTTTGGAAGAGCACAAGAAGATTGCTGTGTGTGTGCAGATGGCTCACCGTGCAGGTACCTGAGACAACCCTTTCCACAAGGGTACCCCTGTAACTCCTTGAGAGGGATCTCCTGCCCAACTGATGTAGCTCAGTGCAGTGTCATTGTCCAGTCACCCAGTAAACTGGTCCAACTGCTTGATGATGGACAGAGACTACTTGTTTTGCTTTCTTACGTGTCTCAACTCCTGCCTCAGCAGTAGACATTTATCCTGGTTCGTGAGCTTACCACAGCAGAAAGAACTGGGAAGTGGCTCAGTCTCTTGTAACTAATGATTAAATACCAGCTTCTGAAATTACTTAATTCAGCATAAGCTTGACAGGGTAGCTTTAGTAATGTGCAAACCTGTCTGCCATCTGCTATGTGAAAGCTGTTTTGCCCTGTGAGGGACCCAGGATTGTGCTGATCTTCATGCCTGGTACCTGAGTTGTATCCAACTGAGAATTTTAATAGTGAGATTTTCACCATCATAAAGTCTCTTTGAGCCAACATGACTGTGTCTGGTGTGTATGTCCTCTCTATGCCCATTAGAACATTCTAGCTTCTCTTTGTCTGGGGTGCAGGTTTGGTAATGACTAAAAGTATCCTTTCTACTGGAATTTTTGCTGTGCTATTCCAGTGTTCTCCAGCTTAAGAGGTGTGAGGTAACTTACAGATACTCTAGAGAGAAGGATGCACTGCAAAATATTATCATGCCTTTCTGTTTCAGGTTTGTTGCCAAACCACAGGCCTCGGCTTCCTGAAGGGCATATTAGCAAGAAACCCAAGCTCAACAGGTGAGTAGTCTTGTCTTTTGGAAGAGGAAATGCAGTTCCATATAACTGGGTAAAATGTGCCTTGGGCAGCAGGGCTTGTAAAGAACACTCAGCATTTCAGAGGAGGAGGATGTGGCACAATACTAGCTTGTTAGTCTTTTAAGGACAGACCATATTTCATTCAAAGCATTTATCCACACAGAATTACAGCTGCCACATGTGTTAGAGTCTGCCATTCCTCCCTCAGCTGCTGGTCCCTCCTCATTGCTAACACTCTATAGGGCAATCACGAGGATCATAAAGGACGCCCCAAAGGTAGAGTCACAGTGTCACAGAGTAGTTGAGGTCAGAAGGGGCCTGTGGAGATAATTGAGTCCAAGTCCACTGCTCAAGCAAGGTCATCTAGAGCTGTTTACCCATGACCAGTCAGGTTTGGAGTATCTCCAAGGATGAACCTTGCAGTTTCTCTGAGCAGCTTGTTCCAGAGGATCACCCTTCTAGTGAAAAGGTGTTTTTACCATTCAGGCAGAATTTTTTTCTTTTAGTTTGTACCTGTTGCCTCTTGGCCTGTCATTGGGCACCACTGGGATGAGCCTGGCTCTGCTTTTTTTCACACCTTCCCTTCAAGTATTTCTAAACATTGGTGAGACCAGCCTAGAACAGTCTTTTCTCCAGGCTGGTCAGGCCATTCTCTCTTAGACACCAACAGCAGGAAGGTGCTCAGGAGGAGTACCAGCAGTGAATGGGAGGCTGAGTAGGCAGCAGAAGCCCATCACAAGCCTGTTCCACTCTGTCCCATCCGCATTTCCCCCAGTCAGCAACTCACCCTCCACCTGCCCTTCCTATACAGTGGGATCTCTTCCCCCTCCCTGGCCTGAGAGGCTTTTATTTGGTGAAGTGAAATCCTTCCAGTGCTGTGCTGGGCACTCTTGAGGTGCTAATCGCCTGTTCATGACCTTGCACTCTGTTTCCATGGGGATGGCAGAGTGGTTTATGAACTTCAAGCTAGCCGGGATGGGGTTACCAGAGGCCGTGCTGGGGACTACTGGAGACTCCTGCATTTCAGGCCTGACTCTCTGCAGGGAAGATTTGTTGCAAACTCTTGGGAATGTTCTTGGATACTGGTAGGCTGGTTACTGGGTATCAGCAAGGATCAAGTTAAAGGACTCTATACCTCATGCAGCTCTGTAACCATCAGGTGTTTCAACTCTGAACATTTCTTTCCTGTGTCTTACAGGTCTTTGGGGTTGCTTAGTAGCTGTGTCTACCTAGCAGCTGTGGGGTGGAGCATGGTATCTAGTTAACATTCACACACACCCCTGCAGAGCGGGTTGAAACAGGAAATGGTAAATCCTGTATCCTGCTGGAATCACACCAGGGCTCCAGATCTAATCATAGAATGTCAGGGATTGGAAGGAACCTCTGGAGATCATCTAGTCCAACCCACCTTTCAAAGCAGGATCACCTTGGCCAAGTCACATAGGGCTGTGTCCAAGCGGGTCTGGAAAGTCTCTAGAGAAGGAGATTCCACAACCTTTCTTGACAGCCTGTGCCAGGGCTCTGTCAACCTCACAGGAAAGAAGTTTCTCCTGGTGTTAAGATGGAACCTCCTGTGCTCCAACTTGTACCCATTGCCAAGTTGTCATATTGTCACATGGTACCACTGAAAAGAGACTGGCCCCTTCTTCTCAGATATAATAAGAGCCCGGTTCTCACTAGAGAATAAACAGCCCCAGTTCTCTCAGCCTTTTCTCATAGGACAGATGTTCATGTCTCTTTAACCATCCTTGTAGCCCTGTGTTGATCTCTCTCCAGCAGACTGACACTTATAAATTCCACTGACTTCCAGTGAGATTGGATACCTCTGGATATGTTCTACATGCAGTAGGTGTGATACACCTCTGAAATTCGAAAATGTGGAGATTAGTATCCAGGCCCTCCCTATAGCACTGCTTGAACCTCCCTATACCACCCTTGGTTTTCTCTTCCCAGCAAATGAATGTAGCAGGCAGGGTAGAAGCAGAGTGTAGAAAAAGAGAGCAAAGCTGTTGCTGAAGATATTGAACAGGTTTGAAACAAGCTTTGGAGTCTGGATGGAGACAAGAGAATGACATCAAGAAATCAGATTGGAAGTTTTACTTGAGTTAAGGTAGCTGACCCCTCACAATGCTGTTTTCTCAGCCTTCTGAAAAGGAAGAGGTCTCCATGTCAAAAGTCTTGACAGGAGTCAAGAGGACAGGACCAAGAGGAAAACCTAGGATAATCTCAGGTACAGATTCCACTCAAAGCACCTGAGACTGAAGGAGATCCATTGTGGGGAGTACAGCACTATTACCCTAATACAGACCAGAGCGTTCACATACTGTGAATTCACTAGGTCTGTGTAGACCCAGAGCAGTGACACCTGCCTGGCTGAAGTGTGGCAGATCCCTTCATTGGGATGAGCAACTCCTTTCATTTCTCTCCACATTTGCAAAGTTCTGGTTGCTGCTCCCTTTGGCCAGGCTTCTTCCAAGATTGTGTCAATACTTTTGAGAGCAGCTTCACCTGGTGCCAGAAGGAGGACAAACTAGTGTGATGAAAACTGCTTTGTTACTGCTTTGTCTCCAAGGCAACCTAGAAGTCAGCTGTGTAGAGGAATCCTATGGCTCCTAGGCAGAGGGGCTAGGGAAGTACAGAAAGAAGGGCTGTTAATGTGTGCTTCTGAGGGCACTCCATAGCCCCATCCTGCTTCTGCCACTAAATGCAAGAGGAAGTGCAGAAGGTTTTGGGAAGTAGTGGCCTGCAGATCCCACCTTGATCTTGGTCATCCAGCTGTCTAGCCACAGTATGGGATCACACATCCCAGATCATAGGATCATAGGATGTTAGGGGTTGGAAGGGACCCAAGAGATCATCGAGTCCAACCCCCCTGCC
>JAOXOE010000256.1:25351933-25474199 GCA_028565055.1 Phoeniculus purpureus
CGCCCGGCCCCCACCGCCGCCGCCGAGCGGTCCGAGCTCCACAGCGGCGCCTGTTCGCGGCCCCTCACCCCACACCGGTCCGCGCAGGACCCGCGCCGAGCTCACTTGGTTCCGCGCTCGCACACCAAACTTTGCGCGGAAAGTTTCAATGCATCTCCCGGGCTGCGGCCCCGCTCCTGGCGCTGCCTCTCCCGGCCCCGGCAACGAGCGGGCTGCTCCCGCTGCTGCCGCTCGGCCCGACTCCCTCTCTCGGGGCTGCTGATGGTGGCGGAGGGGACGAGCAGAGCGTTTTCCTCCTGCCCTCTCTCTCAGTCTCTATCTTTTTTCTCTGTCCGCCGCTTAAAAGAATAATAAATCAGAACAGCAGTATTAAAAAAAAATCCAAACTGGGAGGGAACTGAGGCGGAGGGAGGCTCCGCGGGAAAGGGCGGAAAAAAAAATGAAAAAAAATCCCAGCGGATCTAAGTACAAGGTGGGGGAAATAAATTAAGCGAGAGAATGAAGCCAGCAGACGAGCCCACAGCAGGTCCCGGTGCCCGGGCAGCGCTGCTCCTGCGGCGCGCTGTCCCCCGCTGGCGCGGTCTGCGCTCCTGCCCCGGCGCGGCCCCGCTCCGCGCTCTCCTGCGGCGGCTCCGCGCAGCGTCTGCCCGCCGCCTGCTCTCCGCCGCTCTGCAACTGCTCGGTGCGGCGGTGGGGAGAGACGCTCCGGCGAAGTCCCACCCCTGCCGGGCGGTTCCCCTCCCTTCTCCCCTCCCTCTCGGTTTTCGCGCTGAGCGAAAAGGCAATAGAGGTGCGCGGCCCCCGCCGCCGACCGCCCTCCGCGGGACCGCAGCGCCCCGCGGGTCGCTCCCCCCCGCAGCCCGCACTGCCTTCGCCCTTCCGCCGCACCAGCCGCGCTCCCGCCACCTTTTTTGTCCCGCCGTGCGGGATGCGCCTTCGGGTCCAAATGCACCTCGCCCGTGGGAATTGCTCCAAAGTCCAGCAGAGACGATTTGGGGGGAGGGGGCAACAGGGAGCAAATTGTGATCACAGTCATCTCCTCCCCCCAGCACATTGCTACCCCCCCACCTCCCCAACTCCTTTGCTTGTCAGATACAGGGATTTTTTTTTTTTTAGGACCTCTGTGCTCAAGCGTCGGGGGACGAATACGGGGGTGTCATCCTCAGTTGGGTGGTTTCTTTATACTCAGTGCCAACTCGCTTGCCTCGGGGTAAGGGAGCTGCCTGCACTGGCCGAGCTCTGCCCCAGGGTGCAGAGGGGTGTCGTGCTGAAGGAGCGAAGATTTGCCAGGCAAACCCTACCTCGCTTGCTGTGACAGTATTTGAAGGGCAGACAGGCAGCTTTGTCTCCCTGGGGGTGCCTGGCCGAGCCCCTCTGCTCCTGACACCCGTAGCATTCCCTCAGGTGGGAGATACAGTGACAACACCCACGTGTCAACGTACGAAAACCCTCTCCTGCCACCATCCTTCAAGGATCTTGTGTGGTGGATGGAGTGCGAGTCCAGACTGGCAGGTTCCTGGGGCTCACCGCGGTCTGGAGGAGGAAGGGGGAAAGCCACCGAGGAAAGAAAAGGCTGGATTCATCACTGGAAAGCAGGTATCCAGTGTGTGCCGCTGATCCCTGCGGATACAGGCAGAGCATCGGCTCTATAGAGGCACCTGCTGGCTGAGGGTAACACACGAAGCGAAGCCACACAAAAATAAATCTCTGCTCTCAGTAGATCTGACCTGTCCTTCCCTTTGTTTATGGCTTTAAGATTTTGGGTCACCTCTCGGTGCAGCCTATGAGGATGCAGCCTGGGTCACAGCGATCCCGAGCAAGGCTGCAGCAGACGCGACAGGTCTGTCTGAGCTAGGAGGAACTGCCAGCCCTCCGCCAGCCCCTCTGCTGCCCCTGTCGTGGAGCCACAGTCCCCACCCCTGGTGCTCCGGCCTTCTTTCTGGGGATGAGGGGAGAAATCAAGCCTAGACGAGAAATAAACCCCTTTCCCCCCAGGGATCAATGTTTATACAGCAGAGCGATAGGTGTTGTTCAAACATCGCAACATAATCCCTTTTTCTTTGCTCCCACCTGAATTTATATTTTTAAATAAATTTTTGCAGAGGGTTTCTGAAGAAACAAATACCCAGCCAGAAGAACAGGAGTTTCCCATATTTAGAAGGCAGCTGCCAAAAATGTCCTCCAAGAGATAGGCTGGCTTGGAGCCCCACCCTGAGAAAAAGAGTGTTTCCCTGACTGAAGGTAAAGCCAGCTTAAAGTTCCTGGGGGCAGGCGTTGCTTCTGACTCTGGAACAGCTCGCTCCAAGCAGCTCTCTCCGTATGCCAGGCCTCTGTGCTGCGGGTCAGCAGCAACTCACTGGGTACTTTTTCCTCTTTGTTTGGTAGAAGGTCCTCCAGTGCCTTTTCCCCTTGTGCTAGGTGAATCTTTCATGAATCGTGGTGGCTCTACTGCCAATACTTAATTGTATTACTTTTATTTAATAATGAATTTTATCAGTGTGCCTCTGGAGGGATGAAATCCCCCTGGCTGCTGAGCTGCTTGAAGTCCCACACCCAAAAAGATTCCATCCACGAGTGGCAAGGGGTAGCCATATCCCCTTAAAGCTACAGTGTACTGTAAATAATGTACAGAACCCAGCTCTAAAATTACCACTACAGGACTGCTTGTCTCATCTTACACTTCACCGGGATCCTGTGATCTTCCCACCTGCCAACATCCCGTTACCAGGAGAGCAGTGTATGTGAAGCAAATGGTCATGTACTTGCTTGAACCCTGGTGCCAGCCAGCCACTCACGTGCCTCCCACATTAATGTTACCCCATAATACATACAGACTGTGCCACTGCGGGGTTCATGCTTAGCACCACTCGCCGAAAAGGCAAACCCACGTACACACCAGCAATGCTCCTCTCCTGGCCTTGTCGTCTTCCCCGTGTTGGCTGGCTCCTGAGACAGAAAGAAGCCCGGCATCACCGGGAAGGGGTTTAAATATGGGCTACCTAAATGCACAAGCTCTGTGTTTAGGCTCTTAAGGGAAGACACATGATTTGCAAAGAAACGGGCTGATGACTTATTTGGAGCTGAGAACTTTTAAGAACCCAACCATAATTTAGGACTTCATCTTGCAGATTGAATTCAGTGGAAGCTCTGGCACTGACTTCAAAGGGCACAAGATCAAACCCTTATTTAGGGGCTCAGACCACAAAATTAGGAGCCTAAATTTAGGCACCCACTTTTTAATACCTTGACCCACGTTAGCGATGACCTGAAAAGGGAGGAAGGTCAATAACTTCACCGCCTCACCTAAAAGAACCTGCGTCTGACAAGGGGGAAAAGCAGGAAGCATATTCTCCACACTCCATGGCTTTTTTTTAATCCTCTCTCCCAGATCCCCAAAATAACAGTGAGAGTGGTGTCAATGAAGGAGCTCAGGGCCACTTTGAAACTGGAACAGGAAATGCGAGAAACGTGGACGCTGAAAAAACAAATGAAACAGCGCAGTATTTTCTTAGAATTCCATCTTGTGGGCAAGTCTGGGGGGAATCTGGATTTGGATAATCTAAATTAGGAGAGAAGTCAGGGAAACAAAGAGTAATTTAAAACGGGTTAGTGCCAGAGCTATTTCTTAACACGCAGCTCACTCTGATTTCAAATATAGTCCCTAAGCGCTGGGCCTGAAGAAAAGCACAAGGAAAACCAATGTCTTGTTCCATCTTTCCAGCAGACACAGACAAAGGCTGGACTGGAGCGAGCGCTGGGAGAAGCAGCCAGGTGAATGGATCCAGACAGTCCTGAGGTGCTTCAGGTGCTTCCTTCCCGGTTAAGAAATTACAGGACACAACATGCAGTAACTGGGTTACGGCCAAGTCGGCTGCAGCGTGGTCACAGGACAGTGAATCAACGATACTTACTATTGAGATTATTTCTGTGTCAGTTGCACTAGCAGGGAAGAGAGCAGCGGTGGGTATAACAAAAGGTCGCTTCTTCGAGATGCTTTGACAACGCTCCCTCTGCTGTGGCACAGACAGAATACAAGCAGCGGGTAAGGGCAGCGCTAGGCTGGTGTTTGCGAGCATTAGAGATGCCCATGCACCACCCACTGGCAGCTTCAGTTGCCTCTGTCCCTCAGGAGTTTGTCCAAAGATCTTCGGCTCCTGGAAGGAGAGAAAAATGCTCAGGAACGTGCACACCGTCATCGTCTGAGTTGGTTATGTGTGGGTGCTCCTCCCACAGACAGTAAGTATAGCAGGTTCTGAGGAGTTAGTCCCCTTTCCTCACTCCCCACCTCTGATTTCCTGCCTCACCCAGGATCTGACCCTTTTGCAGCAAGCAGAGACAAGTAAGTGGAGGTAACAGGACAGGTCCTCGGCCATCAGCAGAAATTGTTTTAGTATCTACAGAGAGATCAAGAGACTCAAACAGCTTTTTTCCTGCTGGAACTACATGGCAGCCGAAGGGTACAGACATCTTGACCCTGACTTACATGTCCTCAGCTAACAGAGCTGGTAGGAATCTGCACACATGGTGTATATAGTGCTTCACCTTACACTTACATCAGAATCCCCAGAGAAGTGTCTGATGGGGGGCCTTCTGTATTAAATCATTTTCTGGAGAGGGGAATTCGTTTGGGATCATTTATTCTCATTTGTCCTGGAGCTCATACCTTACACTCTGAGCATAGGGAGTGGGTGTTATTCATGGCTATGGGTCTAAGGACCACAGGCTAATTTCTGAAGCTCTGTTTTGTTGTTTGAGGTCAATCACTTGAAGTTTGCCCCAGGTGCTGGACACATGTTGCCTGTTGCAGGAGGTATTGACTTGGTCTCAGATTTCAGCATTTTGGTAACTACCAAACAAATACAAAACTAAACTCAAGCATCCCCATCCTTCCGCAAATCGAGCGGCCACCAGCAATATCGCTTGAGCAATTACTAAACCGATGCAACACTCGAACCAGAACCACGCAAATGACGCATCGAATGAGCACGGTGGCAGGGATGCAGCAGCTGGACAGTCAGCACATGCAGTCCCCTCCAAAGTGGAACTTCAGTCCAGGGGAACACACAGAGTGTCTATTCTGTGTGCCATGGGCCACAAAGCACCTCCCAGCACCTCCCACCATGCTCAAGAGCTGTAGCAAAGGCCAAATACCACAACCATAACATGCCACAGAACGAGAGAGGAGCACAGGCCTCCTCTAAGCCCTGGCAGCGGCAGGCTGTGGTTTGCACCGGTGCCCCCTGGTCATCAGCACCTTCTTGTCAGCACAAAAAGGAAGGCAGCAAACCCCAGCTGGTGCTGTCTATGTGACCAGAGAAAACCTCGTCTCTGACAGTTAGATCTGACATTGGGGACACAGGGACAGGGTCATGGACAAGCCTCATCACAAAGCATGTCTGTTCTCTGTCCATTCTCTCACCGGTGCTCCCCTTGAGGGAACAAGCTGTGACAGAAACCCAGGAGCCGCCGCCTTCTCCTTCAAAGCCAAGAGAAACCCTTCCTGCCTTCTTTCAGGAAGTGTGGGATTACTGCCACATGGGCATGGTGCCAACAGGCACTGACCCAACCTCCTCTCACATCTTCTTGGTGAGACTCAAGATCTAAGAGTTATAACTTCCATAGGGTGAAAAGCTGGGGAGCAGCAACCAGCTAAGCACTTGCGGTTTCCCATCCCAGGGCATGAAATAAATATGCCCCAAATACTGCCTGTGCTTCTTCCCCAGTGGTTAAGGTCTGAGGTAGAGAAACTCCCCATCTCCAACCACCACTTCCTCACAGGTGACTCTTGACCTCCTTACACCCTTTCCTCCTCCCACTTGCTTTCCCACAAGTAACTCGTGATCATCCCAACCTCACTTCCACGAATGACCTGGGGCCCCACCCCTGCAGGAAATCCTTCCCACCCAACTGTGCAGACTACGAACCCCCACCAAAGGATGCTCCAGTCAAATCTGCGACTGGTTGCCAGTTAACTCTTTTCATACTCATGCTAGATATGATCTGACATGTAAACCACAGCCCATAGGTAGAGTTGTAAAGTTCCACCTCAGAACGATGCTAATATCTGGCCCTACACTCCAAAAACATCCTTTTTTTTTTTTTTTAATGTATAACAGACATTGTTTTGGATAAATGGAAACCTGATAACTCTTTTGAATCACCGTTTACACAAGGTAGTATTTCAGTTCTGTCAGGACCTTAAGCAGAGCACACTGAATACAGTCCAGTGAGCAATTGCATGAGAGCACGTTGGGTTGCTCAAAGCAGGGGAGTTTTCTTAAATTCCTTCTGTCTCTGGACTTTTCAGATGCCCACACACCTTGGTGGCTGCCTGCCCAAAGCCACACCTTCACACACCAAACAAGAGAGAAAGAAAAAGGCTGGGCATTATTCCAACTAATAAAAGATCAAAACAAGGGCAAATAGGCTGCTAGAAGGTTCATACATTCTCCAGCTCTCTCTCCTGGGGGTGTTCTTCTCCACTCAGAAACTGAAATGCAGCCCGTACAGTACTTCTTGAGAACAGAATTGGAGAGGAAGCCTTCCTCATCCTTGGCCAAGCTCATCAGCCTCCTCCTTGCTCATTATAGTTTCCCAAATCCCTTTTTTCCTTTCAGCATTTCGAAACAGAATTCTTAGAGCAAATCCTGGAGGAAGGAACTTTGGTCCAAACAGCTTCAGCTTGAGACAACAGTAGAGTCAGTTCTGGGAAAACTTCATCTACTTGACTAGAACAAAACGTAGCCAAGGCTTAAGATGCCTGAGATGCCAGCAATGCCCCTTTTCTTACCATATTCATAAATGAAATTACTTTTGAAGATTACTGGCAAAATCGGAACCGGGTGATAGGTTTTCTGATGTCATCAATTCACAGAAAGGTCAATATGAAAAACCCAGATGATTTAAAAGGAAAACTGTGGGGGTAGCTACTCATTCAACTGCCATCCATCAACAAAACTAAAGTTCAAACATATGATCAGTTTCATCATTTCCAGCTTATTTTCTGCTCATCTGAAAATAAGTGGGTTTTATCTGGGTCTAAGCTATAGGTCAAAGGGCTTAGCTTCTGACATCTAGAGTTAGAGAGAGAAGTCGCTTTGCCATAGTGCCTGTACTCCCATGTAAGTTGTTTTTATCCCCAAGGAGCAACATTAACCCTTCCAAAGGACAAGGGGAAGAGGAAGGCAGGTGAGTTTGCAAATCAGTAGCGATAGCAAATCATTATTATCTCTATCTTGGTAGCAAAAAATCTCAAGCAGGTTTACCCCATCCTCTTCATGAGTTATGTTGTGGGTGAACTAACACATTATCTACTCACCTCCTGCCCATCTGTGTTATGTTGTTGGAGCGAGTCCAGAAGAGGCCACGAAAATGCTCAGAAGACTGGAGCACTGCTCTTATGACGACAGGCTGAGAGAGTTAGGGTTGTTCAGCCCGGAGAGAAGAAGATTCTGGGAGGACCTTATTGTGACCTTCCAACACCTGAAAAGGGCTGTTCCCAAAGAGAGGGAACGATAGGAGGAGGGGTCATGGTTTGAAGCTGGAAAAGGGCAGATTGAGGCTGGACATGAGGAAAAAGTACTTGAATCTGAGGGGGGTGGTCCCTGAAACAGGCTGCCTAGAGAGGTGGTGGAGGCCCTGTTGCTGGAGCCCTTCCAGGTCAGGCTGGATGGGGCTCTCAGCAATATGTTCTAGTGAGAGATGGTCCTGTTTGTTGTAGAGGGTTGAACTAGATGCTCTTTGGAGGTCCCTTCCAACCCAACACATCCTTACTCAAAAACCCCTTGCTATGAAGTACCTAGCAGATTGTTTTCCCTGAAAATGAGCCATAAAAATACTGTTATAGCAACACATTTATACTTGAATAGCCCATGCCCAGAGCCAACCAGTTTGCGAATACAAGAAAAGCAGGCTGAACTGGAACAAAGCTTCCCTCCCTCACTCTTCAGAAAAAACAGCACGCATTTCTTTCCATTGTCTTTTCCCATTTACCCTCCAAAAGTCCCAAAACACTCTCTCTATCCTGGACTAAATGCTCAAACACCTTCACTTTTTAACATTTGCAACGCGAAGCTTGGATGAAAAAAGCCCCTCCTGCCCATTTAAAACACCTCTGTACCACAGCTGGAGCTCTGTGCCATTCATTTCAGGGGGTGCTGTACGTTTTCCAGTCACCCTGTGCACTGCTGTGCTGGGGCCCCAGGACACGCTTGACACCAGGACACACCAGCTATGCTTTGAGGCAACATCCCAAGTACGTGTCACTGGCTGGGGACCAACGCTGTCAGCAAACCAGCTTTTGCTTCACTCAACATCAGCCCACTTAGGTGAAATAACGTGAGCTGAAGCCTGTTTTCAGAGAAAATGATTGCATAACCCAGCATTATCTGTGAAAATGATTAAGTAAACAAAGCCAAGCAGCAATCTCAGTGCAAGAATACGTGTGTTTCATGCAGCACCTTGCCTGGCCTGGCCAGCCCCAATCTGGAGAGCAGCAGGGCCACCTCTGACACTGTCTCCCTTGCACACTGACCCATTTTGCTTCATTTCATTTGGGCAGCTCGATCCTTTGCTACACTTGGTGAAGAGACCCTGTGATGGCAAGTGGCTCCAGCTGCAATACTCAGTGGAAGCAGCCCTTGTGATTTATCTGGACTTTTCTTCTAGAAAGGAAGGTGGTTCTGCAGGCTTTGAAAGTAAGAGATGACTTCCAGAACAGAAATACTTTATTTGTTTTGTATTTCAGTTCTTTCTTCACTAATGAACATCTGCTGTGTGTGTACCTTTGGGTCTGCCCTGCCCTGCACTGGGAAAACGTCTGGGCACGTGAGGCTGGGCTAGACAGACCGTGCACAGTGAGGAGATGATGCAGAGGATGCTAGAGGAGGTGCTGCTCTGCAGCTTTTCAGCCAAGGGATCATGCCTGGAGAATTCCATGGGAAAAGGACAACTCATCGACTCACAATGGAACAGAGCACCTGCATATACTAGAGACAGTAAGAAGCCCAAGGGCTACCATTCCAGAGAATAAAGTGGTAGCCAGTGGAGTTGTCTTCTTTAATAACATTCATCCTTGAGCCAGGTGCAGACTGGCCTAACTGCTGCACAGTATTCTGTGGTGCAGAGCACTGAGGCTGGTGGCTCATGCTAGGTTTCAGTCAAAAGCACTTCCCTTTCATCATGCTCTGCACTGAACACAATGGGAATGGGACTGAGCATAATGCTCTGAGAATGGAGGAGCTGCACCAGGCAGTGCCAGTTTAATCTGGTCAAAAGTTTGGTGCAGTAGGATGAGTCAAGACTCATTAAACAGCTGCTGAAGTTACCTGAAATGGCTGATTTTCCTCTGACAGAGGACTGTGTCCACTAACTGTTCTCCCAGACAAGGACGATCACACTGACTTTTCCCTTCTAGCATCCCACCTATGTGTATCTGGCCACACAACAGAACAAAAGGCTGTCATGGGGTCACCACTAAGGCCACAGTGCAGGAGCAATCTCCTCACCAGCCATGGCTAAGTAGCAGAAACCAAACACAAAGTGGGACATGGGCTGTGTGTCGGCAGGTCCTTGCATGCTGGTGGACAACAGTCAGCTGGAAGTGCCCAAGAGCTGGAGCCATTCAGCACAGCAGCTCTGTGCCTTCTTGCAGAACATGACCTGTTCTCTGTCACTGCAGACTCCTTGGGGACAGTCACCTGCTGGCAAATGGGAAAAAATTATCTGGGGCTATTTACTGCTAGCTGCTCCTAACCTTGAAGGCACCGAAGAACGTCCAACCACGGAGTCCCACAGTGACTAGTTGCGTATTTTACTCTGACCAGCACCAGGAGTGCCTTGACTAATGTGGCAGGTGATCTCACAACAGCCAGCATATGTCTGCAGGCAGAACGGAGGCAGAGTGGAGCAGAATGGTCAGGGTGGACCTTCCAAACCACTTTCCTTTGGTGGAAACTCATGCCCTATTGGTATTCTGTGCTACATAAGGCTACGAACTACAGAACTGAAAAAGCATTATTGATTAGTTCAAACGAGCATGACTCAATGTGATTTGTTACGAGCAAACAGAATAAAGTCCAAACTGCCAATGTACAAACCTGGAGCTTTAAAAGGGCCAGTTTCCAAAGCCGAAAACAATTCAGATGTGAGCTAAATAGGCTGGGAGAGAAATGCAAACAGAAGAAATGGAATAGTTGGGAAACTGAATATTTTTATTGGTGCTGAAATATTGAAATTGAGAAAGAAGCTGGGTTTGGAGGGAAAGTAAAGCAGCTGCAGTAATTAAAGATGTAGCTGTTGGTCTCTCTCTCTGGTTCTATTTGTATGTGGATATGAGGGGGAGAGAGAGAAGCTGGTAGTAATCATTCACGTGCCTGAGCATTTAATTGATTGCAACTGCAGGAAATTGATAGGGGCAGCAAAAGGACAGGAAGACACTAATGGGCAGGAGGTTTAAGGACAGTAAGATATTTTTTTAAGCAGAACGAAAACAAAGGACATAATAAGCCAATTCTAGTCCATTTCTACATAGAAATAGTGATGAAACAATTATCGAGTAATGATACAGAGAACAGTTCTAGCCAACAAATCTGACTGTTGTAGACATTGGGCAGTGATGACACAGCTTTCTTCTCCACAAGGGGCTATGGAGTTGTTAGAAAATTGAATAAAGTGTACGAAACCTGAGAGCAGAACTTTAGATTGACCACACAATAAAACCCCTGCAGAGCACTAAAAAGAGCTGGCAGAAAAAGACTCTGAGGGGCTTCAGGAAGTTTTGGAAAACAGGCTTCACAGGCTAGAAACAAGATGGAATTGTACGAGTGTTAGAGTGAGAAAGTAAAGAAGGTCGTGTAACACTGCAGAAGACATGTGGTGCTATCCTGAAGGCTGGAGTAGACTTCAATTCTTGAGCTTTTCAGCTAGAAAGAATGAATGAATGAAAGGGAACAGCATCATGCATCTCAGTGAGCTTAGAGACACAGAAAAGGGATCGAGTCAGAATAACACCAGCTTTTACCAGTGAGAGGACAGGTTTCCCTGATGGAGGTAAAAGTGTTGATGTCATTTACTTGGACTTCTTCAGGCCATTTTAGTCCATGATGTAGGATGATACAAAATCAGCAGGGATCTTCTTACATGGATTCAATCTGGCTAACTAGCTTGTCTCAGGAAACGGTACTGTATGTGAAGAATCATGATTTGACGGGTGGTGCTTTTGGCCCAGCTGCTTCAAATCCAACTTCGAAATGATTCCTATTGAGGTCTGAAGATGGCACAAAGATAGAAGTATTAAGTACTGTAGAGAAGATGTCTTTGGTGTAGAACAATACAGATTGCCAGGGCTTGTGCATTGCTTGATGCATTTTAATGCAGAAATGTGTGACTCACAGCTGTGGAAGGAAGCAGGAGACCTCCTACCAAAAGGAAATTTCTACCCAAGCAAGACAGAAATCTGGAGAGCGCTTGGAGGTTGTGGAAGTATCTGCCAGGGTGAAATATGGTGTCACGGGTAACAAGAGCCTGGGCTGTTAAACAGGAAATATTAAGCGGGAAAAGGGAAACTATATTATCCCAGCATTTACCACTAAGACAACTGCTGCTGGGATCACTGCATGGGCAGGGAGAAGTTGGGAAGTTGCTGAGAAGAGCCAGAGGATGACTGCAGCACTGGAAAAGATGCCATGGAGTAGAGCTGCCAGGATACAGCCTGTTCATTGGATGAAACAGAAGGTCATGGGTGATTTGGTCATGGTAAGTAAGAGCCTTACACTGGAGACAGCAGTCCAATAACAAACACTTCTCTTTGGTTTAGCAGTTACAAACATTAAAGAGCCAATGGGGGGAAATGACGCCAGGCAGTCTTGGAGATGAAAAATGAGGCGAAAATACAACTAAGGAAAAATGACATGAAGCTCTGCTGTACGTTTTGAAAACTGGAAATCTTTCTATTGCTTAATTTCTAGAACAGAGCTCTCATATTTCTCCTTAATTCAAACAGGGGTGAAGTCAGTAAGATTCTTTGGCTGGTGTTAGACAGATCAGATGAGATGGTCACCACAGTCCTTTATGCTTCTTAATCTGTTACAAAAGTTGATGGATTCAGTAGGTATATGTGGTGGGTTCAAGACTACAATTAAAAAAAGAAAGGGAAAGAAAAAGCAACTAGGTCTTGATGAGATCTCAGATAGAATTTGCCAGACAACGAGTAGCTTAGGGAAAATGAAAGGGGTTTTGTTAAACCTATAACTATACACAGAAAGAAGAAAAAGGTTAAGTTAGTGCATACAAACCAGAAACTCCATCACAAATGCCATCACATAGTCTGAGAAAAATACATGAGAGATTACTACCATACTGGTCTTTGGCTTTTTCCATTAGGGGCCTGGGGAAAGCATGTCAGTCAAGCAGAGAGGGGTACAACCACCCTATCTTCTATTCGTTCTGACAGACTTGCTAGGTCCCCTATGAGTCGTGCACCCTGGTCTGCAGACGCCAAACCCTAAGCCATTCCAGACTGGCAAACTCTTCAATTCTTCAGCATAGCTTGTGCAGCAAAATGCTGATCGGACAGGCCTGAATCTCAGAGCCTGAACTGCATCCCTCGATGCAGGAGACATGCCTTTTAAAAAGAACCCAGTCTCTTTTCTTGCCCAAGGTTTAAGATTCTTGAGTCCTTTTGCTTCTTTCAGAACAGACAGTTCAGCTAAGCACAAAGAAATTCTCAGATGCCTCTCCCGAGGCTTCTTCTCTCCCCAGTACCCGAGCATCCCCAGCTTTTCTCAGTGGCAGAAATTACAGTTTCTCTTCTTGCTGATCAGTGGCTCCAGGATGGTGGTGGTTGCTGCATGGCCAGCCACATGGTAAGCACAAGATGGCTGGTCAGCAATGGCCTCCCCCATGCCACGAATATGGCTGAGAGTTCCATTCTCTCTGTCTCTCTCCTGCTTCAGTTACAGGGGAAAGGGGAGTATTTTTCAGCTCATCACTCTGGGCTGCTTCATGCAGGGAGCAATCAGCACTAAATTCTTGCTTCTCGGCCCACTGTTCCAACTTGGAGGGTGGGGCTGGGGCCGGGGTGGGTCCTGCTTCTCAGCCTGCTGTTCCAGCTCGCGGTTGGGGCTGCACCAGGTCCTGATTCTTGGCTCACCATTCCAGCTCAGGGCCGGAGCCAGGCCAGGTCCTGCTTCGAGGTAGTGATTCCCTTCCAGACAACTTCTTTTCCTTCTTCACCTTGTAGCCAGGCGCGGCAGTTTGTTTCATTACCTTCCCTCCTGCTTTGCACAAGGTCCAGACTCTCAAAGGCCACTCACTGCTCCATTCCAGTCCCAGTGTGCCCCAGTCTCCACACTACTCCAGCCCTGCTCCTACAGTTAAATCCCAAGAAAGGGCTTTGTCTTTGGAGGAAGACCCTACAGATGCCCCTATAGATGCCCACATCTCTCTCCATCTGCAGAGAACTGCTGTGCAACTGTCTCAGACGTGAGTCAGGGGCAAATTTGGGGTCAGCTAAAGGCAGCTTTGCGCAGGTAAGGCAACTCCCATGACGAATGACTGTCCCATGCCATACTCCAGGTTTATTGCAGAGCAGGGAGGAGACTCAGCACAGAATCTCAATCTCTTGCAGCAGCATTCAAACCCTTGGACCATATTTGGTGTGTTGGTTGGTTTCTCCCATAGGAGCAAAGCAACTCCATTTTGGTGCTGCCCACACTCCCCTCTGCTGGTCAAACTGGGCCCAGACTCAGCCCTTTCCAACTCACTTCATTTTGTGTCTGCATCACATTCAGGAGATGAAATACCAAGAAAGACCCTGATGGCACCTGGTGCTGTGCCTAGAGGTACATGAGATGAACATCCCTCACCCCATGTGCTTTGGCAGGGCAGGAACCCCAGTCTGGATGGGGGAGCACTGTGGAATGCCCCTTCTTTCAGCTGATGCTAGCAAGAAAGTCCAGCCTATGTATAACATGGTCAGCCAAGCCAAGGAAGCCTCTGCCTGCAAACACCACTGCAGGAAAGACTCAATAGCATCAAAGAGCTCCAGAGGGCCACTGGGCAGGTGTGGGAACAGGAATGTCATTAATTCAAGTCTTACCCCACACTCTGCATGACTCATGGCTGCAAGTGGAAATGCAGTCCCAGGACCTGAGCCCTGTGACAGTGTGGTCATAACCCTGGCAGAAAGAGGTTGCTAAAAATTAACTTACCGGTGTTGTTGTTGTTACAGAGAAGGCAGATACCAGGAGTACGAACTCAAACGAATGGCCTGTCCCCTCTCAAGACTGGACATTTCTGCTGGAGATAGGGATTAAGAAGAAAAATGAGAGAAGATTTCCGTTTCTGAGATAGCTGGTAATAATTAACATGTGGCTAATGGAGGGGCATGCTGCTTGGGCTTTCCAGGGAGTGTAGTCTAGCTGCAACACAGAAAAAAATCCAGACTGAAGAGCAACTGGTTTTGCACCTCATATTTCTTGTGCTCCCCAGATCCATCAGGCCATTTGAAAGCCTGACCCTGGGCACACTGAAGCTACTCTGAACATTTTCTTTGCACATAGAGAATTTTGGGGCAAGGCTGCTAAAACTCAAAGAAGGAAACCAGGATCATACTCCTGTTAGAGAGAGCTGAGGCTCAAGAAGCCCATGGGATACCTCCATCTCTCTGGCAATATCTTTATGCCAAAATAACTCTGCTGTCTCTCGCTGAAGCTCCCCCTCCAGTCCAACCTACACTGTCTTTCAGAAGTTGGTTCATCAGGGAAAAGACAGCCCAGGCTTTTGTACAAAAGGCCTCCAGTATGCCCAACAACACAGCAGGCCAGCAGCGTACGGGCAACAAACCAGTCTGAACAAAGCAACAAGGGATCATTGGCCATCCTGTAACAGGGACAGCTCAGCTCCACCAGTGATAAGTGAAATGCTTAGTATATCTCTGACCTATCTTGTAGGGAATCCAGTAGTGATTTCCTCCACAGTAGGACACTTCTCACACTGTCAGCCCATGCAGATCCACTAGTTTCCACGCAAGGAAGCAAAGAGCAAGTTCTCCCAAGGACTGGGATTAGATGGATTTATATACAAAGACTAAGAAACGCCATCGGTCTGTGCTATCGCTGTTTACTGTTGCATACGCAGCAGGAACAGCTCAAGATAGCATAAGAAAAATTGTTGAAGTCGTACAAACATACAGATTCTAGGGTATTTATGGGACAAGATAGCACAGTGAGGAGGGACAGATAAGGTGGTGGAGGAAGAAAAGAAAATGAGAACTTTTGCCCAGGGCAGTTGAGAGACTGAGTAAGATGTGAATGTGTATGAGGAAATGTTAAATATCAGATGATCTACCAAGGACGTTTGTGTGTTAACTCTCCTCCATAAACAGAGAAGCAGCATAAAAGGAGAGGGAAAAAACACACTGAGATCCTAATTCACATTAACAGCACATTAAAAAAAAAGTCTTGCTCCGTGCAATTTCTTGCTGCTCTGTACAGGCAAAGACTCACATGGGAAAGGGAACTATTAGTAATCACAAAACCTAATCTCCTGTGATTACCATCCAACCTTTAAACAAAAAGTCTTCACAATTTGCCAGCCGTAACCATAATTCCATTGTCTTTGCTCCCCAGTCCCTCGGCTCACAGTTACACGGCTACTCATGCAGAACGCCAGGTTATAATTCCAATAGCTGGTGGAGACAAAGAGAAAGTCCACCAGGGAAAGATAAATATTGTTCTATAAAGATCACCAACCAAATCTTCTCAAATTCCAGAAGATAAGAATCGTTAATAATTTCCTGCTCAAAGTGGTCAGCCCTGGCCTCTCCTGCAACCTCTCGTTCCCATGAAGATAACATTTTTAAATAATTTTGTTTTTTAAATTACCCCAAACTAAAGCAGTTTTCCCCTGAGTCCAACTTCTGTCCCTAATTTAGCGAACATTGGCTTTAGGCCACCACACTTCTTTCTTCTCTAGGGGGTTGTATGGTGCATTCGGAGAAATGCAGCTGCATTTGAAATGCTCAAGCACTTTGTTTCAAGCAAAACACAGTCAATATCCACCCCAAAAAGACATAAATCTTCCAGAAAGTAAAAGCCACCCGTTCATCTTACCAGATCACAAACTGTTTCAGCTGTCCCAGGAGAACAAACCAACAATAAGTAAATTTTGACATAATTTCTCCTTGTTAAAGGGCTGATGAAACACTCTGACTGCAACTATGCAGAACCACCCTTGGGTATTGTTATCTTCCAGTGGACTCCGGTGTGTTCAGCCTCTCTCACACACCCCGATAGCTAAAGGTTTATAAACCTGTTGTTCTTTTTCATGCATTTCCAAGACTGGTTTGGCCTTACAGAAAACATTGTTTAGAAAAAACATTTTGCGAGAGCTGTTCTCCCGCTCTTCTGGCTCAAAACAATCCCGATGGAGGAGCAGCTGCAGAAGTGATTTGCCTCCTAAGACGTAAACTGCATGCCAGGACAGGGAAAACAGAATCAGTTGTTACTAGAAGAGCATCATATCATGGTCTGCAAAATATCTGGAGCCATGACTGCTCCTTACAGCAGAGCTGACATCCCCGTGCCTTGCCCTTGAAAAAGCCACCCAGGGCTTTCCACTCTGCGCCCCGCAGGAGCCGTCCAGCTATGATAGAAAACTGCTTCTGCTCACCGGAATTGTGACGTTTTGCTTCTTGCCATGCACCAGAGAGAATGGCTTTGGGGCTCCAGATCCAAGAGCAGGCTGGTGCTGTGGGCACTGAAGGTCAGTGAGTTATCACTTTATTTGTAAACATGAGAAAACTTCATCTGGAGTCAATAAAAACTCAGATTCCCGTGGGGCCATTTTCCCAAGTCAAAAGCAATAAATTCAAAGAGCTCATCCCTACAGAGAAGGGAAACTGGCAAAGAGCAGCGGCATAATAACACGTTACATCGTCTATCTACAGGCCCTTTGATCCCCGGATATTTACAAATATTAACGAGTCATGCTTCCCAAGCACCTTTTTGGAAGGTGTCATTAGACCACGTTCCAAACGGGGGAAGCCACGAGAGAGGGAAATGATCCTTCCATAGCCACACAGAGCGTCTGTGGCACAGCCGAAAGCAGAAACCAGATATTCTTGCTTCCAGTCCTTTGTTTTTAATTACAGCAACACTATTCCTTTCATTTTATGTTTTATTTTATTGCAACTCCTATATGAACACGCCTATGCAGGGCATCTCTTGCTGCTTTCCACCACTCACACTGATGATTTACTTCCTGACTGCATAAAATTTAACAGAGTTGATCACAGCAGAAAACGTGGTAATAAACACATATAAACTAGATAAATATAAAATAAACATAGAGAGTGTTCCTCACACCAAATATTAATTACCTTCACAAGCAGCTGAAAATGTAAGACCACATGGATCTTTAATGTTGGAGAGGGCAATTTTAGCAGCAGAAGAAAAGGGCTTCTCCACATTTGAGTGAATGGCCAGATAATGTTGTGTTGTGCTACCTTGGTCAAGTTCAGCAGCCACCATGTCTTAAGGGATCAGGTTTAAAGGGACAGAATTCAGCGTCTGATGGAAGAGCTGAGGCAGAACGGAAAGAAATGAAAAAACCATCAAATATTCTCAAGTACGTGAGAAAGCAGCTATCTCTCTAGGGTCCTTCATTTTGGGGGATCTGATAAACGGAGCCATCTTCCATGGCACAACACACAGCACTGCCTTTCTGCTCCTGCTGTGGGTAAACTTGTCACTGGACGACCTAACCCACAGCAGCATATACTACTACACCATAGTCCTGCCTTTTGTCTTTTCTACTTCCCTTACCTTTTCTTTTCTCTTGTCTTTTTTATCTGTTTTGTTTTCTCTTTTCTTTTTGCCTCTCTTTTTCCTTTCCTCCTCCTCTCCTCTCCTCTCCTCTCCTCTCCTCTCCTCTCCTCTCCTCTCCTTTCTTTTCCTTTCCTTTCCTCTCCTTTCCTCTCCTTTCCTCTCGTTTTCCTTTCCTTTCCTGCATACAATAGTTCATGCCTTAAAGCCAGAAGACTAGCACAGGGTTCAGGCTAATAAGATGACTTCATTTACATACAGGGCCAGCACTTACTGGCTTGTTTCTACAGACCACATCAACACATTCAGATCTTTCTGTCTCCTTCTAAAATCTATCAATTCTTCCCCGCAGTTCCAGAGATAAGGGGATGAGCCGGGCCTCTGCACAAATCGTGTTCCTAGCTGGCCCTGAAGTAGTGTGGGAATTTGATCGCTTTTATCCTTTCCTCCGTGGCTTTCTCTTCAGCCTCTCTTTCTCTCACCCTTGATTTAACTGTTTGCCTTTTCAAGAGAACAAAGCAATTGCTCTGGATTTTACCAGGGGACATTTTGGTGGTGGGATAAACCTGTCCAGATGTTGGCATTTACATCAGAGCGAGACGTCTAGACTTAACTTTAACAGTCAGCAGGGAGAAGCAGGCATTCTGGGGCATGGGTAATCTAATTTTAAAGTAGATGTTGAAAAGTGCTCAGATGAACCAGGTCCTGGAAGCGCCTATCTCTTCCCACTGGCTATAAAGATTGCCTGCAGCAGAAGCTCAAACATAAACATCAAAAGTGAAGAGAGATTAAAGTGGATGGTCCCAAAAGAGTCTAATACAAAGGCACTTCAATAGTCACTGGCCTTTGGGGCTTTTGTAGTGCGTGGAATAGTATCTATGTGTTTCCATTATGTTATCAAATAGTAATGGGGGGGAGAAAAAGGAAAAGGATATTCTATGAATGAATCGCACCCCTTCGGTCCTTGTTTGGGGGTGGTATCTGCTCACATGCCTGAAGACAGACAGGTTTAAACCTCAGCCTCAAACCCAACTACTTCAGTTCAAGTATTTCTGCTATCTTAAGTGGAGTCAGATTGCCCTGCCCAGCATGGAGTAGGGCTCCTCTCAGTCTTCTCGAGGCTGAAAAGTCTCAGCATTCTCAACCTCTCCTCACAAGAGAGATGTTTCAGGCCCCCAGTCATCTTCATTGCCGTGCACTGACCTCTCTCCAGTAGTTCCCTGTCTCTCTTCAACTGGAGAGCCCAGAACTCCAGATGTGGCCTCACCAGGGAAGAGTAGAGGAGGAGTAGGTCGTCTCTAGACCTACTGGCCTCAATGCATCCCAGAATACCATTGGCCTTCTTGGCAACAAGGGCCCACTGTGGGCTCATGGCCAGCTCACTGTCCACCAGGACTCCAGGGTCTTTCTCCTTACAGCTACTTTCCAACAGGTCATGCCTAACCTATACTGATGCAAACAGGCAGATTTTCATGAGTTTGCTCTAAGCTGCCTTCCTAATAATGTGGAAGTGTCTGAAGGTTATGCATTCGAAATAGTCACCTACTATCTGCTCTTCCAGTATCCAATGCTGCTCTAATTTACCTTGTATTAAAAGCCTAGTGAAATCCGAGTGGCTGTCCCCAATGCTAACTGTCCTCCCTTTCAGACAGTCTACTGGTAAGGAGAAATTTCCAAGCACTCCCTCTTTGCACTATGAACTAAGATTGTTTTCCTCGGTTTTCTGTTTCTTGCTCTTTGTGATCACTTATTGGCACAAGTATCTTCATTTCCTAGAAGTCCATCAGCTCTCACCATCTGTTTCTCCCATGATTTCACTACTCTCACTTTTGCCTCATCGCTATTTCCACAGCAATCAATCAGAATCGGATGCCTCGCATATCTGACCTCTAGGAGGAATTAAAAACCAGGACGTAAAGGATATGAGGGGGAAAAAAAGAATAACAGGAATGAAAAACCAGGGACAAACAACAGCTGAAAGTCTCTGATCCTCTTCTTCTACATGATTCCTCTTCTGAATTTCTGTATTTCAGGATCATCTTTTCAGAATGTTTTAAAGCTGACCTCCAAAGAGCAGCTGTTTGAATTTATAGACTTGGAGACGTAGAAATTTAATTTAATAATGCTTTCACAGAGGTCTTAAAAGGAGTGAATTCTCTCCATTGCCTTACTCAGGCTCCCATAACTTGAGTATCATGAGACAGTGAGAGAAGTACGGACAGTTCTTCCATCACAAGTGAAAGAGACCAGCACGTGGGCATTTTAAGTCAAAGGCTTCTTTTTCTTGATATCGGTGCCTAACAAACGTAGGCAAATAATATTCTCCTTGTTAACAAGCACCCTGTAACTTCAGACGGGGGACATCTGCTGGTTCCAAAACACACATCAAAATCAAGGAAGACCTTAACGCAAAAAACTTTGCTCTTTCTAGCTAGGAAACAAGCAAACCATTCCCTCTTCCCGTTTTTGTTTCCTCCTAATCACACAACATCAACAAACAAACACGGCCATAAACCCAGTTGTGTGTTGGCTTGGCAGGGCACCTGCAGCATGTGCTTGCTCTTACATAAAACAGAGCCTTTTAGCTGCCTTTTATTGCTCTCTCTGGTATCAAGGTGCCCACAACATTCCAGCCAGGAACTCTCCACTGCTCCTAGGGTTGTAACTAAGCCAGAAATACCACTGCTGAAAGGGAGCCTTCCTTTCCATACAGCAGAAATAATATTTTCCCCAGATCCCCAGCTTGCACAGGTTAGTGTGACCGCAGGCTTCTTCGTCAGCCCCCTGTAGCGTCTATCATGATGAAAGCATTGGAAAGCGCTTTGTACGCAAAACTTCCTGGAGCCAACGGGAGGGCTCAGTATGGTGTTTTGCAATCTGAGCATCCATCTGAGCGGCCATGCTGCTCACGAAGTCCCGGTGCTGTGTACGCGGCATATCTGCGCTAGCAATTACTGCAAAGGGGTGCAACTGAGCCTGAGCTCAACACAGCTGAAGCTCAAGCGCTGCCAAGAACTGCATGTTCAGCACTGTTTCAAGAAAGATGGTTTGTCTTCGTATGCAGGTGCTCTCATTGTTCTCATTGCTTCTCTTGAGTGCCAAAGTCTTTGAGGCAAGCAAGAGTCCTCTCCTCCTTTGCTTGCAGTGAAAGCTACTCGCCTTAGTTTGGAACCTTGTTTAACTAGAAATAATCCCCTCTAGAAGTTTGTCTGTTGTCCCAGGAGGATCTGGTACAGCTCACGTATGTGTCACGTATGTGTCACGTATGTGTCCATCCAACAGCCTCCAGGATGAATGTTTCCTCTGTACTTCATCGTGGAGACATCTCTCACCGTACCCCCAGTTTCATCTTTAAATTGTTTTGCAGGTCTTTGATTTTATCCTTTCACCTCCCCAGAAAGAGATTACTTTCCTCTATATCTCATACCTGGGAATGGAAAAAGTTCTTGAATATGAGGGTGGGTGATCCCTGGAACAGGCTACTCAGAGAGTTGGTGGAGGCCCCACCCCTGGAGCCATTCCAGGTCAGGCTGGATGGGACTCTGGGCAATCTGTTCTGCTTGTTGTAGGGGGTGTGGACTAGATGGCCTTTGGAGGTCCCTTCCAACTCAGTGATTCCATGATTATCTGAAAAAAAGGAGTCCAAAGCTTTCTACTTGCATCAAGGGTCTGTCTCATTCATCTCTGTCAGGATGAAGAGGTTATTCTGAAAAAGATTCATTTTTTTCTCAGTGGGGTAGAGATGCAACAAGTGTGCTCAGTGCTTGGCTAGTGTAAGCCAAGCTGAGGAAAAGGAGAATTCATGGTCCCCAGAAATGGTATTTGAGTTCATCCCAGAAAGGGGTTTGATAGATTGTTTTGTCTTCATATGCGTATATGAAGAAATATATTTCTATTGTAAATTTGTATTTACATATCTATTGTATATAGATTTTATATTATTGTATTTTATGTATTAGTGTATTTTATGTATTATTGTATACAAATTTACAATTGAATTTTATATTACTGTATATAAATAGAAATATATTTCTATTGCTCCCCTTGCATGGCTTCAAGTAAGACACTCATCAGTGCCACCCTCTTTTTCAAACAGTATGTGAGAATAACTGGTCCTTTTCAGCAGTTATGGGTGAATACATAACACTTCTGAAGGCTGAATGAAAGAGGCCCTCAGCAGTCTCCATTTGCATCATCTATTTTCCCATGCGCATACTCAGACTCTCCTCTTCCACCTCTCCCTCATCCTTGGTTTCAGCGGCACTGTCCTTCGCCAGTTACTCCCCATTTCTCACTTCACCCTGCAGTACTCTCCATCCATCGCCCACCATTCCCCATGACATTCCCCATGCCTACTAGACTTGCAAGGGTGCAAATATTTCCTCACGTGTATGGATAGCAGCCGCTGAAATCATACTGGACCCACCGTAAGGGCAAGCAGGGTCTGCACACACTTTAAAAAATGATCGAGGGAAATCCTGAATCCAATCTAAGATGTCAGGATTTCTCTCAAAAGGCCGACAGATCTCCAGCTGAGATAATGAACCCCTGGCACCAAAGAATATAAGCAAGAGGTATTCTAAGTTATACCGTACGCCAAGAAGTCCTCTGTGCTAATCCCTGCCTCCAACTTTGAGGGTGACCTAGTCAGAGACCATTAATTTGGCTCTAGACGATGACTAGGCTTCAGGGGCAGAAGTGAGGAAGACCTTTAGAGTCTCGTTTCTTTGCTTCACCCAGCCTGGGAATGACCACTTCACTCAGCTGCACTGATCCAAGTGCTGGTCTCACCAAAAGACACCGGAGTTCAGTGCCTATTCTGGGAAATACAGATGGGAGTGAAGGGAAGGAGAGGGTAGACCCGTTTCTATGGTTTCAGGCTTGCTCTGTCCGAGTCGCTTCCCTCCTCTTCAGCAGCTAATTTCTCTGGTTTGGGGGCTCAGGCCTGACACTGCTTCCTGCGGCACAGTCTTCCACAGTGTGGCAAGTCCTTCACTGAGGGACACTTGGGAAGACAGTGGTCTACTCCTGCTTATGCCAGGGCAAGCCCTGCCACATGTTACCCTCCAGCTTTCACTGAGTTTTCAGGGTGCTGTGCCCCAGTTGTGGATTCCTCCTTTTCAAGCTGCCCCCCATGCAAATGAGACTTAGCCGTGTGTCTGCCTCAGCTGCTCCAAAACGCGGGGGTTGTAATACTTCCAGGACAAGCCATTGCCCTCCTCTGCCGGTCTTTCCCTAGGGCGGAACATCTCGACGGGCTCGGTATTTTCCTCTCTTAGCCCCACTGAAAGGGCCCATCTTTTCAAGGCCAGCAGCACATCACTCTAACTCTCTTAAAGGCTGCATCCACACAGGTCTTTCTGGTGGCATCCAAGTTCTCCTCCTGGCAGCAGCTGAGCGTGTGTCCTCCATCCCTGCCAGCCTGTGACAAAACCTCATGCCCTTTCCCCCCAAACCCCTTTTCCAGCAGATCCTCCCCACGGACCAGAGGCAGGCTCTCCCCCTGGAGACTCCATAAAGGCAAAGAGCCAGCTCATGTAGATCTTTGGTATCAACCTGACCCCCAGCTGAATTTTCCTGGTAACACCTCCCAGCTGCTTTTTCTAGGAAGGAATTAATGTAGAGAAACTTTAGAGTTGGGCTCGCAGCTACAAGTCCAAACACAAGAAAAGAGAGCAAGGGACTGTTTGCACTTGTAGCCAGTCATTAAAATACAAAAAGGATTGCATGAATCTTCTTCTTAGGAAATCGAGGAGAAGTGGGAAGTGCCAGTGTAAGGGCCCCATAGTTGAACAAGATTTGTTTGCAGGATAAATGGCTTTTTATTCTTTGTGAGGAGAACTAAGCTGTGTTTACAAATAGCGCTGATGGTCCAGCCCTGACTGTGCTCCAGAAACACAGCATCCCAAATCCTGGATTGCCTCAGCACTGCATCCCCAGGGGCAGAGAGAGGCAATAATCAGAGCAGCAATCCAAAACATGACACAACTTTTGAGCAATATTTTGTTGTGCCTTGTGGTACGAAGAGGGCTGCGGTCCCCACATCCCTCTGGCAATTGCTCTGGTAACAAAAATATTATTGTCTGCACTGTGATGGACAATAAAGACCCCTCAGGCTCATTGTTTTAGAGTCGGGATGTAGCCCAAGTGTCCTTCCTATGTCTCTGCCTCTAAATGCTGTGATAGAGCCACTTGGCTGTGAGCTGGAGAGTCACTCCCTCCTGTCTGCTGCATGGGTCTCTGTGCTTCTATGGGTCAGCCCTGTAGGTGGGACAGAGGTGATGTGAGTGCCTCAGACTGGTCTGCAAGACAAGGGCAAGTGACAACGCTGTGGAAGATAGTGCTTCAGAGTCCTTTGGATGAGAGTAGCTGAGAGGTGATGAGTGTGTCACCTTTACCTTCTTGCCCAACCTGTAACTCTGCTCCTGGGGATTCCATCCCACATCCTTGAGTTCCCAGGTCCTGTGTCTTCTGAACCCTAGAGGGTACTAGAGAGCAATATTCAGCCTCCTGAGAGGCAGCCTACTCGCCTGTGGTCCCAGTGTGTCTTGAAGCAACCCAGTGTCCCTTGGAGAAGCCTTGGTGGCACCAGGGCCTAAGCATCCCTCTCATTAGCACTCTGAAGGAGCCCGAGCAGCATCTTTCAGCATAGGAATCACTCCAAGCCTAGCAAAGGGTGTACTTACCTCTGGAGTTTCTGGATTGGCTTCCCCAGGCTCTAGGTGATGATAAAAGGAAGTTAACACCCACCTGTCAGTGCCACACTGGCTTTAATAACCAGGGATCCCTTCTTTGCTTTACAGGACATGTTGTTCAGGTACTGTGGTGATGAGGACCATATAAGAAGAGGCAGATAGATCAGGTGACCTGCACGGCATTACTTCAGCTCTGAGCAGCGACTCCACACACCCCGGCATGGAGTGGAGCACACAGTGCTAGAATATACCCTGCCCTGCCTGGAATTGTGATGCAGAACGGGATCATCCTGAACCCATCCCACCAAGGCACACATCCAGATTCTAAATGTTCAGAAAGTTCAGACACAAGAGAAACATTTCTGCCCTTTCTGCTTCACCCTGTGATGAGAGCAGAAGAGACTGGGTGGGAAGAAAGTCAAGAGAACTCCACCAAATTATGTCCTTCAAAATAAGGAGCAGTCTTGGTGACTTGTTTCTCCCTCCTGGACCATGCAGAGTCCTGACATCAGATTGCTTTCTGCTTCTGAAGAAAGATATGTCATTCCTGACAAGCCAGGGTGACAGATGTTCGCAGTGCTGTGGAACATACTGGCCATTTGCCAGCTTCTTGAGGCTGACATGTTAATTACACCTGAATGTATAGAAGATTTTAATCAGATCCTACCGCTCACATTGCAGCCTTCTATCTGGGCAGCAAAGCATGCAGGATTCCATAGAGCAGAGGGTGAAGCTAAAAGAACCTAAAGAATATCCTTTAAAAATGAATGAATGAAAAAAAAAGGCACCCTACTTATTTCTTTGTCCGTTTTCACTCGGTAGAAGTGGCACACGTGCTGTGCTGCACAGCTGCGCCTGTCCTGGGATCTCACTGTGGAAATAGCGCCTTAAAGACCAGATTTTCTTGTCCACAAGTTCCTTCCTGGCCTTGCAGATCTGTATTTTGGTGATCCCTGAATTTGTTCCCAGGGCTCAGAAATAGACAAAAGTGGTGTCTAGAAGTAAAGATGGTTCTCACGTGCTGTTCAGACCATTCACAGAATCACAGAACGTCTTTGGTTGGAAGAAATCTTTAAGACCACAAAGTCCAACTTTCAATCCAGCCCTGCCAGGTCACCCCTAGACACAGTGGTGAAGGACATGGTTTATCTGCCTTTTAAACACCTCCAGGGATGGGGACTCTACCACTGCCCTGGGCAGCCAGTTCCAGTGTCTTATAACCCTTTCGGTAAATAAAGTCTTCCTAACATCCAGCCTAAAGCTCCCCAGTGCAGTTCGCAACCGTTTCCTCTAGTTCTATCACATGCCACCAGGGAGAAGATTCCTTCATCCCTTCTGGGTCCGATCTGCATCTTTCCACCAGCTGCAGTCTTAATCTCCCCTTCTTGTCCATGGCCTCCCTCCACTGCTCAGACCTATCCTGGCCCTGGCTGTCCTCCATGCACAGCTAAACATAATCACAAATGAGGAGAAAGCTGAGTTACTCAACAATTTTGCCTCAGTCTTCACTAGCAGCCTCACTAGTCACACCTCCCAAGTGGGCAGACAGCACGATGGGGACCAGAGGTGCAGAACCTCTCATTGTAAGAGAAGACCAGGGTTGTGACCACCTGATGGGACCTAATGAGATGCATCCCTGAGTCCTGAGGGAATTGGCTGATGCAGTTGCCAAGCCACTCTCTATTAAATTGGAAAAGTCCTGGCAGTCAGGTGAAATCCCTGGTGACTAGAAGAAGGGAAACACTGCACCCATTTTTACAACAGGCAGAAAGGAGGACCCTGGGAACTACTGACCTGTCAGCCTCACCTCAGTGCTTGGGAAGATCATGGAACAGATCCTCCTAGAAGCTGTGCTAAGGCACATGGAGAACAGGAAGGTCATTGGAGACAGCCAAGTCATTGGAGACAGCCAGCAAGCCTTCACTGAGGGCAAGTCCTGCCTGACCAACCTAGTAGATCTCTCTGAAGTGACCTTATCAGGGGACAAAGGATGAGCTATGGATATGATCTATCTGTTCTTCTGCAAGGGGCTACAAGAAAGAAGGGAAGGACTTTTTAGTCAGGGCTGTGTGACAGGACAAGGAGTGATGGTTTGAAATTACAAGAGGGTATATTTAGACTGGATATAAGGAAGAAGTTTTTAACAATGAGGGTGGTTAAACACTGGAACAGGTTCTCTAGAGAGGTGGTAGAGTCCCTATCCCTTGGGACATTGGAAGTCAGGCTGGATGAGGATCTCAGCAACCTGATGGAGTTGAAGATGTCCCTGCTCACTGTCAGGAGGTTGGACAGGATGACGTTTAAGGGTCCCTTCCAGCCCAATGTGTTCTACCATTCTGTAGGCTCTTCCATATTCCCTGCTAACAGCAAGTTTGATCCTGACATCACTTGGACCAACAGCCTGTTTAAAAGAAAGAGATGGAGGAGAGCACAGGTTGGGGTGGGCTGTTTGTTTGCGAAACAGTTGATGAAAAAGCTTTTAAAAAGATCTTGGAACAAAACTGCCACCAGAAAGGAAGTACAGGTATTCTGACTGAAGCCAGAAGATGTCTCCTTCCTGTCAGTTAGACTAATGATTCACCAGTTCTAAGTGGTTTAATTCATTACTGATTTTACTGATCAGACAAATTAGAGAAAAAACTAATCCCTCAGTATGTTCAACAACATTTCAAAGAATGAGAGACAAGCCCTCTCGTGGTCCTGCATGTCTGTCAGTCAACACTGACAATGATGCACCAGCGGTCCCTCACAAAACCTCCTCCCCATCTTGGAAAACTAAGAAAGGGTTCAGCTCCCAGGTGGAAATGGATCTGCAGGGTGAGTTTTGTGTGTCCCAGAACAACTCTAAACAGTCCAGCAAAGCAGTCTTGATGGTCCCTGTGCCTTTCCACATAACTATTGCTCTCACCTTGGTATTACCTGAGAGTTTGAAAGAAAAATGCAAGATGTTATCTGGCAAAAGGCTTTTCTGAAAAGGCCACAATGATGTTCTTGTAATCTTGCAAACAAGAAACGGAGTAACTCCTCCTTTGTCCTTACAACCTAAAAATGTAGCAGAAAGGACAACTTAAGCACCTATAAAAAGCCAGATCACGAGGTGCCTTGCCATCTTCAGGTACTTGAACCTCTCATCATCATAAACAAGATTTTTATGTCAGAAGCTCTCCATATCCTACCCAAGGATCCGGGAAGCTCCAGATGACGACTGACCATGACATTTCCCTACTAAAAGATTAAGACTGCCATCTGACATTGTATGAGCAACCACTGGGGATTTACTGTTTCTTGCATATAGTCACCTAAGTCCCTGTTTGTACTCATCTGGATTAATTCTGCTTCCATCCACACAGCTCAAGGGAGGCCCTGCCAGGAAGTGGTCTAAAGCCCTGCAGCTCAGCACATGTGGCCACACGTAGATCGCCCCACAGACTCTGAGACCACACCACAGGCACAAGGAAGATCAAGCTGACACCATACAAGATTTTTAAAACTACAGGCTCAAGCCCAGACATAAAATTCAAGGGAAATACCAGAATCATAGAATGACTTGGGTTGGAAGGGATCTCCAAATGTCACCCAGTCCAACCACTCTGCATCTCTAACCAGACCAGATTGCCCAGAGCCCCATCCAGTCTGACCTGGAAAGGCTCCAGGGATGGGGCCTCCACCACCTCCCAAGGCAGCCTGTTCTAGGGAACCCCTACCCTCAGATTCAGGAACTCTTCCCAATGTCCAGCCTAACATCCCTTTTGAAATCGCAGATAAAACAGCACCTATCTTGACAGCAGCAACGAGAGCCAAAGATTCCAACAGGCTTTTAAAACTGTCAGACCTCCTGCTCCAGCCCAGAGCTGAAGGCATATTCTGAATTTATTTCTTGCACTTGAGGTTCTCTTTTCAGTCCAGAAAGAAAATAAATGTTTTGGCGCGAACACGGTCAGTCATTGGGCTTCTGCTGTGCATGTGCTGAGGAACTTCCTAGTAACATCCTGCACTGTCATCAAATACCATGAATTTGTTCCTTTCCTGAGCTAGGCTCAGGCTTGAATTCTCAATTCATAGACTTTGAACTTGACTCAGGATAACATTGTTTTAGCAGAGGTTTACAGCCTCTGGAGGCCATAGACAGGCAGCCAGAACATCCATCTGCTCTGCTGCTGCCATAGACTCCAGGACCTAAACTCGGGTTCAGCAAACCTCTGTAGCAGTACCAGGAAGATGCCCAGGACTCTTGAGTTTTTTCAGCGGACACAAGGCAAGATGTTTATTAGATGTCATTTCTAATACAGCTCTGATAGAGGGACCTCACTGCCCCATTGACAATATCCTCAGGGTGCTAACAGAAATAGATAGAAGGCTGCCAAATCTCTAACCCATGAGAAGGTCAACTTGGTAAAGTTGGGAGCACCTTGGACGGGGGGGCCACACAGCTCTTACTTCCCTCAGTTATACTTGACATGACAAAACCAGGAAAAGCTAAAATCTCCATCACTCCAGTCTCAGAATCGCACAATATATTGGATTGGAAGGGATCTCCAAAGGCCACCTACTCCAAGCCCCCTACAACAAGAGGGGACATCTCTCACTAGAACAGATTGCCCAGAGCCCCATCCAGCCTGACCTGGAATGGCTCCAGGTATGGGGCCTCCACCACCTCTCTGGGCAGCCTGTTCCAGGGAGCCCCCACCCTCAGATTCAGTAACTTTTTCCTCATGTCCAGCCTCAATCTGCCCCTTTTCCAGCTTCAAACCATGGCCCCTCACCCTATCGTTCCCTGCCCTTGTGAACAGTCTTCTCCAGCCTTCTGACAGTCCCTTTCACGGACTGCAAGGTTGCTATAAGTTTCCCCTGGAGTTTTCTCCTCTTCAGGCTGAACAACCCCAACTCTTTCAGCCTGTCTTCATAAGAGAGGTACTCCAGCCCTCTGCGTATTTTCAAGGCCTCCTCTGGACCTGCTCCAACAGCTCCACATCTTTCTTGTGTTGGGGGCTTTTCATCTGCTAGTCCCCCCAGCTCTTTTCCCAGTGGGTTTCTCTCCAATAGGTCTTTCCCCAGCCTGTCTTGACACTGCTGGTGACCCCAGCTCTGGTGCAGGACACTGCACTTGGCCTTGTTGAACTTCATGAGTTAAAGCCCTCACCCCATGAGTAAGGATGGTGTTTTTTCCAGTTGTCCAGGACTCAGGACAAGGCTTCTCAAGCCGGTGACTCCTCATTTCTGATGCAGGGTCATTGAAGCACTTCATTACCTCTAAAGCCCTAAAGCAAAAATGACACCTGAAAAGTCCTTTTCCAAAAGCTTGTTATCCACCACTACTAGAAAGGGATGAGATCTGTGTGATTGCAACCAAGGCACTGTGTAGTAAAAACTGAGCTCATTCATAAAGGGAAACAAAAGGAGGAAGACGCATGCCAGGAGCAATTCACTGAGCACAGCTCTGACCCTTCAAACTCTCCTTGGACCTTTGCTTTAGGAGCCATTTACATGGGATGTTCCTGGGAAACCTGCACGAGACAATAGAGGGAAAGGTGAGATGATGATCTCTGCTCATGAGCAGGAAACAGAAACCACGTGAGAATTTACAAGATACTTTCCTATTGCTTTCAACATCTTCAGCGATTCATAGGAACAGTCGAGCTAGTATGAACACTCATAGTCAAATTCCTGTGGGAAAAATTCTTGCTGAGTAAAGTCGGTGGAAAAACAGAAATTCTGCTTTGCAGGAAATTCCAGGACCTCTGTTTTCTCCCTAAATTAATCAGAAGAGTCAGAAATGAAAACTTTCTGAAGAACATTTCCAAGTATTTTTCTTGACTATTGGGAAGAAAAAATGCCCCCGTCTGAGCATTCCAAGACACAGCTCTGACAGACATGTGCCAAGTACAAAACCTCTCAAATAGTGCTCTGCTGTGATCCCAAAAGCCACCCCACTACAATGAACAAGTGCAGCTCAGAGCCAGTGCTCCTGGTAGCACCAGGCTCCTGCAGAAACTCACCGTCTGTGCAGGTGGCATCTGCCACCTGCCCCAGCAGACATACCAGGTGAGAAAAGAGCTTCCCTTTCAAGTGGGGCCATTTGTGGGGCTCTTGTCTGATACCTGGGCAAGGGAAAAGTGTCTGCATCACAAGTACTTTCTCCTTCTACTGACGTTGCCTCTCCCACAAACGGCGTGTTCCAGTGATGTGCAACAGAAGCCACAGCTGACACAAGAGAGGAGCTGGCTTTTAAGATGTTCCCCAGAGCCCTGAAACAAAGGTTATTACAAGGAACTCTCCGTGCTCCTTCCAGTGCAGCGAGTGCACACACACCCACATGGCAGCTCCTAGAGCCCAGATTGTGCAATCCTGAGCAGAACCAGTGAGGTTCTGGGCAAACAGTCTCATACAGCACATAATGAGCTGAGCTCTTGAGGCTGAGTAAGGGTGACTTCAGCCCTGCATCCTTTCTCTGCATCAAGAAAAAGGAACAATGGCCAGCAGCAGGCAGCTTGGTGATATGCTGCTCAGAGGATGGACCATTTCCAGTGCAGTAGCACATAGCATCACAGTCTCCAAAGCCCAAGTTAGAACTGGGGTAGGACAAGGGACAGGGATAGACCAAGGTCTAAGAAGAAGACTCCTGTACCTGAAGGAAACCTACAGAAGGCTGAAGGGGGACTTCCACAAGGAGTTCTAGTGATAGGACAAGGGGAAATGGCTTAAAACTGAAAGAGAGTAGGTTTAGCCTAGACTTTGAGAAGACCTTCAGTACAAGAGTGGAGAGACTCCAGAATCAGTTGCTCAGAAACATTGCAGCTGCCACCCCTGTTTTGCCAGTTCTATCATCTAACAAAAGGGATGTAACCATCATGAGATAACACAGGTAGATGATGTTGTCTATCTCTACAGGGCACAAAAATGAAACAGCACAGCCAGCAAGAGGAAGTCAAATGAAACCATAAGCCCACTCGCTGCAAGGGCAACAGAAAGCAAACTGACCCAAAAGCTCAAGAACAGAGAAGTAAACCACAGCCCATGTCCTGCCATGGCCACACAGAGACCATCAAGCAAAACAGCTGAGCAAATTCCCAATTCCCCACCTTGGCCCAGCTAATCCTGTCCCACTGTCACCAGAAGCTCTGACTGCAGAGGTGGCTGGGGGTCACTCCAATAACAGGGAGCCTGTGCAAGAAACATTTACCCACAGACTGACCACCAACTCTCTGGAAACAGGCCCTGCTTTTATAAGGGCTGATAAGGCCCCTCCAGAGACTTCTCATGAGCCCAGTCTTCCCTCCTGGATGGCCCGCTTACAGCAGAGGGGGCCATTTCTCATGCCAAGGTCTGGTCTGGTCTGGTCAGCACCTACTCTGGTCACAACTGCTCAGCACCTACTGGGTTGCAGTCAGCAGCAGAGCTAGAGGTTCTTCTTGGTGACAAGCACAGAAGCCAACCCAGACCTGCCCTTGGCCAGCCTTGGTCCTTTCACCTGGCTGTGGGATTTATCCATGTGTCAGCTTGAATTCCAAGCACTTCATCTCCCCGGAGGTGTTCAAGGCCAGATTGAATGAGGCCTTGAGCAACCAAGTCTGGTTGAGAGGCACCACTGCACCTGGCAGGGGGTTTGAGTAGATGAGCTCTGAGATCCCTTCCAACCTGAGCCAGTCTGTGATCCTATGACAGAAGTGCCCTGTGCCAGAGCAGCCTAGGCTTCCCTTAAGTCAAGCCATGGTCAAGCAGAGATTTCATTAAACAAGCAAGTTCCAGGACAAGGTTTCTCCAAGTGTCCAGGCACCACGGACCAAAAATGGTTTAACAGAAGTAGGATGACAGAATTGTTCTAATAAATCCTACCAGCACCTCCTACTTCTAGACTGCTCTGGGGCACGTTTGCCACAGCAGCAGGCTGAGGAGGTACAGACATAGGGGTGACCCTATGTCTGTCTATAAGGCACCATAGAGCTTCAGTTAGTTTTTGCCATGAATTTACCAAGGACTGACTGAAGCACAAAGGAAGTCGAGGTTTGGGCTCCTAAATTGGAGCATGAAGTTCCTGTCTTGTAAAGGTTCTGTATCCTTCATACAGCCATGCACCAGGACAGCAACAAGGAGCCTCTTCAGTTATAGAAGGAAATAACACGACTACAAGAAGGGATTTCAGATTGCAGGTGTCGCGGCTGAGGTGCCACAGGGTTACAAACACAAGCCCAGTTCTCACAGGTGCCTTCCCTTGCTCCACCTCCAGACATAGTTAACTCAGATATCCTCTCACAAAATGCTCCTCACAAGATTAGGGCCAAAACTGTAGAAGCAAATTCAGTTTTGAGGAGAGGCATTTGGTGAGATATTAACAGGTCTGGAAGACAAGAGGCACAAAACTTCCTAAAAGCTTCATCATTCCCCCAAACAGAACAATCAAAAGCCAAGTGACTTGATCACATCCCTTGTCCTGCCTTATTTGAAGATCAGGAGACAACGTCAGCATGAGACAGTGGTGAGAGCAACCGACCCATGGCTGCAAGGCTGTGGGGAGCAGTGAATATCCAGGAAGCCTTCACAGAGACAGTCCTGAAGGGTTTCCAGCAGCAATGCCAATCAGAACTGAAATCAGGCAGCACAGAGAGAGTAAAAGGGGAATACACTCAAGTGACAGACACACGGTGCAAAGGGCTAACATTAGCCCTAACCCGACATTTTTGCTCCCCTTAAATACACTAGGAATGGTTCAGGCTTAACTGAGGTGCTGATAGACTCCAGCCTGGGGTTACTTTCTCCACATAAGAGTGAATTCCCACCAACAGCCAACAACTGACTTCTAGCTCCACTACCAAACTCTACAGGAGAGGAGAAGTGAACATAGCCACCCTGGCAGCATACTGCATTACTATCCCCAGTTCTTCTGTAAGGAGAGCCAGACTTCAGGGTGAGAAGACTTCAGGCAGTGTCCCCCTGTCTGGAGGGGTTCATTTAGGCAGTTTGCAGTCCAGTCTCCAGTTAGCTGACTGTGCAGAAAAGCAGCTGTGCCTCACAGGCTCCTCTCAGTGCTTTTAGGGACTTACCACATAGCCCAAAGGCTGCGCAGCAAACAGAATGGAAAGAGAATCTCTCTTTCCCAGAGAACTGTGAGGAAACATGTCAGTCTATCTGATCCAGGGCGGAGGGGCGGGGATTATAGGAAGCCCCTGAAGGACTTGGCAACATGGCAGAGGGGTTAGCCTGCACCCACACTGCAGAGCAGCTCTGCCAGCAGCCTTGGGGTTGTACTTTAGCCTATCTCCTCGGCTGCCCAGCCAGCTCAAGTCAAAAAGCATCTCTGATTTATAGAGATGTGGGTGTGGGTAAGACACAAGTTACCAGCAACAGTGCAGTTATAATCTTATTAACTCTGCAGTGAGCACACACCCTGACGAAGCAGAAAGGACAGGGAGCCAGGGTGACTTAAAAAGAGAAAAAGGGCAGCCTGCCTTATGGCTCTAGTCCATTCCCACTCCCTTTGACCTTCACACTTGGCACTTCCAGTGCCACTCACACAGGTGGGGGCATGGCATGACTTTCCCTCGGACATGGGATCTCAGAAGCAGAACCCCCTCCTGCTGTCCATGTCGCAGTCATTCATCCCTTCTCCGCCTCCACTGCAAGACCCTGCAGCTGGGCCCAGAACACGCAGCCAGAAATAGGAGCTGTCAGCACAATCACTGTGGGTTTCACAACCTCTTATTACTGCAGCTTTACGGTTTATTTGCTCTGTGTGCCAACATCTGTGGACACAGGCTCTGTTTCTGTGGGCAGACGTGCACCTCTGTGTCAAGGTTCCTACTTCCTACAGAACCAGGCAATGTCAGGCATCTGTGAAAAGGTGATGTCCGTGGTTTGGCACCTACAGGTTTTGTGGTTGCTCTGTGTGTCAGGTAGTTGGGCATGGGAAATTCCTGCTGGACACTGGCAGTGAGTTTTTCCCTTGGCTAATTTTTAATGGCAAAGGTTTTGTAATCACCATCTGAGCCCGAGGAGCAGAAATTCCTGTGGGGTAATTGGCTTTGTCGGTCTGCTGGGCGCACTCAGCCTTGATCTCTTCAATTACTGTATGTATGTACCTCCTCTCACACTGACACGCTCATGAGGACAAGCCTGCTGGCTCCATGGATGGGTGACTGTCTTCAAGCAGTGCAACCGCCCCAGTAGCTAACGCAGCACACAAGACATGGTGCACAGTCAGCAAGCAACAGCAGTCTCAGCATGGTGGAAACCACGAAAAAGATCACAGAGGAGATGGAAACAGGCTGCCCAGGGAGGGGGTGGACTCACCATCCCTGGACGGGTTCAAAACACAAGTAGACGTGGCCCTGGGGAACAGGGTTTAGTGGGCAGGGTGGTTGGGCTGATGGTTGAACTTGACAATCTTGGAGATCTCTTCCAATCATAATGAGTTTATGATTCTATGACCTATGAAAACAGTCAGATAAGTGAAATGGGCTACTTGTTGGTCTTCTTCCACTTGACTCAGGTTTGTCCGTGAACTTTTCCACATGCCACCTCACAGACTACCTCATTCTCATTGCCAGCAAGGCCTTCAACATATGGAAAACCATATGATGAAGCAGCTTAGCAAAGCCTCCCCTTGGAGACTCAGCTTCCACTGGCAAAAGGTCTGCACATGCCAGGGTGGCTTATCACAGATTAATTTGCTGCCAGCAGAGCAGCACATCATCTTAAGACTCTTGCCAGCATAGCTGTGCTGATGGGAGGGACAGGATGGCTCTCTCTTTCCTTAATTAATGGGTTGATTCAGGCAAAGAAATGCTGGAAGCAGCCCAGGCTGAAGACCCCTCGATGCTGCCTCATCAGCATGCAGTGTTTACAGGATGTGGGTGACACTGAAACATGCTTTGAAGCTTTGCTGTGGGGCCTGAGAGGGCTATCCATAGGCACAGATCTCCAGACCCAACATGTTATATCAGGTTTCACACTGAGAGCTGAGGCACAGTGAACGCAGCAAGAGTATGCAGGCATCATTCTCCTCACATCCCCTGAGCCTTCATCATGGTCTGACCAACATGTTCCTTCACACTGCCTCACATCTGTGCCTGTTCGAATCACTGTCTCACCTGTCTCACACGATGCTCCCATCTCACTCCACCCTCATCTCCTCCTCCCCAGAGCAAACTCCCAGTTCCTGCCTTTCCCCTCCAGCCCTCAGGTCTGTCACCCCTTCCTGGCTTCACTCCTGGCACTGCTGCCCCTCTGCCAGTGGCCAGCAGGTTGTTCCCCAGATACTCCATCCCCAGAGTTCACCGTAGGCAACATTCACTCCCTCATTTCCTCTAATTGCGGTCAGCACCCCCCAGGCTGGGGGAACTCATAAATACCAGGGCCCTGTGAGGGAGTCTTCCAGCCAGTAATTGACTGAACTTTCCAGATGCACTTCCAGCAAGAAATTAAAAAGCAATGTGACCCTTGTCAAGGGCACAGGCACCCCCCGCAATGCAAACACCCTCTCCCAGGAAAGCCCCATCCTCACAGATGTGAGGCTGACAGGGCCAGCAGGAGCCAGGAGGGCAGGAGGCGCCAAAGCAGAGCTGTAAATCAGGCATCTCCTAACCCCTGTGCTCCTCTAGAGCTTTATCAGCGCTGCTCAGCAGGGATGAGAGTGGGGCTAGCGGAGATATGAACCTCATGGGGCAGCCCCTGCTCCCTTCAGAGTCTCAGACCCTGTGGGTACATGGCCAGTGGCCACTCCCCCCGTATATGTGGGGCAATGGCCTGGCATGGGGGTCCTCTTGGCTCCCCACAGCTCTGGAGCTGCATCCCAGCTATCTCTGGCCATCAGAGTCAGGGTCCTCTTTTGGGAAGTCCTTTGCCATAACCTGGGCAGACTGGTGCTTCCCCATTCTCTTCCTCTTCTCACAGCACAGACAGCCTCAAGGCTTAATGAAAAATGAACAGCTCAGGAGCTCTGCAGGGAGTGAAGGGTAACAGACAGGTTGATGGTGGGCACACCTGCTCAGGCACTCTCTTCCCCAGCCTTGGAACCATGGAAAGTCCCTGATGCCCAATCTGCTGGAGGCCACCATGGCTGCAGACCCCTCAGCACTATGCCAATGCCACTCTGTCCAAACAAGTCCCCACGCAAGGATGACCCACCAGGCAGTGGTGTCATCCACTTCCACTGGGCTCTGCAAAGAGCCAATGAATTGAGACAGCCCAAGGTTCAAGGAGCGGGCAGAGTCTGTGTAGAGAAGAGCAGGGGAAGACTGAAGTCCTCTACTGGGCTGCCTGTGACCAGAGGGGTCTGGAGCCCCTTGGGGCCAGGGCCAAGGGGCCAGGAGAGGCTTTGGGAGGGAAACATGCCCTTTGTGTGTCAGGGTCCTGCACCACCTTGCCTTCCTGACTCAGTGACCACCAAGGCAGAAATTATGGTCAATGGCTTGAAGGCAGGAGAGAGGGATCCAGTCTGAGGGAGGGCATCCTCCAGTACCTGTGTAGGGTGGGGAGGCAATCCTGGGTGTGCTGTGTCTCCTGGTCAGCCATGGTAGGTGTTAAGGAATCAGGGGCCAGGTCTGCTGCAAGGAGAGCAGTGGGGAGGTCCCTGAGGGGCAGTACAGGGCTCCCTGGCAAGAGCATGGAGGGAAATGCCTGGGGAGTGCCGGTGATTCACATCATCGAGGGCAGGCCCAGATAAGTGGTTGAAAGGTCTCTGGCCCCGCTAATCCCATTTCCCTCCAATGGCTTTAAATCCATCACTTAAAAATTCCCTGTTTCTCCATTGGAGAGCTGGGTGGCCTACAGGATGAATGGAGCTCTTCACCCCTGAGGCAGCAGAGAGACGAGAGCACAGGGCCAGGGAGGTACTGGCATGTTAGCACATAGCTGGATCATAATTTACACGCACACGCTAGATACTGACTCCCATTAGCATCTTGGCTTGGAAGGCACCCAGTCTGCCTTCACCCTTGAAGGGATCAGCCTTGTCAGAGAGCACTTGGAGGCTTCTGGGGCTGTTACTTGTCTGCAAAACAGAGGCAGCTACACCGAGACCAAGGCAAGACCTGAACACCAGGCTTGCTCCTCTCTGATGGAGTTAGAAGGACAGCGCTGTGCACGGTGGGCAGTCTCAGGCTGGCTCTTTTCCCCGAGAAGATGCAGCACGTGAAGACATCCTCACTGCAATTCAGTGACCTCAGGTGGCATGCAGTGGGGATCACTGGGTTTGCTTATTTAAAATAACACCTCTGTGAGATTGCCCAAGGGTCTAGTAAATATCAAATAGTTGGTAGAAGAAGAGACTTTAACTGCATGGCTAGTTCACATGAGCCTGGACCTTGGGGCCACTTAAAGTCATACTGGTTTTATTATTGTGACTGGCACAGTTCACACTGAGTGGGATAAATACTGTCCCACCTGCACTCCTCAATGACAGATGGAGCTATTTCAGAAGCCTCAAATAAGTTGCAGAGATAGGTGAGGTCCTCAAGGGTCAAACCAGAGCTCCCAGCTACAGAGGAGTGCTTTAACTTTGGTAGGACTTATCTTCAAGAAGCTTACCAACTCTCCCACCCCTCTGGAGGGCCACAGCCTCACACTGTCCCTTCCTGTCCTTTCTCACTCTGCTTCCACCGCGTTCATTTAATGCTGTAAAGCCAGTTCCCTGATTCTTGCGGACAGGCACAATGCAGGGTCCCAGATGGAGGGCTAGGGGGAGGAGGGCTGCTGAGTGTGTATATTCTTCCAGATGTCCCCCCTGCGCACTCCTCCATGCAGAAATATCCCTGCCCCTATCAGCGGTTTTGAAGCTGACGTTCTTTGTGACGTGAGTAACGTCCAGCAGGGGCAACACAGGATGATCTCCCCTCCATCAAGTTCCAGGACCCTGCTTGCCCCAGCTGGGGAGGCCTCATGCTCACCCCATCAGTGGTGTTCACAAGATGCTGCTGGGTCATGTTGGTTTGCTAAAGGTCAGGCCTGGTGACAAATCAGAGCAGTGCTGATTTAGAACTGCCCAGATAGTTGCACTTTTATATTCTAACCCCCTGCTCTCCACAGCCAGCATTTTCCTTCCTCTGAGCTGTTAAAAGGCTGTGCTGACAAAAGCCCCTGCATGCCCTCGTGACCAGCATCTCCAAGCTCTGAAACCAGGACAGCAAATGTTAAAAGTGCTGGAGCTCAAGCCTCCCCTGCCTTACTGGCACCTCCATCATACTGTCATAAGGAGGGTCCAGACTGCGTACAGGAGCAATGGACTACGCAGTAGTTACTCCAGGAAAGGAGCAAGGCTCCTAAGGAATGGCCTCAAAGCCAGCTTCACCATCACACTGGGGTATATCCACTACGGAAAGGTGTTTCCAGAGACCCTGTTCCTGCACTTTACTTGACACCTTTGCAGTAGCAAAAAGTGTGACCAGGCATTTTGGGGCCAGGACAAAGGGAAGTCACCCAGTCAATGCCCAAAGCTGAGGTGCTGGAGTCCTCTCATACCTTGGTGCATAGGATCAAAACATCCTAAATAAGAGTTAGGTGCTAAATTGCCCCATGAGCCCCCAGCTACTGACTCAGGTCAAATGCAACGTCCACTGCAGTGAAGGAAGAGGCTTCTGCTCCTCTTTAAATCCCTTTCCTTACTCCTTCCTTTTCTTCCTTCCCTCCTCTCTCTCTGCCATCCCCAGCACCTTGTCCTCAGAGCTCTCCCCTGTCTTGCATTAGCAGCTGCCTGAGAGGATGAACAGGGGAAGGGACAGGAGGAAGAGCTGTGCTTATCTCTCAAGAGGAATTTCTCACCTCTACTCCAATCTGCTCAACTGCCCTGGAGGCAGCCCTGTTGCTGTCTGCATCTGGTCAGCTGGGTAGACAAAGTCACAAGAGATGTGGAGCGCACATGGAGATCAAGGCAGGACTAACACAGGCTTTAAGCCAATTCGTGCTGCTATGTTCATCAGGGAAAAGACAAGGGGTAGGGGTGGGAAGGGGAGAAATGTTGTGTTCTGTGCTGTGGTGAAACCCAGGAGCAAACCTTGGCCCCTCTACTATCCCAGCCCAGCTGTTCCCAGCTGCTCACACTTCCCTGCCCAGTTCCAGCTGGAGGCAGCACAAGGCTGGCAGCCAGAGGCATCACTGACCTTTGGAGAAAGGTCAGAAAATTTCTTCCTCACATCTAAGCAGCATTGTCAAGCCCTGGGGCAAATTCTGCGTCAAACGAACTAAGCTTTTACACCCAGACTTGACAGTGAAGCAGGGTCTTCTGGATGAACAGCTAGAGAGTACAGAACAGAACAGAATCACTAAAGCTGGAAGACACCTCCAAGATCATCATGTCCAACCATTAACCCAATCTCACCCTGCCCACTAAACCCTGGTGCCCAGGGACATGTCTACATGGTTTTCTGAACCTCTCCAGGAAGGGCAACTCCACCCCCTCCCTGGACAGCCTGTTACAACCCCTGACCACTCTGTCAGGAAGACATTTGTCCTGATGTCCAACCTAACCCTCCTCTGGTACAACTTCAGGCCATTTCTTCTCATCCTATGACTGGTGACTTGGGAGAAGAGACCAACCCCCACCTCTCTACACCCTCCTTTCAGGCAGCTGTAAAGAGCAATAAGGTCTCCCCTCAGCCTCCTTTTCTCCAAGCTAAACAGCCCCAGTTCCCTCAGCCCCTCCTCATCAGATATGTCCTCCAGGCCCATCACCAGCTTTATTGCTCTTATTTGGACCCACTCTGTGTGGTGTCATTCCTCTTCTTCTGCTCTCCTATTGCATGGTTCCTCATGTGGATGATTCCTCATTCAGGTGCTTATCAGACAAGTCTGGCATCAGCCCTTAGATCTGAGTGCTCTGCCCACTATGCTGCTTCATCGCTGTTTTGCAGAGGATGGTAATGATGTGTGCTGGAACTGCCTGACAGAGGACAGCAACTTAGCATTTGTCTAGCAAATTTTACACACACTGCTCGACCAACTGCAAGTGCTTATCCATCCCTCCATTTAGCTGGAGCTGCCCTCCCAGGAGGGATTTGCTCATTTCCAAAGCTGGAACCAGAACTGATACCAATACTTCCATCAGGAAGAGCAAAGTTCTGCTCCCAGTGCTCCTCACTACACTCTCTCAGCTATCTGGGCTCTGCTGTCTGCCCCTCACAAACCCCCACCTGCCCCCACTGCCTGCTCCTTCCAACCCTTAATTTGTCCTTACTGCTCTCTTCAGTCACCTAGGAGATTCAGGCAGTTCCTTACCCTTGGAAACACCTCCTCCTTACACCGAAGTGTTCCCAGGAACTTTGTGATCAGCGAAGCCTCATGGTCCGTGAGGGCTGAGCACACGTCCCCAGCACTAAATGATGGACTGAGAGCAAGGCAGACCCAGGCAGCCAGCCCCACAAAGGTTACACACTAGGCAACGCGGAAGGCTGCTGCAGCCAGTACTGCCCTCCCCACACTGCCAGATGGGATGAGTTAGCAGCAGCACTTCAGCGCTGGGGTAACAATGGCTGTGCTGCCCAGTATAGAAATGCTGATTTCGCACAAAGACTCTGTCCCCCTTCATGTCCCATTTCCACTGTGAGCCTGGGAGTAATAAAGGACATCTTAGCCTGAAATAGCTGTATTTTTAATGGTTCTCAGCTCCCATTGAGGACAATAGCAAATCCTACCCTGGAGGAGCAGCACAAGGAGTGCTGAGGAGCAGGCCAGCAGCGCTGCCGGGAGCCCCATACACAAGGCAGTGCGGCTGCAGGACGCCTCGGGAGGGAAGAACAAGTAGGACTTCCCTTTGCCTGGCACTGGTCTCCACCTTTGTGTTGCAAAAACAAAGAGGTTTGGGTGTGATCCCGCTCTGCGCCCAGCAGCAGCTCTGGCGGTTGCGTGCACAACGTGCCCACTCCTGGTGCTGATCATGGAGGAGGAGGAGGGCATCTGTGCCCTGGGCACGTTCCTTAGCCCCTGAGGCACCATGCTTCTCCCTCTCCAAAGTACATATGCCTGCACCACACCCCCGTGCCGGTAGTGGAATGGTTGCTGTAGACTTTTCCATGCTGGGAGACATTTCCATGCTGCAAGCCAGGCTAGATGAGGAAGGCTGGGCTCTTCCCAAAGTGCCTCCTGACATGAAATCACAGAGCTGATCAATGCAGATGAGCACGTAGGGCAGTGGGAGGGATGGTGTGTGCTGTCTAACAATGTGTCTCAGCCTGACTAAAATAGCTTATACTTTGAAGCCAAACCTGCCATGACCTCCTCCATGATTGCCCCAGGCAGCCAGGCTCTTCTTCTCCAGCTTTCCTTTTCTCATTTTGTTATTTTGACCTTTATAGCAGTGTCCAACACATAGCAACATCCTCAGGCTAGAAGTCAAGGAGCAGTTTTCCCCAGTGGTTAGTAGAAGTCAAGAACAAGGAGAGACGCATTCACTCATCTTGCCGCCTAAAGCAACACATACAGGGTCCCACTACTGCAAATTAGAGGGAGGGTCACGTCTGTACGGTGCGGGGCATTAGGTGTCAGAAGGGAAAAAAAGAACAGAGGAAGAATAACACTCTAACACCACACACACGTGTCTCCAAATAAAAGGGACTACAGGCATGAGGGAACTGAGTCAGAGTAACATCTCTGTCTAGTCTGGCTCCCGTGCTGAGGAGAGGAGCCAGTGGTAAGCACAGGGACAAAGCCCACCAGGGCCAAGCTATACAGTAACATCAGCTGTCAGTGTTGGCTGAAAAGGGGGCATCAGCGGCAGAGCCTCTGGGCTATTCTGTCTACTCTGCTTTTTCAAAATTCCAGACCCTGGTAAGCATTCTGGACAGCTTGAGAACTGCATGCCAGTTTGTCCTGAAAGCCTGATCCTAATGAGGATAGAAAGACCTCACTGTCTCCAGAAGCTCCTGCTGGGCTTCAAAGGATCCAGGACTTACCAAGCAGTTTTGAAACCTAGCCATGACTTCTGGTCCACTTTCTGACTGCTGCTCAGGAGGTAAGGCTGTGTGCATGACTAGGAAGGGGTGTGGGACAAGGGAACAAAAGTAGGGCGTGCTCAAAGGGAGCAAGGTGGGAGAAGCAGGGGTCTGCATACAGCATAGGATGGCCTGAGGGATTTCACATGCCACAAGTGTGTCAGGAGAAGCAGGAAAGATATACAAGTCTTCTTGTTGCTGAAGAGAGTGCAAACGGCATGGTAGAGATGAGATAGTGGAAGGGGAAGAGGTGATACCTGTTTAGGTCCAAGGGGAAAGGCAAGGTAATGAGTTGTGGCACAGAGCTGGGAGAGCAGGACTAGTGTCAAGGGTGGTGTCACAGCTCCTGGTGTGACAGGAAGAGGAACCTGCATGGATGCCCCCACACTTGCTGAGTTGGGGCTCTTAATCTGCCCACTTAGCACCAACACCTGAGCCTTTTAATACTATAAACACCCATCCCAAAGGAAAGTGCTTCCTAGGGCCGGAGAGGCTCCAGAAGAGCAGGTTCTCTCATCCCAAACCCTCTCACCTTGCACTGGTTTTGCTGCATTTGTTAGGGGAGAGCAAACATGTGCTTGTTTCAGCAGCTACACTGCTCTATGCATCCATAAGTAGGGGATGAGAATGTCCACAGCTTGTAACCACACAACACTGCAGGCCTTCAAACTTCTGGAGGATTCTCCTCCACCACCACCTGGCAGGGAAGCACTGTGTGCTTCAGCACACGTATTTGAGGCTAAGGAGCACAGGGAGAACATGAATGATGAAAAACTAACACCTCCACACAGGTATTAACAACGCTCAGGATATTGCATGAACTGAGGCAAAGGGGAAGCTGGAGAGTTGGGAATGCAAGGCCAGTCTAGCTACTGGAGAGAAAACAGTACAGCCCTTCTGTGCGTCCTTTCTCTCTAGTCAGATCTGGGTGATTGCCCAAGTTAGGGCTGCACATAAACGTGCTGCTGATGGAGCAATATACAGTCAAAAGCCTGGTGCCAGGCCAAGAAGTGTGTGTGGCACATTGCTCACACAGCGTGAGGCTATGACCCCCACAGGCACTGCTGGCGACCCAGCTCTCTCATGGGTTTACACACATCAGGCCATCCTGCTGCTGCAGTGCCTGGTGTGGAAAGCCAACTGCGAAGTGAGTAGCAGACACACTGTTCAGAGATGCTCACCTGCCCACCAGCTGCTTCCCGCTGCTCTGACAATCTGCTTCACCACTCCCTTCTTGTGAACATCAGCTTTTTCAACACCAGCCAGCAGTCGTAGCTATTACTTAAGGACTTGCTCCACAGGAGCCACCTGCCCAGAAACACAGATGCAGCAGTCTTTTGTCCCTGCTGCTCCATCAGTCTCAGTCTGTATCTCTGGGGAGGACTCAGCCCCACCACTCATTCCCCATCTCCATGCAGCAGCAAGGTGGGTGGCAGCATCTCATCCCTTGCACAAGAACAGCTGCACTCAGCACTCAGAGCCAGTGAGGGCAGGGCATACCATTCAGACCATAACACCCTAGCCCCTTCAGCAGCCCCAAGAGCGCGCGCGCACACACACACACACACACACACACACACACGCCTCAGCCTCCAGTGCAGACATGCTCTTCTGCCCAGCACTCACAAACAATGAAAATGGTCTCATTCAAAAGAGCTGCAGAAGAATGAAACGCAGCTTCCTAGTCTCTGGACCCTTCCCAAAGAGATGAGGTTGGCAAAAAGCAGCCAGTGGCCTGAAGCTGCCTGCACCAGGAGGAAACACCTTGATTGCCACCACGGGACCAGGCTCACCCCAGGAAAGGTGTGGAGAGGAAAAGTACTTCAGCGAGATGACAAAACCCCAGGTCCACAGCAGGCTCTGACTGGGAACAGAGCTCCTGGGGCCACAGCCCATGCAAGAAGCTGCAAATGCCAAGGGATACAGGCAGAGGTGATGTTACAGCAGTTAGAGAAATTAGGTCTCCACTGAGGAAAGCAGCCCAAACATTTTCCCCAGGATGTAGAGCTGACCGTGTCCGGCTCTGGGCTGCTCTGCTCTGTCCGAGATGACATAAGAACTAGCAGCTATTTGACTTGTTTTCTCCCGGCCTGGTTTCAATTGCTTGTAACTTGCCACTTTCACCACTTGGGCTGACATTCTCCAGACCAGGCATCTGCCTTAGCCTGTTAGAAGGAAAAGAAAGAAACAGCTCCACAAAAAAAGCTCCACACGTGTTTCGGGATTTCAGCTGTTTTCGGAACACAAGAAGAAAAAGAGGTCGCTCTGTCCATGCTGAGAAAGCAGCACTTGTAACTGGTTAACTGGGAGTTTAGAATTTAAAGCAAGAATTTCAAATTAGGCAAGGGAAGTGCCTAGCTGCCAAGAATATGTCTCTGCTGTCCCCAAGAAAAGTATCCCTGAATTTTGATCCAGTTATGAGCTCAATACTCACACAGAGCAGATTCAGTGGAGTTGGTGTCTCCGTGCTCTTTCTGCCCAAAGTGAGTATGCTCGGCATCCACATGTGGCTCCCAAGAGCCAAACGGAACCAGTCATACCGCATCTGTCCATGTCCAAGTCTTTGGGGTGGGGGGCATTGATATAAGTTTTACATGCTCTCAGCATTTGCCTTGTAAAATCTTGCTGTGTCAGTTGCCAAACATTAACTGAAAACATTTGCCAGGCCTACTCTAACTTCACTCTCTTCATACACTGTTTGATTTCTGCCATCACCAGGACTGTATCCCACAAACACCTCTGGTTTCCTACCCTGGAGAAGCCTAACTCATGTCCTCCAACCCTGAGATCAATGCTAGTCAGAAAAACCCAAAGGAAAACTGCAACGTGATGCTGTATCTACAGTACCTGATCTCCTCACACACCAGGGAGTTAAATTCTAGACGCAAAGACAATCTTAATTCTGTCACTTCCTCACTGGGCAGGTTTGAAAATATTTTTAACCTCTATGTCTGTGTAGGCTCTTACAGCACTTTCATCTCATAGAAACACAGAATTGTTACGGTTGGAAGAGACCTCCAAGATCATTCAGTCCAACCTCACCCTGCCCACTAAACCCTGGTGCCCAGGGACACATCTACATGGTTTTTGAACCTCTCCAGGAAGGGCAACGCCACCCCATCCCTGGACAGCCTGTTACAACCCCTGACCACTCTGTCAGGGAAAACATCTGTCCTGATGTCCAACCTAATACAACTTGAGGCCATTTCCTCTTGTCCTGTGACTGGTGACTTGCGAGAAAAGACTGACCCCCACCCCTCTACACTCTCCTGTCAGGTAGCTGTAAAGAGCAAGAAGGTCTCCCCTCAGCCTCCTTTTCTCCAGACTAAACAGCCCCAGTTCCCTCAGCCCCTCCTCATCAGATCTGTCCTCCAGGCCCTTCACCAGCTACTTGCCCTTCTCTGCACTGGCTCCAGCCCCTCAATATCCTTCTAGTATTGAGGTGCCCAAACCTGAATCCAGGACTCGAAATAAGGTCTCACTAGTGCCCAGTACAGGGGGACGATCACCTCTCTACTCCTGCTGGCCACACCATTGCTGATGCAGGCCAAGATTCCTTTTCTATGTCTTCTTCTGAGGTCTCGTTTTGACAATTGTGTAACCCAGTCCAAGGAACACAGCCACCAGCAGAATGCTCATTTTATTCTCCACCTCTATGTAACGCAAAGACGAAATCACTAAAGAGGCAGAGCTGGCCACTAAAGAAGCAAAGTTAAAAAACTCTGGCCAGAAACATCCTAGCAAGAAACCCAGAAGTAGAGAAAATGTCCCCAGGATCAGGAAGACCCACCCAAATCTCTCACATAAAATATTCAACAGACTCACAACCCAGTCCAAGATTCTGGCCCAGTCCGTTCTGTCCAGTTGTTGTCTGACAAGAAAACTGCAACGGCCCGTCCACGGAGAAGGAGAGAGTCCTGCAGAGAGACGACACACACACTCTCCTACTCTGTGCCAGCTAGCTCGCTTTTCATACTGTCCGCTGCACCAACAATACCTTCTCTTGAAGCAGACACCCGATGTTACCCAACTTAGTGCTTTTTTGCCCAGGGTTGGCCGAGTCCTAGGCAGAAAGACAGAAGGGATGCTCCTCTCTGCCCCTCCCACGAGAACCTGGGTATCTGCAGTTTCTCATCAGAAAAAAGGAATCATCCATGTGTCAGCCTCAGTTCTCAGCACTTCAGACCTGGCATAGGACTGGGATCTCCTGCAACATCAGCCTTGCGCCATGTAGGCTTTCCAGCCTCTCTGCAGGGGTTACAAACGGTTCTCCTGACAGGGGAAGGACCATCCTCACCTCCAGCCTGCTCCGGCGCTGCAGCTGCCATCACAGCAGCCTCATTTTGTTACACTGGGTGCTATAAATCTTGGCGACTGTGTAGGAGACATGGGGCAATTTCTGAGGATGAAAGAGATGTGATCAGCAGAGCATTCCCTCCAGCCTGGAGAGCAGGGTCTGAGTAACAGTCTTTGCTAAGTTTACTGTGTTTAAGTTACTGAACAGTCCTCCTTTCCCCCCTACATAATTCACTGTCGAGTAGTTTCTTCCTGCTGCCTCCCACCCTGCTTCAGACACCCCTTTCTGAGTCTCCCATCCCTCACTCTCTTTCAGTCTCTGCTGTTCATTCTGTGAAACTCCTCATCACAATTCTCACAGAGCGCTACCAGGTGTCGTTTCACGCACTGACTAAGTCTGTTTGAAATGTCAGCTGCTCCAAATGGATGTGCAGGTGCTGGGGGATCCTTCTGTCCCTCGCCATGAGGGGAATCCCTTGGGTGGTGCAGATTTGCTCAACTACAAACCCCAAAATGGTTTCCTGAGGCCACTCTCTTCTGTCTGATGTTCGTGTCCCTTCAGAGCACCGAGAATGCTCAAGGCAGAACCACCATGTCCAAAAGGATTTTGCTAAATGTGTAGTTATGGATCAGGGCATTCACCAGAGGTGTCAATGTCTCTAGGCACTTTTGACAGTAGGGTCATCAACAGCCAACTCTCCAGGAAACCTTTACAAACCACCCAAAGCCTTCGCTCAGGCTCATCCCCCACAGCACAGTTGAACCTTGCACCAAGCAAGATCACACTGGAAGGCATTTCTCAGGGTGATGGGCCTGCATTCCTCTGAGAAGAAACTTAAACCAAAACAACAAAAGCCAGTCAATTAGAGTTTGGGGCTTAGAAGGCCCTTTATCTCATGAAAAAAAGAGATTAAGGCCCTCTGATAATTTATAAAGCGCTTAAAAGTTTAAAGAAGAATTGGGCTTTTATCTGAACAATCAGATAACATGAGGCACGCAAAGGCCAAGCACCAGGCAGCCCCAGGGTGCAGTCACTTCATTGCAGAGAACTTGTGCTCCCAACCATAGATCTGCTCCCAGTCCCTGAAATTAATAGCCAGACTCTCAGGCTCTCATGGACTGGTAGCCAGGCCAGTTGGACACGTTCCTTTGGCTCAGACACGCAGTCACGTAACTCTTGCTTAGAAAGTCCTCGGGTGTCCTCACTTAGGGGTGCCTGACAGGAACTGTGGCGTGACGGGCTAGATGTCCCAGATGCCTCTAAGTGAACATCCAAGCACTGAGGGCTTCTTCCACCACATTGGTGGCCAGTACTTACTTAATGAAGGTGCGCAGTGTGCTCAGCTTGCCCTAAGCAATGTATAGTTGGCCCGGGTGCTCTCAGAAGCTTGCCCAACCTGTTTTCATCTGAGTTGGTATTTCAAACAGCCAGTTATTATTTGGGTGATTGAGGCCATCATTCATTACTCTCCTGGTAGACTTTTGCTCTCTTCCCAGCTCTCTTTCTGCTCATTATCCACTTTGGCCACTGCTGACAATGGTGTCCCAGCAGGCTGAGACCACCATGGAACAATGGAGGGAGAAATGTGCATGAGACACAGCGTGCCCTGGAGATGTAACTCTGGGTGCTGTAACTCACTCATGCAGGAGATAGGGACTCCCAGGCTCATGGCAGAATGCTGGGCTCAGCTGTTCCTCGGGACTGGCCACACAGAGAGGAAACTAGTTGCCCTTTGAGCAACAGGGCTAACAAAACCAGGGCTTCCCGGGGAAAAGATGGTGTCTTTTGTCCCCAGATATCTTCTTGCCTGCTGCACTACCCCATGCCCCACAGCATGAACAAGACAATATAGTGTTGTACATAACCTAGAGCTAGACCTGCCTGCTGGCAGGCAGGTCATGTTCACACACGGTGATAGTGTAGCCCACTGATATCTAACAGAAGGTACAGCAGCTGAGTTTTCCCTTTCTTTCCTTTAGAATTCACTGCTTTGCACCTACTCTGACAGCCACAAAGTCAGTTGGTTTTGAAACTCCTGCTCTTTCAGATATGATGGAAACTGGCTGACACATTGCAGAGCTACACAAAAAGGGAAGGATGGCCAGCCAAACAGGCATTGCTTCCTTTGGAAAATGGGCTTTAAAAGTGTCCTGCAAATAAACCAGACTTCCTTCCTTTGTGCTGACCCTCAGTTGGAGAGTGTCCTTCAACCAGCAGATAAAAAAGTCCCAGCCCCACTCATCCCAGCATACAGACTGAACCACCTGGCCAGGCCCACCCTCACATGACCAAATTCCTCGCTTTCTCATAAGTGAACGAATCAAAAACTCCACCCTGTGTCTGCTTTGCTGGCAGCCCATAAGCAGATCAAAATCTTCCCAAAAAAATGCACTCTGCAAATTGTTTGCCAAACACTCACTTGTTTTGAAGGTCCTTTTTGCAGCCCTTCAAGGCCAAACTGAAGACTATGGTTACCTCTGGATATGTTGATGGATTATTCAGGATACAGAGCTTTGTCAAGTGGCTAAAGCTCTGGTCAGAATCACAGAATTATTGAAGCTGGAAAACACCTCACCCGAGTCCCCTTGGCAGCTCCCTCAGTATATTCCACAAGATCTTAAAGAAACAATTTCTTTCTCAGAGTTTGTCCACCTACTCCATTTAAACTGCTGCTTCTTTGACCAGCATTTCTGATTGAGACTGTGAACTTGACAGGCCACTGCAATGCTAATAGTGGACGATAATAGATAAGACTCTGCAAGTCTTCACTTCCAGAGAAACACATGCAAAGAAAGAAATACGTGAAATCTATCTAAGGGAGTACATCTATACACACACACATCCATCATGTATGCAGAACTCAAGATAGAAGGTGGTAATTGTTTTATTTAAACCTTTAGAAGTCACTATTTGAAGATACCTACAAGTGTTTAGTCCAGTCATTGGTACTGGGGACATGGGAAGTTGGTAGCAGTTAATGACATGTGCCCCAGAGCCAGGCGTGTCTGACCCTTTCCATGCGGTCAAGGACGTTTCGCTCCATGTGCCACCGAGCATCATGACTCGGGAGCCAGGAGCTTTCTACTGCTGAAGAGGATTTTGTGTGTACACCAACAACTAGGTCTGTGCAGTGCCAAGCGTGGGAGCCACTGTGAGATGGAGGTGTTCAAATCACTTGTGAAGCACTACGATGTGTCTGGGGTTTGTGCTGTGGCTTGCCCTTTGGTTTAGGACACAGCCAGAACCAGCCAAAAATACTTTAGTATGATAAAGCTCTTGTTTGCATGGCCAGCGTGCTAACATCCTCATTCTTACCTTGCATGTCTGTCAAGTGTTAGCAAAGTTATCTATTAATTGTGTCTGACTGAATTTCATCTGCTTTTTTTAAAGGTTGTTGAGGTAAGTGTACACAACAGGCCGAGAAGAGGATGAAACTCCACGGAGAACACACACAGCACTCTCCCATGTCACTGCTTTAATACGAAAGAGTTGCATACACTCCTGTTTAGAAAGACCCAAATACTTTGCAGGTTTCTGCTTGAATGGCAATTGGAATTCACTTTGGCTGTGCTCTCACATTCTGTGTGCTCACCTTCCTGCGCTGCCCTGGCCAAGAACTTCTTCAGTGGGGAACATCTGCAATAGCAAGAGATGCTCCTAGCCTGTTGTGGGAAATTCTGTTTCCACTAGGTCCCTCTTTCAAAGTCTGAGGCTCCTTCTCCAAGGTCAGCAACAAGAGAGACACTGCATGAATAATGGGACTCAACATCCAAAGCCATAAATGAGGTGATCACCAGATCCCAAGAAAATGGAGTTAACTCTGCTCTTGATGCATTAGGGATTTGTGAGAAACAAACTGCTGAGAGCTCATCAGGAGGAAAGACATAAATATATCCCTTGCAACAACAAATGATCAACCATAAACTCATGGGCTGCTAAGAAACGTAACCAGGGCTAAACCGCCCCAGGTACATGATGCTGTCTTGGCTGCAGGCATGACTTGGTAGCAACCTTCCAGTCCCTGAAGAGGGATACAAGAAGGCTGGAGAGAGACTGTTTATGAAGGCTTGGACTGATAGGATGAGGGGCAATGGTTTCACACTGGAGAAGGGAAGATTGAAATGGGATGCTAGGAAGAAGTTCTTTAGCAGGAGGGGGCTTGAACACTGGAACAGGTTGCCCAAGGGGGTGGTTGAGGCACCATCTCTGGAGATGTTCAAGGTGAGGCTGGACAAGGCTCAGGCAACCTGATCTAGTTGAGGATGTCCCTGCTTATTGCAGTAGGGGTAGACTAGATGGCCTTTGGAAGTCTCTTCCAATCCAGGTCATTCTGTGATTCAATGAATCTATGACTTCTCTGGTCCACATGGTAACCAGAAACTGAGCCAAGATCTCAACAAGCTGTCTCTAGATGCCAGCTCCAAGGCCCCTTCACACAGTCAAGTCCTCTGTGTAAGACACAGTTCCTGCTCCATCTCTTGCCAAAGACTCACTCATCTGCAGCTCACCCCCAGCAGCCTATAGAGACGAAGAAATGGGAAAAAACTGCTGTCTTACTCCTTGTCCCTCATCAGGCTCTGAATAAGTGAGCCCAGAGAGGGCTGCATCTCTCCCTTTCTGTTTTAACCACCTCTCATAAGGAGTGGAAAATTCTGCAAGGGAACTAAGCTTCTGGGAACAGCAGTAGACACTGAGTTGTGAATAATCTCCCACTTGCCTGATTCTCAAGAAACACATTACTGAGAGAAGCAGAGCAGACCAGTGTCACAATGGGACATGGGTACGGTTGCTCCACCATAATCACTCTGTGCCTCAGATGCTACAAATCCCAATACCCTGTGCATACCCCCAGAGAAGGCCACAAAAATCATCCAAGGGCTGGAGCACTTCTGCTGTAGGGCTGAGGGAGCCAGGCTTGTTGAGCCTAAGGGAGATAAAACTCCAGAGACACTTTACAGCAGCTTCTAGTACTTAGAGGGAACCTACAGGAAGACTGGAAAGGGACTTTTCCCAAGGGGATCTAGTGATAGGACAAGGAGAAAAGGTTTGAAACTGAAGGAGGGGAGGTTCAGACTAGATCTTAGGAAGAAGTTCTTCAGCCCAAGGGTGGAGAGATTCTGGAATCGATTGCCCAGAGAGGCTGTGGCTGCCCCCTTCCTGGAGGTGTTCAAGGCCAGCTTGGATGAGGCCTTGAGCAACCAAGTATGATTGAGAGGCATCACTGCCCATGGCAGGAGGTTGGTGTAGATGAGCTCTGAGGTCCCTTTCAACCTGAATCAGTCTGTGATTCTATTGTTATATTTATTTATACCCCTGCAAGAGTCCCAGGCAGCAACATGTGCCGGAGTCTGCACTACATCACACCTTTCCAGCAGCTTCAGAAACAAGGTACAACCAGCAGCAGTCTCTGACAGTTTCTCATGGGGCAGCACGCTGGAATTTCATAAGCACTGTGTGTCCCCAGCACAGGAGCAGGAACAGATGCTGTGAGCCTAACGCACCCAAATGGGCAGGCTGGGCATTATCACAACTGCCACAATCGCAGCGGCGTATCTCTGGGTGATAACACACAGACAGCTTCTGTTATGCGAACTGCACCAGGTATGGCCAAGCAACCCCCAGTGCAGCATTGCTGGCATTCTAGGAACGGCCATGCTCTTCTGCTGCCAAAACACACTGCCCACAGCACGTCCCAGTGTGGTGGCACACAGATAGGGACCACAGCAAAACAATTGCCCCTGGCACCATCGGGTGCCTGTCAGTACTGGCTAGGAACAGGTTTTGCAAGGTCACGCAAGACCCAGCACCATGCAGGTTGCCTGTTGCTTATACAAAACAGCTAATAAAGCCGGTTATCATCCAGATACTCCTGCATTAGGTGTCAGTGGCCATGTGGAGACTCCCAATAACAATGTACGTGCTGGCTTTGCTGCCCAAGATGAGGAATGTACAGTAAGAATTCATAAGCTGGGTTCTGTTGCAGCTTTAACAGACCTCTAGCAACAAACATGGAGCCGCTAAATTCGAAAGGCACTTAAGCGTGTGTGGATTAAAGCTAAGTCCTAGACCATGCCCACTGCAATCTCGGGGCCTGTGCCTCAGGAGACTGTTGTCAGAAGTCGTCTTGACACAAAATGCCACCTACTGAGAACAGGCTTTCGCTGGATCCCCATGCCTTGTAGGAGGACATATCAAAGCGATATGCACAGGCAGAGAACTACCCCAGTAGACTTAGAGGCTCCAAGCCCTTTGTGTCACACCCACAGCAAAAAAACTCCAAGCTCACACATCTACATTGTGCTCCCATCTTTTTCTAAAGGAGACTAGAGGTGAAAAAAAGAGACAGTCTCATGCCACTGTCTGCTGAGGGCGCATCGCTCCGTTCCTTAGAGGGAAAATACATCACTGCATTATCTATTTGCAAACAAAAGTATGAGATGCAGGTAGGCCTTGGTGATCACTCATCTGAGGAAATAGTCAACATGCATCTTGAATCTGAGGATGAGGGAACAGGCTGCCTAGAGAGGTGGTGGAGATCCCATCCCTGAAGCCATTCCAGGTCAGGCTGATAAACGTATGGACAAAGAAAAGTACTTAAATAAAGATACTAGGTCTGTCTAGGAAAGCCCCCAAAGTCCAAACTGCAGGAGGTTGGAGAACATTTAGGAGACATGCCACTAGACATTTGCCTTCCAATAAAGCTCTGTGTTGTGCATGCACTATCAGCCATGGCTGGAGATAAGGCTGCTGGACTATGCAAAGCCTGGGTCTGACACAGCCCAGCTGTTCTTGCCCTGTTCACAAGCACAGTTTGCTTGGTGGGGGCAGAAAGGAGCAGCAGGCTCGTAGCAGGCAGTGCTAGAGCTAACACCCAAGTCTTGGATCAGGCCCCATCCCATGTCTGACTGTGTGTGCCCACTGCCAGACATATAGTTCAACATGAGATTGGGCAGAGACCTGAATGCGGGCAAATGTTGAGCCATCTCCCTAGGTACAAACACTACCATGCGCCCCTCATGCTCCAGCTCTGCCACATTTCAGTTTCAGTCTGAAAATCACATTTTGCACACACAAACAGCACTCTCTGTGCCAGAATAGCTGAAATACTGTGGCTTTGTCCCAGCACAGACCAACAGCTAATTAGGAAGCTCTGAATGTCCTTCCCAAGCAGAACTGCTTCTCCTTGGTTATCTAGCATGGCAGCCTCATTCCGCAAACACACAAGTATGTCTAAACCAGACAAGGACGTACATCAGCAACTCATAAATGCATCTACAAAAGGAGGGCACAGCCTGTTTGATGCAAAAGTAGGAGCATGGCTATGTGCAGGGGTCGAAGCTCTTCCAGTGTAAATGGCAAAGGTAAATGGGACAGGCAGCGCTCAGGGAAAGCTGGCAGAGGGTGTCCCCATGTCAGCAGCAGAAGGCGTCAGTGATGCAGATGAACTTCAGAAAGAGAGTAGAGCACAATTCCAACACAGCAATGGCAGCCCCAGGCTCTCAAAAAAACTTCATGATTGAAATCTAGTGTGGGAAGCTGAAGATTTCATGTCTGCCACTGAGTCTTGAAGCCTTCAGCTCCAAAATTTTCTTGGTGACTCTCTGGGCTAGAGATGCATTTAAGGAAAAACAACCAATTTGTGAAAAATAACTCTATTTAGGATTTTCTTTAGATGTAGTTTCATCACAGCCACTTTGAAATCCTTGCTGTTACATGCAGAGCGGTTCCTGTCTGTGTAAAAATCTGGCCTAAATATTGACCCTGAAAGAGACTCTCAAAAATAGCAAGGTCAAAGCAGAACAGGGCCAAGGACCCACCCGTGACTATCGACACTGGAAGAAAATCATAAAAACAAAACACAGAAGAGAAACTGGACCCTTGTCTCTTGAAAAACAAAACATGTCTGTGGTCGTATGAACCAGTGGGGCCGAATTTTCGGGATCAATTGGTGGGTAAATCCACTCAAGTGGCTTAGTAGCAGAACAGCCTGCAAAGTGTTAGGAAAAGGAAGGAACAAAGATGTTAACTGGTTTTGCAACACAGAAAGAGGAAAGAAAAAAAAGACTTAAAAGCAGCTGCTGCTCTGTGTGGACAGTTCCTGACATTCAAGTTCATTACTGGATGATTAAGTTACCAACTCATTTGGGGCTGTTTACATTGTTTACAAGCATGTGATTAATTACACAATGAAGATACTGAGACATAATCACCTAATAACAGCATATGGTTGTGGCAGAGATTAACAATCCTAAGTGCTGCCAGTAAGCCCCAGCCCACCCTGATCAGGGGTTCCTCAAAGCGCTCCCTCCCCATCTCCCACAAACAGCAAGCCCAGACAAATCCAAAAGAAAAAGCCCAAGGACACTTGCTCTAGAGAGGCCACCATCCAAAGGGAAAGCCAGGAGGGCTCCACGCACAAAACACCGGCAAGAAATCCCATGCAAGCCTCAACACCAGTGCCACCAGCATGGTGGGCATGCTCAAGATGAGCGGGATTTGGGAGTGGTTCTCACTCGGCCCAGAGGCCAATGCCAACCCAAGAGAACTCAGCCCTACTGAGAGGTGTTTGACCAGGCAGCCTTGAAGTCCAAAAGCTTCAGCATCTAAAGAAATGGCAACATCAGTGCAAAAGGAGCAATGCCCCCTGTCCTGAGTAGACCTTCTATGCTGGCCCAAGCAGGGGGACTTTGAGGAAGAACCTTATCTCCAGACACTCAGTGATTGTCTACTACAGCCACAGACTTTCCTTATGTAGAAACTTGTCTTCCTGAACCAAGACTCTAGCAATGTTGAATCTGACAGACTGCGTCGCTGTATGGGCTTTGCATGTCCAGGGTCGCCATAAACACCTCCTATAAATATCCTGCCGCTATTGTGGCTGCTCATGGGGGATCTGACTTCCCCCTCCATGCTTTTATATTCAGGCTGCACAACTTTACTTATGAGGTAAATTCAAGTCACATTAACAAACCAACTTCCTACAATATCCTGTTTCCGTTTTCAGATAAGCTTCCCATAACCACTTCACCATTTCAAAATGAAAAGGCTGACATGGTCCCAAATTAACCACAACTGATGTTTCAGGGTAAAGGGTTGTCTCAAGGATGGAAAGGAAAAAAAACAATGCACTGAAAATGCTGTAAGATGTTGCTTTTGTTGAAAAAAGAAGGAACACCACCTTCTACCTCAGCTGGGCTGAAGCTCCTGTGCAGGGGAAGATGCCATGAGCAGCCAGCCCCAGGGTCTGGCCAGGGGTCCCACAAACACTGGACTTGCAGGTGCACTATAACAGGGACACTGAAGTGTGGGAGAGTAAAGGGAATGTAAGACTGGATGTTTACCCACCAACAGCCAAGAAAACCAGGGATCCCAGGGAGCTATTGGTTAACTTCAATGGCAGCAAGGTGTTGATGAGGTTCCTCTAGTGCTTTCTGGGTGACGACAAAACCACCCAAATTTATGGTAGCACTTATGAAAAGACATCAGCTCCTAGATGCTGTCCAGCCTGATACTACCACAGCACCTATGCACACCAGGAAGCTGCCTGCATCTCCCACAGTGCTCTGCAGATCAGTAACACTCAGCCATGGCACTTTGCATACCTCAGCTCCACGCACCTCCAGCACCAAGGTGCAAAGCTATGACCCCCTAGCAGCCCAATATGACCGCAGCCGTGTCACAAGGTGATGGTAGCTACAATGTCAGACCACAGCTATTGCTATCACAAGGCACCATTGAGGAGCTGTTTACTGCCAGACTAAGATCTGTGCTTTTTCCATTCCTCTTCTTCATCCAAGTACTTTTGCCGCTGCGTGAAGGCTTTGTGATGTGGAGGGCAGGAGAACACTGCACCTAGAATGGAAACTGGAAGTCTGACCACGCTTCTTAATTTTGGTATGTCACATCCAGAAGAGCGCGAGATGTCCTGGGTGGAAGTTGCTCACTGCATCACAGGAAGCACTGGAGAGTCACATATGGAGCACCCTTAGCGTGGCACAGGGAAAGGCAGAAAAAGAGGAGCCCTTGCCTTGTCTGGGATTGTCTTGTTCTGTGTCAGCCCAGAAAGGGGATGAAAGTCTCCCTGATGGGGCAGATGGGCAAGAAGGATGTGCATGAAGTCTAATCCCAGTCTTTGCAGGCAAGCCAGTGGCAGCTCTGTTGTGCCTGCAAGCTCCTCTCGTTGCTCTTATTCCAACCCTTCCAAAGCTAACCATAAGCTTCAGCTTCCCATCTGCTGCCAGCTCCATCTGCCACGGATTTGTACCCTGAAGCTTAGGGAGCAGCCATAGCCCCTACTCTTTGGATCAGCTCTTTGGACATTCGTGTAAACTGAAGCTCCAGCAGGGACCACACTGTCTCTGAAAGAATTGTGGGGAAATCCCAGTCCAACTCTGAACTCACAAGGGAAAGGCAAAGGATTCAGATCTCTGAGTTACTTATCTTCTCTCCCCTCCTGCCCTAAGCACAATGGTCAAGAGGGAACATGCTGATTTATTAAAGCAGCTCTTGTGCTGGAAAGAGGCCCTGGGTGCAGGAATGCTGAGCTCAGCTGGAACTGGGCATCTCCCACAAGCAGCAGGACAGGGGAATTTGTGTCAGCTGAGGAGTAACCCTGCTGCAAGGCATCCAGCTGTTTCTCTTCCCGCCTGGGTCTGAGACAGCACAAGCCCAAAACCCAGTTCCCTCCCCCAAACCGACTGTCACATTTGTCACAGACTACACTGGCCTAAATAGTTAGGTGTCACGTAGCCAGCAGCCTGTACGGGAAGATCTTACATAACTCAGATAAATGGGACAAGGTCAACGCCAAGCCTGAGCTCCTCTTGCAGGAGACCCCTCATAGACCTGTCCTCCCAGCTCTCCGGCAACACAGTGGGCTGCCAGGGCCAGGCAGAAGCAGGGGCCACCCCAACCGCTCTGTCCCCAGGCAGATCAAAGGGCACTGCTGATACATCCAGAAAGAAATTCCTGGTAGGATTTGCGGGGTGGAATTTACCAGCGTCAGTCAGTAACCAGCAGTGCCAGGTCAGGTGAGACAGTTTAGTGAAACCACAGGTGTGGCCCTTTGTCTGTGCCCAGGGCTGGCGTGGTGGAAAAGTTCTGCCCGCATTACCTCACATCCCCTGTGCCTCCTGCTTCAGGCTCCCCTCGCTATTTTTAAACAAGGCATTCAGTGTCACCTCGCTGGCAATCACTCTGTGCCTCCGGAAATAGTTGCTGTACCTTATGCCAGCTTTACCCCATCCCAGGGGAGCTCTGCAGGGTGATGCCATTGCTGCTGCTACCTCAGTGTTGGCACCAAGACTGTACAAATCCTGCATTTGCAGGAAACACCCTGAAAGGAAGATAAGGGGGCTGAGTTGTAGGGGAGCACAGCTTGGGGAGGGAGAGGTGCCGTGTGCTTTGGATCTTCATAGGAAAAAAAAGACATAAAAACCACAGGCTGGGGAGAGCAGCTGGATGCTGTGGGAAGTGTCAGTGGAGGTCAACAGCCAGCCAGTGCTGGGCCACAATTTGGGAGCACTGGCCTCCAGAGCAAGGACAGATACCATCTGGGGAGGACAGATCTGGAGAGGGCCATGCCCCATGCAACAGAGAGAGAAGGGCAGGGGGCAGAGGCACCCAATCTGGGATTGGTTTTACGATAGAGTGAGTTTTCCCTTAAAGCCACTTTCACTGAGTGAAGATGTTTTTAGGGCTTGTCTGAAAAAGACAGGCAGCTTCTAGTCTTGGTGGTTTCAGAGAAAAGCTGGGAGTTGTGTCCCATAAGGAATTTCAAGGCTAAGCAGTTCGAAGTGGAGGAGGAGAGGAAGAGCTGTGAAATACGGATGCTTCTCTTTCCCAATTTTCACTTACTACATCAATTTATTTGTGCACTTCAGGCTGGCAGCAGGTTTGCCCATCACAACACCATCTGGCAAAGCTCCTGGTGTTTCCTGTACCACAGGACCCCAGGCAGAGCCCAGTATCCAGGAGGAGGGAAAGCTGAATTAGCCCAAACCCTCTCTTCTCTAGGAGCATTTACCACAGCAGCCATTCCTTGCAGTGCCTTCGAGCTGAGCCACTCTGCTTTTTGACTGGGCTTCCTCTCTTTGGGAGATACACTTGGTCTTTCCACAGTACACCCACACCACACCATGGGGCTGGCACTCTTCCTCAGGTCCCAGTGAGGAATAAATGGAGTAACACCAAGAGGAAGGATAATTTCTCAACAAGGAGAGAAGAGTGGGTGAAGGGAGAATAAAGGCTGGAGGGGCTGCAAATCTTAATGAAAAGACAAAGCTTTCAAAATGGAGAAGGGAAGCCTAGTCCTTTTGGGAAAGGGAAAGTTGGGGGTGATGCTGGTTTTTATTTTTCCACTGTACAAAAGAGCTGGGAAATTCTTTGAGAAGGAGAAAAGTGATTCTGGCTCAGCTCAGGGTAGGAGAAGTTCATACTGCAAAAGTGGAGATGTTTAGCAATCACCACAAAAAGCCAGAGCCAGCAGAGTGGACGGGGTTACTGCAGGCCACAGCACCAAGGGCTCTCCTCCAAGCTGCGGGAGAAGGGCTGAGAGCGGAATTGGAACAGCAGAACAGAGGTTGGGACACCAGGGTCTGGAAGCAGTGTCTTAGCACTCAAAGCCCACTTTTGCCACTAACTCCCTGCCTGGCTTTGTAAAGGTGTCCTATGTGCCTCAGCTTCTTCTGTCAAACATGGAGGGAACAAGTGGGGTGGCTTGCACGGGCTAGCTGAGCTGTTGGCCACTACTTGTGTTGTGAGAGTCGCTGAGAAAGTCTCCAGCATACCAGTGCAAGCAACCGATCCATCAGGGTCTATTGGGATTAGCTTGCCTACTGAGTCCTCGGCCCCCTTCACACTCTGCCCACGGAAGATCCAATGCAGTGGGAGGTGTCCAGCAATAACTGGGCAGAGCCACCACTGTGGTCAGTACCGCTTCAGCTTGTTTGTTTTCCTTAATCCCAAGAGACATCATCTCTGACACAGCAGCAGCGTGCTTGTGCTTAAGAAGCCCCAGCGCTGCTGTCACAAGCACGTAATTATGGGTTTCCTGTGTCACTCCTGCTGGGAGATCACTGACTCGCCCTCCCTCGCTCCAGCAACAGGAGGGGATGGCCACCAGACCCCATGTGCCTCTGAACTCACAGCGCAGCCATGGCTTCCAGCTCCAGCCTCCACAACCTTGCTGAGGAGTGGGCAGGCAAGAGGGGTCAGAGGACCCAAAGCAAAGAGGAGGGAGACAGGAAAAGCTAGAGAGGTAGAAAGGGACTCTTTGGAAGATCTACCCCTCCCTGAGGTTTGCCCACAAGGCTTGGCAGCAAAGTGGCCTTTGATTGCAAAGAAGGGGATTGGTTTTCAAGAGGAGGTGCCTGATGAATTTGAGGAAGCTGCCCTTCAGGCCCCACAGGAGACCTGCCTGTTCAAGGATGACCCTGGTCCCAGAGAGAAGGAAAACTCTTTCCTCATTAGCACAGGAGCCTGCTGGGGGGCAATATGAGAGCTACACTGCCCATGGATGCAGAAAAGTAGAAACTGTGTCCTGTTCCCCCTCCCATGGACCCTTTAAGACATAACATAATAATCTGGGACCATCCTGAGAGAGCTGGGCAAGCTCTTCCATCCCCTACATCCCCATATCTTACCTACAAGCACACAAAGAATGAAAGCTTTGCCACGATCTGTCCCAGTTTCTCCAAAAAAAAAGCACTGCAAAATCATCTAGGAGACCCCCAAGGAATCATCTTGCTCCTCAAGATCCACATTTCCCCTTGCAACGAGCAAGCAGGTTCAGGGATATGCAGAAGAGCTACTCTCACCAGCTCTCGCAGAAGAGCTACTCTCACCAGCTCTCTGAAGTTGTTGCACATGGGTTTAGCTGCAAATCAAGAGCAGAAAAGGACCCACTGCTGGCCCATCAGAATAAGACAAGGTTTTGTGCTGCGTTTACTTCTGGAGAAGTCAGGGTTTCCTCAAGCACTGTTTGCTTAGTGATCCCTACACAAGGAAATTCATCACAGAACCTCCTTTATTAAAGCTGGCAATCATCTGCAACCAGCTGTTGCCCAGCTGTCAGAGCTGGTGTTGCATGGGAATCCCTGCACAGAGCACCACATCTCCCCATACTTACAGACCTAGGCTCCAAAACAGATTTAAGGAAGATCTAGGAGAATATGCAGCAGTCTTCTTAGTGGGGTAACTGGTAAAGGCAGATGCAGTAAACCTTCACTCCTGCTCACACAGCAAAGTGCAATTCAGCTGTACCCACGATGGCCATATCCACACAGTGCTCAGTACCAGTGCTCAGCCTGGGCAGGAACAAAGGCCTGACTGTGAGGAGCTACCACACAGTCACTGGTCTGAGTCTTAGTCCCAGCAAAGCTTAGTGCCCTCCAAAACACCCCAAATTGTTGTGTCTATGTGGGAGCCAAAGCCCAGGTTCAGATATTCAAGCCAAAATGGACTGGTATCTCCTACACAGAACAAGCTGTAAACCTGAGTCTCAGTTCTTCTCCCTTACTGACTCCAACTATCTGCATCTAGTAAGCTTTACCTTCCAGGAGGCCATCCAGCTCCGATAGATAAGAAACAGAAAAGCCACTATCAACCACAACAGCAAAGAGTTGCCTTCACCGTTGAAAACCATCTGCATTTTTCTAGTTCCCGTGTCTGGCAGGGGCTATAAAGCAGACAACCCTAACAAGGGTGGTGTTCACATGCAACACAGTTATCAAGAGCTTCATTCTTGAAAGAATTAATCTATAAACGTACACGGAGCAGAGAGCAGCAAGAACTTTGTCAGGTTTCCGCTAGTCTTTGATGCATTAGAAAATAAAGTGGGCTGTGAAGCTGAGGCATGACTTAGAAGCTCACAGGCAAAGCAAAGGGATGTCCTAATTCACACCAGCAGCCACCCCAGCCACATATTGTTGTGCAAATAATCAAGGTTTTCTCTGAAACAGAAAACAAAGGAGCACTGGGGTCCATCAGGTGAAGGCTCCCAGGAGCAGCCTCACATCACAAAAAGCTCCAGCTGATGCATGGGCTTAGGGGTCATAGTGTGGATTAGCTATGAAGAGTGGTGGGAGTGCAAAGTCAGGCACAAGGCAGCTGTGTGGATCCTGCCAACCACCCTTCCCACTTCCTCCACAGGGAGCACAGAGGAATGTTGCCACTGGCTTGTGGTGAGGAGTCCTGCCCAAACCCTTAGCGCTCACCCCATGTAACTGTTCTGCATGTTGATAGAGCCTTCTGCACAGACAAGGCCTCCAATTAACAGGTACCCTTCTTGCTTCTGACCACTTAATAGAATCGCAGAATCATTGAATCATTAAGGTTACAAGAGACATCCAAAATCGTCCAGTCATCAACCCAACCCCACCCTGCCCAGTAAACCCTGTTCCCCAGGGCCACCTCTAAACAATTTTTGAACCCCTCCTTGGGCAACCTGTTCCTCTTGCACAGCCAGTCCCTGAAACTCTTTAAATTTCTTTCTTGCACCTCTAATCCAAACATCTCTGTTTCTGAGTCTGCTCAGGGTGATCTGTAGCCACATACACAACAGCCTGTTTTAGCAGGATGTCAGGGAGGAACTCTACCTGCTGTAACAGAGGTACTGCTGCCTTCTGATACATTTCCCAGGAGGAAAAACCTTCCCCTGGCCAAGGGCAGGGTCATGCTGCCTATGGCCCTGCAGGTCACTGACACTCCAAGAGTCTCCTCCCAGGCTGTAGGAGCTAATCACTTCTCCTGACCTGCCACAGCCCCAGGGGTGGGAATGTGTCCCACAGTGTGCCCAGGTGGCCAAGAAGGCAAACAGCATCCTGGCCCACATCAACAATACTGTGGCCAGCAGGAGTAGGAAGGTGATCATCTCCCCGTACTGGGCGCTGGTGAGGCCTCATCTTGAGTACTGGGTTCAGTTTTGGGCACCTCAACACAAGAAGGACATGGAGGGGCTGGAGCAGGCCCAAAGAAGAGCAATGAAGCTGATGAAGAGCCTGGAGGACAGGTCTGATGAGGAGGGGCTGAGGGAACTGCGGCTGTTTAGCCCAGAGAAAAGGAGGCTGAGGAGAGACCTTTTTGCTCTTTACAGCTGCCTGAAAGGAGGGTGTAGAGAGGTGGGGGTCGCTCTCTTTTCTCAAGTCACTAGCAATAGGACAAGAGGAAATGGCCTCAAGTTGTGCCATGGGAGGGTTAGATTGGGCATCGGGACAGATGTCTTCCCTGACACTCTGTCAGGGTCAGGGGTTGGAACAGGCTGCCCAAGAAGGGGCTAGAGTCACTGTCCCTGGAGGGGTTCAAAAAACCAGTAGATATGGCCCTAAGGAACAGGGTTTAGTGGACAGGGTGGGCTTGGGTTGATGGTTGGTCTTGACAGTCTTGGAGATCTCTTCCAAACCTAATGTTTCTACAGTTCTAAAACAAAAGGGAAAAAAATTTGCTGGTGGGTTTAGATGTGCATCCTAAGATAGGGAGTAATTTCTCTGAATGGTATTAACTGGGTTTAATTAGTGCGCTGCATCAAACTGAAATGAGACCCCTTTTCAGGTCCCTTTTGGCAATATTAACAATTGAAACATCCAAAACTTGGTACCATGACCTTTGTTCCTTCAGTCCAGAACCCCATTATTCCGCCATCTGCTCCCTTTCACAAATTCAGCCATCCTGCCAATGAAATATTCAGGTGTCCTAGGCTGTATGCATCAGCTACTGCCCCTGTGTAAATCCAAGACTATGAGGAATGAGAAGACAGACAAAAAAAGAAAGACAGCTTGCTTTCTCAATAGCTACAGAAACCCAAAAAAAAGAGCTAGAACTCCCAAAGAGCTTCTCCTCTTCTAGCTAAGATGCAGAATGGCCATTGGAAAAGGCGAGCGATTCATATACTTCACACGAATCTTGTATCCAGACCATTGAACTTGTATCATGTAAAGCTCATGGTCACAAAGATTTCTATGGGCCACCATTTTTCACAGCCTTTTTTTTCCTGTATCTCTAACCCACACATGTAACTGGTGCTGGAAGTACTGACAGGACGTGACTCAGAAACGCAGACAGGCATATCCCTCTACATTTACGCAAGAGAATTCCCAGGGATTTGTTGAATGAGAATTGCTGCATTACACTAGACCTAGCAGGTACTTGTACAAAACATCCCGGGAGCCCTCTAAGCTCATGTAAATGACCCTTCCTTTGTCACCCCAGGGCCCTCAGCCATGATGGGAATCAGTCACCCTTACTCATGTATCGTCCATGACGTAGAACCCAGCATCACAAGTCTCACCGCTTTCTGCAGACAAAAGCAAGGCACGTATCTGCAACGTTCCATCTCCACAAAGGGATGTACATCCTAAAGGAAGCACCCTCCTCCCATTAAAAACATGCCACTTTCCTAGGAAGCAGAGTATGCTATAGAGGACTGATGTTAGTCACCTTTCTAAAGAAGCTGATGTGTATTGGAGCGTGAAGTGAGAACATCAGCATCCAGCAGCTGACCCTATACCAGGGAGTCAAGCTCAGCCTCATCTGTGATGGCTCTGCTGATCTTTATCTGTTTGAAATGTGATTAATCTATTCAGAGGTGGGTCTGGTGGGGAACCTGCAAAAGGTTCAGCAAAGGGAAAGGACAGGGAGATGAAAAACTGGTTGGCCCTGCCGTAGAAGGACCATCCCACAGCTCAGATAGAAGGGGACAAGACTGAGCTCTGCAGGAGCACGTGAGAACAGAAAGTCAGCTGAGGAAAAGCAAGGCTCCTTTACGATCCTTTGGGTCACTTCTTGGTGTTCATTGCCAGCATGCCTTGGCCCACTGCTGAAAGTAATATAACAGCAGGAAACAGAAATGAGGACTAAATTTGGATAAATTGTACAAAAGACGTAGGAAACGACACTGAAGAGGATGACCCTGGCCCCGAGCAGTGCCAAGTCATTAGGCCATGTGTGACTATCATTCCTTCTTGAGGTCTGGTTAACAAGGTCAGAGCTCCAGAGAAAAGCAGAGCTTCCAAAACCCAATGCAGAAGCCTAGCAGAGGAAGCATGAAGCAAATGCTTGACTGCAATGCATAACACCTCCATCAGGAATTTCAGAGAACTCCAATGTTCTTCACCACATGAACCAGTTAAACTTTAACATCTGTGCAACACTGACCACTGGGAAACTGCAGCACCAGGAATCTCCAAACAACATTCATAAGTGTGGAAGCCTCACATCAGATGTCCAAAAGGCTTGCAGGCATGTCAAATAGGGTCTTGGTCTTTCTAAGATGATTCAGGTCCACATTGTTGCTAACTGAGCAATTGCCAGCTGATGGATTTGAGCACTGAGAATCACAAACCTTTCCATAATGGTGACAGATTTCTGTTACTAATAGGGGGACCCAATTCAGCTATTCCATCCTTCTAATTCATTCCAAGGCTCCCAGAGCCTGCTAAGAGAACAGAGGGGAGAAGGCAGACATTTCCCTAAGATATCCCCAAGTATTCAAGAGTTACCTCTCACACAGATTTTTTTTTTTCTCAATCTGAAGGTAGCAGAGTCATGGATGACTAGTGGGGCCATCTGATCTTATCAGTTCTAAACAAACACCCCCTTGGAAATCAGGTGTTAACAAGTCCAAGCAAGAAAAAACCGTGTCCCAAGATGGTGGATGACTGTAGTAGAGATCTGTATTAACATGTCCTTCCCAGGCCAAATAGGAATCCACAATTTTGCTGTCAGCTAACTTCACCTAAACTTCTGCTGTGAAGCACTCAATCAGATGCTTAACAAAAATCACTCCACTGCTCCTTTTATGGCAGAATTGACAGCATTTTGTTACATAAAAGCACACAATGTTTTGGACATCACAAAATTGCCTCTTCATCTTTTACAATGCAAGTAGGGATTTCTGTCCATGAAAATACTGCTCATGGAATCATAGAATCATTATGGCTGGAAAGAACCTCCAGGATCATCAAGTCCAGCCCTCATCCCAGTATCTCCAATATTGTGTCCAGTATTGCGTCCAGTTCTTGGTCCCTCAGTTCAAGAAGGACATGGAACTGCTGGAAAGAGTCCAGCGCAGAGCAACAAAGATGATGAAGGAAGTGGAACATCTCCCTTATGATGAGAGGCTGAGGGAGCTGGGTCTCTTTAGCTTGGAGGACACTGAGGGGTGACCTCAATAATGTCTATAAACATGTGAAAGGTGGGTGTCAGGAGGATGGAGCCAGGCTCTGCTCAGTGTCATCTAGTGAGAGGACAAAGGGAAATGGGTGGTTAGGTACTGGAATAGATTGCCCAGGGAGGTGGTGGTGTCACCATCCCTGGAGGTGTTTAAGGAACGAGTGGACGCGGCGCTTAGGGATATGGTCTAGCAGTTAGATACTAGGAAAAAGGTTGAACTCGATGACCCTGGAGGTCCTTTCCAGCCATGATGATTCTGTGATTCTGTGATAGGAGGTTCCATGAATATGAGAATGAACTTATTCACAGTGAGGGTGACAGAACTTATTCACAGCGAGGGGAACGAACTTCTTTTCTGGAGACACTTAAAACCGCCTGGATATGTTCCTGTGCAACTTGGTCTAGGTGATACTGCTGTGGCAGGGGGATTGGACTAGATGATCTTTCAAGAGCCCTTCCAATCCCTGATGTTCTGTGATTCTGTGAACTCCCTAACCCCTAGAACACAGCCTCAAGTCCTAGATCTAATAATCTTTCAAACACCTCCAGGGATGATGACTACACCACCTCTCTGGGCAGCCTGTCCTGGTGCCCAACCACTCTCTCAGTAAAGAACTTCTTCCTAAGACCCAAGCTAAACCTCCCTTGACGCAACTTGAGGCCATTTCCTCTTTCCTATCATTAGTAATTTGGGAGAAGAGACCTAGCACCAGCTCACTACAACCTCTTTTTAGGTAGTTGTAGAGTTCAATAAGGTCTTAACACTTCCCCAATCTGTGCTGAATTAGTAGAGCTCATACGCAGTCAGGACATTTACAAGTGACATTACCTGCAATCAGAAACATCTGTCCTGTAAATGGCCCAAGGTCTAAGTTTGCTTTCCTAAAGCAGCTGCCATTCCTTACAATACAAAGGATAATACTGAAGCAAGTGTAATCTTTGCTAACACCTGGGGACAGATGGGAAATAGAAATCCCTTCTAGGCAGAAAGGAAACAATAGTAATCCATGTGCAGTTGCAGCCCAGAAGGCCAGCTGCATTAGTAGAAGTGTGACCGGGAGACAGAAAGGGGTTTCTGCTGCTCTGCTCTGCCCTGGTGAGACCTCACCTGGAGTCCTGTATCCAGTCTTGGAGTCTCCAACACAAGAAGGATGAGGAGCTATTGAAGCAGGTCCAGAGGAGGCCACAAAAATTATCAGGGGGCTGTAGCTCTTCTCCTATGGAGACAGGCTGAGGGTGCTGGGTTGTTCAGCCTGGAAAGAAGAAGATTCAGGACCGTTATAGTGATCTTCCAGACCCTGAAAGGGGCTGTCAGAAGGCTGGAGAAGACTGTTCACGAGGGCAGGGGAATGATAGGATGTGAGGTCATGGTTTGAAGCTGGAGAAGGGCAGATTGATGCTGGACATGAGGAAAAAATTCTTGAATCTGAAGGTGGAGGAATCCCTGGAACAGGTTGCCTAAAGAGGTGGTGGAGGCCCCATACCTGGTGCCATTACAGGTCAGGCTGGATGGGGCTCTGGTCAATCTGGTCTGGTTAGAGATGTCCCTGCTGTTACAGGGGGATTGGACTAGATGGCCTTTAGAAATCTCTTCCAACCCAATAGATCCTATGATTCTGTGATTCTATTCTAATTGAGTTTGTTTCTTAAGGAAAATATGAGTGAAAAACCAAAAATACCGTTTCCATCAGCATTCTGTAAAGTCATGGGTTCTATGAAAATAAAAATTTTAAAAAACCCAATAACCCCCTCCCCTCAAAAAAAACAACCCTGGCTTTTGGGCTACCTACCTATAGGGACTTATTTGATTTCTAGTGCAAGTGAGCTGACAAAAACTCAGCAAGGTGACTTGCCATTTCCAAGCCTTCCCATGCCTCTGATTCCTCCGCTGGAATTCTGGAGCAGCAGGGAAGGCTGGGTGGGTGGCTACAGCACAGGAAGACAACTTCTGCTAGATCACCTACAATGCTTTCAGCAATTTCTCTTCTCCTTGCAGAAAAAAAATTGCTAAGGAATCTTCAGCTTGATTTTCCCAATGGAAATCTGCAATTTTCTTACAGAAACTGTTGATAGTGAAAAGGCCATTTTCCATCAGATCATTATTCTGATGGAAACTTTCCCAACTGTCTTAATTAATACCCTTGACATTGTTTTGTCATTCCTCCTATTTGTGTATCAGTCTCTGGCCACTGAACCAAATTTCCAGCCAGGACTTTCATAGCTGTTATTCCCAGAGGGCCATCATGTAATTCTTGGAGTACACTAGACCTGAGACTGATTACAGTGACTGCTCTGGTGTCACGTTAGGCAACCTGGACATGTATTTCAGTACTGTCTGCCCAGCCAAGAAGGTTTGAAGAGACTGTGCGCTAAGCCCATGCCTGTCACCCTGTCTTGCTCTCAGCTTCTCATTGCATCAGAGGATGTCACTCACCAGGTGTTTGCAGTACCAGTCACTGTGTGTTCCTACTATGCTACCACAGCAGAGAGAACCCCAGAAAATCTTCCTTCTCCCTTACCAGGCTGTTACTGCACCCAGCATTTGACATTTGCAATCACAGTAAATTGTTTCCTCTCGATATGAAATGCAGTCCAACCCCTGATCTTCCAAGATGACCAGGGATCGGTGAGTGTAAGCACAAGGTTGCAGAGCAATGCCAACAAGCCTCAAACACAGGTCTTCTCAGTGTCTTACTCTGATGGCTAGCTTTCAGCATTGTTGTTTCAAACCCACAGGGAAGTGCTGCAAGGTAATTTTACAAGCAAAGTTTCACTTTCTGATAGTCCAAAGTCCTTTGCTTCATCTGGAGCCTCAGTACATCATGTGGATCAACATTACTTGGTCTATTTAGGGAATGCAACAGTGCCAATGTATTGGGCAAGACATCTTGGTAATAACTGCCTATCTCCAGAAAGGAAGATAATTGTGACATATCTTGTAGTTGAGGTGCCTTGAGAATAGCCTGAAGCACTACTGGTGATTTATTGACATCATCTGCAAGTCCCACAGCACAGCAGAACCTCTGGAAAATTCACTTTTCTCTCGTTTGCTGCCCAGTTGTTCTTGACAGCCTTGCCAACACCTCTGCAAGATATCCCTTGCTGTCACTTCCATTAACACAAAGACTGTACACACAGCTCTGAATGCTAGAAAGGCTTTGCAATAGCCAGTCCATCATCTTCCACCAGAGCATGGAGGGGGGGAACTACCTCGGTGCTAGCCTGTTATATTGGAGTAAAACCTCATGTGCATTATTCAGGAGGTATTTTTTTTGTCATTAGTCAGTATCCCCATAAGGCTGATGAGTTTTGCGTAGTCTAATGGAGGCAAAAGATAGTTGTCCCTATTCATGGTAACTGAGGAACCACTACAGAATGGAATGTCTCTTATTTTTGCCCTGGTGAGATCTCATCTGGACTCCTGCATCCAGTTCTGGAGCCCCCAAAACAACAAGGATGAGGACCTGTTGGAGCACATCCAGAGGAGGCAACAGAAATGCTCAGAGGGCTGGAACAGCTCTCTGATGAAAACAGGCTGAAAGAGTTGGGGTTGTTCAGCCTGCAGCAGAGAAGACTCTGAGGGGGCCTGATAGCGACCTTCCCATCTCTGAAAGGGGCTGTCAGAAGGCTGGGGAAGACTGTTCACAAGGGCAGGGAACGATAGGGTGAGGGGCCATGGTTTGAAGCTGGAAAAGGGGCAGATTGAGGCTGGACATGAGGAAAAAGTTACTGAATCTGAGGGTGGGGGCTCCCTGGAACAGGCTGCCCAGAGAGGTGGTGGAGGCCCCATCCCTGGAGCCATTCCAGGGTGGGCTCGATGGGGCTCTGGGCAATCTGTTCTAGAGACATCTAGCCACTGAACTGGATGGCCTTTGGAGGTCCCTTCCAACCCAACACATTCTATGATTCTATGATTCCTCCACGCTGGCACCTCATCCTACTTTGGTAACCGCTGTTTGCATCCCAGGCCCTGTCTGTGTTGTCATTCTGCCCCTAAACAGATGGGTTCTCAGGAGCACAGTGGAGATAAAAACAAGTTTCTCTTTCAAGCAAAGTTTTCCCTCATTAATGTTGTGTGTTCTGCTGTTCTCTTGAAAACCTTCACCCCAAAGGGACAACTGTCCCCCAAAGGGGGAACAATAAAAGTTTTGTTTCAGGCTGTTTGATGCTTTTGCAACTCTGTCTTTTGGAGTAGCTGTATCCTTTGACACAGCAGTTCCTAGAGCACATTTTAAGGGCAAATCAGCCTCAGTTAATAACCGTTTGTATTGCTTCACTTTACATACCACACATTAACCGCTCCCTTGACACAGCATTTAAACTCTCTCCAAACTGGCACTACAGTACAGATTTCCTTACACACACCCCCAACACACATTTAGAAATTGTTTCATTTTCCTTTCTCTATGCTGCATTTTTCATGAGCTCAGATGCCCTGCTATCACCGGTGTCTTTAGGGTTTGGGGAAACTTCCACCATCTCAGCAAGTGTCTCACCCACTGGTGTAACAGAAGCCACTAGTCTGTGGTTTCCTCTTTAAGCTTTTCAGCAGTCTCTGTATTCCTGGTTTCTAATCCCACTCTGGTCACCATTTCTTGTTTTTCTTTCCTTCTTAGCCATCACATGAAGAGCCACACAAACAAGTGCTTCCTGAGTACACACAGCAGCTTCTCCCACTGCAGCTTGGCCATGAGTGTGGAGCTTTCAGCATTGCAGCTTGCCTTCTGAAGCCTTTCTTTGCTCCCTGGAGGCTGCTTAGCTTAAGGGATGTAAAGAGCTGGTTTGACTCAACATTGCTCCAGAATATCCGTGAATTGATCTCAGGTACCTGGCGATCTCCACATCACTCAGCACTGGCTACTGCTCTCATTCTGGTGAATCCTCACTGGGTGGAGTTCAAACACCCAAGCTGGTGTATGTACATGGGCAGTGGTGTTGAGGCTTCAACACACACAAACAGCTGACACCACTGCCAGCACATAACGCGTTCACAGCTCCAGGCCTTTGACCTCCTTTCTTCTCTCTTCTCCATGAGGGACAGTGCAATGCTTTTGTTTTCCATTTCAGGTTCTTGGTCAGAACAGCTGGCTCACACCTTCCCTCCAATGCTCCAGAAGCATCTGTTCTAGCCCTGACCCACCTCAGCTCAGGGTCAGCCTCAACCTTCCCCAACTCAGGAGTGCAGCAGCCACCTGTTGAAACCGTCCCCCAGCTTCAACCATCGCATTTATTTCCTTGATCTTCCCTCACTATCACGCTCTTAAGCATGTCTGTGCCAAAAACACTGGCACCCCGCTGCCACCATTGCTGCCACCATCTCCCATCATCCTGGTGCCACCATTGCACCAGGCTGCCCCAACCCCCTCGACCACCACTGCACTTGCCACACTGCCACAGAGCCTGATGGCTCCATCACCAGAGGCAGCCTAGCTGTTGGGGCACAGCTGTGGTGACCCCTGCCTGGACCCCACAGGGATGGGCACCCCTCTCCCCTCATCCCACTCTGCTAATGGGGAATCCAGAATGAGGAGACCAGCAGCACATTGCAGTAGTGGGATTCAGCTGTCCTGTGAGCCACTGTGAATGCAACAACCAGCCGCCAGGGCAACTATGTAAGTAGTCTATGCCATGGGCATTCTCTCCTTGCATCACAGGAGAGAAGGAGGGGCCTTTAGGTACTCTGTAGGCCCTGTCTCTGCAAGAAAATGTCTCATGTGCATCGCTCATGGAGGGCATGATAAGGAGCAGAGAAAGGGGGCTCACGTGCCTCAGGGGAGGGAAGGGGGAGATGGAGGGACAGTCCATTCAAATGCAGGTACAGTCCAGGCACTCAGGCAGCGAAAACATTTGTCACATCTTCCTTCTGGCCCTGAAGCACACTCTGGCAAAGCTGTGGAAATTCACCTGCAGTGTTACATCACTGAGGTCTGGCATGAAACACCGAAAAGGAAGAAGCTTCACCAGGCGCCCCAGTGTGTGGTTGGAAAGCTACTGAGAGGGCAGTGAGTCACAGCTATGAAGTCACATCAGAAAGGGGATACCAGCTTGTCCCCTCCCAGCCAGGTTTCAGAAGGATTTGCTGCTTGGCTCCCAACAGTGGTATTTTCCATGAAAACTTGGCAGTGCTGGGGATGGGCAGGATTAGCTCCCCTGCAGGGGGGAAGGGAAAGTCAAGTGATACTTGGGGTCGTGGGCAGCCTGATCCTCATGCACAAAGGAGACCTGGCTATTTCCAGTCTCTGCTTCTTTCTCTTGTCTGCGTGGGAACCACATCACTCAGAGGGGACAGGCCAGGAGGGCAGAGGGAGAGACAGAAATGCCCAGGGTAGCTACTGCTGTTTGCAGTGATGCTACTGAGACTGGCCCAACACTACAGCAGTGAGGGGCACTGCAAATCCACCCAATGCAGAGAGAAAAGCAGACCCCAGTTATTTTCTGAGGCTCATCCTTCCTTCCTGACATGATCCCATTCCTTCTGCCTTGTTCAGGCACCATGCATGTGACAGACCTCACCAATGCTACAAACTCTGACTGCTTGTACAGTGAAACAACAGGAAACAACAGGCCAGCAACCTCCCTCTGTTTTCTTTTAGCTTAAGTACTACAGTTGTCAAAGTGAAGATGAGGAATTAATTTAGTTCAGGATGGGCAACAGTGAAAGTCAGGCCATGGGCATTTTTAAGGCAGAGCATTGGCGTCCTGCCTCAGGAGAGGGGTGCTGCCACCTTGCCAAAGGTACCAAGCTAAGCGTCAGCTCTGCAGGGTCCAAGGCAGCCTAACACAGAATGGGGTTCAACGTCAAGCCTTCACATGAAGAGGAACCTAATCTGGAACCTCTAGGGGAGAGGGGCTGCAAGTACTGAGCTATCACAGGTACTGAGCTATCATAAGTACTAAGTTATCACAGCACTGGGGGACTATGGGTCAGGGCAGAGCTGAGACCCAGGGCTGGACCAGCCAGGGCTGAGGTGCTAGCAGTGCAGAGAGAGGCTTTGGGTTGGACAAGCTGGAAGTAGGAGTGAAGGGCATGAGCTGAACCAAATTAGTGTCATTTCCACTGTCACTGTCTGAAATACACATGGCTCTTGCTGCTGCCCGTGGTCTGTTCACCATTAATGAGCCACAGTCATTTGTTTGCAACAATTTCAGGCCTGAGAGTAAAGCTAGAGTCACCAAGCATGGTGTTGCTGTCCATACAACAGCTGACCTCATGCATGTATGTGCACTGCACAGTACTGGCCCAGGACCTGGAGCTTTAAACTCCAACTGTAGGTGTTGCATCAGGTTATGTAAAGTTCAGTTGCATCACGCACTATTGCACAACGCAGCCTGTGCCTGCCAGCAGCACGCCAAGCCCCACTTCATTCATCCATCAGGTCTCATTGGCCACAGCGAGCTGGTCAGGACAGAGGTGTCTGATCCTCAGTGTACCCCAGTGTGGGAACAGCCTCTCCCAGCTCACCACACCCTCCCCTCACATGCAGAGGGAGCTGCCACTCAGGTCTCTGTTGTGCTTGGCACAAGGGCAGCACAAGAGCCCAGTGAGTGAAAAAGACACAAGCCACCCAGGTGGCCTCCTCTTGCACAGAGCTGGAACCATGTCTCCTCAGAGAAACCCTCTGCCAACATGAGAAGCTCCACCAGGCAAAGAGGCCATTTCAGAGCCCAGCAACCACCCCACCCATAGTGTTCTTGAGTGGTATCTTGTGCAGGTGGTCCTGGCCAGTGGTTGGCCAGTCTTGATTCCAGCCAGGGCAGCCCCTGTGCTGTACACAGTCCCCAGGATCTGCAGAAGGCATCTGAAGACCAGCTAAGGCCAAGGCATGGCACCAGTATTGCCCTGCTCTAATAATTCCCGCTATGGACTAATAGAACACAGGGCAAGCGGCTCTTCAAGGGCCAAACGTAATGGAGTTGGTGTGTCCAAAGCTGTTGAAAATCAGAGACCACCAGGAGCATATCTGAAGTCCAGATGGGCTTTGTATCCATCTCCAGAGAGCCCCCAGCCCTGCCAGGCTCCTGTGCAATGTCTCTCCCTGGACATACTGGGCCACCTGTGGTGGCAGGCTCAGTGGCATTCACCAATTTACCCCCCAAGTGAAAAGCTGCCTCTTGCCAAACAGCTCCCTCCTAAAAGCACAAGCCGTGGATGACCCACTTCAGGGTGTGGCATTGCAAGCAGTGGCCCATCCACCAGGCTGAGCGGGGTGTAAGCCCTACGGCATGGGAGGGTCTCCTCTGGGAGGGGTGTGGGGGAGATCTACCTGTGCAATGAGGTGCTCTGTCCCCCTCCAGTGGCAGAGACCTTCAGGAACCAATTACCAGGCTTCACTCACCCAGCTCGCCCGGCCACAGTCATCTCACACCTTCCATAGCAGAGTTTGGGCACTGGAGGCCAGCAGGCAGTGCCGCACATTATGGCCATGGTGGGCTCCAAAGCTATCATGGCATCGTGCTAACTAAGTCCTGGTCAAGGAATGTGCCCTGGCAAGAGGTCTAGTAGCCTGTGGGAAACCTCAGCCAACCACATCCTAACACTGTGCAGACCTTCCCTTCAGTGCAGACACACATGGGAGGTTCATGGCTCCCATGTTCACTTCAGAAAAACAGAGGCTTTGACTTCCCTGCCCAAGATCCTATGACTAGAAAGGCAGGAAGGAAATCCCCAAGATCTCTCTAAACAGAAGTACACGTTTGGTCTTTCACTTGTCTGAGATTCCCTCAAGAGGACGTGGCTGAACAGCGACACAGACTGGGTGACTGCAAGCCTGCTGCCTCTGCACTGGCAAATGTCTCAGCTCTGGTGGGAAACCCCAGGAGAGCCCAGGACAACAGGGATGCACCCAGATGATGGCATGGAGATACTCAGGAGTTTTTCTTAGAGCAGCTGCTGGTATGGTCGAGGGTGATGCAGCACAGACAGACACAAACCCAAGTATCCTGCAAACTCAATCACCTTCAGGAAGCAGGAACATCCCCTGGGTTGGGCATGAATGAACTTGGCATGGGAATGATGAAGGTGAGAGGTCTGGGAAGATAAGGGAGGCCGACATGCTGGTAACATCTAGTGTTTTCCCTCTATGCAACGAACATACTTCCACACCCTTATGACTGATTTTACCACCAAGATATCACACGTTAGCTGTAGCGGGAGCACACACTGGGCAAGAGAGAAACAACCCAGCCACAGTCCAGCTCTCCAGCAGCAAACTGCTCCCTCCAGGAAGGCATCCAGCAGCCACAAGATGCCTTCATTGGGCTCGCTCAGGCTGCTGAGTAGGAGGAGGGTTTAATACCAGGCAGTTCACGGTGAACTGTTTAAGACGGGAGGGCAAGCTGGGCTGGACAAGGGCATGGGGAATTTGTTGGACCTACTATGACCTCTACCGGCTCGGTCTGAAATTGGTATGCTGATTGGCCTGGTCTCACAGCACAGTGGGAGCTGGTCCCCTTACCCACACTGCAGTCCCAGGGCACAGCTGCCTCCAGTGAAGTCTTTGCTCTCACACCTGATGCAATGTTGTGTGGGTCCCTCCACACACCATTGCCCCCAATCCTCACAAGAACATCCTTCCACAGTCCCCAGGCATGCTATGTTTAAAATGTAATCTCCTCAGAAAGCCAGGTGGGGTCAGAAAATGCCACAGTGAGGTGGAAGACTTCCATGGAGCAGTAATGTCCTGCTCCAAAAAGGACTTGTAGCTCATGGGCTTGCACCCCAGGCCTCCCCTCACCCAGCTGTCAGTTCCCATAACTGCTAGGTCTGTGCTATGGAAGGGACCCTCTTTGGGGGACGTAAATGGTGCCTTGAACAACTGTGACCATAAGAGGTCATGACAAGTGCCTGATTGGGTCTCCTACAGACAACCATGGAAAGGACATCCCAAAGAGCTAAGCAGGACGACTCCTCCCCTTCAGAGCTGCAGTGTCAAGGCCTGAGTCTGGAGCCATTTTCTCCAAGAAGAAATCTGGTTTAAAAGATTCTTGCCTCTGCCGAGACTGGCTTATTCTTGAACCCATGCTGCACTGTCCTGCCCTCTCAGGGGCACACAGATGACAACTTGTCTTCAGCAACAAAGCTGTTCCAGCCTGGTGCTCCTCATCCTGCTTGTCCTTCCTCCTACCCCTTACTCCCAGGGGAGCCACCACCTAACTGTACATGACTGCAGAGAGAGCTCTGTCACTGAAATGGTTTGGGTCTAAAAAATGCCCTTCTAAAGTTAAGGTGAGTTTTGTGCCCCTTTGGAACAAACTTCTTCATCTGACCAGTAGACAACAGCAGTGGCAAAACCTAAGGTTCAGCACAGGGGCATGAGCACAGCCTTTGGGACAGACACCTCTGTCCATCTTTGCTGCTTTGAGCCACACACCCCCTTGGGGGTTCAGTTGCATCACTTCTCTTTTGCTTGGGTTTTGCTGTTTGCTGTGCAGGCAGAGAGCAGGGAGCTTTCCTTTTTAAAGGAAATCTGAGCTTTCAATTTAATCCCGTGTTTTTAGGAATGCCCGGATCTTAATCCAAGCCTGGTGTTTGGACTGTTTTAAATAGATGTTGTGTGACATTTCAGAGCTTGTCACATTTAATCGGCGACCTAGAGTCTGTTCCCACTGCTTTGTGTGAAGCTTTCCGTTATAGCTTGACGAAAACCACTAAAATACACTCACCCACATACCCCTCCACAGCCTCTACAACTGAAAAAATACTGAGGGAGAGACAGAAAGAGGCAAAACCATTAGCAAACTGGTAGGGTCTGAACCTCACTCTGAAAATCAAAACCAGAGACTCACTGGTGGTGACACATTAAAGTGTCACAAGCTGCTCCCATAAAAGACACCATGGAACTCCTTCTGACTGAGCGTCTGTGATTTTTCCTACACAAGCTAGTGCCTCCAGAGCAGTTTCTTGCAGCAGCAGAACTTTTGCAGTAGTTTCATTTCTGAACACAACTCCTTTTGCAGTGCTGAACAAGATTAGACATTCATAGAGCTTCAGTGGGGTTCACAGTCATCTGACCTCTCCTGTTGTCCAAACACTCCTCATTGCAGCAAGCACACCTTCCTCAGGGCTGTTTGTTCCTGTTAAATACAGGACACATTCTCACCCATGCTGCAATATGTGCTGAACAAACACTGCAGTGTGATTTACGAATAAAATCTGAGGAAATGAGACAGAGGCATTTCAAAACTCCTAGAAGGCATTCCTGGGTTACAGGGATGCCTTCAGAGAAGCTGAAACACACAGACAAATGACAGAACACATTCTTATCAGCCAGCCTTTGTCCCGACATACAAGACTGCTTCTCTCCTCTGTGATGTACAGTACAGACTTGGACTTGACTGTTCTGTGATGCTTTAGTAAGAGCTGAGCATTGCTTCAGCAAACTGAATTGTCCTCACAGATACAGGGAGGTGGCTGGTAGACCTCCAAAGAGCTGACAGTGCCACAGCACCAAGTACTGCCAGCAATGAATAAATGACAGCGAAAACCTCAAGGCAAGAGGCTACAGCATTACCCTTCCTATTGTGCTTTTTCTGCAAAACCACCTAGAAGATTCAAACTGCCGTCTTTAGGCCCAGTGTGAGAGGCTGAACATCAGAAAAACATTTGTTCACTGAAAGAGTAGTCAGGCTTGGAACAGGCTGCGCAGGGACGGGGCTGAGTCCCCACCACTGGAGGTGTTCGAAGATCGGTTGCTTACAGATTTGGTCTGGTGGTGAACTTGGTAAAGTGGGGTTATTGGTTGGACTTTATGATCCCAAGGGTGTTTTCCAACCTGAATGATACTATGAATTGCCAAAAGCTGCCCCAAGCAGCATGTGAACTGAGGCCAGCAGATGAAAAGCACCACTGGGCAAGAAAATGATATACGGAGTTCTCAAATCTTTTCCGTGCCCCATTCCAGGGGCAGCCGAGTTCTCCAAGTGGAGCCAGCGCTGATGTTGTACCATTGAAACAGCTGTGATGACTGTGACTGTGAGAAAACCACCCTGCAGTATCAGTCCTGACCTCAGTGAAGCAAAGCCCTCCGAGTCCAGGAGACAGGGTGGAGTGAAACAAGATAACTGAAGGAAAAAGAGACAAACACTCCCAAAACAAGTGGCTCAATAACAAGCAAAGAGTGACGGAACAGGAAGGCGGTTGCGGGCTCTGCCACGGACTGTAGGCTGAATCCCCAAAGCTGGAAAGTTCCCTTCGGTGTCCATATAAATATTTCTGTAAGTTATTTTTAAATGTGTGTTTTGAAACTGAAATATATTTAGACTAGTTAAATGAAAACGTGATACATACAAGGTTGCTGCTTCAGAAAATTCCCACGCTGGGTCGTCTGCTCGGCCATGCTGTGGCTGCCAGGGCTGCTTGGTGCTGCAGGCAGCTTTGCAGACTGGCACCACACAAGCAGCAGTGCAGGGCAAAAGCAGGGCATGTCTCATCAGGGATGAGACATGAGGAGAGAGCTGTGCAACAGCCCCACTGCTGGCACAGGAAGGCTGGCAGCCCATGCAGCAGCTCCACATGGCTTTCAGATTCCAGCATGCAAGAGTAGCGTAAGATGGGGTGCAGCACATGAGAGAGAGAAAGGGCCCAGGAGGAAATCCTGGATCTAAAGAAAGCAAGCAGCTCTCTCCTTGCTGTGAGCCACAGCCGAGTGACTTTCCCAGGGCACAGCAGGGGTCACAACAGCAGTCTCCTCCTGATGCAATATGAATCTGGGGTACTCATCGCGTGTGGTTTGATTGCAGAGCGCTTGTCACAGAATCAGGATGTTGTTCTGGCCGAGCTCCAGCCTGGATTCAGCAGCCAGCACCCTTTTGCACAAGTCAGTGATCAAAAAGGTTCATGAGGTGGACACTACAGTCTTTCTGTGGTCATGGTCAGTGGGGGCTGTGGCTTGCCCTGTTAGACCTGATGCCTTGAAAGAGTTGCTATGGGTTACAAATGGATTTCTATGGGCTGCACATCCCGAGCCGTTCTGCAGAGCTGCTGTGCACACCCAAGCAGTTCCTGTGTGACCCCAGAGAGAAGGGCCTTGTGGTGGACAGAAAAGTCCTCCTATCCACCTTAAGGCTGAAGGAGAAACTCAATTATTTATGCACCATTTCACATACAACAGTGCCGTGAGCTGCTCCGAGTAGCAAAATGCCTTCCCTTGCCTTTGCCTGTTTGCATTATCTGCCCATGTCATGAGCAAAATTCACACGAGCTTTCCTGTGGATTTCAGCTGGCTGGATTGATTTAGGAAAAACCTTTTGAAGCTTCTCCACTCCAGCCTGCACAGTTGGATTGCTTTTCAGGGGAGTTCTGGGAAATGCACATCCAACAAAACCTCTTTCCAGGACTCTGATTTCCTTCTCCAGCTTTTATAGATAGTCCAGCTGGAACAGCAGCATCATGTATGCTACAGTTTAGAAATCTGACCTAGTCCATTTAATCTGCGCTAGCCAGGGGAGCTCTCAGAGGGCTCAGAAACTGTGCACAACCTTTCCAGGTCACTTGCAACACAAGCTTTAAAGCAACAGTTTCATCCAAGAGTAAAAACATGCTTTGATGGGTATTAAATTAATGACAAATAGAGGGTGGGTTGTGGGCGAGCAACTTTCAGTTTAAGCAACAGTAAACTTCAAATGAGTCTACTTTCTTCCATAGATGAATGAGCTAATGGCCTGCATCACCCATCAGAGCTCCTTGCAGGGGAATTCCAGAAAACAGAGCTAGAGATGTATCTGGTAAACATAATTACGGGATTAATAGCATCTGACCCAACAGCAGGACCCCAATCAGGCTGCTAAAATGAAATACAAAGCTTATGGTAAGTCCCAGATTCCCCACTTGCTGTGCTGCAGATCCCTAATGCTCGAGGGGCAACATTCCCCAGTTGGTAGGCTGCCATCTGTGGAAAGGCTTCCGATGGGAACGATAAGAGCTCCAAACTATTAATAAATCCCAAACAAAAGCAACGTGGCTGCTTTCTGACCCTCCCCCGGCACTATCCTTCAAGGTCCAGAAGTCGCCTCTCCGAACAGTTTTCTCCTCCCAAAGTCAACAGCCAAGCCTTTCCATGTTCCTTCACTTTTGCCCCAACACACACAAGGGCTTTGCTTTTTTGGGGTTGGTTTTTTCTCCTAAGGGAGGGGTTACTCCTCATAATAAAGGAAAGAGAATAAACTCACTTCTAGGCACCCTTTTCTTAGTAAAAGCAGAGGTTTTTATAAATCATATCCACAGCTTGTTTGGAGTCTGTTCTCTTCCTCCGATGACAGGTGCCATTTAGAGTCAGAAGAGGAATAGACCTGCTCACCCGCCAGCTGAAGCCAACAACAACATTTCTTATCCTAAATCACCCTCATCTTTTCTCTCTCTCATTACAGAAGAGCTTTTCCCAGGCTCTCTGCCTTTCTCAATAGCAGTGTCCCAGCCCCCTCTGTTTCCTTTTTGCTATATTCCCTTCCCATGAGAAAATGCCACCATAATATTTGTTGCTTTTTCTTCTTTTCCCTTCCACCCCGCTCCCATTTTTATTTTCTTTTGACCCCAGTGGCACACAGTGGGAAGAGCTTCCCACCCAGCCATGCCTACTGGTACCCAGACTGCTGGCCAGGCAGCTACAGCTCATTCAAACACAGTCCTGTGAACAAGCTATTCGACCAGCCCGTTGCCAGGCACCTTAGAGTCACAGACTCATTCTTGAGGTCAAGTCCAACCATTAATCCTACTCTACCAGGTTCACCATTAGACCACATCTCTGGACATCAGGGTCCAGATATTCCTCTCTCTTCCCTTATGCCTTCTTCAGAGCAGAGAGAACGCTGTCCCAGGGAGGAAATCCCTGGACCTTGCTAGCAATGTTGAAAATGCATTTTCAATGCAGTCTTCATCTTACAAAGTATCCCAACAGCAGCAACCTACTTGTCTTGTTGCTGTGACCAGACTCAGGGAGAGTATCGAGCATACAAAAAGGACACCTCCTAAAACCAACTATCAAAATTTAAGAGGTGGTTACTGCCTGCTCTGTGCAGGGATCACTGGAGGGTTTTTTGTGGTTTCACTCAGTTTTAGCAGTGGGAATTTTGCTTTAGTTTCTCAGAATTTGTGTGTAGCTGAAGGGGTTTTCCAAAACAAAACCCACCTTCCATTGCAACCTGCAGAAGGATGGGCTCAAAGAGCATTCTGACCACAAAAAAAACAGAAACATTACAGTAAGAGTAATCATTTGAATAGCAAGAACACTCAGGGTGGGATGGGTAAACAGAAAGGTATCCAGGTGGGTTTGGGAAAGGAGCACAGACCTTGCTACCACAGAGCTGATCCTGCCCTGGATCCCCATGTCAGGAGGGAACAACCCCTGGACACAATCTCTAGCCGCGGGGGTTAGTACCCAGTACCTGCAAATTGCCATCATTTAGCTATCATGAAGGGGAATTGCAATCCCCTGTACATGGCTGGATCACAACAAGCACCAAGCCAGCCAGGAACCCAGCACTCAATCTTCCCCGCCTTCCTTTTTCAAAGGGTCCTCTCTTATCAACTCCTCCCCCCACCTCTCCATTTCCACATGTTACTGGCATTCAAGGCAAATACTTCTGCCAGTCTCTCTGTCTGTCTGTCCCCACTGCTTTTAGGAGGCCCCTATATCAGGGCAGATCACGGCAAGCCAGGCAAACATGACCTCAGGACGCAGTGAATCAGGGCTAGGGGAGTGAATAGACCCCACACATTCTCTCCAGCCTCTTCCCTTTCCTATAGCAACTAAGTTGAGAGCAGGCGGGTCACACAGGCACTCCGTTGTGTGAAGAACCCTGCTGGGACCGTGGGGGCAGCCATTTGGTCACTCTGTCTAGGAGCAGGTCACAGGGGATGGGCTGGGAACAGAGGGCTTGGGGGTCTCATCCAGCGCTGAGCAAACCTGGCAGGGGGTGTCCAGGCTCTCCACTCAGAGCCTGGCCAGTGGCTCTCGCCAGTTCATTGAAATCATCATTACTGGTGTGAAAGGGGAGCTGCTCAGCTCCGTCCCCATCTCTTCTGACCATCAGAGAAAGGGGCAAGGAAACAAGGCTGATAAAAATCCTTTCTGTCTGCCACAGATCCAAAAGGACAGCACCAGGCACCAAGGGAAGATGGAGTAGGAGAAGCCCAGCTGGTCCTTCCATCAACAAAGGCTCCTCCAAGAGCCTTGGAAAGGGATCTTCTGCCAGCAGACTCAAGTCCCCACTTGCTGTGTGCAGGGCAGGCACTGCTGCCAAGGAGGGTCTCTCCATGGCAAACTGTGTCTGCGTCCTCACATCAACCTCTTCACTCCTTGAGTGATCTGAAGAAGCTTCTTGTGAGATTCTCAGCCTTGATGCAGACAGTGACACCAAGATAGAGGATGCCCTCCCATGCCACAGGGAATTGACATGGCAGCGCCACCAACTGTGCCCCTCACCAAATCTCAGGGCATAATGTGGATGAGTAGTCTCCTCATCCTTCAAAAGGCATGAACACCAGCTCCCTCACAACACCCAGAAGGTTTTCTGCAGCCCTGGGCACACTGTCCCACTCTTTTCCTCACCACAGGGCTCCATGTTATTTCTTCCCAGTGGAATTGGTGGTGCACAAATCACGTAGTATTTAGCTAAAGATGCCAAAGGGCTTCCTGGCTTCTCACTCTTGGCCTCCCACATGTTACCTCCCTCTTGGCACACCTTCCTCTGTTAGCACAGAGGTACGGTTCAAACATCGGTGCCAAAGGCACCAGTTCTCACATGGTCCTGGGAATCTGCACATCTGGATGTCCTCAGGGACAACAGACAAGGTGACACACTGGCACCAGCAGCATCAACAGCAACATCACCCACTGACAGCCTGGGAAGGAGAGGCAAAGGGGAGAGGATGCTGGTTTGGCCCTGTAAAGCTCCCTTTTGCCAAGTATTTATGATCCAGTGTGACTGGGCTAGATAAAAAGGCTGGTGAAGGCTGAATCTGAGGGTGGGGGGCATCCCTGGGAACAGGCTGCCTAGAGAGGTGGTGGAGGTCCCATCCCTGGAGCTATTCCAGGTCAGGCTGGATGGGGCTCTGGGCAATCTGTTCTAGTGAGAGATGTCCATCCCTTCTTGTAGGAGGGTTGGACTAGATGCCCTTTGGAGGTCTCTTCCAACACAATACATTCCGTGATTCTGTGTTCAAAACTCTACATGCAAGAGCAGCTTCCCTGTGGCTCCACACAGACCTGAGCTGGGTTACAGTGACTCCAGCGCTGGCTGACAGCAGATGCCTGAGGGAGAAGATGAAGCCAATAGTGACACTGCCTCCACACACTGTCCCAGGCTGATTTGGGCTCAAGCTCTCTTTATACGTAACAGTCTTTGAGGGACTATCTCCACAAGTCTGACCAGTCATCTTCAGAAGTCACAGACTTTCAGCCCCCACTGCATCTTTGTGCCTACTCAAGAGGTATGTGAAAGACTAACCCCCTTTGCTTCTATGTTCTACAAGATCAGACCCACACCTGGCATCTTAAACCAAAACTGACATTAACTGGGTCATTTTCCTTCTTCTGGTGTCTAGATGCCAGGCTCTGGCCACCCACCCAGTAACAGGCTGCTCAGGCAGGTGAGCCCAGCCCAGTGTCCTTTCTGTCATGCCCAGTTGTGGTGGGAATTGCTGCCTTTCCACACCAGAGCCACGGCTCCTGGGGCTGATATCACCCCAAGCTATAGGACATCCCATGCCTCTGCCAGGGAGGCCATCCAGGAACTTCTTCAGCCTACAAGTGGCATCGTAACTTCAACCATATTTTTGTTTCTTCACTCTCCTATTCCACCATCTGCAGCCCAGCTCCAGGAGCCATTTCAGTCACTGCCATGGCAGATCTCTCACAGAGGACAGCTACAGATAGACACAGCCCTTTCTCTGTGCTTAACTTAGTCCATGAGAGAACTCCCAAGTCTCAAACAGACACATTGAATATTACTTTGTTTTCCAAGATAGAAAGCAGGAGAGACTGTAGAAGTGAAAGAGACCCAGCTTAGGCATCACCAGCACTATCTGGAAGATGTTAGCCTAAGCCCCTCTGCAAACATCACCGGAAGGATCTACCTTGAGCTTGCTTGCTCTAGCATTAACCAGCCTGACAGGAAGCTTTTCCTATATCATGCCTCCAACATTCACACTCTCTAACACACGCTAAGCCTCATGCCAGCTGGAGCTTTTCCAGGACCAGTGGCTTTGCTCCTAAATATAGAGGGAAACTGTCAATTTGAATTCTCATCTGTTTCCAAAATGAGTGCACTGTGGGTATTTTACTAATGGGTTTTTATGTCACAGTACCAGCCATGAGACACTCTGAATCGTACAGCTAGAGAGGGAAGCGTGGTCTTCCCAAAATCGTGCATGATTCATGGAGAATTAGGACACCGACACAAGGTGGGTAGCAGGGAGCAACACGCCAGGCAAGAGATAGTGACGGTGACTAACATCCTGACAGGCAGGAGCCGGTTTTGCTCTCCCACCCACGCCTGAGCCCCTCGTCACACTTGTGGTTACGCAGTCATAGATTCCACTTTCTAAAAAGATTTCTAATTCTCCCCAAGGCTGGTGTAAGGCCCACCCAGACAACAGAAGAAACTCACTGACCAGACGAAAATGGCCTGGTTGCCCCTGAAGTGCTGACACAACACACAGTCCAGCATGGAGCTAAGCCTGAGCACTTGTCTCCACTCTTGGGCTCTTGGGAGCTTCACAGCTCAGCAACAGGATGAATATAGCTGGGTGAGAGAAGCACATTGCCAAGTGAACAGTGCCGCTTCAACAGGTTGCTGTGTCTTCTGCTGAGAGATAACTGGGTCTATCCCAAGATCTTTTGGGATGATGAAATAACATTTGCTGCCTTCTGCTGGTTCAAGGGTAGGGAAATCTCTCCTTGCCCTGATCTCTTTGCTCTGGGCCTCCATCTCAACAGCCATGGCCACTCTCACCACGCAGCAAGGCTTGCACTCTCCTGGCAACAGAGAAGACCAGTCCTCTGATCATGCACCAAAGACACTGCTGGCCATGTCACAAGAAGAGGCTGGGGAACAGCCAAGAGCAGGCTGTTTGCAGGAACGGTTTGCAGAGCCCACAACTCTTGGCCCTTGTGGGCCTCTGAGGGCTTCAGGAAAGAAGAGATACAAGAAGGAGCAGGCCCTGTGCCAGATAACATGGCCTGGCAGACCCTGGGCTGGCAGTCATTAGCCCTGCACCATCGGACAACATGATGGGGTTTGGCAGCCCCACATGCAAGGTAAGCTACTGGTCGTTATGACAAGTGAGACACTAGTTGTCACAGTAACACCCTCCTCCAGCACCACCATAACCCACTCCAGAGCTGGGCATTGCTCCAACACAGTGTCATTCCCCCATGCAACCAGGCGAGGATGGCATGGCTCATGAGGGAAGGGTCTGTACTGGTTCCAAACCCCCAAAGAGACCTGCAGTCAACATCAAGAGGGGCTGACCATCACTGTGGCATCAACAGCCTCAACACGCAGAGCTAACCACACTCCCTTCCCCCCCAGAAAAACAGATACCACCTGGCAACTGACTCTGTTATTTAGGGTTAGGATCCTGGTCAAGTTGGTGGCTTCGGTGCACTGGCCATGGTGCAGGCAGGGCTGGCTGCATTCACAGCACAGCAGGAGAACAAGCCGCTAACAGCTAACAGCCTCAGCCCTGCAGGGCTTGTGCCACTCACTCTCATTCCACCTGAAAAACCTGCCCTTGAGGAAGAAGCCTGGTGGAGAAGGCGGCTCCCAGCACCAGCCAAGAGGATCTGGCCTTGGGCTCTTTGGCTCTGCAAAGGACAAAACCTTGGTGAGGGAAATTATCAGGAGACCTGAACTGTTAGACTATGCTCCATGCTAATACAAGGGTGGTACCAGTCACAGCTCTTGCCCTGAGCCCCACAGAAACTTTGTCCTCCCTGCACTGTTCTCAGCCTTTGCCTCTTCACCAGTTACCCCCAGGAAGAAGAAAACATGGATTGTGATTAAAGCCCTAGAGTTCAGCACTTCCTCCTCTGCCTGCAGCAGGCAAGAACTTCCTTGTGAGCCAGGGCTGACAGGTCACTGCTCCCTTCTTCCAGAGTGGTGGGAACAGAAGGCTGATGAGGGCTGTGTAGGCTTCAGCCCACAAGCTTCCTGGTGGGGACAGGTTAACCACAGCCTGTGCATCATATTTGCTATTTAGTTAAAATCAAAGACAGGCAGGAGAATAGAAGGGATGCGTTGGCTAAGGGACACTTCTCCTGCCACCCCCTTGCATGCAAAGCCTCCACTTGGACATCTGTGCCTCATCCTCTGTGGGCAGAGCCCTCTCATTCCAGCTATCTCCTGACCCCCATCTCTGCAACTGCCTGTGATTCAAAGGAGCTATTCCTGCTACTTCTTTTGAACTTCTGAAGTTCCCACAAAAGGCGCCTCTACCAAAAAAGAATAACAATATGCTAACAGGAGCCTTCAGCAAGGCACCCACCTTTGCCTTCCTGCATCACTGCCACCCACTCAAATCAGTAAGTGGTGGGCGGCATTTGCCAAGTACCTCCCTGCTGAGCAGCTAGGAAGGTGGCCCAGCTACCAGAGTGGGAAATGCAGTGGTCTCTGAGCCCTTGGCCTCAAATCAAAGTGGTCTATTTCTGGTAACCCAGACACAGCAGCTTCCAGTAACACTCATAAAGCTCCTTTCCACTTGGGAGTTGTCTTACCAGGGCCATCGCAGCTCGCGTTCCAGTTTGGCTGTCTTTAAAGTGTGATGGTGGTAGGCTGAAATTAATAAGGGAGGTGAGGCTGCCCAAGATCCCACACAGGGAACACCAGAGATTTCCTAACAGGACCCAAGAGACACTTTTACACTGTGAGTAGTGACAAGCCAACCTCCTATGGTCTGGCAGACACCCAAGTGTTTCAAGAACAAGGGGACAGAATGGTTTATGAAGAATGCACGTCCCTGTCATTCCTAAGATTTGCCTTATCTAGACAGGGATTCCCAAAGCCCTACTCTGAACAGGTTGCTTACATCACCTAACCCCACCAAGCCCAAGACAGGGAAGTCTTAGTTGGGAACAGCTGTGGCTTTGCCTTACACCTGCTATAGACCTAATGTCCTGCATCTGCAATGTCCCATAGAGAAGTTGGGATGCTGCCTGAAAGACATCTCTAGGGGAGCTGCAAGAACAAAATCATATCAAATCCCAGCCTTACTCAGAGCTATTGTACAACCAGATCTAGTGACTCCATGCTGTTAAACTATCACCAGAGCTGCACCAAGGTGGAGTGAAAAGAAGTTGAGGAGGGCATGTTCCAGCCAGCTACCACAAACCCCTCTCTTGCCAGGCCACATCAAATTACAGAATCATTTGGAAGGGACTTCTAGAGATCATCTAGCCCAACTTCTTTACTAAAGTAGGATCCCCTTAGAGCAGATTCCACAGGAAGACAGCCAGGAGGGTTTTCAGTATCTCCAGAGCAGGAGATTCCACAGCCTCTCTGGGCAGCCAGTTCCAGTGCTCTGTTACCTTCACCATAAAAAAGCTTTCCCTTATGTTTAGGTGGAACATTATCCGTTCCAGTTTGTGCCCATTGCCCCTTGTCCTGTCACTGGGCACCACTGAAAAGAGCCTGGTCACATCTCCTGACACTCCCCCTTTAGATATTTCTAAGCATTTATGAGATTCCCTATCAGTGCCCTCCTCTCCAGGCTGACCAGCCCCAGCTCTCTCAGCCTCTCCTCATCAGGAAGGTGCTCCAGCCCCCAGATCATCTTAGTGGCTCTGTACTGGACTCTCTCTAGCAGCTCCTTGTCTCTCTTGAATTGAGCATGTGTCCCACTCATAACCGTTGACACAGACAGGCACTCAGCTCTGACAACTTGACCCTGACCAGTTTGTGTAGATCCTGGCTCCAGTGGCTAAACAGCACTGCCTGGGACAGTTGATAAAGCAACTGGCTGACAATGCTTTGTTGTCACTACAAACATGACATGTCTGCTGCACTTTCTTGTCATGCCGGGTTTGAACGTTGCACAATCACCCCTTTTATCTGCCTGGAGTTTTCCCTTTGCATTTCAGCCTGTGCCCCCTTTGCCTGAGCCTGAAATCTGCAACACACTGGAGTCTCTCTGGGTTTCTCTCCACTGAGTTCCACTACCACATTTGCCCATCTTTCCTCTTTGAGGAACTAGCAAAGCTACAGTGTTCCCTTGTGTGAGGCAACACACTTTTCAATTTGCTTGGGTTTGCCTTCTGTTCTGTCATTTTGGGATGCCATGAGGCTCTGAACAGCATCAAAGTGTGGAAGGATGGAAAGACAAAACCCTCTGCCCACAGAGAGCACTGAGACAAGTTCAAACTTGGCCTTAGTAGCACCCCACTGTGTGAACAGACAGTCCTGTGCACACACACCAGTACATTCTCATGAACCTAAGTATCATCATGTCACACCAGCACACTGGTTCCAGAGCGCAGCTCAAGAGATCTGCCCTCAAACCTCTGCTGCTTCCTACTTATCCCCTTCTCTTGAGGACTCCCCAAAGCACTTGCTCCCAACCATAGAGTCAGGGCAGGAGCATGAAGAAGGTTGTCCCAGCAGAACTCCTTAGGTAGGTGAGCAACGTCAGCTTGCTGGGGGCTAGCCAGGGGCTGCTGCTAGTGAGGGGAGAAGGGATGTCCTTCCCAGCTGATGTAAAATGAAGGGAATCAGCTAAGAGCTCACCCCCACCCCATCCGCTGATTCAGGCTACACTCTTGCGTTTCTTTGGAGCAGTCACTTTGATGACTGAGCATGTATCTAGATTTCCTGCCAAGTTTCAATCAGAGGGATGGATTGAGAGAGATACATGTAATAAAGGGGAAAGGCGAGCGAGGCAAAGGGAGGGAGAGCTACATGTCAGCAGCACGCCAGCTGGGGAGAGAAGGGCCTGAGCGAATGAAAGCAATGTGCACTAGCAACGGGTGGCTTCTCCCCCAGGCCTGCTGAAGAGCAAAGCAGAGCAGGGAAGCGAAGTGCTGCTACAAAGAAGAAACATAGCCAAAGAGCAAAGAACCCAGATATGGAAGGCAGAGGAAGAGAGGGAGAAGGTGAAACAAGCTGTAAGCATCTCCTTACTCCCAAGAGTCCTCATACCCATAAGCATCTAGGAGCCTTCAGGCTCTAGGCAAGAGGATTAACATCCAGTGGAGATGAGGTCATCAGGGCAACTTAGAATCATAGAATCATTAAGGTTGGAAAAGACCTTCAAGATCATCACACGGAACCACCAACTCAACCCCACCCTGCCCACTAAACCCTGTTCCTTAGGGCCATATCTACTTGTCTTTTAACATCTCCAGGGATGGTGACTCCACCCCCTCCCTGGGCACCTTGTTCCAACCCCTGACCACTCTGTCAGGGAAGCCGTCAGTCCTGACATCCAATCTAACCCTCCCCTGGCACAACTTGAGGCCATTTTCTCTTGTCCTATCACTAATGACTTGGGAGAAGAGACTGACCCTCACCTCTCTACACCCTCCTTTCAGGCAGCTGTAAAGAGCAAGAAGGTCTCCCCTCAGCCTCCTTTTCTCCAGACTAAACAATCCCAGTTTCCTCAGCTTCTCCTCTTCAGACCTGTCCTCCAGGCCCTTCACCAGCTTTGTTGCTCTTCTCTGTACCAGCTCCAGCCCCTCAATGTCCTTCTTGTATTGAGGAGCCCAAACCTCAACCCATTACTAGAGATGATGCCTCATCAGTGCTGAGTACAGGGGGACTATCACCTCTCTAGTCCTGCTGGCCACACTAACCAACTGGCCAATAACCAACTTGGATGGTTATTTCCCAATACTGCATGTTTGCAAGGTACCACTGATGCTTTCTCTCTCTGGGAAACCCAGACACTACAGCACATGGTCCTAGTACAGAACATCTTCCAACCAAGGCATGTTCCCTTCCTGCCTGTGCCTCTTGCTTCACCACTCTGTGAAGGCAAACACCAGCAGGAATGGAGGCATGCTCTGCATGCTCCAACAGGGCACCAAGACCAAGGTCATGCCCATTCTTTCTGTTCCTTGGCCCCTGCCCACCTGGACCAGGACCTTTCCTCTGTCTGCTTGGACTCTAGGCAAGTCAGGCTGCCTGAAGCTTCTCAGTGAGGAACCCAAAGCCTCTTCTTCTCATGCCTCTCTACTTCTCTGATTCACTCATGTTGCTGTCCCCATCCTGCCTCAATGTGGACTCTGAGCAAATGAGCCTTGAACTCATCCTGTCTTCCTGCAGTGACCAAATCACATCAGGATGTGCTGCAAGGTCCTCCCCAGGTCAGCTGTGTTTGTCACTGTGGCATTTTGATAAGCCAGGACCAAAGTGTACCCCAGCCTGGACTCCTATACATCTTATACTAAATTCCTGTGGGACCCCAAAGAGAATCAAAGAATAGTTAGTGTTGGAAGAGACCTCACAGATCATCCAGTCCCAACTCACTGCCATGGGCAGCAACACCTCCTGCCAGACAAGGTTGCTCTGAACCCCATCCAACCTAGCCTTGAACACTTTCAGGGATGGAGCAGCCACAAGCTCTCAGGGCAACCTGTTCCAGGGCCTCAGCATCCTCACAGGGAAGAACTGTCTCCTATTATCAGCTAATCTAAATAGCTGACCTCCAGAAGCCCCAGCATACTGAAGAGAGCAGGAAACATTTTTTCTTGATTTTAGGGAAAGTAAAAGAAATGGAGAAGGTGGTAAAAAGAGAAAATGCAGTGGCATGCAGTGTCATCTCTGTGCAGACTTGGCTTCCTTCTGCCCTCAGTTCTGTAAACAGCAACAGATAGACTCATAAAATCACTGAGGGTGGAAAAGGCCTTCAAGATGATCAAGTCCAACTACCTGCCCTACAACCCCTAACCACTAACCGGTACTCTGCATTGATATAACCACTAAAGTCTTTTAACAAAAATAATGTCCATTATTTTTACTAACAATTCATATTACTGAATAGTACTATTGAGGACTGGATAAAAGCCTCACAGCAGATCCAGAGGAAAATGAAGTAAAGGAAAGGAAGAGAAACTCTCCCTGTCACAATATTATACACAAGGAGAGTATGTCTTCTCTTCTTCCCCTAGTTTTATTTAACTCCTGGAGCAAGACTCCTCTCAAAAAACTGTTGAAGCCAGTGAGTCCTGCTTCACTGGACCAACATTGCTCAGACCCAGCTCTTCTGATAAACATCTTACCCCTTCTGAGCATGGGGAGCCCTGCTTCTGAAGTTAGATAACCCCCATCTGCACTACCCACACAATGCTCAGCCTCTGTGCCACTGCTCTTCACTGCCCTGAGAACCTCTGGCATCTCCCAAAGAGCAACTTGCCATTGGCACAGAGCCAGCGGGTGTTCTGGGCTTCCTCTCACCAAGAAGGTGAGAGGAAGATCCACCACACCAAGATCTCCCATGAGCTGAAACCACTGCAAGTGGCCAAGGAGAGGAAATTAATTCTCAGGCCCCTGTGCCATGAAGCCTGAGAAGCTCATCAGGTAACTTTATTAAAAAGTGATACTGTTGACAAAAAGGGAGACAAGTAAGAGCTGCCTGGGAAGAGGTTCAACCACAAGCACAGGGAGCAGGAAGGCCCTTTCAAATTCAAACACAAGCCAGCTCCTCTGGGCACCCTGGTTAAGCAGTGCTGGGAGTGGCAGGTTGCAGTTATCAGCCATGCCCAAGTCCAGCACCAGACCACTTCTGATCAAAAACAATCCCCACTGGCTCAGCTGGGAAAGAAACAACCCCTTGGCACCTTTTGCCAGGATTAGCTCTCACCAGGTCAGCAATGAATGAATGAAAGTGTTTCGCAGACACCGGTGGTGCCTCTTCCAGGCTCTTTTCCTCTCCCCAGACAGGGATTCCCCAGCAGTATGCCCAGGGCTTTCCTGTGTCTGGCTCTGTGGGAAGCCTGGAGCAATACCAGCACCCGGCGACATGCAAGGACTGGGATTATCTCAGAAGTGTGGATGTTTACGTCTCTTGAAATAGTGGTTACAACCAAAGCAGATTGCTCAGATGCTTAGGACACAAACCTGGGGTTCCTCTGATGCCACAGAAAACAAGTGGGGCAAAATCAGCTGTCCATAGAGGTACCTACACCTTATAATAGCATTTCCTAACCTCTCCCTCCCCAGTATCCCCTTCACCACTTCTAGGGAAGGTAAGGAAAGGTTTGGTGAGGAGGTTGGGAAAGCCAAACTCATTTCCCTCTAACCTATTCTCCAGTCAGGGAACCAAAATATGACTGAGACGCATACACGGTTGGGTCAGCTTCCACCCATGCAAATAGGTATAAGCCAGCTCCTTCCTGAGGATAAGGTCCCATGAACTCAGAAACACATCTTGAAGTCCAGCCTCTTCCTCTGTGTATTGCCTCTCCTCCCCAGTGGATATCACAGCTCTCCTGCTCTCATCACTAGAATGGGCTGCTCTCTGACAGCTTCCTACAGCCTTTTTGACATCTTTCTGCTTGATTTGAGAGAACACCTTGTCTGATCTACCCTTCCCACTCTGTCATGTCTCCCTCCAGGTGACAGTGGAAGGAGTGCTGCAGCACATCCCTCACACCTCCTCACACCACAGTCCTTCACCCTTCTGATGCTCACAGTTTGAGAGTCTCACAGGAAATCTATTGTTTCAGCAAAGCCTGATGCTCTATGCTCCATCGTGTCTGGAGTACAGCACTCCAGCACGGAAATCCTCCAGGCAGAAAAGGACAACTCAGCATGACCCAGCACAGGGACAGTACCTTCAGCACTACCCCAGGATGGTCGTGTTCTCACGCAGATTATCCCTGCCTGTTCCCTCATTAGCAAGTAATGAACACAATAGGCCTTTCATGCAAAAGATTCACTCCAGGGAGGATTTTCTCACTCCAGGAGTGAGAGAAACCCAGGCAAGATGCAGGAGCTAAGTAGAGAGCTCAGGAATAGAAGGGGCAAAGTCATTGCATGGACCAGAGCTACTAGAGAAAGAGATACCACCAGGGCCACTGGGTGTCTGGGGCCTCTAGAGCTCAGTCTGACACATTTCAGAGCCATGGCTGTGGTTGGGCCATTGCCACTGTACTGGGTTTGGCTGGGATATCTCAGACAAAGTGATGCTGTGGCTATTGGAGATGGAAAGCACTTTCCTATGTCCACTTGCTGCACATTGGCCTTCACATGGATCTTAGCCACCTAGCCCCTTCCCTTTGCTCCCCTCCACACAGCTGTCACACAGTGCTCACCAGCAACAGGGCAAGAGCAGTTCCCAGGAGACAAAGGCACCTTTCTGTGAGGTTTTCTTGTGCCTGGCCAGAATGGGGTTGATCAGCCTGAGTCACTCTGAGACAAACCACCAGCAGCCCGTGTCCCAGCACTGGAGCAAAGCATGCCAGTGCGTCACTTTGAGCACCTCACGCACAGACTTGCCCGCAAGTACAAGAAAGAACTAGGGAAAACATCAGAACAAAGAAACAACAAAGCCTGTCTCTGAATCTCCCTATCCCTTCCATCTTCCAATCCCTAATGATTCCATGATTCTATGATAGGAAACCAAACATCCTGTTCATACACAGTGTATCACACGGCCAGGACAGGAGCTTATGGCCCACTTCCTTCACAAACGTGCTTCTGCCTCCCAGGCCTCATTCCCAATGAACAAGAGTGGCTCATGCTGACCTCTCTGCTCCCCAGGTGGCCTCCCAAGAGCAGTTCTCATCCTCCTTCCCTCCTTTGGCACAGGAAAAGCAGAAGAAAGTGCTCCTCCCTGCCCCAGGGATGAAAGAAAGCCACAGCCTCCACTGCTGGAAATCCAGGTGCCTTCGCTGGGGTTTGCTTCCCTTCAGACAGCCCCCACAGGGCTTAGCCCCCACCACCTAGCCAGCATGGCAAGGAACTGCTCTAGATGCTGGGCTCATCCTTCTCAGGGGTGTCCTAGAACAGCCCATGTAGTTACACCAGAATGAGAGGGTGCAGGCATGTAGAAGAAGAGGGTTAACAGCCACTGAAGGATGCAGACACAGAAACACAGAATACCTCTGGTTGGAAAAGACCTTTAAGATCATCCAGTCCAACCACACCTCAGTGTTCTGCATGTTCTGGTCACTATCCAGTAGGCTTCCCCTTGCAGCCTCTGTTTCCTTTGGGTCAACCCACACAGTTTCAGTGTCACAGTCCCAGCACGAGTGCAGTGCTCCCTCTGTTATTTCACCACACAGCCCACTGCACAGCTTGGTGTCTGGGAGCCAAAAAGCAGCTCTTGTGGCTAAATGGCATTGCTGCTCGAAGCTTTCAACTAGAGGGACAAGAGACGTGACAGAGGTCACTGCACTCCCTCTGTTCAGCTAAATGTGAATTGCTCTGGGTCTCTCCTGGGAGACTGGTCCCCTGGGAGTTGTGACTTGCCTCCAGAGAGCCCTGGACAATGCAGAGGAAAGCTGAGAGGGGAGCAGAGAGCTTACCCACAGACCTCAAGATTGAAAAAGCCCCATGAGTAAGCTCTCCTCTACCCATCTCTGCAGGACACCATACTCAGATTCAGCAGCTTTACCCACCCATAGCAAGGGAAGCTCAGTGCCACCTGCTGATGGTGAGGGACAACGGAGAACCTCTCCCCAGCCAGGGTCTCCAGGCAGCTGCTCCCAGGGAGCCAGCACTGTCAGCCCACCAACAGGTTCCTGGCATGCCCCACACCCACCCAGTCACTACCACATCCTCCAGGCTTTCTTCGGGATGTCATTAGTCAGAAACCCTGGCATCTGAGCACACATCTGGAAGGAATCAGATGACGAGAGCCCCTGCCAGCTGTGTTCAGTTAGGTTTGTTCATACTTGGAAGGGCCCTACAGCGTGATCTGCAAAATAAAAAGTTGTTCTGATTGACACAAGCTGAAGGTTTCCTCTGAGGTGCTCCCTGCCCCCACTGCTGTGATGGGACACCAGCACTTACAGCATCCCAGAGGCTGGCTGCTGTGGCACACAGTTAACCATCACCTTTCTTTCTTCCAGAGCATGAACAGCTCCAGCAGGGACAGGTAATCCAGGAGAATGTTAACCCCTGCCTGACACAAGGACAGCCGCAGCAACACCGCTAAGCCTCACAACCCTCCTAGGGAGCCAGGGCTCAGTGCTTGCAGACTTCATCCCCCATTGAGTTCTGCAGCGTGGAGGGGTCCCATGAGCTCTAGTGCAGCCGGTTGCTTCCTCATCCCCATTTGTGTACATGGGGCTCCTCCAGCTCCCTTCCTAGGCCCCAGTAACTCCCTGAGCTCATGTTGGTTATTCTGCTGGCAGAGAGAGAGGGAGGAGAGCTCCTGCTGCAGTGGCTTGTGATGGGGGCGTGCTAGCCTTCCTCTAGCCCTTCCCTCAGACCTCTCTATGCCAGACTGGGGTGGGGTCTGTTTGTGCTGGCTCCACTATTAAGTAGATGAGGAGGGGGACACCGGTGTGGTGGAACACATCAGGGACAGAGTAATGTGGCAATGAGCATGCTTGTAGGAGTGGGAATGAAAACCTGCTATGACACAGCTCAGCCTAAATATCCCAGATTCCTCCAACACCACCAAGCTCAGGAAAGTCTTCAGAGCTCACTGAAGAAGAAGCTGGGAAGCTCATTGCCCTCTCTTTTCCGCGCCACACACCAGTTTCCCATCTGAAGCTATCTCTAGAGCCTTGCCTTTGGCTGCAGCAAAGATTAACAACGCCTGGGGTCAACCAAATCAAAAGACCAGCCTCTAAACCTGACTGAACCTCTTCGATCTGACAACAGACCTGGGATCAGCTGTTCCCAGTCTGATAAGCCAAGCCACACACACACAGCCAGAGGCTGCTGGGAAAACAGCTGACCTGCTTCAGGATCCCCCAGGATTGAATCCTTCCCATGGAAGATGAGGCAGGAAAGGAGTGGCCAACTGCTGACAGTTCCCAAGAAAAAGGCTGTTGCTGTGCAGGGCAGTGGGGAGGGGTGATGCTGGGAGTGTGTTTACCCCTGCAAGATGTCCTGCACTTGCACAGCCATGCACAGTCTCCCTCAGCCTCCACAGGGCACAGGTGACCTGCTCAAAAGCGGCGCAAGGGCATCACAGCAAAGCCTGGCTGGACGCCCAGTCGGTGTGACACATGGTGTCCCAACAAGACCCATGTGATATACGATCTCCCGACGGGGCCACCAATGCTGGGCCCTAGCCAAGAGATCACACTCCTATGGACATCTCTTCAATTAATATCTTTTCTTTCCCATTTTGTTTAACATTGGGGTTGAGCTGCTTCTAAACAGATGTGTTGTGGTAGCCAAAATATTTGCTTTTCTGCTGGCTGCTTGTTTGAAACATGGGCCTGGTGGAGGCTAAAATGTTCTTTCCTCCCACCCACAGGGAGCAAGAAGCCATGCAGGGGGTGCGGTGGGCACCCTCCATCCACATACCCAAGAGTTAAACACAGGTGGGTCCCTGCTGCTGCCGGCTCTCATCTGTAACCCTGTCATCTCCCTCACCGGCTATGAGGCACAGGACATGCAAAAGGAGTTCCTCCCCTGTGTAATTGGATGATTTGGATGATCAGAGGACCAGAAGCCCTGCCATATGAGGGAAAGCTAAGAGAACTGGTTCTGTTCAGCCTCAAGAAGACAAGGCTTAGAGAGGATTTTAGTACCATGTACCAGCACATAAAGGGTGCCAAGAAGATGGGGATTCCCTTTATCACAAGTTGTCCCATAGAACAGACAAGGGGTGAGGGACGTAAGTTGCTCCTGGGGACATTCAGTTGAATCACTGAGGAAAATATTTCACCGTGAGAGCAGTCAGACACTGGAATGGTCTTCCAAGGGAAGTGGTGAATTCCTCAACTTTAGACAGTTCCAAGGCTCGGCTTGACAGCGTGCTGGGCCAGCTCATTGAAACTGGATTTCTTTCAGCTAAGGGGTTGGATTGGATGACCATCCAAGTCCCTTCCAACCTGCGATACTGGAATACTGTGAAAAGCATGGAAAAAGAGTTCAATGCCAAGCTGGACAGGAGGTGAGAAAGGAGACTCCACAGTGGAGATGAGGCAGCAAACAAAGCCTTCCCACTGTACCATAAGGAGTCTTGCAGCAAGCACCCCTCCACTCATCTCAGCCCCTGCACACAGCCGACTCTAGCAGCACTCAGAGGTTGTACCAGCCAGTGAACCTGCTGGTGTGTCACAGCCCCACACAGCCCCTGTCATCCAGGGATTTCTCATGACCCACTCAACATGGGAATTGTGTCAGGGCTTGTCCAGCCTGGGGAGGCAGATAGCTTCGGAGACATCTGGGTCAGCAGGGTGAAGTAAGGATGCTTTTCGGTGGAGGACACCACACCAGGTGTCTCACTAGAGCACCCTGCACTGTTTCTGTGGATATGGACTCGACAAAACACAGCAAAGCCCCATAGATACTTCCACCCACTCACGGACATTCTCAGCCCTGGCTTGCCCATAAACATGGCCTTGAAGACAATCTCCAGCTGCCTGCAAGGAGGCTTCTCTGCATGCAACCCCTAGGACCTGATGCCTGTGATTCAGAGCAGGTGACCAACCAGAGGGGCAGTTGACGTGCGGGTGCTGGGGAAGGCTGCAGTCTCCCTGAATGCTCTGCTGCGTGCTTCAGGAAGGAGACAGCTGTGACTCAGAGCCGCATCGTCAGCCCAGTGTCAGGCCCTGGCCAAGCTGGGGATCCTGCCAGCATCACACGCACAGAGGAAACCTCTGCCTGGCTTGTTCTTGCTTTCAGAGGCATGAGGAATAGCATTGTGCCGACCACTCCTCCGACTTTCCTGTGCAGATGCAGACCCACTTGTGCTGGTGGAAACCATCTGACAGTTTTGGGGTTTGGAATGAGGCTTTTTCTGCATCCTTGTGGCCTGCTCTTGCCTCCTGCAGGGTTAAACGCAGCTCCCTCCCTTCATAAGCAGCTCCCAGAGCCTGACACGCCAGCTTGACTCTTTAAAAAGCTGGTAAGCAGTGGAGGGAGCACTAAACCAACTGCTCCAGCTCAGCAGCTAAGTCCATCCCTACTCAGTCACACACCTAGACACCCATCCATGACGCAGACAACCATTTACACCAAAGCTTTCAGGATACAAACAGCCCTAGTACATCCTCTGGCCCTGAGCCTGAAAGGCCACAGTGGAAGACATTTCAGAGCTGCCAGCTCCTGCCTGTTTTGCTAAGCAATAACCCAGCAGGGAGAAATGCTGTGTCGGTTAGCCCCAGTCCCAGGCTGAGCCACCTCTGCCTCCTTCCACCTCTTCCCTCTCCCATTTCCAAGGCCCCACTATCCTCACACCTCACTGCATGGGTCTAGATGCTCAGGACAGACCTGGATGCCAAAGAACAAACTACACCAGTTAGGTCAATCCTTGGACCCCATTAGCAGCTATTTGGGTCTCACTCAGGGCTTACTCTTGCTGGTGGCCACTGAACTCTCAAACTTGTGACCACAGTCCCATGAGATGAGAATTACAGAATCATAGAATCATTAAGATTGAAGAGACTTCTAAGATCATCCCATCCAACCGTCAACACAACCCCACCTTGTCCATGAAACCCTGTTCCCCAAGGACACATCTACTCATTTTTTGAAAACATTTTTGAGAAATATTTTCACACCGGTTGTTCAGCCTGAAGAGAAGACTACAGGAGGACCTTATAGCCACCTGAAAGGTCCTACAGAAGGCTGGGGAAGACTGTTCACAAGGCAGGGAATTATAGGATGAGGGGTCATGGTTTGAAGCTGGAAAATGGCAGACTGAGACTGGACATGAGGAAAAAGTTCTTGAATCTGAGGGTAGGGGATCCCTGGAACAGGCTGCCCAGAGAGGTGGCAGAAGTCCAATCCCTGGAGCCCTTCCAGGTCAGGCTGGATGGGGCTCTGGGCAATCTGTTCTAGTGAGAGATGTCCCTGCTTGTTCTAGGGGGGTTGGCCTACATGACCTTTGGAGGTCCCTTCCAACACAGTACATTCTTTGATTCTGTGATTGTTCTGGCTGAGATGCCTGTTCAAGCCAATAGTAGGTAGCACATTCACATGGCAAAGAGGAGATGTTGGTGGCCTGGGATTACTCATGGACAGAAGCCCTTAGGTGACAGAAAATGTGCAGAGCTCTGGCCCCATGAAGAACAGGAGTCAACATGGCGTTCATTCCCATGTCTAGGTGTCCCCATAAGTCTCCACCCCTTCCCCTTACTGAATTCTTGCCTCCTCTCTTCTGCCTATGACAGACTAAGGAGAAATGACAGTGGTGCAGCAGACTCAGTCACAGTGCCATTCCCCAGCAACACCTTGTGGCTCTCTAACTGCTCTGTCTAAATGCCACAGGTTATAAAACAAGTTTTCACCAGTGCCTGTGGCTAAGATTCACTTACCTCCTGTTGCAGGGAAGAACTAGTTTGCATGCAGGAAACCACAGTACGTAGTACTGCAGTGTGGAGGGAACATGCTAGGAGCCCAGACTGGGAGTCCCAGTAAGAGCCCCTCGCTCCAGCCTCAGCAGTTCCTTGCTCAGTGACTTGCAATAGCAAATCCCTCCCATGGGATTAAAGTGCAGTTAGAGCAAGACAGGATGGGTTCCACTGACAAGCGGATTTTATCTGATATTCAGGAAGCACAAATTGGACATTTTCCTCCAACAGGAAAGAAAATATTCAGGCATTGAGGGGTACAGTGCAGATGAGGCCACAAGGATGATCAGAGGGCTGGAGCACTTCTATAGGGACAGGCTGAGGGAGTTGGGACTGTTCAGCCCGGAGAAAAGAAGGCCTCAGGGGGACCTCATAGCAGCCTTTCACTATCATAGAATCACAGAATGACTAGGATTGTAAGGGACCTTAAAGATCATCAAGTTCCAACTCCCCTGCATAGGCAGGGACAATTTCATTAGATCAGGTTTAGGTTGGAAGAGACCTCAGACATCACCCAGTCTCAAGCCCCTGAGCAGCAACACCTCTCACTAGACCAGGTTGTCCAAAGCCTCATCCAATCTGGCCTTGAACACTTCTAGGGACAGAGCAGCCACAACCTCCCTGAGCAACTTGTTCCAGCATCTCACCACCCTCACAGGAAACAGTTGTTTCCTAATGTCCAACCTAAATCTTCCCTCTTCAAGTCTGTAACCCTTTCAACCTTGTCCTGTCGCTACACAACTGTGTAAAAAACCCTACCCCAGCTTTCTTGTAGTCCGCTTCAGATACTGGAAAGCTGCTCTGAGGTCGCCTCGGGGCCTCCTCTTCTCCAAGCTGAACAATCCCAACTTGCTCAGCCTGTCCTCACAGTGGAGGTGCTCCAGCCTTCCAATCATCTGAGTTGCTCTCCTCTGGACACGTTCCAGGAGCTCTTCTTATTTGGGGACTCCAGTACTTGAAAGGGGCTACAGAAAAGCTGAAGAGGGACTTTTTGCAAAAGTGACTTTAGTGCTCCATCCCTGGAAGTGTTCAAGACCAGCTTGGATGGGGCTCTGGGCAACCTGCTCTGGTGAGAGGTGCCCCTGCCCATGGGATTATCTAGATGATCTCTCATGTCACTTCCAACTTAAACTATTCTATGAATCTCTGTCTTTCCAGTCCTCCCAGTCCAACACATCAGGACAACACATCAGGGAGATATCAGGAGACCAGATATGTCCCTCTTGTCCCCTGCTGATCTCACAGCTGGACAAGCACAAGCTCCTCCAACAGATAGGCCTTCAAAGAAAGGGCCATGGAGCCCAGGAACATCCAGTTTCTCACCTGCACTTCATACCACTGAGGGCTTTCCCCATGTGGGCATGTTGCTGCATGTGTCGGGCAGCAACACATCTGTAACCCAGCTGGCAGCATCCAGAGCCTCCCAAGGGAAGAGGTGTCACCAGCCTTGTGCTGCAAGGGCTATTCCTCTGGCTCTGAGGCAGGACCTGCTGTGTCTCTCCCAGCCTTTGAGGTAGAAGCTGTCTGGTCCCCTGTGGAGGATGCCCCTCAAGCAGAGCTTTGTGTCCAGATGCCACCACACAGGAGTATACAGTGAGGAGAAAGGATAGTTTCAAGGCCTTGTCTGTTCCTGGTCACCAATAGCTCACCCACTGCCTCTCATGGTGACACAGACAGGTCAACCTTGAGTGAGTGTTCCCCTGTGAGCCCACCAGGATGAATTTCTTCTCCTTTTAGCAGAAATGTCTCATGATTCATCGAGACTTCCTTTGTTTCCTCAATACCTGAAATGTAGGGCTTTGATTGCTTAACATTCATCTGGTGAACTTGAAGAAGGGGGGGAGGGAGGTTGAACCAGTGTCCTCAGACTGATGAGTATCATCCCTGAACAGCCTTGAACGTGTCATGAAGGTCTGCCCTGAGCCATTCCCTGTTTAACTCAACATAGTCATTCAGTAAACATTACAAGCTTCAACACCGCAGCATTAGATGCCAAATGTCCTGATTGGTGCTCACATAGGCCACTCATGTATTACTAGAGAGCACTGACATCTTCAGTACAGCATCAGACCTGGGCTGTGTTTTTCCTGGCTGCTGTGAGTCAGTAGTGAGCAAGTGGGGACGTGTGGACTCTGTCCAGTGACAGTTGGCCATGCATACGCACGTCTGAGGGATTAATTATGGCCACAGAACCTCAGCCTTGCCACGCCTGACCTAAAAGCCTAAGACACAGGGTAGAGTCCAACCTTGCTGATTTCAGACTGAGGAGAGCTCCAGTTTGATGATGTTGCTGGGATGGGAGTTGCTCTGATGTTCACTTTAGCCCTCACTACCCAGGGTGAGTGGTGGTGAGATGGCAAGAGGGGGAAGGATGCTGATTATGGTGTGTTCCCAAGGCCCAGCATCTCACCCTGCAGAGCACCACTCCCATCCCTGACTACCCCATCACGGGCCCTGTACCCTCAGCTCAGTGGGGTGTCAGGCAGGGCATGTCTCAGGTAGGGCATGTCTCAGCCAGAAACATGGGCATGCTCAGCTATGGAAAACGAGCCCCCATTCCTCAGGAGCCCCATGCCAGCAGGCAGAGGTAACACCCACAGAAATTTACTCTTTACTTGTAAAAGCTCCTTTCTCTTTCCTTTATCTCTTCATAACCTCCACCTCTCTGTTCACCTATGACAGCCCTCCTACCTGGGAGGAGGATGCTTTAATAACAGGAGAACTGGATAGTATAATTTCTCTGATGGCCAGAGAGCCTCTGGTGTGCCTGCTAGTAGGTGTCTCTGGGCAGGATGAGACACAAGGGAGATTTTCCACCACTTGGATGTCTCATAGAAAGGATGGTGATTCTCCAGGATGCATGAGGTGTAAGCACTGCCACCTCAGACCCGTGCAGATAAACTCCAAGGGTGAGACAGGGTGCAGCTACCGCTTTGTACTAGGAACTGGTATAGAAGTTTGTCCAGCTCAGCAGGGGAGTCCTCCCAGATGGCTGTAGCCATAGTAGATTTTTTTAGTATTTCCCTACCAGTGCTTTTTCTACTCCACCTCACTTAACATCTGATCTAAAAGAACGTGCAAGGAGCAGGACCACTGCAGGCAGCAGCATGCAAACGTACACATCTTATGGCAGAGTCACAATCACCTTGTAGTTCACACCAGTAAATACTCCACCCTAGGGTCCAACCCACCACTGATGTTCTGCAGGGAGGGATGCTGCAGGGCCAAGGGATGGGCACTACATTCTCTCCAGTTCAGCCAACGTAAGATCAGACAAACCCAAATCATAGAATCACAGATTGGCTCAGGTTGGAAGTGACCTCAGAGATCCTCTACTCCAACCCCTTATGGAAGTGACCTCAGAGATCCTCTACTCCAACCCCTTGCGGGGCAGCGATCCCTCTCAGCCAGACTTGGTTGTTCAAAGCCTCATCCAATCTAGCCTTTAACACCTCCACGGAGGGGGCAGCCACAGCCTCTCTGGGCAATTGATTCCAGAGTCTCTCCACCCTTGCACTGAAGAACAACTTCTTAAGATCTAGTCTGAACCTCCTCTCTTTCAGTTTCAAATAATTTCCCCTTGTCCTATTGATAGATCCACTTGGGAAAAGTCCCTCTCCAGACTTCCTGTAGGTTCTCTTCAGGTATTGAAAGGTAGCTGTAAGTCCTCCAGGAGTCTTCTCCCTTGGCTGAACAACCCCAGCTCCCTCAGCTGTCCTCATAGCAAAGGTGCTCCAGCCCTTGGATCATCCTTGTAGTCTCCTCTGGACTTGCTCCAACAGTTCCATGTCCTTCTGATGTTGAGGAAACCAGAACTGGATGCCAGATTCAAGGTGGGGTCTCACAGGAGCAAAGTAAAGGGGAAGAATCCTCTCTTTTGCTCTGCTGGACACATTTCTCTTGATGCATCCTAGGACACAGTTGGCCTTCTGGACTGCAGGAGCTCACTGCCAGCTCCTGCTGAGCTTCTTGTCAATCAACAACTCCAAGTCTTTCTTCTCGGGGCAACTCTCAACCCACTCTGCTCCCAGTTTGTAATTGTGCCTGGGACCAGCCAGCACCTTGCAAAACTGCAAACAGTTCACATCTATTTTGCAAAATCCCTTCAACAGCATAAGGAATCCTTCCTAACAACATATATTGAGGATATCTGTGCTCCCACACTCCATATCAAAGCCAGGCTAGGCTGGCAAAACCTGCTCTGCTATTATGGCCTGGCACAGCCAGAGACCTTTGCTTTGGGCTTTTAACACTCTTGTCTTTCAGCAGCTTTTTAACACACAGAATATTGGAAAGCTGCTCAACCTCTGCTCTCCATGGAGGAAGCAGGAGTGAGTGTTTACAGGCTGCTTTTAGAGAAGTCAAGCTTACTCCAGCCCACCCCAGCCCAGCCCTCAGGCCATTTCCTTGGTCACAGGCTCACGGGCCCCAGCTGTCTCTCCACTCCAGCTACGTCACCAGATGTTGGGGGACCAGCATGAAGCAGGGCAGGCCTCCGGGAGCTGCCTCCACTCGCTGGTAGCTGTACGTGTGTGTGAGCAAGAGTCTGCATGTGCAAGCTAGCACAGTGCTCCAAGGCTCCATCTCCTCTGGCCTGCTGCTGGAGATGAAGCATCCTTCTCACACACATGTACTCTCAGCTTTTTGCTCACACTTGCCCCCTTGTCCCAAGCCCAGCTGACTCAAGGACTGAGCAGTCATAGGCCTCGGGCTGAGGTTCCCCCTCCTTCCTGGCCACGGTCACAACCAGCACACACAACATTCCCAGCATGTGGATGCTGCTTCCGCTGGCCCTATTAATCTCACTTGCTCTTGTCAGCCCAGCTGAGCCTCACACGTACACATAAAGCCCAGCTTTCTGATTCATCTGCCGTGGGCCCTGAGCAAAATGCATCCTCTGCTCTGATATTCTGAGGATGGAGTGGGAGCTATTTACTCAGTGAAGTAATGAAGTCATTTTATTCTCACTTATGCCAATAGCAGAAAGTCATTTCAAAGGGAAAGGAGTGGGTTCAGATCTGGACTCAGAAAAAAGATGAATGAATCTAGACTGGAATCAAAGGCAAACAAAGCTCTGGATGGCTTGTCCATAAGCACCAGTAAGTCCTGGCCCACATTCTCCACTGCCACAATCAGAAAAAGACTCCATTATGAATAAAGTTACAGCCTATGCATATGCATCCTGGCTCCTCATCCCGTCTCCTCACCACCCAACCTCACCCTTCATTGCTAGGACATGGTTTCAACAGTCATGTCTCCCAGGGGCCTGCTTCAACCATTAGGTCAATTTGTCTCCTAGCGCTGGAAGGGGAGCCCTGAAGTCCTGCTCCAGTCTGTTCACATTAGTGTCTGAAGGAGCTCTTCCACACGCTGTATCCTACAGGGGCTGTGGAGAGTCACAGAATCACAGACTGGTTTAGGTTGGAAGAAACCTCAGAGGTCATCCAGCCCCAACTCCCTGCTATGGGCAGCAACATCTCTCATCAGACCAGGTTGCCCAGAGCCCCATCCAACCTGACCTTGAACATTTCCAAGGACAGAGAAGCCATAACCTCTCTGGGCAACCTGTTTCAGGGCCTCAGAACCCTCACAAGGAGAGATTTCTTCCAAAGAGCCAATCTAAATAGCTGCCCTCTTTTCGTTTGAAACCATTCCCCCTTATCCCATCACTAGAGTCACTCATAAAAAGTCTCTCTCCAGCTTTCCCATAGACCCTTCAGGAGGAGCTGGAAAATCTGAAACCAAAAGCTCTAAAGCCCTTCTGTTCACGAAAGCCTTTTCTTGTTTGCAGAACCACAGAAACTTGGCTTCAAGGTACAAGTCCAACCTCACAAAAAATCTCACAGCACAGCACCTTCTTATATTGAGGACTCCAGAACTGGACATCACTGAGGTCTCACAAGTGCAGAGTGGAAGAATCACCTCCCTTTCCCTGCTGGTGACACTTCTTTTGATCCAGCCTCAGGCACAGTTGACTTTCTGGGCTGCGTGCACACCCTGCTGGCATCTGCTGAGCTTCTCATCTATCCACACCCTCAAGTCCTTCTCCTTAGAGCTGCTCCCCTAAGGGAATCCATTCACCATCTAGCAGGGATTTGTGCTTGGGATTGCCCTGACTCAGATGTAGGATCCTGCACCTGGACTTGTTAAACCTCCTGCAGTTTGCACAGGCCCAGTTCTCTGTTGTTCAGCTGAGGAGGTGGCTGGCAGAGCCAGGTAGCTGATAGCTTCAACATCTCCACAGCTTCCATGGCCACAGCAGGTCAGTGGTCCCAGAGGTGACCCCAGCTTCCACACCAGCCTCTGCCTGCAGGAGTTAAAACAAGCAGAGAGCACAGAGACATGGACAATGTATTTATGAAAACCTGTGTCGCTATGCAGACATGCAGCTGGGATTCACACTACTTGAAGTGTCCTTCATTCGCCCTTGGATCTGTTCCCAGCTATAATGAGTTGTAGTCAAAGAGCTCAAGGGTCCTGTTGCCAGATCTGTGTCCAACAGAATAGTCGTGAGGGCAATCCATGGTCATGTAACCCCCCAGGACTGGAAATGTCATCATTGACTTCACTGGGTACATTTCACTGCTCTCCAGAACCCCGTAGAGCGACTCACTAACATCATTCCTATGGATGAACTTGGCAGAGGCTGTGGAGGTGGGGCCCACAACAGTCAGCAGACCTGGGAAGATCTGCAAGGTTTCCGTATCACAGAATTGTCAGAGTCAGAGGGGACTTCAAGAGATCATCCAACTCCCTGCCAAAGCAAGGCTGCCCAGAGTACATTGTACAGGGCTGCATTCAGTGGAAGTTAGATTATCTCCAGAGCAGGAGACTCCACAGTCTCTCTGGGCACCCTGTGTCAGGGCTTTGGGATTCGCACTGGAAAGAAGTTTGTCCTTATTTCTGAATGAAACTTCTTGTGTTCCAGCTTGTGCCCAGTGCCCCTTGTCCTGTCACTGGGCACAACTGTAAATAGCTTGTGAGACTAACAAGCCTGCAGTTTCCTGGGTCATTCTTCTTGCCCTTCTTGAAGACTGGAGTGACTGGAGTGCCTTCCTCCAGTCCTCAGGAACCTCCTGTTCTCCACAACCCTTCAAAGATGATGGGAAGTGGCCTGGCAATAACATCTGTCAGCTCTCTCAGCACCCATGGGTGCATCCCATCATGGCCTGTGGATTTATGGGTGCCCAGCTTAGCTGAGAGCTCTCTAACATGGTCCTTCTCTCCTGAGGGAGAGTCATCTTCTCTCCAGACCTTGTGTCTTACCTTCATGAGGGCTGGCTTTAGCAGTGAAGACCCAAGCAAATGACTACTGTTTAGAAATATGTAAAGGGCAGGTGTCAGGAGGATGGAGCCAGGCTCTGCTCAGTGGCATCCAATGATAGGACAAGGGGCAATGAGTGCAAGCTGGAACATAGGAGGTTCCACATAAATATGAAAAGGAAATTCTTCACAGTGAGGGTGACAGAGCACTGGAACAGGCTGCCCAGGGAGGTTGTGGAGTCTCTAGAGACATTTAAAACCCACCTGGACATGTTCCTGTGTGACTTTATCTAGGTGATCCTGCTGTGGCAGGGGGATTGGACTGGATGATCTTTTGAGGTCCTTTCCAATCCCTAATGTTCTGTGATGTATAAACAAACAGAATAAAGGGGAATTAAAATTTTAGTGTTGCAGTATCAGCACCTTAAGCAGACTAGTAAGACAAGGCAATTTTTAAGCATCTCAAGGCAGAGTAACATGAAACTAGGCTTTAGTTTGAAAAGATTAGAGTAGTATTCATGCAGGAACAAAGTTCCTGCCTGCTTTAGTAGTCTTGCTTGTGGCCAAATTGCTCTGCCATCCTCTGAAAACAGAGTTGACAGCTTGTTTGAGTAAACATGCTTTCGGTGCAGACAATTTCTTCTAAAAGCAGCTTAGCATCATCACAACCTGGATTAATGATGGAGTCAGCAGTTTTCTGAGTGTTGATACACTCCAAACTTGAGAGAGAGAGGACTGTCAGCAGTTAAAAAACACTGTAGCATGTTTGGGTCTGTGAAATCAAGGAGCATAGAAACAATGACTCCAAAATCAGAGGGATTGTTTTGGGTTTTGTTGTAGAATGACAATGCTGAGAAGGATTTGCATAGCTCCCCAGGAGCAGCTCAGATGTGCTGGTTTACTGACTGAAGTCAGTTCATTACATCCAGAGCAGAGAATGTCACTGATTTCCTTTCTTCAAAATAAAGAACTGACAATTTGGAAAGAAGTGAGCTGAAGCATCTTCTGAAAGATGACAAAAACCAAGGCAAAATCAACAGAAATTACTGCTCTGTGCCTAGTTTTGTTGTTTTAAAACTGTGTAAACTCAGAAAACACTATGGCCAGCTGTTTTATCACTGTTGCGATCAAAATGGCAAGGAGTGCCCTGATGTCAACACAAAGCACAAAACACTGTCTCCTAAACCACACAAGATAATGAATTTAAGAAATATTTCTCTTTTGGTTTTTTTTTAGAGTAGTTCTAGCCGAATGAACAAAGTTAATTGAAAGTTGGTCTGTATCTCATCCATGCAAAATGATAGTTCAATTTTGAAATAAAAGTGTAGAGATTTTACTTCACAGAATCACAGAACAGGGATTGGAAGGGACTTAGACAGATCATCCAGTCCAGTCCCCCTGCAACAGCAGGATCCCCCTAGATCCAGTTGCACACGAACATATCCAGGCATGTTTTAAACGTCTCCAGAAACGGAGACTCCACAACCTCTCCGGGCAGCCCCTTCCAGGGCTCTGTTACCCTCACTGGGAAGAAGGTCCTTCTCATATTAATGTGGAACCTCCTGTGTTCCAGCTCACACCCATTGCCCCTTGACCTAACATTGGAGGATACTGAGCAGAACCTAGCTCCATCCTCTTGACACCCACCCTTCACATATTTATAAACATTAATGCAGTCACCCCTCAGTCTCCTTTTCTCCAAGCTCAACAGACCCAGCTCCCTTAGCTGGGAGATGCTCCACTCCATGTTTGTGGCTCTGCACTGGACCCTCTCCAGCAGCTGTGTCCCTCTTGAACTAAGGGGCTCAGAACTGGACACAATATTCCAGGTGTGGCCTCACCAGAGCAGAGTTGAGGGGGAGGAGAACCTCTCTCAATCTACTAACCACTCCTGTTCTGTCCACCCCAGTATACCATTGCCCTTCTTGGCTGCCAGGGCACATTGCTGGCTCATGGCCATCCTGCTGGCCACCAGGACCCACATGTCTCTTTCTCCTACACTGCTTAATGGAAAGCAATATTTATCTTTATGCTGGTCACAGAAGTGAGCATTTGTTTTTTTATGAACACTCTGATGCTGATAATAAAAGATTTACATGCATAAAATTTCACATGAATAAAATTTCTGGAAAAGTGAAGAACAGTTGCTGCCTGAACTTGGTGTCTTAGCACTACTGTATCTGCTACATTCGGTGCCAAATGTCACCAAGTTCAAGACAAAAACATGGTTTCAACTCCCCTACAAGTACCTCATTCAAGAGTGCTTTACCTTGTCAGAGAAGGTACATAGATGTTTATAAAAATGTTGATGAGGTTTGGGTTTTTGAGGTTCTTTCTGTGGGGGAGGTGATCAGTGGTTAAATTTAATTGCAGAAGAATGCAGAATATTATCTCAGTGTATGTGAGGGGGAAAAAAGGGCATTTTTTGAATGTGAGAACCCAGGTTTAACCTAGCTGTAAGGCGAGCTGAAACAGCACTAAGGAAGGAAGCGGTAACAGGGGAAAAGTGCTAACCAAGATAAAAAGAATACATCTAGACTACTGCAACCCAATTTCACTGAAATAAAGGCTGATTCTAATCCTGTGCAGAATCATTTTCTGCAGACACTAAAAGGCTCAAACTACTCATCGTCCTCCAATATAAACATTTCTTTGCCTTCACAGAACATTAGGGACTAGAAGGGACCTTGAAAGACCACCTAGTCCATCCAGTTCCCTCACCACAGCAGGACCACCTAGATCCAGACATTAGGAGTTGTAAGGGACCTCAAAAGATCATCCAGTCCCATCCCCCTGCCACAGCAGGATCCCCTAGATCCAGTCACACAGGAATATGTCCAGGCAGGATTGAAACATCTCCAGAGAAGGAGACTCCACAACCGCCCTGGGCAGCCCCTTCCAGTGCTCTGCCACCCTCACTGAAAAGAAGCTCCTTCTCATATTGAGGTGGAACCTCCTCTGTTCCAGCCCTGTTTTATTCCAATTTTTAATCAATAGTCTGCTTGCAGCAGTGCCAACTTTATCCAAATAGAAATAAATCTCAGCTAGTTTCTTTCTCATTCTGTATTTTTGCAAGTCAGTCTGAAAGATTAGTTCACTTATCCTGATTAACACCTCCGACTTTGCTGTGACCACTCTGACCTTCAACAGCATCACTGGAATCAAACACTGGTCCTGGTCACAACCCACAGAACACTTGACCGAGGAGGAATCCTAGAACATGAGACCCCTCAAAGCCATTCAAGTGGGAGTTCCCAAGAGCCTTGCAAACCTTTTTCTATCTTCTCTGCAAGATGAGACATTCAGATACAAACACAGACTGCAAGACAAGACATTCAGATATTAACACAGACTGCAGATGCCTAGAGAACCAGACAGAAAGAACACAATTACCACATGGAGCTTCCAAATTTTGATCCTACTCTTCTCCATCCTTCTCTGCCAAGAAATTATTCTCCCCTAAGAACAGCACAGGCTCAGCAGATGACACAGCACTCTCAGATCTGGGCTCCTGCAGCGGAGGCTGTAAGAATCCATTTTAAGTAGTCAAAAAGAAGCCCCTTCTGAATGACTGCACAAATTTGAAGAGAAGAACAAGATGATCATGAATTTACAGTGACTTAATTCCCACTAAAAATCACAACACAATTGATTCTCCTTTATACTCAAATCTTTTTGAGGGAATTCATCAAAATGAGGTAGTAACATTTAAAGGCCACTTTAATACTGTAGTAGCAGAGTGTCCACAGGGCACTAGAACCAGATGTCACATGCACACAAGCAAATAAAAGCAAAACACCCTCAAGTGCCTACGTTTATTTTTATAATCTATGTATAATATAGAGAAAGATATCACAGCTGCAGGGCTAAATAATATTAGAACTTCTGTCCTGCCTGGGTGTTTCGATTCTGAAAGCAGCTGAGGTGCCTGAATATTTTAAGAACTACAACTAAATCACAGAACGTTAGGGATTGGAAGGGATCTCAGAAGATCATCCACTCCAATCCCCATGTCACAGCAGGATCCCCTAGACCCAGTGGCACAGGAACAGGGTTTTAAGGGTCTTCAGCAAAGGTTGTTGTGACCGAAGTGCAGGATCTGGCACATAAATCCAAATTACATCCTCCTTTAAGTTGCAGGAAGTGCTTTAGGGGAGTTTTGGGGATATTGTTTTTTAAGGGGGTTGGGTTTTGGCTTATTTGCTGTTGTTTTGCAAGTTGTTTTTCCTTTGTCTGGTTTCTTTAGCAGCAATGCACATGGCTGAAGAGGAACGTGAAGAACATGCTTCTATAAAACACGCATTCTAATCAGAGTAATGAAAGGAAAGTCAGAGCAAACCAACCATTTGGTCATTTCTTCTTAACATCACTGAAAGGTTCTTAATGTTGCATGATATTGCCCACCAGCAAACCCCACAGAGAACTAATAGATTCGGTATCATCACAGAGCTCACATTCAAGGGAGTCCAGCTGATCTTAAGGACAGTGATAAAACCAGGGAGAAGCAGCAAGCTTCCCCCTGAGAAGCAAGGGAGAAGCACTGGCAATGTGCATTGTGACCATCTTTTCACTGATAAATTTTAATCTCTATTGTCTCTGTTAATGTAAAGCCACAGCTCTTCTGTTCAGTAACTCCAGCTTCTCTTACAGGGACATATAAAAGCTCCATGTGAGGCCACGGTCCCACACTGCTATGTCATCAGAACCAAGAGCAAATATTTGATTATGATGTAGACACCAACAGAGCAGGGGGATTGGACTAGATGATCTTTCGATGTCTCTTCCAGTCCCTAATGCTCTGTGATTCTGTGTGGTTGAGGTATGGGAGCTGCTGCAGAGGTCAGAAATAAATATAGTTAACTGTCAGGTAGTTTATTACATATATATATTTTGTATGTAAATGTATTTTATATAAATATATAACAATGTAAGTATATGTAGTTATATATGTAATAAATATATATATTTAACTGTCACAATAGGGTGCTGTAGGATGAGTTATTTTATATATATATAGAGAGAGAATGGAGAATAAATCTGATGAGAGATTGAGAGAGTTGGGGCTGCTTAGTTTGAGGAAGAGGCTGACAGGAGACTCATCACTCTCTACAGCTATCTGAAAGGACACTGCAGAGATATTGGTGCTGGGCTCTGCTCACAGGTCATTAGCAGCAGAGGGAAGGGCTTCAAGCTCCAGCAGGGGAGGGTTAGATGGGACATCAGGAAGAAATTCTTCCTGGGAAGAGTGGTCAGGGACTGGACTGGGCTGCCCAAGGTGGTGGTTGAGTCCCCATCACTGGAGGTGTTTAAAAGAGGCTTAGATGTAGTGTTGGGGGATGTGGTTTAGGGGTGACCTTGTAGAGTAGGACTGATGGTTGGACTTGATGCTCCCAAGGGTCTTTTCCGACCTGAATGGCTCTATGATTCTATTCTATGATTGAATTTGCAAGGCTTATTTCAGATTTGTTGTTGGAGGGCCACAGGAAAACCAGCAGCAGCTGTTCTGTTCCTTTCTCACCTCAGAGTAACTGTCAAAAGGTACAAACAGCATCCATAACCATTTGCTTTGACACAACCTATGTGCTGCTGTTCGCTGCAGAAGGAATCATTTTGCTCACACAGATGTTCATTTAAGCAAGAGTAATCAGTATTTTTACCTACACACTGTCCTCACAATTACATCCTCAAACCTTTTACTAAATCCCTGATTCTTTCACTCAAGAGTAGAAATAACTTCAATCAAGCTATCAGATAATTCAAACCATAAAATACCAAGTCTCTGAGAGAAAAAAGGTGCAGCTTGTGTCAGAAGCACAGATTTAGAAGCCCTTGCATCAAGTCTATTCAGCTTACAGCCAGCACACAGAGAAGGCATTTATTTACCTTTCTGGTGTACAATTCCTGAGAACACAGAGTCACATATTTACTTTTCCATCTATGCGTTTCACTTGCAATGATTCAGATTGGCTGAAATGAGGTTGGATCAAAAGTTTAGATGAAAAGTTTTGATGGCACCTCACTGACAAACCAATTTCTTCCTTTCAAGTAGTCTCGGTCTTAAAAAGGCTTGACTGACGTCAAACAGATTGAAGTCTACCAATGCCTTAAGCAAGCGTAATTACAGATTAATGGAGGAAACACCTGTTTCAGCAGATTTCAACATCTATAAAGAACACTTACGTTCTCAATCACAGAACATTAGGGATTGGAAGGGACCTTGAAAGATCTAGTCCAATCCCCCTGCCACAGCAGGATCACCTAGGTCCAGTTGCACAGGAGCATATGAACAAGAAACAGCAAGTGTTTTGCACTCGAGAACTGGAAACCATGTGTTTTTTTTTTAACTAGAATAGCAGGTTTTTATAGAATGGTGTGAACACCTCACTAAACCCCATCATTACCTATTAGGCAACACACTTGTGTTCTTCACTGGAAACACACACACTTAAGGATGCAATCAATTATTAGATCAAGAAGTTCTGTGTCCTTCTGGAACTGAGGGGCCTAGAACTGGACACAACATTCCAGATGTGGTCTCACCAGTGTAGAGTAGATGGGGAGGAGAACCTCTCTTGATCTTCTAACCGCCTCCCTTCTGATTCACCCCAGAATGCTGTTGCCCATCTTGGCCACCAGGACACATTGCTGTCTTCTGGTGATCCTTCTGTCCATCAGGACCCCCAGGTCCCCTTCTCCTACACTGCTCTCCAACAAGTCAGTCCCCAGTCTGTACTGGTACATGGGGTTGTTCTGGTCCAGATGTCAGACTCTACACTGCACTTGTTATAGTACATTAAATGTCTCTCCACCCAACTGTCCAGATCCCACTGAATGGCCGCACAGCCTGCTGGAGTGTTGGCCACTCCTCCCAGCTTTGTGTCAAACTTGCAAACAATTGTGTCACCATGCCCAGCACTCATCAGCTTGCAAACACACTATGGTTTTGAAAGCCCATGAAAGAATGTATCACAAAAAACCCAAACCAAACCCTAAGCTGCAACTTCAGACTATGTTTTAAAACACCAACAGCCATGCAGTGGCAAAGTAGTCAGCCTGCTGCTGCACACCATGACTGCCCCATTCTGAGGCTGCACCAGATTAAAAAAAAAAAAAAAAAAAAATAATCACAGAACATTAGGGGTTAGAAGGGACAATGAAAGATCCCTTTCAAGGGGTCAAATCACCCCATCACAGCAGGATCACCTAGATCAAGTTGCACAGGAACATACCCAGGCCACCATCATTCTTGTTCCTGCAGTCTGACAGCTCCTGCCCTGTGGGGCTTTTCTTGTTGTAGCAGGTATTCAATTAAAACCACCACAAACCACAACAAACCAGTAATAAACACACCAGTTCACTCAGTCTGTCTCTGTAAGCGACAAAAACAAGGTCAGCCCAACTTCAGCACAACCTGCTAAATGGTCAAAACTGATCTGTCATGAAGTAGCTGTAACAGTGGCTGAACTTCCCAGGAATGGGTCTTGCCTGGTTTTCTCTGACCAGGATTCATTGAATTTGCTTGTTACCACGAGGGATGGCACAGACGAGTAGACTCCCTGCCTCCACTTTACTAAAGAAACAGGTTTGTCGAGTTATAACTCAGACCTCTATGCAAAAAGCTCCAGCCTGTCAAAAACCCTGCAGCATGGTTAATAAAAACATCTACTGAGAAATTAAACTACTGTATTTCATTTCTAACTTCCTTCCTGCCTTCTCACCCTCCCTCTATCTATCATCCAGCCAGAGTCTTAAAAAGTAATGGCTGAGCAGAGGGCATGAGCTGTCTTCATCTAAATGCAGGAAGCAACTGCTCTTGCAGTCTGCGCCATTCACACTCATGAATTGCAGAGAAGACAAAAACTTCAATAAAATAAGCTTAAACCTTCTCAGAATCATTCTTGGGTAACTATTTGTCATGATGATAAAAAGGCATTAATTGCACAGTCAGAAACCAGTATCAAATCACTTAAAGGACAGAGACTGAAAATAACATGACAGCTACAACAAAGCAACAAGTCATCCCAACCTCATTCGTTATTGACCTGTTGGAGAGCAGTGTAGGAGAAATGGATCTGGAGGTCCTGGTGGCCAGCAGGATGGCTATGACCCAGCAATGTGCCCTTGTGGCCAAGAAGGCCTATAGCATCCGGCAGTGGATCAGAACAGGGGGGTGGTTAACAGATAGAGAGAGGTTCTTCTCTTCTGCTCTGCCCTGCCGACACTGCATCTGGAATCTTGAGTCTGGTTCTGGGCTCCTCAGTTCCAGAAGGACACAGAACTGCTGGAGAGAGTCCAGTGCAGAGCCACGAAGGTGATAGAGTAGAACACCCCCCTGATGAGGAAAGGCTGAGGGAGCTGGGGCTCTTCAGCTTGGAAAAAAGGAGACTGAGGGGGTGACTCCATTAATGTTGATAAATATGTCGAGGGTGGGTGTCAGGAGGACGGAGCCAGGCTCTGCTCAGGGGCATCTAATGATAGCACAAAGGGCAATGGGTGCGAGCTGGAACAGAGGAGGTTCCCCATCAATATGAGAAGGAACATCTTCTTGCTGAGGGTGATGGAGCACTGGAACAGGCTGCCCAGGGGGGTTGTGGAGTCTCCTTCTCTGGAGACATTTAAAACCCACCCAGACATGTTTCTGTGCAACTGGATCTAGGGGATCCTTCTGTGGAGGAGGGATTGGACTAGATGATCTTTCCAGGTCCCTTCTGATCCCTAATGTGATTCTGTGTGCAGGTGTATTCTTAGGGAAAAGCCCATATGACTACGCAACACACACAGAAGAATCCTAAACACAAGTATGAAACCTCAAAATGTCACTTGTTTATATTAAAATGAGTGATAAAGAATAGAGGTTATATTCAAAAGGTTGTGGGTTTTTTCCTCTCCCTAAAGCAAAGCAGCTCCAAGAAAACTCAGTAGTTCCTCCCCATCTCCTCTCATTAAACACCTAGCTCTGCCTCCCAATGTCTGCATGCAAAATACATCCAGGTCTTAAAACACAACTCCCAATTAGCCTAGCACAGACGTAACTTCAAAGCTCTCTGCTTTGGAGTATTTGATTATGTGAATATTTAAGCTGATTTTCTGCTCTCAAAGATAATCTGTTTATCTTTTCCAAATGACAGACTGAACAGGTTATAGTTACAGTCATTCACATCCATGCCCTTTGTGACAACTGCAAGTAATCAACAGCAATCAGTACAGAAGAGCAGGAGAGCAGATGTGAAGTGCAGAAATTCAGCCTTCCTAGGAACAGTTACATTACCATACAGATAAGAAACATTCATTTGACTGTCTAATAGTAGGGAACATTTCTACAGACTCTCCTCTGTGCTCTTAGGTAGAGTTCTCAGCCCATGGATGCTGTATGAGTCCTGATGGCTCAGGCCCAGTACTAACATGAGCATGCTAGAATTCCCATCTCATTTCTCATGACCTTTAAAGTAAAGATCATCATAAACCCACCCTTGCCAAAGCTGTAACGACTGCAGGGACCTGGGGGTTCTGGTGGACAGAAGGATCACCAGGAGACAGCAATGTGCCCTTGTGGCCAAGAAGGCCAACAGCATCCTGGGGTGGTTAGCAGATCAAGAGAGGATCTCCTCTCCCTCTACTCTGCCCTGGGGAGACCACAGCTGGAATCTTGTGTCCAGTTTTGGGCCCCTCAGTTCCAGAAGGACACAGAGCTGCTGGAGAGAGTCCAGCACAGAGCCACAGAGACGAAGGGTGTGGAGCACCTCCCTGATGAGGAAAGGCTGAGGGAGCTGGGTCTCTTGAGCTTTGAGAAAAGGACATTGTGGGGTGACCTCACTAATCTTGATAAATATGTGAAGGGTGGGTGTCAGGACGATGGAGCCAGGCTCTGCTCAGTGGTATCTAATGATAGGACAAGGGGCAATGGGTGCGAGCTGGAACAGAGGAGGTTCCACATCAGTATGAGAAGGAAGTTCTTCACAGTGGGGGTGATGGAGCACTGAAACAGGCTGCCCAGGGAGGTTGTGGAGTCTCTTTAAACATGTTCCTGTGCAACTGGATCTAGGTGATCCTGCTGTGGCAGGGGGATTGAACTGGATGATCTTTCAAAGTCCTTTCCAATCCCTAACATCCTACGATTCTGTGAAGAGTTGAGCATGTGGGTAGGACATATCACCATTTAGGATTAATTACCTGAGCTACTACTCCTGAGCACATTTGGAGTGGGGATTGTCTGAATGAAACCTGATGAAATGTGTAGCAAAGTGAGGTGTTCAGGTCTGGCAGGCAGTAAGAGCACTGTGTATCTTTCCTTGGTCAATGTACAGGCTAGATTAGATCAAGTCCAACACTTGTAAATTTATCTTACAGCTGCAGAAGTAGATAGGCAAGAACAGAGGAGTGGTTAGGTGATGGCCATGAAGAAATCTGTCTCAGTCAGTGATTATGAACCTGAATTACTGTTGTGATCTATTCATTTTGGATGTTTCCTGCACAAAAACTACGCACCACCAAGACACATTATGTGGATTAAAGAAGAGTAAACATTGGATGCTAGATTGTCTCTTCTGCACAAGTTTTGAAGAAGGGTGGTAAATTAACTCTCATAATATCTACTAAATAATTCATTGTCACATAATTAACTACATTCCATTCACAAGCCTTCAGCTTTTAGACAATTTTCAGATAATTATCTGAGAATCACAGAACATTAAGGATTGGAAGGGACCTTGAAAGATCACCCAGTCCAATCCCCCTGCCACAGCAGGATCCCCTAGACCAAGTCACGCAGGAACACATCCAGGTGGGTTTTATGCTTAATCACAGCAAGTGAGTCTTCTCTCTGAGCAAGTATAAACTCTCTGTCTGGGAACCCACAATAAAAAAGGAGCAATGCTATAAAACACGGCTGTGACAAGCAAGGAGAAGAGCAGTCGCTTGTATTTCAAGTATCCCCTGATAGCCCATGGCCTGGTGAGAAAGGACTTTAATTCCTCAGCAAAGGGCTAATGAATGAGGAAGGCTAGTGGTTAAAAGTAGAGAATGCTGCCTGGGAAGACTATTAACCACTCAGGAAAACACTCGAAAGGCAAAACAAGCCTGTTTCGCTTCTCAGTTAGTTATACGCAAACGCTGTTGGGATTTAAAAAAATACTCAACGTTTGAGTAGAATTGAGGGTGTTTTGGAGGTGGAGGGAAAGCAAGGTGTGGATGGACGGACGTGCTAGAGGAGATCCGAGTCTTTCACTGAATCACAGGACTATTGAGGCTGGCAAAGCCCTCTGAGCTCGCCCAGCCCGGCCCAGGGCCTAACGTCGCCACATCGGCCAGACCAGGCCTCTAAAGGCCACAGCCAGGCTGTCCTTCAACACCTCCAGGGATGGGGACTCCACCCCTGCCCTGGGAAGTCCATTTTGGGGTCTGATCACCCTTTCCATCAGGAAGGGCTTCCTAACACCCAAACTAACCCTCCCCTGGCAGCTTCAGGCCCTGCCCTCTCGTCCTGGTGCTGGTTGGCTGTGAGAAGAGCCTGACCCCCACCTGACTGCAACCTCTCTTCAGGGAGCCTTAGAGAGGGAGAAGGTCCCTGCTGAGTCTCCTCCAGGCTAAACAACCCTAGGTCCCTCAGCCTCTCCTCATCAGACTTTCCCTCTGGCCCCTTCCCCAGCCTCGTTGCTCCTCTGGACCTGCTCCAGCCCCTCAGCCTCTTTCTTGAAGTGAGGGGCCCAGCACTGCCCCCAGTACTCAAGGGGAGGCCTCCCCAGTACAGGGGGAGAATTACATCCCTAGTCCTGCTGGCCACACTATTGCTGATCCAAGCCAGGATGCCACTGGCATTCTGGGCTGCCTGGGCACCCTGCTGGCTGCTGTTCAACCAGTTGTCACCCAGTACTGCCAGGTCCCTCTCTGCCAGCCTGCTCTTCCCTCCAGGCAGCCCCAACAGAAGTTTTCCCTTAGGACTTGGTCCAGGTGATCCTGCTGTGGCAGGGGGATTGGACTAGATGATCTTTGGAAGTCCCCTCAGATCCCTAATGATTCTGTGATTCTCTCTTTGCCAGACACCGAAGAAGTTCACTAAGTGTTTTGCCTGAATGTGAACTGGAGACAGGGGCCCAGAACGTCACTTCAGTCACGGGGTGACTTGTGGATCAGTCACCTGGAGGGTTCAAAGGCAAATCCTCTCATGGATCCAGAGGGATTTCAGAAAGATCGAACACCACCCCAGCCTAAGGGGGACCAACTTTGAACTGCTGCTCTTTGGACTGAGGTGAGCTGTGGTTCTTTCCTGTCGCTGTTGGGAGGTTCCCCAGGCATGTCATGAAAGGTTATCGGTGTAACCCAACCGGTAGCCATCGCGGGATAAAACCAGCCAATTTCAAGTAGCGGGACAAAAGGTCAGAACTCTGCAAACCCAATACTGCCACCAGTGTCTTGGATTACAAGGTTACGGTGCAGGGGAAGGTGGGGGATGAAGTGTAGCCTAGTAAACACTCAGTCAGCTCTCAAAAATAGAAAGTGGCTTGGGTGCTAGCGGGAGAAATGTGAAGCTACTGTACAGTACATGTTCACCTGCTGTTATCACTTACATATCCTGAGAGGGAGGGCAGCTGGCTCCAAACCTAAGTGCAGTTAGTGCATTAAATTTAAATTCCTTTGGCAGCAGAACAGGCTCTGGGACGTCTGGGAACGACTTCATTTTAGATAGCAGTATCCCTTGGCCTCTCATGCTAGACCAATGTTGTCCCAGCAGTTTCAGCAACAAACTGCAATTGCTGGGTTCAGGTTGTCCCTGAAACTTTCAGGTAAAGCTGAGTAGAGAAATGATCACGGAATCACACAGAATTGTTTTGGTTGGAAGAGACTTTTAAGATCGTTGAGTCCAACCACTGATTGAGCACTGCCAGGTCACCACTAAATCACATCCCTCAGCGCTATGTCTTGATGTCTTTTAAATCACAGAACATCAGGAGTTGGAAGGGACGTCCAAATATCATCTAGTCCAACACCCCTGCCACAGCAGGATCACCTAGACCAAGTCGCACAGAAACACATCCAGACAGGTTTTAAATGCCTTCAGAGAAGGAGACTCCACAACCCCTGCTCCAAGTGATAAAGTTCTCATACAGCCTTGATCCATTTGAGCATCCTTTTGGTTAAACTTCTGCACATGTCGTTTTCATCTGCTGCATGCCAGAAAGCAGAACTCTGGGAACAGATCTTCAGTCTGTGTTCCTTGCTTCTTAGGAAACCTCCAAGTGAAGCAGAGGTCACTACCAATGAATTCCCCTTGGTGCTGTCTTTGATTCCCGGGTATCTTCTCTACTGCTTTACCTGCAGATTTCAATACAAGACAGCAGTTTACATCCTGCTGTCTGACGAAGGACAGGAGGAGTCTAGCTGTGAGATCTACGCTCCTTGTGCAGATAGTGTTGGAATTACAGCACGTGGGCATGGACAGTCACACCTGCAGGCAGCAGTAAGGTGAGCTGAAAAACCTCGCTTCACATTTGGCGAGGAAATATGCGGCACCAAAGTAAGGACGTTGTCCAAAAGACTTTATCAACTCTTAGTCTGCATAAGACAGAGTCCTGTTAGTCTCCAGTGAAGCTTCTGAGTCAGCGCCTCACGGTGCGCTGCAGTGCTCGCTCAGCACTTGACCGAGCCATTAAAAGAACACAAGTTGTGTCTCACAAACACCTCCAAGGCTGTCAAATCTTTCGAAATCTTCTGAAATCTTTAATCAGACATGACTTTGTTGAAACCTCTGCTTGCAGAGCGAAAAGGTCAGGCTCCACAGTTAGATTTTCCTTGTGTACCCTGTGCTTGCAAAATCTAGTCAGAAGCGTTGAAACTCAAGCCCACTGTTTGCTTTGAGGAAAGAATTTCTGAAGCAAAATCTATTCATTAAACAGAGCCAGTGTAGCTGCAGCCTTGTAATTCAGAGTAAGACAGGTAGAGGGACGGATCTGTACCCAGGATGGGATTCTGCAGTCACTGTTTCTCACTATCCCCTATTGCCGCAGCCCTGACACTGGGCGCATGTTTCTGAACTGCTTTGATCAGAAACTTTACTGGCAGTCTGTTCCCACGTAAGAGCTGCTGCTGAACCTCTGCCCTGTGCCATGTGGAGCTGCTTATTTGATTCTTTTAGGCTATGCACGGACTTTTACTCTCTGGATAAGCACGTCCGTAGTACCTGGAAATTGAGTAGCGTCCAATAGGTTTTTGTGTCTAGGAAGAAGCCTGGGTGTTTTTGTAGGAGACTTGTTATGATCCTGAATCAAGAGTGAAGGGAGATCTCCTCTCTTAAAACAAGACTGTCTAATTGTTTAGGTAACCTGAGTCTTGTAGCTTGCAGCGTAGATGCAATCTAACGTAGTGCCCGGAGGGGACGGGCAGATGCACTGTGCAAGGGGTATAAGCTAGCAAAGAGCGGTGTTTGTACGTGCCAGCCTCTGTAAGCACAACTACGTCTTCCTTTTGTTTGGGTGTCCGTGATGAAAGCACTGTCTGTGCCTTGCCAGCTCTCAATGCAGACTGTTCCACCATAACACCAGCATTTCTGCACAGTGCTTATTCATCTCCTCAGTAGCTAGAGACACAGAAGTGCAGACACAGAGCATTTATGGAGCGCTTGTGCCTCTCATTATGACTGACTGAGTTACCTGGTGATGTTAATACTAACTAACTATGAACAAATGATTGCTCGTGGTCAATGTCCTATGTCCTACCAGGTCGCTCAAGGTTCAGCAAGAAATTAAACATCAGACAAAGCCTCCTGCAACTGCTGAATGCAGTGAACCAGCTAAATGGTAGTCTGTGGGGATTCTGCTAGGTCACACTCTCACCTCCCCTGAAGGATGTGTCTGCTGAGCCTGACTCACACATAACCTGGCAAAAGAACCAGCTTTTGCAATGACAGATTTCATTAACTTCTTGCAAATGGACAATCAGAGCCAGAAACTTGTTTCTCGTGAAGGGCGCAGGCAAGTCACTGTCAGCGCGTGGTCACTAATTCTATAAGCCTACTAGGATGTTATATCACCTCCGATGAAAGGTGAAGGTGACTCAACTAAGGGTAAGCAGGTTATCCTGTTGCATAATTTGCTTTATAGTAGAATCAGGCAAGGACTCGGCCAACGAAGTTTGCGTTGAGAGCTGTAATTTTCTGAAACTCGGATTCACTTGGGTAAAGTTCCTGGGCTAATTTCTAAATTCCCAGGTAAAGTTAGACTGGTAGCTGCAGAAAGATGTATTTAAGGCTTGTATTTTCAGTCTTAGAAGAAGCAGGAATAAGAGTAGCAAAGGGGCAAAAGGGGCAAGGAACCTAACCCTTTTGTGCTACCAAAAACGGAACCTCCCCAAAAATACCAGCTCTCCAAAAATGAAGCCACCTTCCAGGAGCAGAGAGTCACAGGGTTGGAAGGGACCTCCACAGATCACCTAGTCCAACCCCCCTGCAACAAGCAGGGACATCACTCACTAACACAATAACAAAGACGCCTAAAACACCATCCATGTTCTGAGCCAGGCTTGGTGGCCCCATAGCCACCTGCAAGCTGTGGTGTTTTGGAGTGAACCTTTGCTTCAGTGGAACAATTTCTGGTTGGCAGAGCCAATTCATAGAATCATAGAATCATCAGGGATTGGAAGGGGCCTCAAAAGATCATCTAGTCCAATCCCCCTGCCACAGCAGGATCACCTAGACCAAGTC
>JAOXOE010000256.1:25474299-25495511 GCA_028565055.1 Phoeniculus purpureus
CCTCTGTCTTGCGCGCGATGCAGCGTGAGTAATTCTACATTGCAGATGCAAGCACCCACCCGCGTGTTTTTCTCTTTCCAAAAGCCATCGGCTGGATGGGGAGTTCCTAGTGGTTAGTAGTCGCTTGTTGTGAGTCTGTTTTTAGACCGTCATGTCTTTTTTGGAAGCTTCCCGCATTGTACATTATCAGGCGTTGAGAATTCAGTTGAGGCTGACGGCTGGCAGCATTCTGACACAGACCGAGTACCTTTTCGGTGATGATTATTATGAATAAGAATTTTAATCACAGAACGAGGTTATAGATATCCACATAGCTGTACAAACACACTTCTCCACACGTGTGTGTGCACGCACGTGTGTAAGGCGGGTTTCACATACACCACAGTGTATATTGCAAATACACACGTAGCCAAGATTCTCAGACGTGGCTCAGGGATTCCGACTGCCTTCACGTTTGAGTCCCCAGCCCAAGACGTGGAAAAGGGGCCTGATACTTACAGCACGTCAGAAGAACTGAAGAAAATCTCGACATTCTTACGGGTCATTCACACCGGGCATGCAAACCGAAGGCAGCAAAAGTCACTTCTCCTTTCCCCACCACCCCCTCCTCTTCAATCTTGGCATACATATATATTATTTTTTATATATATATATGTATAAAAATAAATATATATATATAAAAAAGGAGAGAAAAAACACAACCATCCATACACCCAGACACAAATGCACACATCCACATCCGCACACGCACACCCCCCCTACTGTGTATATACTTCTGATTAATATCCCTTTCCAGAAATGTTCCGTATCTTGGATGCTCTCGAGTGGCAGCTCTGTGCATGAAGAAAGCAGACAGTGCTGAATGACTGCGTGGCTACACACCGGTCCCCATTCTCGCTTCAGCACACTGTAGGCCTTGTGTCCTTTTGCAGCCACCAAGGGCAGGAAACCTAGACTCCTGTGACATATCCTCGAATGGAAAGTCAGTGCGCGTCAGCTGCCCACCATCCTTAAGAGAGGCCAGCCTGTCTCTCTGGCAAAGTTTCTAGAGCGAATGAAGTCAACGCAAAATGTACACTGACATCCCATGTCCCAGCAAGGCAGGCAGGTTATGAGACGAGTAAAGGCGAAGGTTGGGGGAAGAGAGGGAAGGAGGAATCCTTGATCACGGAGATGGCCATTGCCTTGGCCTTTGACCCATCGCACCCCTAGGATGCCGCTCTTTGGAACTCCCTGCCCATCCTCTCCATCACCTCTCCTCCCTGTCCCAAGCAAGGAGGAGGTGGTTTGCAGTACAGCACACTCTACAGAGAAACAGCGGAGGCTGCACAAGTCAGTTAGAGTTATGAAGTTTACACCCAGCGCTTCTACTCAAGTCCAGTTTTAGCTTGTTTCTTATGCCCCAAGTAGCCCGCTTGTGTCCACAGCAGTCGAGTATTATCCAGTGAAGACACCAATAACATTAGCAATGTTAAAAAAAAATAATCAGTATATATATATATTATATATATGTGTGTGTGTGTGTGGTTAGGATATACATATATGTATATATAGATGTGGTTAAAGTATATATACATATATATATGCATATGCAGGTATACACACATATATATGTATGCATGGGAAAACCCAACAGATACACCCCGATAGTCTTCCTGGCTCTGTTATTTAGCAGCATGAAAAGAAAAAAATAAAATAAAAGAGTTCAAAACCCAAAGGTGAATTCTGTGCGGCGGGTGCCTTGGGGAATGTTCCTTCCGGAGTCCATCGTCCGTACTGAAAGTGCTGTGCTCTACTGATCCTTCATTTTTAGGGTTCATTTGGATTAGTGTTTTGTTGTTTGTTTTGTTTTTTTCTGTTCAGGCGAGAAATCAGGCTCCAGAAACAGGGCTGCTCCCCCTTCTTTTCCGCTGCTCATCGTCTTGGTTTTTCACATCTGTCAGAGAGGAGAGGGAAGGAGAAAGAAAAGGAGAGGGTTAATGTTTAGGATGGGGGTGCAAGCAGGGCAGGGAAGGGAATGGAGGAGGCTAATGTGTTTAAGAGCACATGATGTTAATACATGGCATGATGTCACTGGTGGGGTGAAGTGCTGTGCAGGTGGGGCCAAGAATCTCAACCCATGAACAGGTTGAGGAACTCTACTCCCCCAGGAGTCACTGTGATACAGCAGTGGGGGGCAGTACTGGTACAGGGCTAAATTTAGGAGCAGAATCAGAGGCTTCCTCACAGATGAGCCCAGTGTCTGGTTTGCACCCTCTCACACCACGCACACAAAGATACACACAGATAGAAAAACAAGGTGAAGCAACGCATGCAGGACAGCTCTCAGCTCTCCCCCTAGCCTGCTGTTCAGGCTGGAAGCAGTGCAGGCAACAGGGTTCATGCAGGCAAAAAGGCAAACAGAAAGCTCTCTCATTCCACTAGCTGTCATGAGCACAGGTTAGCACCAGAGAAGAGAAGCAGCCGCTTGAAGGAGCAGCAGAAGAAATGAGAATTTACCCTCTCCTGTTGGGCCCAATTTTAATTCTACAAGAAGGAGCATGAAGAACTTTAGCGTAACCAACTTTTTGCTGGGAAACACCTAAGCTCCCCACTCCTGTGACTCCTTCCTACCTTTCAGCTACCTATTAGCTCTGCAAACCTTCCTTAGTGCCAACTATCCTACCACAGGGTGCAACTAGTCAGAGAAACTAGTGACCCACTTCTGCCACCATGACTTCTTTAGGGTATTTTGGGGGATTTTTGTGTTTGTCACTACTTCTCATCCTTCAAACTCTGAAGGGTCATTTTCAGTCACTCTGGGGTTTCGGAACAGGAGCAGAAAGAAAAGGCCAAAGTCAGTCTGGTCTTACACTTCAGGGACTATTATGCTCACTGGGAGAAGTTTAACTCCAGCGGCTCTATTCTGGCCCCTCCCATCAGTTACTTTCCCACTGCAATTACAGCATCCCAGAAAATTTCTCTGTATGCAAAGCACTGTCCATCACACTGGCAGTGTCACTGTGCTTGGGGCACAAAGCATTCTCACACCTAAAGGAAGCACCTCCTACTTGCAGCAGCCTTAGTCACCTAATCAATTCCAGGCAGGCAAATGAAGGCAAAACAGATGTCTCCTCTTCCAGGATACAGCCACAGAGGGCACTGGATCTCTCTCTCCCCCACTTCTGCTCTCCCATCTAGCCACTGCAATGCTTTCTTGACAGGAGGAACCTCCTAGACCTCTGTTTCACTGAGGGACCAGAGTCTGGAGTCACAGTCAAATGCTCCTTAGCAACCCCATTTCTGTCTCTCACTCTGGGTAAGTAGGATGATCTCACCTCAGAGATGCACTTGCAGCTGGTGTGAGTCCAAGGACTCCACAAGGTTCACCATAGGGCTGAGGTGACCCCTGAGAACCACTTTCTATACATGTCTGCACTACAAGCAGTGCCTGACAGGCAGCTCTCAGACAACAGAGGCACCACAAGGATCTCTGAACCAACAACGACCACACAGTGTCTGCATCTCCTACCTCACACCTGAAACACAGGCCTGCCCTCACCCAGAGACAGACTCAGTGCTGCTGCACTCCACATCCTGGCCCTGAGTGCAGCACCTCAAGCCACAAACAGAGATCTGTGAGCACAGTGCAAGAGGGCAGGGTGCATTTCCTGGCTTTTAGAAGACTGAAGAGGCCAGGCAGAACATGGGGACAGCCCTGAGGGAGGCTCCTGGCCTGGCTCTCCTCAGCACACAGCAGAGTGCCCACCAGCCACATACCACAGGCTTGGAAGGCAGAGGTGGTTAAATCTTGGTCAGCTAAGAATTTGTCTGACAGCACCTTCAGAGTTGCATACAGATAGAGTACAGAGGGCTACAGACCCTCCCCCTGGCTACCTTAGCAACAACAACTCTATTAACAACTTCTACAGGAAAGGACTCATGAGATACAAACGCCCTGTCTCTGGGAGCCATCCTCATCCGAGTCCCAAGAGCACATCTGAAACACAAGGCCACCCTCTGCCACAGGGAAACTGTCCCCATCTCTGTTAGCCCTCTGGCCATGTAGGACAGACAAAAGAAACATCATACAGCACTGGTGCCAGAAGACAGCAGGAAGCAAGCTCCCCCCTCTTTCTCCTTCTCTCTCTCTTTCTCTTTGTGTTTCTTTCATCCTTCAAGACACAAACCTGCAAGTGCGCTCGTTTAACTCAAGCTGCCTCGACTTGCAACGTGAGTCTGTGAATTTGCAGGAACATTTACAGGTCTGGGGATCTTGTACAAACAAGTGCTTTCTCCTCTCTGAGCAAGGCTCACAGTGACTGCAAAAAGGCAAAAGGAAAGATGTCTAAGCTACAGCGCTTCAGCAGAAAGAAAATACACATGCAACACCCTACACATCAAAGCAATCCCCTTGCCCCCTCCCACAGCCCCCATGCTGCCCGCTGGAGTGTCACAGGCTGACGTTTTTTCCAGCAGCGCCCCAGAAGTCCCAGGACAGCACCCCCTTGCAGTAGCATAAAGAGAAAGAAAACAGGCTGTCTGCACAGAATTCACAAAATGCTGCATTGGATCTGTCAGCACAGGCCAGAGGGAAGAAGAAGGGGAAAGCAAGGATGGGAAGTTGAGAGGTCTCAACCAGCTACTGATTTATCAGTGGAAATTCTCTGAAGTGGGCTGTTCAAGTAGAAAGAGGCCAGTGGCTAAACAAGTTAAAGACACGAGGTCTCTCCTCCCCTGGACAGCAGCCAGGCTCCAGCAGCACACACCTACCCCTTCAGCTGCACTGCCCTCCTCTCTGTAAGCCCCATCCCAACCTCTCAGCCAGGAGTCTCTTACACAAGGGCCATGAATTTACAATGCAGAATTCTGTGAACCACTGTGAGACACAGAGCGAAAGAGACAGAGAGAGGGGGAGAGAGAAGCCACTAAATCCAGCAGAAAGAGAGGAAAAATGCGAGAGATCCCCCCCGCCAAGTTCCCCAGCACCCCCTTCTCTGGCTTCCCAGTGTCCCACCTCTCCTGTGCACCTGTGACTCCACCAGACACACGAGCACTCACTCTCACGCACACACGCACACACGTGCGGCAGCCCCAGACTGCCTGCTGCCAGTCGCAGTGGTGAGGGCACAAGACAAGGCAGGGAAAGCAGATGACAGAGTTACAACCCAAAGGCACGGAAACGTGGTGCAGGGCACTCACCCACCCACTCACGCGCCTCAGGGAACAGTCACCACTGATGGTTAGAGAGCCAAGCAAGCCAAAGCCGCCTTCCCTGAGACACACTCAGTGTCAGAGCGGTGCCACCACCAGTGCTGCCCCTGCAAAATCTGCAACCCACCAGTGATTGGGAAGGGAGGGTGAGATCTGAGTGAGCAGCAAGCAGGTGGACTGGTTTGGGGAGAGGGAGGGAAGAGAATCTACAAGCAGAGGACACAAACGTACAAGCTGGGTGGTTTGTACCGGCCTTTCTTGCGCTTTCTCTTTTGACCCTTCCCCTTTCCTCGTTTTGATTTTCTGGAAGAAAAACAAAAAAAAAAAACAGAAAGAAAGAGAGAGAGAGAAGGAAAGAAAGGGAGAGAGAGAGAGAAAACGGAAGAAAATGCAAGGAAGAAGGTAAAAAAAAATACAGCCTTGCTGGGAGGGGGGAAGCACACAAGGCAGGACTGGAGAGCAAGTCCCACAGCTGAAGCACAGATCTCCACATCGCACTCACATTCACCAGCCCTCCTGCCAGCACCCACAGCCAAGTCTGCACTAGGGGACTCAGAAGAGACCACCCTCAGCAGGGCTGCTGCCAGCAGATCTGCTGGAGCCTCAGAGGGGCATCTGCCCCCTCCAGAGAGGGACACTGGGAAAAGGACAGGGGGTGAGGGGGGAAGTACAGAAAGAAGCCTCATGAAAGCCTCACACAACCATGGTGAGTGTGGACTACTGCTCCAGGCAACAAGCCGGGTGTACACCAGCTGCCAGGGTGCAACCCAAGTGGAGGTGGGCTCCCCAGAGAAATGGGAAACACTCTGACCTAGCACATTGCCCAGCATCAGGCCTCCGAGCAGGCAGTCAAGCTCTACTGCAGAGATGGTGATAGTCCTGCCTTGGTATGGGAGCAAGGGCCTCAGCACCCCACAGACAAGGGGAGAGACCTGTTCTACACAGCACTGCTGTGTGGGAAAGGGATACCTATCCTAAAGGCTCTGGTCACCCACCCCACCTCCTGCCTGTGGTTCAGAAGACTGCAGAAGATGTCACTGAACACCTGCTAACATCCCTTCTGGCAGCCTCCTACCTGAGTACCAAAGGGGAAAGAGGAAGACCTGATCTAGTTATGGCACCCAGGCGATAGATAACCAGCAGGAGCTTCCAAATAGTCCCTCCCTGCCCTCACTTTCCACAGGGATCTACCAGACAAATGAGTGACAGAGCCAAGGTACTGACTCTGTTCTAAAAATTCCACTGGTTGCTCCTGACTCTTGGGCAGGAGCTGGGACAGTCAGGGGCAGGGACGTGCAGCCTTGGACACTAACCATGGATCCCTACAGGCCAGTGAGGGCACAGGGATGGAGGGCAGGAGAGAGGCTGGAGCCTGCACTGATCCTTGAGCCCCTTTAGCACAGAACCAAGAGAGGGACATGCAATGAGAAGGTCCTGGACAAAGCACTGAGGCTTGTCAGGCAAGTGAGCCCCAGCACTGTGGGGTCATCTGGCAAAAGCTTCCTCACTCTCTGGTGCAGCCCACCTCAGGCAGCTGATGAGTGGAACACAGGGGAATAAAAGGAAAGTGCTATAGGTGTTGCTTAGGCCCTGCTCAAGTGTTTTCCCTAGGACGAGTTTCAGAGCACCAGCTTGCTCCCAGCCTCTGCCCAGCATGTCAGGAGTCACAGGAAGGTGGTGTTAAGGGGAGGAGAATCCACTTGAAGGGAGAAGAGGGGTACCAGCATAACAGGACTTTCAGTTTAGCCCAGATTAAAGCATACCAATCTGTCTATCCCTTCCCTTCCTTCTCCAGGGAGTGGAGAACCAGCCAAGAGCAGGCAAAGTGCTGTTAGAAGAGGAAAGGGAATGCAACACAGTCCGGGCTGGCTACTTCACCCAAACCCCATCCTCACCAGAGCTCACACAGACCCAACTCTTGCACACCTTCAAACCACAGAGCCACACAGACTGACCATCCGTGACACAGCCCTGCACAGAGGAGGGGCGCTGGGAGCACATGGCCCAGTGCAGCCAGGAGCAGATTTCCAAGGGGAGAAGGAAAGGCTGGAAGGCAGCTAGAAATATACAAGCACCAGGAGAGGGGTGAAAGAAGTAGTCTCACTCTCCTGCTTGCTCTCTTTGTCTCTATCTTAGCCTCATCTCCCAGCATTCAGCCCCTTCCTCTCCAGCTCCACTCCTCTGAACAGCAGAGTCACTACCCCAGCCACGCACAGTCTGGCTGACCCTCTCACCCAGAGAGGTCACTCTTTCTTTTCCACATTGATCCACATTTTGTGATCATTCCTGTGACTACTGCAGGACCAGAGCTTACTTCTCTGTTTCCCACAACCTTATTAATTTGGGGAGAAAGTAATGGAAAGGTTGTGCCTTCAGGTCATCAGAGCAGATCCACTAAATTTTTTTGAAGAAACCAAACTCCTCATGACAGCCTCCACCAAAACCCAGCTAAAACATCACCTCCTTTCACACCCTCCCAGGCCCCCACCCAACCAAAACCAGCACCACACCCTGCATGGCATCAGTCTGTCTCCACCAGGCCCCTAGTGCCACCTCTTCCTGCAGCCAGCAGAGCTCCTACCCAAGCCAGCAAGTACTCACTCAAGCAGCAAGAAGAGAATTAATCATAACAAAGGCAGCAATTTGCAGTAACAAGAAACACCCCAGGAAGAGGGAAGGGAGAATGGCGGCTGCACCTTGAATCCATTCTGGTAGGACACACACGACGGGACTTCCCTGACTCAGAATAAAGTATTAGGAATGACTGCCATGGCGGTGGGTCATGCAAGCTCCAAGTCTGGGGTATGAAGGAAGGACCGTCAGATCTGGGTGTCTGTGCCCACCTGGAACGGATTCAGAGTGTCGCCCCATGCACTACCATACGCCACTTGCAAAACCACCTTCTCCAACTGAGTGTCTCCAACTAAAGGAAAGGGCAAGGGGCAGTGGGGAGAGGAAATGCCAACCAATCACCAAAAGAGAAAGGAGGAAAGGCTCATCACTTACTTTTCTTGTTTGTTTTTGACATCTTTCTTTGGTCTGTGAGGGAAGAGAGAACAAAGGCCTCATTAGAAGGGAGATTACCACATAGGCTCCAGCATCATCCCCAGCCCCCATCAAGTCCAGGGAAGCACACGTACAGCTGGCACTGCAGGCACAGGTTAAGCTGGACTTCTCAAAAGTGTCTGCTCTCCTGTCGCACCTTGCTGGTTGCCAGAACCAAAAGAGCCCCAGCTGCAGGCTAGCATTGTGCACCTGTGACACCTAGAGATGGAGGAGCCTCTCCAGCAAAGGACTTCTTTTTCCAGACTCAGTCATCCCACTGCAAAGCAGCTGAGGGGACTGCAGAAACCTTGGGACAACAGTCCCAATGCAGTGGCAAAAAAAAAGGCAAGGCTCAGAATAAGTTTATTGCAAGAGGAACCAGTGCTGTCCCATTCTCACCTGCAGTCACATTTACTGTGCTGTAAGAAGCTCATGTGCGCTATGTGCTGACTCTGATGGGGTTTAATTCTCATGATCTGGAATGAAAGAAACAAAGAGGGTCACTGCCCATTCACTATTGATATCCACTGCTCCAAACCAGCCCACTGCACAGCAAAGCATTTGCACCCCAGGTGCTCCTGGGAAAAGCACGGCAGGGTCTGAGCTGGCTTTGAGGCCCTGTTCTCCCAGTCAGGGAAGGCCTTTGATCACAAGCAAGTCGCAGCACCAGCCTTGTGCCAAAGCCCTGTGTGCTCATGCAAGGTGCCAGAACTGGTGGCCTGCTCTGGAGACAGGCATGGCAGGGGACGTAACACCACAGCAAGGTTCTTGTGGAGCCAGCCCTGGGTGATGCTAGAGAGACAGTAAGGAAGCACCCAGCCTGCTCTCCAGCAGAAGCATGCTGCAGTTCAACAAAAAGGCCCAAGGCACAGATTCCAAATCAAATTCCTTTTCCCTCAGCCACTGCTCCTTTCCAGCTGACACCTCACTTTCTCAATGACTCAACAAAGTAAATCAGTTGATCTGTGCTTAAAAAAGCCCTGCAGAGCCAGACATTGCCCATTCCCCAGGGCCTCCAGGGAAATTTCATTACACATATTGCCACAGTGTCTCAATCCAGAACCTGGCTGGTCCGTATCTGCAGGACACAGCTGCTCAAGTGCCTCTAACCCTCTACTGGCACGAGGACATAACAGCCAGAAACTGTAATTGAGCAAGGAACAGTAGGAAGAAATCCATCCCTACCTACACCATGCTAGAATGCTCTGACCCAGGCTGGAGCCTGCAAGCAGAAAAGCTGTGTGGGGAGCCAAGGAAGGGCACTGACGGGTTCTCTGCCAAAGTTCAAACACAGCTCAAAGGACAAGTAAAAAGAGCTTGCTGGTTAATCACTTGGTTCTACATAACTCTCACACATATCAAAAAGCAATGGCAATATTTACAGTCGCCACTCAAGAGGCTGAGGGACAAAAGTAGGCAAGGGAGCGGTGTGTTAAGGACACCTGCACCACTGTGGACATAAGCTGGAATCCAGGCTGGCAGACAAGGGCAGTGGCAAAGCTCTTTACAGCAGAGTTTACATCTTCCCTCATGCCCAGCCTTTGCTATCAGGGCAAGGAAGGAATTCAGCAGGCTCCAAACAAAGGAGGACGCCCAGAGGCAGAAAGGCTTTTCAACTTGACACAGAAGCAATGTGCTTCTTAAAGCCCCTTTCCACCCCTGCTGTGCCAATGTAGCTAATGACCCAAATGCCCTGTCTGGTGGTAAAGGTTGACCTCACACGCCCCCAGGGAGAGAGTATTGACAGGCTTTCCTCTTCTGCACTACTCAGCTGCCTTCAGAGCAACAGCTGTGAGGACCAAATATGGAGCTAAGGTGGGCCAAAGGCCCACAGTGTGCCTTCTTCGGGGCCTCAGAGGTAACAGTGTGAGAACTGCTTCTTTGCATTCTCCAAGCGCAGAACTACTCCTCTGCATGCTCCTATGTACAGTATTTGGGCACTAGCAAGGTCAGAACTAATAGATTCTCCTCTCAGCCTTGAGCAGACACAGGCAGCTCCTCTTCCTACCCTGCATGGTGTAATGTTGGGCCACAAGGGCCAGGAGAGAGGTGAGCCCTTCTGATCCAACAGTGTCCAGGCTGCCCTTCCTGTGAATTAGCTGGGAGCAGCTGGAACTTGGGGTGGCTGTGACAACTGACTTCCTTCTTTCCACTCAAGCACGTCAGCTTGCAAGCTGGACCCTCACCTCCATTGTGACGTTGTACACATCCACAGGGACACATTCTAGGCCCTCATCGCCGCAGCAACCCGCACATCTCATCAGAGGCACACAGGATGGCTTGAATATGTACTCCACCTCATCAGGGTACTCCTGGAAAATGTCCACCAGGGTCTCAATAGTCCTGCAGAAGCTGCGCTCGTAGACTTCCAGGAATTTGATAACTAAAAGGAGGAACGGAGGGAGCAAGTTAATGCAAGCTTAGCTCAAGAACTTCTAGTGCTTCACCTCTTAAAATGAGCTAGACAGTTGCAACACATCTAGCCTGCGCTCTTCAGAGTCTTGCAGGCCTAAGTCTTTTGTCTCTGCCCTACACACACACACATCAAGTGGGGAAAAGCCAATCTTCCCACCACCGCTTCCGTGTAGAGGCAAGAAAGACAAGAGAGCCACACTCTATGCCTCCCTGACACCACGATACTTCCCCAAGGATGCCTCCTCCCCAAAACACTTCCCCACTATTCCCCCTAATATGGGTTATGTTGCCACTAAGCGTACTAGCTCAGCAAAAAAGCACCTAAGACTGCTAGCGATGGTCTGTGCTTAAGGCCCTTCACCCCAAAGGTTTCGCCTTTAACCCCCTTTCCAAACAGCCAGTGGATGACTCAGTGGGTTTTAAGAGGGCAAGGAGATAAGCCAGAAGCATCCTGACTGCAGACCTCAGTGCAGAGATTCATTCAAGAACAAGCAGAGGGTTCTGAATTACGGAGCCATCTATCTTCACACTTCCTGCCAAGCTACTTCTTCTGGCCATGCAGAACGTCCTCAACAAGCCACCCCAGAACCACGGCAGCACCTGCCACAAGTCACATCTTCCCTGTCTCCACATTAACCACTTTCCTAGGAATCAAGCAGCCCATTGAAAGATCCAAAGCTCACATCACCCCCAGCATTAACCAGACCGTCTATTTGGCTACTGACCCACAAAGAGGCTGTGTGGGAGGGGGAACAGGGTGGACCTGCCCTTATCCTTTGCCTTCCCTACAAATGGAGCAAACACTAACTGCTTGTGATCTACACTGATTTCACAAGCATTTCTCAACGTTTCCCAGTCTCTTGCCAAAGCTTCATTTTGCTGCTTGGTCAAGGGTTGGAGAGATTTAAAGAGATGAGAGATAGGACAGATAAGCACACACACACAAACCCAGCCGCTAGCCCTCTTAGCTCTACCAGCACACAGGCGAAGGAGGATGTCTCCAAAGAAGCAGAGGACAAGACTATGCACACAGATAGTACCTGCCCTATGCTGCTGTGCACTATAATGAGCCACCTGTACAGTATGCAGAGCCCTACAGCACCAAGGTTGATAACTTTGAGTGATAAGAGCAAAGTGCTTGCATCATGGAAAAAAATGGTCTCCAGTAAGCGATTCTCAAGTGCCCTGAACTTGTGACAAACTGGCATAAAGGTTACTTTGCCACAAAAATGCAAAAGCTGCAGGGCTTGGAGCTCACAGCTTGCAGTTAATTGTTCAAAGATAATTTTAGGTCATGTAGAGCTGACAGTGCCACCATGCTGAAAGCAGGTACAACAGAGAGAGAGCTTCTGTCCAGGAAGAGGGAAGTGTCAGAGAGCTTGAGCAGCTATTAGAAGAGAAAGTGGCTTGTGAAAGGGAAATGCAGTCTGGCAGGCATGGACTGCTTGTTGGTACTCCTCACCTAGAAGACAGCATGGTTCTGTTCCTTGCCCCTTCACTTCCTCTTCCCTACTCCCCAGTTCTGCCTCCAGTCTGCTCCCTTATCTTGTCTGAAGCTACTTACATCTTTGCTTTATAGTGACCTTAGTCACTGCCTGTGTTCCAACAAGTTGAACAGCTTAATATGTGGGAAATTCTGCAGGCACAATGACCGCCACTAAACTGCTCCGATCGCTCACGTGGTGCCAGCAGAGGGATCTGGGAACTCTGGCAGTACAGGCACAGCACTGGATAGAAACGCTGACAGATCTATGCTGAGGGGAAGGAAAGCAGCATTTACCTGTGCAGATCAAACACTGCTCACTGAAGCAGCCCGGGGCATAAAGGAGGCAGAAAGCAAAGCAGAAAACCAATTTACATCTGCCACACTTTCTAAATGTTTACACTGTGCAAACAACCAGATTGCAGCAGGAAATCCAGACTACAGACTGGCCATGGCACAGAGCACTCAACTTCTTCTGCAGAGCCCTCCTTTTCTGAGCTGCACCCTGATGACTGTATTTGAGACCTGGGAGATTTGACAGGACCAAATCATTTCCATAAAGAATGGAGGGAAGTGGTTTTTGTCTTTATACAATGATCTTCCAAAGTCTGAATCAGCCTCTGAAAAGGAAGCGGGGAATCTTTCTCCACCTGCCAGCCAGAAGACCATGCCACAAAGGAAGGGCACATTGCCTCAATTGTCCCAGATGCGGAACATTGACAGAGAGACTGCTCTATGCTCCATGGGTCATTTGCACAGTTAGCACCCAAACTGGAGCACAAGACTGAGGTACAGTCACCCTCACAGCAAAGCCCTGCGTCTCCTACCATACCTACACTTACTCCTATGTATTCTGCACAATATGTCAGGCTGATTCAGCCTGCACTGCCTTTCCATTGGTTGGGTCAGGATCGGAAGGTCTGTCTTTCATACGGAAACACAGGAAGGTCACTGAAGGACTAACCTCGTGGCCTGCTCCCTTCCTGCAGTTTGGGCTTCAGCCCACGTTAAAAATTAATCCCACGTTTAACCAACATCCCTACTCTGCAAAACACCTCCAGATTTGAGTCAGAGGTTCTTCTTTGTGAATGGGGGGAAAGCAAGGTTACAATCCAGCCAGGGTCCACATTAACTCTACAGGGCAGACACTGCCACACACCAGGCAAGATTAAACCCAAATCTGGAGCAGCTGAGTGGGGACATGGGAGACGAGAATAGGAGCAAGTCTGTGATCATCTGGTCTCCCTCTCTGTCAATCGTTTCACAGCAGTACAGACACACTGTTCTTTTAAAAATAAAAGTGCAGCAGTGCTGGTGGTTTCCTTTATTTATACCAGAAAATCTTTTATAGTGGAACAAACAAAGAGTGCTTGTCTGGTTCCTCTACAACTTCCGGTGCCACAAAACAAGTAGAAAGCTCTCTGGAGCACAAAAGGGTAGGGGCTGAAGCTAAACTTATAGTCTCCAACCAGAATAAGTCCTTCCCAAATAAAACCCTGTCACAGCTCAACTTCTCAGAGCAAGAACTCAATAGCCAAAGAAAAACACAAAAATCACCTTTTGTCCCAACCCAAAGCCCTCAGGAGCTTTAGTAGAAGAAACTACAGGACTGCCCTTGTGGAACAGAGGCACCTAGTCATCTCCTCTCCACAGTGGAGAAACTGAGATACAGAGTGGACCTCCAAGGTCATACAGCAGCACAACAGAGCCAGGCAGATAATGCCACAGCTCCCGATTTCTAGCTCGCAGATATATCTGCATCACAGAACCAGAAATAGCACCAAGGCAACAGCACCAAAGTTTCACTGCTCACAGTGTCACAAAAACTTCTCCCACAATCCCACCAGCCTTTCCATGTCAGGGAATTAAATTGCTTGATTTTTCCCCTCCTTAGGAAGGTGGTCGGACACAACAAATGGCACAGATGAGGGCTCTTTTCTACCAACAGCAAAGGACCAGTTACCAAAATAAGTCTCACAGCAGGCTCCATCTTGATCCCTCTGGAGTCACTGAACCTTCCTCTGTTTACTTCAGCAGGAGCAAAGGTCAAGCGCAACAGCCACCACCGAATCAGAAATTCTGCCCATGCGAATCAGACCCCTACCCCAAACCCAGCCTGCCACAACCACCTGGCAATGCACTCCCGCCCTACCACATCAACAGCGGCACAGAAACTGAAATGGAGTGCGACAAGGCCATCTAAAAGAGCAGGTCTGGGCCCACACTGCGAGAGCCCTCTGCTGACCTCCAGCTGGAATAACGCTGGAGGTCACAACCCGGACAGACCCTCGCCTGACTTTCACTCAGCGAGCGCTCTTCTGTTATGGAGATATGGGCAAAACGCAGTCAGGATGGTCTTTAAGCAGCTGATGACCACCTCAGCCTGAAGGCTTCAAAGTCCACAGCCCTTTCACCCCACTCCTGAAGTGCAGACAGAAAAGCCAACCTGGTGGGGCTTCCCTAAACAGGACGCTTGCAGGAGGTATCTCCGACCAACCTAGGGGTCAAGCATTCTTCTGATCTGCATTTAGTCCCACAAACCACCAAAGCAAACTCCCACAGCCTGGCCTGGGGGAGAGACCAAAATCACAACGGCTAAAGGCACTATCTCATCTTCTCACCAGGCAATGACCCTGTCTGCTAGCTCCAGATGAATGAGGCTCTGGGCAATCTGTTCCAGTGAGAGATGGCCCTGCTTGTTGTAGAAAGGTTGTACTAGATGGCCTTTGGAGGTCCCTTCCAACCCAACATGTTCTATGGTTCTGTGTATTTCCCCCAAAGCCTGGATCTGTAGGGTGCTCAGAAATATCCTGTGCTCGGGTGGAGGAGAACCCGTGGCTGTCAGGAGGCACAATTCTGGAAACCACTTTGGGCTCTGTGGGTAATCTGGGGCTGCCTGAGTCTTTGTCCACCCTTGGCCACCACTGCTGAGGAAGAGGCAAAGACAACAAATCCCTTCCTGGCCCACCGCGGTGGATCCCTGGCAAACTGCCAGCCACTGCTCAACCCATTGTGTATGGAGACACAGATACAGAAAGATAGATGAGATACACAGAGATGTATATGAGATAGAGAGAGACACAGAGAGCCACAGACTGCCACATGAGCTGTACAGACACCAGCGACCGTGTGGATGTGCCGGGGCGCACGCACGCGTTTTCCCTCCGAGCTGTGGGAAGGCAGCGCCCGGCTGGGCCGGCCCCGCCATCCGCCGCAGCCCCACGGTTTCCATGGGGCCCAGCCCTGCACCGGCCAGGGAAGGGCTGTGGGGCAGGAGGAGCAGGGAGGAGAAAGGGTCGCCGCCACCGCCGCGAAGGGGTTAATGGCGGTGGCTCCCGCCCGCAGCAGCCGCGCCCGCCGCCGACGGCGGTGCGGACCCCGGGCCGCGTCCCGCAGAGCCCCCGGAACGGAAGCCGCCCTGCACTTACCTTCGGTGGGTTTCCGCTCCCCATCCCCCAGGGCAGGAGCCGCCTTCGTCAGCTGCAAAGAAAACGGAGAATCGGTCACAACGCGGGGCCGTTACGTGGTCGCTGCGGGGCGGGAGGGGGCAGCGGGAACCCCGCGAGGACGGAGGGGCCCCTTTTGTTCCCGCGATCCCTAGAGCCGGGAAGGAGCCGGCCCGGCGGGACCGAGAGACACCTCAGGCGAGGGCACCCTGTCTCTCGGGAGAGAAGCCCGCAGGGACCGCGGGTAGGATCGAGAGCGAATGTGGGCGCGGGGCGGGAGGGGGCATTGACGGGGTGACCTTGTGCCGCTGATACGGGCGGAGGTGCTGGCGCTCGGCCTCCATCCCCCGCTGCAGGGGACAGAGCGGGAATGGGGTGGCCAGTCACGAAAAGGGCATCGCTGGATGCCCTTTGTCACAGGCGCAGGTGGCCAGCGAGGGGTTGATAAGCAGGTATCAGAGCAATTAACTGTGGAAGCACCACCTCCAAAGCAGCCGAGTTTCCCTCTCCTCTGGAACGGAGGGCAGTGCAGACCTTCCACTGAACAGTCCCGCTCCCGGGCCCTGCACATCCAGCAGCAGCACTACAGCTCCATCCCAGTGGCTGCCCTGGGACAAAACCTCAGAAGGCCGCATACTCTGTATTAACTTCTGCTGTTTTTTAGGGCTGGGAGCATTCCCCAAGAACTAAAGTAGGCCGCAGCAGTGACAGGTAACACAGCCTCAGACCAGGATGGGGAAGTAGGTTACGCTGCTTGACTGAGAGAGTCTTTTTCATTCCAGGTGAAACAAAAACTCCACTCTTCCTGCTCGGTGCAGGGCTTTGGCTCTGACGTAACTTACCAGCCAAGTCAGGCTTCCCCCTGCTGTTCTGTTCTGAATCAAAACTGAAAAATGCCCTGCTTGCTTCACTCTGAAGTATGCTGCTGCCAAACACCCCAGAACCTGCTGCATTTCAGCAGAGACCCTGATACCTACAGAATACAGCTTTGTCAGCTGTATGCTTCATTTAGGCTTAGAAAAAGGCCCTCTGATTTTATACATGGAGAACTGAACTGAGCAGGCAAAGTCCATCTCAAGCTCACAACAGGAGTCCACCACCACCATGTGCAGGGCAGCAGCTCGAAACACCCGAGCAGCCCCAAGTATCAGCTTGTAAAAGGAAGGGGCAAGAGAGCTGGCAAAGCCCTAGAATCCTCTCTCCCAGCTGTTCCTTTGTGTGTGTTCACAGTTTCCTTTGTCTAAGGCCCTCCTGACTGAACTCCTTCTCACTTCAACCTGTCTCTCTGTACCTACGCAGAACTCACCAGCCCAGACCTGAGCCACCCCATGTGTGAATCTGTTTCTTCTCTGGGGAGCAAGGGCTGTATGCCCAACCTCAATGCCCTGACAAGTTTAAAAAGCAGGTTCCTAGAAACTGTTTCATTCCTGAAGTGTGAAGGTCACTGCAACAGCACAAACAAAATGGAGTCAGCAGAGGTTGCAGTGGCCCTCCAAAGCCACTCAGCGCCTGACAATCTATGGGTCAAAAGCAAACCTCATCAAGGGCACAGAAAACTTGATCTGTGTCATAGCACAGGGCAACAATCATGCCAAACTGCTTTATCCGATTCGCTACACCCCCAGGACCTTTCACAGAGGAGTTTTGGGTTCACATACCAAACGATCAAGACAGACTGGGCAAAACACCTCAAGGGCCATTCTGTCCATTCTCTGTGTGAGGCTGCCCACTTGGTGCCAAGCCTACCTCCTCCCAACTCACAGTTCACAGGTGACAGGAAGCAGAGGCAAGCCCCACATGCTGCCTGCTCACCTGTACCTGGCCCACACCTCACCCTACCCCTGACTGGCTTACTGGAGCAGGAGTCAGAATATTGTCCCAGAGCTCACCTAGACCTGAGTTGCAGTCTTATCACAAGGACAGGATACAAGATCGTACGAAGCCTGCAGACACATCTGAACACTCCCAGGGGAGCTCTCAGCAGAAACCCAAAAGGTTTCCCAGAACTATCCGTAATATACTCTGCTCCCTACACCAAGAAACTTCTCTGCTCTTCCAGCAGTGCCTTTCATCCACGGCTAGCACCTTCAAAGCTCAACAGCCAGAACAGTGGGCAAAAGAGGGGCTTGTGCTCCACTTTAGACCAGCCTACTACATCTCAGACAGGGCAGTGGGGAACAAAAGCCTTCCAAAGGACAAGCAGGCCTAGCATGACCTTCAGCGCAAGCCTGAAGGTCACACTCTCGTCTACTGGCTTTTGGTGTTACCCAACAGCTCTGCAACACAATTTCCTTCCAATACATTTTCAACATTTCATGGAGATGTGGAAGCAACCCCTGGGCTCAAAGAGCAGGATAAACAGCCCCAGAAATGGGGCTGACCAAAGGAAAGCTCCTTTCTCTGCCCTTTGCAGGTCACAGCAAATGCACATCCCACAATGGAGGTAAACCCTCTCTAATAAATCAATCCACTTCACACCACCATCATGCCTGCACATTCCCTGTTCTGCTTCTCCCCTAGTCCCTGTCAGAAGCAAGTTATTCTCTGAAGGGAGAGAAAAGGTTAATCAAGTCATTCCTCTCTAACCATCACGCCCCTCACCACCACAACCAGGACTCTTTCTCTCCCCCTCCCCCTAATCTGTGCAGCCTCATTAAAAGAGCTTTGTAACTGTTTAGGACTGGAACAAACAATCCATCCAGTTTGAGAGGAACTATGGGACAGAAGTTAAGGCACTTTTCGTCTTAGGCACTGGAAATTCTTCTCAGCGGTTTCTACTTAGTGGGGAGGAGTGGGGGAGGTGGGACTCACTGCACTCCTCCATTGTACAAGCAGACAGAGGTCAGTAATCCCACAAGATGCCAGCACTGCCCAGGCACCTCTGACATGGAGCAGGACAGGCAGGAGTGCAGATTTGGAGTTTCTCAGAAATCAGTGAGCTCCTCTGCGATGTCAGCATGGTCTTCCCTTCCCCCTAATCTCAAATAAGAGCTTCTCCTCTCCCAGTAGCCTGTCCTCGGAGCATGAGACTGGAGCTCCTTTGGGGAAGGTGACCCACTGCATCCCAGCTGCCTATGGCCTGGGGAAGCCGGTTCTGGTGGCTCCCCATTGTGGCCTGGTGCAGACGCACACCGAAGGCAGGGAGCCTGGTGGGGCTGTGATCATTAGCAGTCTAGTCACAGGCTCACTCTCCCTCCCTTGGTGTCTGATCACTGCCTGTTCCCTGTGGCAGTACAGCTGGTGTATCCAGGTTCCTCCAAAGTTGTTCCCAGACTCTTACCAAGGGTGACCAGACTCCACACTGCTGCCAAGTCAGATAAAGGAAGAGGAGGAACAACCGTCTTTGAGATAGAGGGTCCAGGATGGGGACAACACTACAACCTCCCTGACCCCATGGGAGGTGAGGATGGTGCACTGCAGCTCAGCACCAGTAAATGTCTGAAAGACTGGCACTGCAAAATCCACATGGAAAGCCTATCACCACCAGTGGAGGCAGACCCCTATGGCAGGAAGGCCGCCCTGCCCCAACAATAACACGATTTCCCAGCATCCCAGCCCTGCAACAAGAGCAACCCTAACACCTCCCTCAGGATGGAGCCATCCTCCTGCCACCTTCACCAGAGGAGCACTGTGATTCCTTCATCCTTCCTCCTTCACCTTCAGGAAAGCAGCCTGACATGCACCGGACCCCATTTTCCAACTCAGTCTCTGCCAGGGCTTTTATTTCATGCTCCCCCAACATGCCTGGCTAGCTAGATAGGTTTTATTCAGCATGACAGCCAGATTAACACTACAGATAAATATTATCATCAAAGCACAAAACCCTAGTCCCGGCGTGAAGAGTCATGCCTTCTGCCATGCCCACAGCCATCGTCAAGCTGCCTACGTGAGATCTGCTGGTATTTCTAACGTTCTCATCACCGTGGTGCCTGGGAGATCAACAGACAAATAAGGACAGAACTGAAGGGCAGACCTCACCGTCGATCTGCCCGAGCACTTATATGGCCCACATCACCCAGCTATCTGAACATCTTGCGACCTCTCATGTATCTATTCCCACAACACTTCCCACCAGCCACGCTGACTTCCCCTAGTTCTTCCCTACTCTTCTTCCCCCCAGTCACAATCATCTCTTTTCTCATCAGCACCATCATCCTGCCTGGGAGAAAAGGCAGCATGAGGCTTTTACGGAACTCATAAGGACAGCGTGACCTGGGCTCTACCTGATCTGCCATTTCCTCCTCTGGGGAAGAGGAATTGGTGAGGAAAAGGAGCGAGGGGAGGGTTACAAGGGTATTATTACTAGACACCGACAGAGAGTTCTCTACCCTACAGCCAAGGCACAGACACTATTGCACAAGTTTACCGAGGAGCTGGGAAGCAAAGAAGCCACCACTTTGGATAGCAGTGGAAAAAACTCTTTGGAGACCTGGAAGAATTGTCCCACTAGCCCAATCTGGCAGGCAGGAGGTATGGAGCTGCTGTGTGAGCGAGAGCTGTGCTTGGGCTCCTATTGAGCCCAGCCTAACGCACAGCTGTCACTGGAGAAAGGTAAAGCTGTAACAGGCTGGGAACAAAGCAAGCAGTGCCTGCTCAACTTCGGTTACCGTCGATATGGCTCCTAGCCCGGCAGTTACCTTCCAGCTCCGGTGCTGAGCAAACGTCAATACCTGATTAGTTTACAAGCAACGTTTATTTTCACGATTGTGGGAGATGACCTAACCCCTGTTTTCTGCGAGTGCCGAGGAGAAATGGCAGGGGAGAACCAGCCTGTTACAGCCTTCCAGAAACAATTCACGTCTCTCTAGTGAGCAGCCACTTTCACGTGGGCACTCTGTCTAAACCCCTTAATATCTCTTGGCAACAAGAGCCCCTTTCGCCTCTTTGGAAAGCAGATTTATAGGGTAAGTTTGCAGAGAAAGCTGCCTTTCTTTTTCCTTTAAAAAACATAAATAATTAAGAGAAGGAGGAAGAGTTGGATTCTAATCCATCCAGAATGCCAGTGAGGCAAAAGTAAAAGTGACCGAGGAGGAAGAGATCAAAAGGCACTGTTTTGTAACCCCGGTGCAGGGGATTCGTTATTTTGATTATTTTTAATTATTTTTTTTTCTCCAGTCAAGCAGAAATTCGGGATCCATTTTGTCCTCTTTGATCTCTATTTGTTTTTCCAGCTAGGTATTTTGAACTCCCACTCGGCGGCACGAACCCGAGCTGGGACCCAAGGCAAACACGGCCGCCGAAGCAGCCCTTTTGCAATGTCAGAAGACCCGCGGACTGGAGGCCAGGCTGATGCAAGAAGTCAACGCGCTGCCCCGCGCCCCGGCCCCGCCGCCTCGCGCCGGGGACGTGCAATGCGCGCACACGTGCACAGACACCCCGCACCGCCGCTACCCGCTCCCGCGGGCCTGCGAAGCGCCAGGCAGCGCTTTCTACCCCTCTAACCCCCTCACCACCGACCCCACCGCCCTCAAGTGGGCCGCCATCGTGATCGGCCTGCTGGCCACCGCGGTCGCCCTGTGGGCCCTGCACGCACTCGACCAGACCGACGGCCGACGCGCCCGCCGCTTCCTGCCGCGCGGTTGGTTCAAGATCCGGCCGCCCGACGTCGTCGTGATCGGCACACTCGGCAT
>JAOXOE010000256.1:25495701-25616200 GCA_028565055.1 Phoeniculus purpureus
GATCCTGCTGTGGCAGGGGGATTGGACTAGATGATCTTTCGGGGTCCCTTCCAATCCCTAATGATTCTATGACTCTAATTGGGAAGGGATAGCTAAAGGGTCTCGCTAGTGGGCTCCAAAAAGGAGCAAGGCAGTGTTGGTAGCTGGCTGCAGAAACCTGCTTCTCCTGCAGTGTCTCATAAGCCACCCCCCGATGCATGCAGAGCATGTCTGCCTCTCGTATTGAATAGCCAGGCAGGATCCTGCAGTTTAGGTAAACCATCCAGTCAGTGCAGTGGACTAACTGGTTGTTGCCACTGAGAGCACAGACGCACGCTCTCGTTGCAAAGTGCTGTTTGCTCTCAGCATCTCCTTGCAACTGTTCTCCTGTTGGAGTTCACACAACATCCCACAGCTCTACTGGTGCAGTGTTCCTTCTGTTTTAGTTTAATCTACTGGTGAAACTGGTTTGCACTAAAACCTTTGCACTGAAACAGATGAGAGAGAGCTCACATGGAGTAACTATCAGTCCACAGGCAGTGACTGGCAATTGGACTGGGTGATGCCTTTGCGAGCTCTGTTTAGGACCACAAAAGGATGTTTGCCTCTGCTCTGAACAAAGCAGTCACTGAAATAGCCTAAGCCAGCTCTGAAGGCTCAGACATACTGCCTGTCATTGGAGACTGCTGTGTGCCAGCTGGGCCAGAGGAATGGGTTCTGTGCATGAGCACCACAAATATGAGGTGAAGGGTGCAGGTTTCACCTCTGCCACCCAATGCATTTAGCTCCCCAGCTGCTGTGTGTGAGGAGCCTGGGCACGGCTGGGTACTGTGGCTTGGTTGATGTCTTGGAACTCACGAAGTCAGTCCAACCAGTACCACTTCTGAGCGTCACAAATAAAGCAAAAGAGCAAATAAGGAAATGGAAAAGCTATTCAGCTTTGTCAGGTGGAAACTGTTCTCCTTTAATCCCAATCTCATCCCAAGTGGGCCAAGACCCAGAGGTCTCTGCTGGAAGAGGAGAGGTTCATAAATTGTCTGGCTTCTAACTGGCTCAAGTGCTCATTGAGTTCATGCTGTGGACATGGAATCATAAAATCATTAGGGATTGGAAGGGACCTCAAAAGATCATCTAGTCCAATTCCCCTACCACAGCAGGATCACCTCGACCAAGCTGCACAGGAACGGATCCAGGCGGGTTTTAAATGTCTCCAGTGAAGGAGACTCCACAACCCCCCTGGGCAGCCTGTTCCAGTGCTCCGTCACCCTCACTGTGAAGAAGTTCCTTCTGATATTTATATGAAACCTTCTGTGTTCCAGCTTGCACCCATTGCCCCTTGTCCTGTCACCAGATGACACCATGCCAGGGAGCAGTCTTTTTCAAACAAAAGGGGGAAGGTGAGGAAAACGGAAGCCTTCCCTAGGACCTTCTAGTCTGCAAAATGTTCCCCAATGGCCTCCCACTTGACATGATGTGGTTGTTCAGCGTGTGGATGAGTAAGCTGTGAGTGAGCTCTGCTGCAGGGTCAGGGGCATGCTTTAGAGACAAAAATAAGTATTGGCTTCACTTCCATATTCCCTTATCACCGAACCCTCGGCTTCAGCCTGACATTGACAAGTGAAAGGCTCCCTGTGCCAAGACTCTGGACTTCGGTAGGGAGTAGTGTTTAAGAGCTGGGCAATGAGATTACTTTTTATCCCCAAGATGGGGTAAAAACTCACAAGGCCCCCTGAAATACTTCTTATATGTGAATTTACCCATGCCTGCTTATCTCTCCACCACCTCCTGCCATGGCCATCTCCCTAGCTTAGCTGCTTGCCTCATGGCAGACTGGGATTCCGAATACTTGTGGCCAGGAGGATGTGGTTGCTAGCACAAAGGCCACCGTTTCTATTGCATTCTATACAATTGTTTGCAATTAGAAGCCTTTGTTGGTGTAGCTGGGGGTCACATCACTCTCCAGGTAACCAATGAGTGGATGATAAAGTACCAACAAGAAGAACAATCTGTCCTTGTACCCCATCTCCATGCTAACCACATCATCATCTGATGCTGTTAGACACTACACCCCAGCTGTGTTATTCTTAGATTCCTTCTGAGAAGAACTCTGCTTTCTTGTGGAACAGAGCAGGAAAGGCCACTATGTGAGACTGTGTGTTCAGATCCCTTGGAAATTGTGAGCTGCTCATCTCAGTCTCCTTTATGTGTTTTTTGATCTAAATGTGCTCTTCAATAATTTGGTACATTTTAGAAGTGATTTTGGAGTGTTCGGTAACAAAGAGATGTTTTTTGTGTGTCTGAGAAGGCAGAGCTCCAGTGATTTGGCCCTGGCAATCAGCTGACACTACCCATGCATCGATTGTCTGAGTTTTCTCTCTGAGCATCAAGAACAGAATGTTACTTTGGTTCCTGTTCCTCAAACTGTGACTCACTTATGGATCCCTATCACCCCATCTCACTCATCAGGGCTGCAGAAGCCTGAGAGCCTAAAGAGTCAGGCCTGAATTTAGAGTCAGACGATGTGGAACTGGATGTTCCCTGGATGACTTCTCTACATTAAGCTCTGGTAACAGGTCTCAGCGCTAGCCAGGCTCTGCAAGTGTGTCCTGCCAAAGATATTCCCTGCTCTCCCAGTGCTGGAGAAAGACCTGGACCTGGGGCTAAGAAGGTCACCAAGTTAGGTCATTTACTCAAGCAGAATTAATTACAAATTCAGGCTTTTTTTCTAGCTCTGAAGAGGGCACAGTGCAAACTTAGTGCTTTGGAGAGACACTGAAATCCCAAAGTGTGTTAGGCTGAATTCTCTATTTGTACTGGTGCTTCTGTCCAAGATTCTCCTATCCAACAGGAGGCTGCTGCCATGTCCCATTTTCAGGTGCACAGATTTGGCAACCTGGGGTTTAAAGGAGACTCCCAGAGACTGGGACACCTGCTTTTAATAGCATGTTCCCACAACATGCCTCGTCCTTTAAGCCAGACCCCTGTGCTTCTTATGGCTTGTTTTTAAATATGTCCCATGGTAAACCCTTCCATGCAAACCCTCAACTCTCCATGTTATGCCAAGTCTTCTCCTGTAGCTGATGGTGGTGGTGACATTCAGCTGAAGAACAGCATCAAACAAACAAGCTTATCTCATCAGTTCTGTATGACAGAAGTGAGCTGGAGGAAGGGCCAGCACATGAATGCAGATCACTGAATCACAGAATCACAGAAAATTAGGGATTGGAAGGGATCTCGAAAGATCATCTTGTCCGATCAACCCACCAGAACAGGGTCCCCTAGATCAAGACACAGGAACATATCCTTGTGGGTTTTAAACATCTCCAGAGAAAGAAACTCCACAACCCCCCAAGGCAGCCTGTTCCAGTGCTCTGTCACCCAAACCATGACAAAATTTCTTCTCAGATTGATGTGGAACCTTCTCTGTTCTAGCTTACACCTGGTGTCCCCTGTCCTATCACTGGATGCCATTGAGAAGAGTCTGGCTCCATCCTCCTGACACCCACCCTTTCCATATTTATAAACGTTAATGAGGTCACCACTCAGTCTCCTTTTTTCCAAACTAAAGAGTCCCGGCTCACTCAGCCTTTCCTCATCAGGAAAATGTTCCACTCCCTTCATCATCTTTGTGGCTCTGAGCTGGACTCTCCCAAGAAGTTCTGTGTCCTTCTTGAACAGAAGGGCCCAGAACTGGACACAATACTCCAGATGTGGTCTCACCAGGGCAGAGTAGAGAAGTGGAGAACCTTTCTCAATCTACTAACCACCCCCTTTCTGACCCATCCCAGGATGCTATTGGCCTTCTTGGCCACAAGGGCACATTGCTGGCTCATGGCCATCCTGCTGGCCACCAGGACCAGCAGGTCCCTTTCTCCTACACTGCTTTCCAACAGGTCAGTCCCCAACCTATACTGGTACCTGGGGTTGTTCTTTCTGAGATGCCAAGCTGTACACTTGCCCTTGTTGAATGTCATTAAATTTCTCCCTGACCAGCTCTCCAGCCTGTCCAGATCCCGCTGAATGGCAGCACAGTCTGCTGGGGTGTCAGCCACTCCTCCCAGCTTTGTGTCATCAGCAAACTTGCTGACAGTGCACTCTGATCCCTCATCCAAGTCATTAATGAATAGATTGATTAGCACTGGTCCCAGTACTGACCCTTGGGGGACTCCAGTAGACACGTGCTTCTCTGTACCCAAGTGTCTACGCTCCGGGGTGTGTGAACACTCTTGCGTATCTGCAAGCCTTCCGCTTTTATGGTCTTTCCTGTGTGGAAGAGGTTCTGGTGCGTGAGAAGTCCCGTGCCCAGCTGTTTGTACATGTGGCAGCGTAACCTTGCGTGTGCCTGTCTTAGCTAATGAGGAAGGCTCAAATCCGATCAAGGCCCCTCTCAACACGCAGAGTGTGCGGAACTGTGATCAAACACCACCCGCGTGCTGTGCAATGGCCTCGTTAGAAAGAAGGCAGAAATGATTAAAGTTTTGAGCCAGAGCAAGAGTGTGTCAGGCCTTTGGATCCGGGTGTGTAAACAAGGGCACAACAGATTCTGCAAGTATAAACTCTGCAGACCTATAAGACTAAACTCCTGTGACATATTTATGTTTCCTCATACACAAATCACGTTGGCTCTCACACTCCCCTATCACGTGGAGTCACTCGACTTCAAACGGAGTGGAGGAGGCAGCTGGATTCACTAAACAACATCTTGGGCACTATGAACATGTGCCAGATAATAAGGGGAGAATCACAATTAAAATGTCAAACTATATCACATTTCCATAACAAAGTCAGAGAGGATTTCCCTCTCAGTGCTTTTCCTTTCCGTTCAGCTTGTTTAGAGAGCTGAGGCTGCTCTTTCCCTGCTGTGGTGTTCAACCCCTGCAAGGCATAGGAGGTGTATTGTTCCTGCAATATTTGTTTCCTTCATGAGATAATTTGTTGAAAACTCAAGTGCAACTGTGTAACAGAAGGAGCCGAAGTTGTCACAGAGGAAACTATTTAAAACCTCAGCTCAGCATGATGCCTGCTTACAGAGCTCTGCTCCTGGCTCTCCACTAATAATACCTCCGCTTTGTTCTCCTCTGCATCTTGGAGGGCTTTCTGAATGTGCTACACGTTTGTAAAGCACATAAAGATGACTTGTGCATGAAGCAGAGAAGGAAAGTTTTAATGTGAGATCCAGAGTGGTACTGGCTAACTCTAAAAATTATTGCAAAGGTTTTCTTTGACCTTTAAATTCCTACACCAGGCAAAATTGTGAAGCTGTGCTAAAGCTGTCCAAAACTGAGGTAAAAAGAGAAACTGTGGAGAGCTTCAGGTGTTTGGTAATAAGAACCACTTTAGACTTAAAAATGAGTATCTCTATCAAGTGTTCCTCTCCTGGATACCTGGCGATCATGTGGTGGCTGGGCAAAGAGGGAAGAAGCAGACCCTAAAACAGGAAAGAAAAATGTCAACATAGACCAAATGTCATTTACTTGGCCAAAAAATGCTTCCCAGGCAGGTTTTATTGCGAATACTTAATTGAATGACCATTTATGCGATGTGTTGAGGCTACAGTGCTACGAGCATTATCAACTGACTGGGAACTGACATTGAGGTTGCTTCCTGAAGCAGCTGGCTCCTGTCCCCTTGAAGAATATCTCAAGCCCTGGGACAGCCCTTCCTGACCTTTATAAACATATCTCTTGCTTTCACATTTTGTAATAAAGGGAGCTGCGCTCTGTTTTGACTGGCTGTGGCTGCCCTGGCCTTGCACAGATACATCCAGTAGCTGGGTGTGAGTTTGATTCCTGCAGCAGCACCGTCTGTGAAGGAAACAGATGCTACTGGAGAAAGCTTGAATTTGCCTCCCAGCTGGGGAGATAGCGTTCTGTGTTCCCAGGCATTCTGAAGGTCATGGACCTGCAGAGCTGAGTCACTGAAGAATATTTGATGCAGTGCTTCCTCATCGGGGTGCAAAACTGGAAGATCTTCTTGTGGCAGAGGACGTGAAAGTCCTTCATGATGACATGAACCAGATCCCATTCATTCCTCCTCTTGTGGACCTTCTGATATTCTTCCTCCACCTGCTACCAAGGGAACAAAACATCATGGAAGAAGTATGTCCTGTTGAAGAAGAGGAGCAAGAGCTCGCCATGTCACATGTAACAGGGTGTCCTGTTGCAGAGAGACCTTTGTGGCATCTTGTGAACTCAGCTATTCAGCCAAAATGGAGAGGAAGTGTTTAAAATGGATGTGACCATCTCGGTTCTGATTTCCTTCCAGTGCTGCAACAGACTCACTTGAAAGAGCTGTAGGGTCTCTGCAAAAAAAGCTTTAACAGGCAAATGAACTTCCTTCTCACCTTCACTGCCTCTGATTTCCTCTCCATCTTAGAATCAAAGAATGTATGGGGTTGGAAGTGACCTACAAAAGTCATCTAGTCCCTTCAGTAAGCAGGGACATCTTCAACTCCATCAGGTTATTTAGAGCCTCATCCAGCCTGACCTTGAATGTCCCAAGGGATGGGGCTTCCACCACCTCTCTGGACAACCCGTTCCAGTGTTTCATCACCCTTACTGTTAAAAACTTCTTCCTTATATCCAGTCTAAGTCTCCCTTCTTGAAGTTTCAAACCATCACCTCTTGTTCTGTCACACAGCCCTGGCTAAAACGTCCCTCCCATTTTTCTCGTAGCCTCCCTTTAAGTACTGAAAGGCTGTAGAAAGGTCACCTCAGAGCTGAACAGCCCCAACTTTCCCAGCCTGTCCTCACGGCAGAAGTGCTTCTGTCCTCTGAGCATTTTTGTGGCCTCCTCTTGATCCACCTGAAAAGGTTCATGTCCTTGTGCTGAAGACCTCAGAACTGGATGCAGAACTCCAGGTGGAGTCTCACCAGGGTGGAGTAGAGAGGGAGAATCCCCTCCCTCAATCTGCTGGCCACACTTCTGATGCAACCCAGGCTGTGAATGGCCTCCTGGCTGTGAGGGCACGTTGCTGGCTCATGCCCAGCCTTTTGTCCACCAGTACCCCCAAGTCCTCCCCAGGGCTGCTCTGAATCACATCATCCCCTGGCCTGTATTGGCTTTGGGGATTGCCCTGACCATCACTTAGGACTTTACACTTGGCCTTGTTAAAGCTCATGAGGTTCATACTGGCCCACTTCTCCAACTTAGCCAGGTTCCTCTGGATGACATCCTGTCCCTCTGGTTTATTGACTGCACCACTCAGCTTGGTGTCATCTGCAAACCTGCTGAGGGTGCAGTTGATCCCTCTCTCCACGTCATTGATGAAGAGTATGGACTCCTGAGTGATGCCGTTTGACACCAGTTTCCATCTGGACATTGAGCTGTTAATCACTATTTTCTGGAGGTGACCATACAATGAATTCTTATCTCTACCTCCATTTCCTACATCCTGCTGCTGCTTTGGGAAGAGAACTGGTTCCTCCACAGACTCTCAAGCTGCCAACCTCTACAGTCCTCAATACACTTGTCCTCTTGCAGGTGGAGGCTGTTTGCAGTCAGAGCACCAAGGCTGACTCTGTGCAAGCTCAGCGCTCAAGGTCACACAGGGAGTCCAGGGGAGCAGAGGGAACCGGACCCCGGTTGCTCTAGTGTCAGGTTAGCGCTGCTGCCACTGCACGGGTGAAATATTTCCCACCATCTGCGCTGCCTTCCTAGAAACAGGTTATCACTCCTGGTCCCTCTTTGTCTGACAGGCACTGATGTTTTATTTTTTTTTCCTTTTCTCAGTTCTCATGAAGTCAGGGAAGAGAAGAGCAGTTCTGAGTATCTCCTGGACTGGGCACCAGTATCCCAGGAGATGTGAACGTGGTTCTGGGAAGAGGCTGTACTTGTGTTTTTGTGCCTCTGAGAGAGTATCACTTGTCCTGTACTGCAGGTGAAGTTCCTGCTGGGAATGAACCCTGGGGAGTGGGGACCAGAAGCAGTGCTACCAGTCCAGCACCTGCAATATGCAGCTCCCCCGAAAGGGCTCTTGTTCTCAGACAGATCATCCTGCAGCATCAGCCTCAGTAACCGGGTAAAGGTAGACTGGTGCTGCTGGTACTCTCCAGATACAACAGATCCTCTTCACCTTTGTGACCGCAAAGTTGGTCCAGCAGGAATGGCATCTCCACAGCCTCTGCAGACCCACAGCACCTTGGGTGCACATGTCGTCGTACAGGCCTGCCCAAACGTCCTCACGTATGTGGATGCCCATAAACTCCAGAGCTGAAATCTCTGCCCTGGGGTTCAGTGCGGAACCCTCCCATCAGGAAAGGAAAAGAGGGAAGCAGAAATAAATAATCTCTCTCTTGTTTACTTCATTACTCGGCAGGTAATCTTGTGATTCTGTGCTATTTCGGTTCTGACATTCCTGGGAGATTAGTGTCGTGAGAAGCAAACACCACAAACCAAAATAACAGCACGACCCTACACACCAGCCCTGGGTTCCCACCTAGAGACTGACCCAAGTCCGAGGGCTGCTGGGTCTTCCATCGACCAGTGAGGAACTAGCAGGGCACTCGCAAGGAGTGGGAAGATGAGCAGGTTCCAAACGGTCCAAAGGACTGCGATTCCCACACACTGGTCCCAGCTGGGTGCTCAGTCTGTGGAAAGCAAGGCTGTGCTCCAGAAGCCAGACATCCCCGTGCAGTCTTTAAATCCCTCACACTTGTCTGACTTGCGTTGCCTTTGGCCACAAGCTGCCGCGACTGCTTCAGGCACACAGTCGGGGCTGCGCCACTGCAGGGTACGAACGCACTGAGCGCTGGGCAGATGCTAAGCAAACACACAGCGGAACGATGGGCAAGTGGCCCTGCCATACACAGATACAACCTGCCTGTAGGCACAGAGGGCCTCAAATTCCACCTGATGTGAGCAACAGGTGTCACCCAGCCACCCTCTACCTGCCGTAGGCCCCCAGTAGCACGTGCTAACAGACTTTGCTGGCCGTGCAGATCTTCAGAGTGAAGCCGTTCAGTAGGGTCAGACTGCTGGAGTGCCAAGGCGGCTCAGAACCTGGATGGAAACCTGGGTGCAGTCTCTCCACTGAATTGTGCTGGCGTTTTTCAAGATGGATTGAAGGAGCTGGGGCTGTTGGGTTTGAAGAAGAGGAGGCTGAGGGAAGACCTCATCATTCTCTACAACTACCTGAAGGGACATTGTAGAGAGGTGGGTGCTGGTCTCTTCTCACAGGTCATTAGAGACAGAACAAGAGGGAAGGGCTTCAAGCTGCTCCACGGGAGGGTTAGGCTGGACATTGGGAACGTTCTTTTCACAGAAAGAGCAGTCAGGCACTGAAACAGGCTGCCCAGGAAGGGGGTTGAGTCACTGTTCTTGGAGGTGTGTAAAGGTCGTTTAGATGTGGTGTTGGGGGATCTCATTTAGGGATGAACTTTGTAGAGCAGGGTTGATGGTGGCACTCAATGATCCCAAGGGCCTCTTCCAATGTGATTGATTCCGTGATTCTAAGATTTTTATGATCTGGCTGTTGCTTTGGAAGAGTCACTGCACAAGATTTGCTACTCTATAAGCAACACGTTTTGCTTTCAAACCCTGCGGTTTTATGGAAAGGAAGGTGCATGTGTCCCCTCGTGAAACTTCATGACATTCCATGGGATACAAAACCAGGACAGACTTTCTCTTTAATGCCATCCCGGAGAAGGCTGTGCAGTGCCCAGCCTATTGCCTGGCAGAGGCTCTCATAGGTCTTGTTATATAACGCAACTTGAGCCGCTGTGAGACTCTGTCTGAATTCATCTGATTAAATTATTAGCCTCATGTCCTGGCAAACATCTCATGAGGCTGCCTTGCAAGCTCAATAAATGCAATGCTGGGTTTTGGGTGTCACAGCAACAGGAAAGTGTAGCCCAGCCTGGAGAGTTTGCTTCCAAACGGGAAGAGCTCTAAGCCTGTGGGAGCATGAAAGCAACATGATGCTGTTGCCTGTCTGACGATGCCACTGCAGCCAGCCTGATGTCACATCACCTGTCTCCAGGGGCTGCTGGGACTCCATGTCCTGCATAGTCTTCTTGCACATCAAGTATGTAGGGAGAAAGGCTGAGGTGAGAGGTGGAAGCTGTCACAGAGGTCTGTGGGGAGCTCCCTTCTCACCATACCCCCGTGTGCCCCGGAGACTACCTGCTGCTGCCTGCATGCTGCCCGCTGTGCCCTGGACAGGCTGCTCCCTCCTTGCTGCTTCCTCCTGGCTAGCACAACATCCCTTTTCTCTGCTAGGTATGGAGGTGCATGGCTCTGTGGCAGGAGAACTACACGCTTGGCTCATGCCTTCTGCTGAGGCTGCATTCCCCAGAGTACAGTGGGCATTAGAAAATATCTCAAATTAGAAACTGGCTTTTGGATGTGTGGAGCACCTGGCAAGCTCTGTCCTGTGGCTGCTTAACCTTTGGGAAAGGCAGCCTTGGCACTTCATCCACTGGAACCCTCTGGCTCTCCTGAGGCACCAGCGCCAGGATAACCTGGGGAAAGTTAGCCTTGTGCTGCAAGACACAGAATGACTTCTCCACTGACCTTGATCTCCACCTCTCTGCAGACTCTATCTGTGTTGCTACCTCAGATTCCTCGTGGATGCTTTTGAGTTGCTCTCAGGGCATCTGTGGGACCACAACCCTTGCAACGGCTTTCTCATTGAGCAAGGAAGCAGGAAACGGCATGCAGGAAAGGAGAGGATCATCCCAAAGAAAAGTGTTTCCCAACTCAAAGGATCCTGTGAAGTCTGTTTCTGAGGAAAGTCCTGGGAAGCAGCCAGGAGGAACTGAGCAGAATTCATGTGATTTCCCAGCTGCACCTGCTACTCTGCTGGATCTAGAGAGGCCATGACGCAGCAAACCAGAATTGCTAGAAAGCAGGGGGAAACTCAGGGCTGGGTGGACTTTGATTCACCCTGTGGCTGAGGATGGATTCACATTTACAAAGTCCAGCTAGTACAAAATAAACAGCAGAAAGCAGCAGCACAGCTAATGCAATTGGTGTTGATCTACCACGAGTGTGAGAAGGCTGCAGTGTGGCTGGGTATATGTCCTGGTACATACTCTGACGCAGAGATGTGTGGAGGTTTGCCTGTGATGAGCTCTGTATTCATTTTGCTCACTGCAATAGTGCTCAGCAGGAACAGATTGGCTCTTTAGGAAAAGGTTTTGCGGCTCCCAAGCAGCCCAATGAGTGCAACGAGGCAATCAGCACTACAAGTTCTGCTTATGCTACGCTCTGGTGCACTGCCAGGATCCCACACAGATCAACCTGACCCAGCTGGAGAAATCATTGAGAAATAAGAGAGAGATTGGAGAGAGGGAGAGCAAGTGGGAAGAAATCCCCAAATCCCCAGAAACACAATGTTAAACCCTCCCACCTGATCTGCAAAGCAAAAGCCAGACCAGACCAAACACAAACCAAGGCTGCACAGCCAAAACAACCAGACTGCAGAAGGTCAGACAATCTGGAACATGCATATCGCAGCGGGGCAGGCATGCCTGAGCCAGCTCGCGGAGGGCAGGAGGAATGATGCCTCCCTGCACAGACTCATTTGGGATCCTCTCAAACTGTGGCCCTGTTGCAAATTGGAGGGAAGACTAGCCCAGAGGAAGCCCACAGTGTGTGCAGCTATTGGCTGGCTGGCCCGTGCCTGGCAGCAGCCAGCCCAGATGCATCACTGCACTCACTGGAGCATCACTGCAATTTGTAGGACCAGTGAGAGGAGTAACAGAAGAGTGTCTATGTGGGTCCCAGCTGACTTATATCTGAGGCAGGAGGACTAAAGTGCTAAAGAACTTCAAAGTTTATCTTGAGTTCTTACTCCGTAACATATCTGATACCTTTTAATGTGACTAAGCTAAGAGTAAACTCTGCTACAGCAAAAGTCCCTGCACTGCCAGAAGTGTTTTCTTAATTAAAATGTTGTTAATTAGGTTTTTCCCACATCACAGAATTGCTCAGGTTAGAAAAGTCCTTCCTGATCATTGAGTTCAACCATTACTCCAACATCGAGAAAAAGTCCTAGGACAAAGGTGCCCCTTTCTCATGGTAGCAGGAGGAAAGGTAAATGTATTGCTAAAGGAGGAGTTGAACAGTTCTTTCTGGAGTGGCTGGACATGCTCCTGCTCAGCAAAGGTGGGCTTACTTGTCATGGTGATGGTGAAAGGGTTGAGGGTGTTAATATTTTAGTGTCTCTACGGGCAGCAAGCTGGAGAGTTTAGCGGTCACCACTGGCCCCAGCTGCAGCTCAAACCTCAGTGGCATTGTCCTTCTAAAGATGCTACTCAATAAACAGAGACTGTCCTCTACCTCAGTCTCCCTTGTAGCCCCTTGTTGTCCTCCCATGGGAAATGCCATGGAATGTAGATATTTCAGGTGCAGTTACTTACCATATTTCAAAGCACCTTCAGGTTGTAAGGGGTCTGCCTTTCTCTGACCCCCCTTCTGGCAACCTCGCCTACATGAAGCATCTTCAGCTGTTTGTGGAACCCTTGAAACCTTGACATCATCACCTCCAAGTGCTCCATCAGTTCTGTGCTCCCTACCTGCCTTGTGCTGATGGGTGTCCACAAGTATCACAGCAGCCAGAAATTGCTTTCTCTTCAGGCACAGTTTTATCTTCCTTATGTTTTTGGATTCCAATACCATCCTGAAAGACTTTAGCTGCCTCACCAAAAGGGAGTATTAAGGCTGGAACTCCTAATTTGAATGCTGTTCTTTGCCACCCCAACTGGATTTCTCAGCTGTTCTTCACCAGATGATGCTCAGCTCTTTAATTTCATGCAGAGCTGTTCAGCCTATGGTGTTTACAGTCATATGTTATCCTTACCATGACAACACTGCAGGGAGTGTCCCTCACATAATGATAAGCCCTGTCTATCTTCTCAGAAACACTGAGGTTTTTCACTTTGTGTTCCCGGACAAATTCCTGCCCAGAGCCTGTGTACTTACATCCTACCCCAGCAAAAACATGCAGGATCCTACAGCTGGATTATAAAAAAAGTATCATCCTTCAGATTCGAGACACACAGCCTGCGTTCTTCTGTCTTGGACCTGATGGCTGCTCAGGAGAAAGCAAGCAGGCTTACTAAGGAGCTGTGCAGCCTCAGAGGGGCTGTCCTACAGGATCCCAAACCAACATCCTCTTCCATCTTGCCTGCCCAAATGCCTCTCTCTCTCCTACACTCAAACAAGCCTTGATACAAGTTGCATCTTTGTCTTCTCACACCATGATCATAAATTTCAAGTTATGGGCACTTGTGAGGGACTTCATGATGAGCCTTTGGTGAGAGTATACCCACCAGCTGCTTGAAACCATCACCATGCCAATGGCACAGCTCTTAAAGCTGCTGGTTTGCTAATTTGCCTTGGGATGGAGGGTACTGAGGTGTGTTCACGTGGGATGGTGAAGCACAAAGTCATTTGGACATGATCTGGGACATCAGTGTGCTGAGCTCCTACAGTACCGGGCAAACATGACGCCTGGGGTTTGGGTGATCAGCTCACAATGCTAGTACATTCATCTTCCACAACATTTCCCATCTGTAGGTGCTGCAATCAGGTGCTCCCTATTATCACTTTTTTATTTGAAAGGTGCAGTGAGACGTAGGGTGTGTGGAGGGGAGAAGGCTGCTCTAGCTGAAATGGCATATGGTGAATACTCAAGGCAAGTATCACCTCCAGTTTGGGGACAGGTTATAACTTGTTGTTTCAAAAGCAAAAACCTCGGAGCGGAAGTAACCACAGCCTCACACATACCCAGGCGATAATCCAAGGGCAGGTGAACAGATGCATGAGTAGACAAAAAGTGAGCTACCCCACGTGTACACAACACGTAGCATTACAGGTAGGGCTCTGTAGTTGTTTTGGGGCTGCAGTTACTACAGTAACAATAATGTGCAGGAAGGAAAGACAGCTGTGCCACGAAATTAAGAGAAGATGTGAGCAGTGACACTTCACTAGCAGCAGTGCTTTAGCATATGGGAACTCTTCCAAAGGGATGGCTTAGCTCCATGCCTTTATGTTCTGCAAATATTTGCTTTTGAAAACGACAATATTTGCAGGTACTTGCAATTTTCTTTGACAGCTGCTACCAGTAGCTTTCCATAGCAAAACAAACTGGGGAAATATAGTTTCCTGAGGAAATGTCCATTAAAACGTAGCGGGTAAAACCTGGCTAATATTACCAGAAATATTACCTCATGCGCCGTAAAATGAGTTGCTTCAGTGAGATTCCTTTCCATCTGGTCAGACTGACTTCTTTTTTCCAAGCTAAAATTATGACAAGGGAAACCCAAACAAAAAACCAGAGAAAGACTCTGCTTTATGAAAATGCCACCCAAAAAGACAATTGTTCACAGTCACACCCCAGAAGTGCAACAATGGAAATAGGCTTCCCTTCCCCCAACAACCACACAGACGCTGGGGTTTGGAAGGGAAACCCATCAGGAGAGGGGAGTTGTAGCAAACATCCTTTCCTTTATTCGAAAGGATAAAGAGGGGGGAGCTGAAAAGTTGCAAGAACTTTCCAGAAGTCTTACAAGTAGCGACTACAACCAAAGCATTCAAAACCACATATGGAGATCATTAGAGCAATAGGAAAAAGAAAGGCCACAGTGACTGATGGTCTAGCTAATGGGCTTCGTGTACTGAGTAAACAGAAGAACAAACAGGCACAGAACAAAACCTTGTCGTCTGTCACATATTACAGGCTGAAAAGATGATTCAGTGCTAATTCAAGCAACTACAGTAAGGGCAGGGGGGAGTGTGTAGTCTGTTGTGAGGTACTAACCCCACAGATTTGAAAAGGAGGGGTGGGCAGGCAGGGCTGGGTTGCAAACACTCATGTCTCCAGGCCTCACAGGGACATCACCCTAGGCTTCCTGGCTTTGTGCTGATGTCTCCTCTTCCCAGAGGATGTACTTTCTGAAGAAAACAGTGGAAGGTTCAGTTCTGAACTGGGTCTGCTTTCTCTTTTCTAACCCCTTATATTCTCTCTGTCCTGCTGCCCCTAATTGTCCTCACCTGAAAACACTCATCAGGGACACAGAACCACACATCTCCAGTGAGGTTGTGTTGAGCAGGCACTTCTGGAGATCATCTACTCCAACCCACCTGATCACAGCAGGGTCAGCTAGAGCAGGTTATTCAAGGCCATGTCCAGTTGTTCCTTAAACTTCTTCCATGATGATTAAAACTCTGTAACGTCCAACACCCTGTTTTCAGCTCTCCCTTACTAATAAATCCAAGCCTTTTCAGCCCCAGGCTCGCAAGCTCCCTTTTCAGGGCTGCTCTGATGCTAAACGTTGTGCTACAGCAAGAGAAGACCAATAACCCACGTGTTAGGAGCCTGGGAGCGAGACGTGCAGATCACCATGCTGTGTGGGAGTCGTGCCCATGCCTGCCCCAATGGGGAAAAAGCCTGGCACTTCCAAAGGGTTAGCACCCTCAAGGTCATTGCTGCAGGGGCTGACGTAAGGCTGCAACCTTGGCAGAGTGGGAGAGGGAGAGAGCAGTGTTTCCACTTGGTGGAATAAATAATTCCCAAGGCTTCCCCGATAAGAGGGGCTGTATCAATACAGAATTCTATTTGGGAGGTTAATGAATTGATCCGATAATTGCTGAGTTCATCTATTAGTCCGGTGCTTGCCCATGAAAGAAAGCTGCCCCGGAGCGTAAGGAGCACATCAGTGAATCAAGTATGCAAAGACAGACACCTGCCTGGAGAGAAAAGGAGCCTAAAGCAAAGACTGACACCGAGCAGCTGGACAGCAGCATATAATAATGGGAAGCATGTTGTGAATGCTGCGTTATCCAAACACAACAGCACAGGGAGATTTAGAGAGAGGAGAGGGACATGTGGGGAGGATGTGAGATCTGCCATTTTATTCATTCACAAAATAGGCCATAAATATTCTCTGGGATCCTTTGTGATAGCAGAGTGCTGCCAACCTGGTTTTTGTCTGAAATGAAGTAAATGCCTGCAGTTGGAGCCCTTCCTGCACCTCCTGCCACGGTGGGGTTTCCTAAGAAATCATCCCGTAACCCTGTGCCTCTGAGTGCAGAGGGGAAGCGCCTCCTGATGCAGATGCAGCGGCGCTCAGTGGCTTGGCTCAGCTCCCAGGTGCCTGGGGGCAACCTCTGCTCACCCTTGGCACTAATTGGTCCCCTTGGAAGGAGGGTTATCAAAGACCGGGGCCAGCACAGGGTCATAATGGCTGAATTATCTCCTTGTTCCTGGAAGTGACCCTGCTGAGCTGAGGCTGAGGCGATTTGACAGGTCACTGTAGTGGAAGCTGATGCTGCCCCTCCTTGTGTTGTAGCTCTCCTGGAGATACAGGGTGAAGGCTCTGGAGCTCTCTGTTCAGCACCACATGCTGCCGACGTTGCGTTTGCTCTGATGAAAGCAGTAGCCGCACAGCCCCGTCCGTGTTAAAAAGTCATTGTCACCAGCATCACTGGCAGGGTTAGGAGGCGCTTGTGAGGCTCAAAAGACTGAACTATCCCACCAGGGCTAAATCACACCCACAGCACTCAAAGGGAAACCCTGGCTACGTATAGGTACGTGTCACTCCCAAACAGCAGTGAGCTCTGGATGTACCTTCAATTATGATCTAAACCTACTTGGTCAGGGACTACTGTTCCCTTCTCCACTGTGAGTGTAATGTGGGAAAGAGGAAGGACTCGCAGCTGTGATGAATTCCAAGGAAGCAGATTGGCTGCTGTGGGCAAGAATGGTTATGTTGTAGTTACTCACTTTATTATTGGTGTGTACGTGAGGGTAAGACAAAGGTTTGCCTGGACTACACTGGGGTTCAGGAAGTCAGCCAGTGTGTGCTCACGTCTACCTTTGGCCTAGGCATGGTTTCTGCTGACCACACAGACATAGGAAAATGCCCTGTCAGTGCTGTTCACCTGGGGACTCCAGGAATGCTTTGTAAGGACGCATGGGAGGTGCTTTCGTGTGGCCAGTGCTCGTTTATCAGCTGCTCTGACAGTCTGTGCTTTGCTCCAGAAGCACTCATGATGGATGCTAGGGCTGGACTAACTACAGCCACATCTCATTTTAAAATGAGTTGAAAGAAAAAGCAGAAATTTCTCATTTCAGTTGAAAGAAAAAGCAGAAATAAAACCCAGTTAAATGTGCTGGCAAACATGAAACCAAAAATACACTACAAGATTTCAGAATGCCTCATACTACTTCTCCACCTCTCGCTTTCATCTAACAAACATTACCTCAATTACGCTTGCTTTGGACACAGGACAGTTGCTGATTTGGGTAAAGAATTTCTGCCTAACACAGCACTTTACAGTTTCTCTGCACCTTCGAGTAACGAGAACTAACTGAACGTGGTGTTTAGCATTTTATGGGAACATGCGTAACCCAGACCAGTCGTCGTCAACAGGGGTTGAGCATGGCTTAAATCCTGCTGAAAATCAGAAGTACCAGCCTGAGATTCACCAAACTCTTGTGGATCTTTCCATGGATCTTTCCTTGACTGCAGCTGTTAAATTTCTGTGGTGGGATGCCTGTAGGTTGTGCCTTATGTAATGCATTACTTTGTGTACTTCATAATCAGTGCTCTGATTATGGCTCTGCTGACCAGAACACCAGCACTGGTGCTTCTCCGTCTGTCTGCCTCTTCTACATTTGGTTTGTGTTTTCAAGGCAATTTTCTGTGCCGACCCTACCTGGCTGCAGGCAGGCACTCGCTCCATAAGCACTGTGCTTAAACCTGAACGGCTGTTGTATTTCCTGACGTCCTTTCAGCTACTGACATAGATGCTCCTGTTGGGCACCAGGTTGGACTGGGAGTGAGGATTCGTTCAGGCCTCCTGCCCTGAACCTCAGCCTGAAAGCCTCCTTGCCTGGTGTGAAAGCCTCATTGTCCAAGTAATTTATAAAGCAGAATGGGCATGGAGAATCCCTCTAATGGTGTTCTGCTCAGCTTCAGCATATTTGACAAAACCCCTTGACAATGTCAGCTGGGGCTAGATAAAAGCACCTGGTAAGCTCATCAGCCATAGGGCTGCAAGGTCAAGGAGGAGATAATCCCTCTGAGCCATGTCAATGGAACAAGCTTATTTCCAAGCTCTTTCATTCAGTGGTGGGGTCAGAGCTTCAGTGCTCCACCAACAATGTCAAGGAAGAAAATTCACACTCATTCTCATTCTTCAGTGCCCCCTGCCCCAAGCTTTTGGCTCACCCATAGAAAGGCTTATGTTGGACAGGACCTCAGAGATCACCCAGTCCCAACCCTCTACCTCAGATAGGGACAGCTCTCATCAGACCAGGTTGCCCAGAGCCACATCTAACCTGGCCTTGAACACTTCCAGGGGTGGAGCAGTTACAATCTCTTTGGGCAACCTGTTCCAGTGCCTCAGCACCCTCATAGAGGGGAATTTCTTCCTAAGATCCAATCTAACTCTCCTCTTCTTTTAGCTTGAACCCATCCCCTTTGTGCTATCACTAGAGTCCCTTGTATAAAGTTCTTCTGCAGATTTCCTGTAGCCCTTTCAGGTACTAGAAGGCTGCTGTAAGATCTCCTCTGAGCCTTCTCTTCTCCAGGCTGAACAACCCCATCTCACTCATCCTGTCCCTGTAGGAGAAGTGCACAAGCCCTCTGATCATCCTTGTGGCAGCCTCTGGACTCATTCTGACAGCTCCATGTCCTTTTTCTGTTTGGAACATAAGGACTGGATGCAGCACTCCAGGTGAGGTCTCACAAGAGCAAAATAGAGGGAGACAATCCCCTCTCTTGCCCTGCTGGTGACACTTCTGATCCAGTCCAGGACACAGTTGGCCTTCAGGGCTGCCCTTGCACCCTGCCAGCCCATGTTGAGCTTCTCACCCACCAACACCCCCAAGTCCTTCTCCTCAGGGCTGCTCTCGGTCCATTCACCGCCTAGCAATTGTGCTTGTGATTGCTCCGACCCAGATGTAGGAGAACCTGTTGCAGGTTGCAGTGGCCCAGTTCTCCAGCCTGTCCAGGGGCCCCTGGATGGCCTCCCTTCTGTCCAGCCTGTCAACCACCCCACACAGCTTGGTGTCACCAGTGAACTGGCTGAGAGGGCACTCAAGTGCCACTTTCCCTGTCACCAACAAAGATGTTAAACAGCACTGAACACAAACCAGACCCTTGAGGAACAGGCCTTGGACTTCAAGCTGTTGATTACAATCCTCTGAGTGTGACTGTCCAGCCAGTTCCTTATCCATCAAGTTGCCCATCTATCAAATCCATGTCTCTCCATTTTAGAGACAGGGATGTCCTGTGGGACAGTGTCCAATGCCTTGCACAAGTCCAGGTACATGACACCAGTTTCTCCTCTCTTATCTACCGACACTGTAACCCTGTCATAGAAGGCCACCAAATTTGTTAGGCATGATCTACCCTTAGTGAGCCACATTGGCTGTCACCAGTAACCTTGTTTTGCCTGTGCCACAGCACAGTTTCCAGGAGGATCTGCTCCATGATCTTGCCAAGCTCAGAGATGAGACTGATCGACCTGGAGTTCCCTGGGTCATGTTATTTTTGAAGCTCACCTAAGCAAGTTGTGTCCCACTCTCAAAGCTTTTATTACCTTCACTGTATGGGCACAGTGAAAACAAGGGTATCTCCAACACCCTTTGGAATCACACAGAACAGTGTGTACCACCACATCTTCTCGTCTTCAGGGCCAGTCTTCCCTTGAGGGCTGGTCTGAAATTTGCCAGCTTGTGAAATATAATCAGGACATTTCCATGCTGTCCCTGTCATGCAACCTTGGGTTCAGGGACACACTGAGTTCTGTGCTCAGTTTGTCCTGCTTTGATGTCCTACTTCGGGGGCGTTGATTAGAGAAATGAAAGTAAGTACAGCTGCCCTTTGGTTTAGATGTTATTTATCCTTTCAGCCAGTTTAATACCATTATTTCCACAGCCCTTCTCTTCTGCAAAGTGCAGCCCTGCCCTGAAAATTCAGAACGGCTCCTGGCTGCAAAGATTGCATCCGCAAGGCAAAAGGTGTAATAAAACCTCAGGATGGCTCAGCCCAGCAGCTGCAGGGTAAATGTGATGAATTACACTCAGAGGTGCCTCTTGAGGCATCTTCCATCACTGTGGTGGAAGAAGAAAATGGAGATGGCATTGGGATGTCCTATTGTAGGTCAGCAGAGCCCTTTCAGTAAATCCTCATTTCACAGTCTAATCCCACACGATCCCCATCTTCCCAGCTGTACCAGCTACAAAGCTGGTCAGGCCCCTCGCGTTCTGCAGCAAATCAGTGCTCCAAAAGGCCACACACTGCTTGGCCCGAAGTACCTGAAGCACTGCTTCGTGCCTGCTGTGCAGACACGGGCAGCAGCTTTTCCTCTTGCCCTTTTTCTCACTGGGACTCAGGTAGATAAGGGAGAGGATGCGTTTGTTTCATCTGCAGAGCTGCATGAAGAAATTATTTTTAGCTTGGCAGCTTCCCTGGAAAATAACTCAAATTCAGAGAAAAACAAATGTAAATGTTGTGGGGTTTAAGTCACAGCAGAGGAAGGGGATCAGTCTTATTGTTTTCAGTTGACACAAAACGTTCCGTGTAATCCAGAATGCCTAGCCATGGACATGCAAACAAAGGCAGAGAGGGGGTAGTTCATGCAGCTGCATAGAGAATGAGCAATTACAGCCATCGCAGCCTTTCGTCGGTTACAGAGACGTCTACTCCAAAGGCCCTGAAGCTTGGTGCAAGGCTGGGCTAGGCTGGAGTCCTCTCTGGAGTCAAGCATGAGCATGAGCCTGCAGCTCTGACACCCTGTCACCCAGCAGTCCCGGTCTCTAAGAGACTGTGGACCGGGCTGCTCTCCACCTCTGCCTTTCCTGCTGAAGACAGTTTTGTTTAAATACTGATTGGGCCAGAAGACATCTCTCTTCATCAGGCTGGATTCCGAGACGGATCTTCCTGGGAGATCGATCCACACATTCTCTTCCTGGTGGGAAGGACTCTGAACTCTGTGTCAGGAGAAGGGAGGCTGAGAGCCATTCTCCCGCTCTGTGAGGTCCCACAGCCATGCTCAGGGCTGCCAAGTCAGGGCTGCACCTTTCCTTGCTGAGATGGAGATTAACCTGGGCATCCTAGAGTCTTGAGACTAGACATAGTGGTCTGTGTTTGGATGTGGATGTTTGAAGAGCTCTACCTCCTCCTATGAAGCTTATATCCCTCTATCCCTTTTTGTTTAGGTTTTTTTTCCCTTCCCAGCTTGCATCGTTCAGGAAATGCAGTACTAATACAGCATGAATAGTTTCAGGACAACCCAAACCACACGCATTATTCTCTGGAAAAATAATCATTGTTCAGGTCTATTCATGAACACACACTTGCAGAATTAGTTCCATGTATCTCGGGAGGAAGAGTTTCAGTCTCTCTTTTGAAGAGCGATGGTTGGCTATAAAAAATAGGCCAGGAGAATAAGGTGAGACACAACTGGAAATGCTCAGAGCTTAATGAAGGAAATGCTGTCCTCATTGGTGCCAGCATCATCGATATTAAATAAAATGCAGCTTCATTCAGCACGCTTCTTCCTCGCCCTATTGTATTTGCTAGTGGTTTTGCTCACGTGAAGAGGATGTGGTGCCTGTTATAGCGCCTGTCGCGTTGGTAAGGGCATTCACTCAGCCTGTGCTGTGGGATCCATGATGTGCTCCATGGGGCTAAGTGTAAGACACACATCTGGTAAAGGACAGACTCTGTCCTCAAGGAACTCCCAAAAAAAGTTAGAACCAGATGTAGCAGGTAGTAGAGACACAAACGAGCAGTTCATGATGGGATACAAGGCAGCAGCTATGTCAGAGACCTCCGGTATGAAAGGATTGAAGATGTCTGGACCACAAATCACAAATAACCTCCAGCTACAATACAGAACACTAGCAATGCGTGTGGCTGCAAAGCCCAGGCTAGCCAGGATGGTCACAAGTACTACCAATGCCCTGCTTCAGGGCACGAGATAATAAGCCGTGAAAGGGGCACAGTAAGCTACCCTGCTGGCATGGTATTTAGGTGAGTCAGGAAGGGGTTTGCTCCTTCCCTGCAAGTATCCACTATCATCAGCGCTAGGACGTGTGGACAATCGCTTCTTCCTGCTGCAGCAGACCTTTTCTGCCTCTTGTTCCCAGTAAGCCAATCCCAGGAACATCCACCACCACATCTCCCAAGTGGGTTTCTGGGAAGATCTCTGCAGAAAGTTGTGCCTTTGGCTGTTTTCTTTCTGTTGATGTCTAGTGGGCTCTCTTAGATCTCTCCTGTTACGGGAGAGGATATCTTAGAGCATGGACCAAGGCAGCGTTTTTCCTCCTCATGAACATGTTGCTAGAGCCAAACAAAACACTGCGAAACAAAACAGAGTGTGTGCTGCACTTCAAGAGGACTGTCTTGTTGTGACAGGGACCTAGAGCAAATATTAGCAGAGGACAAATCAGAGAGAACAAAAAGCTGCCTTCTCCCCAGCCTGGTCAGAAATCAAACCAACCTAATGGCCAGGTCACCTTTATCTGCAAGACCTTCCTTTTGTTGTAGGTTCCTGAGGAAGGGACGTTGTTCTCTGAACCTATTGGCAGGTGAATTCCTCTGTTTAGTCCACGAGTGTTGATTATACAAATCAGAGGTGCTCCTCATTAAAGGGAAGGTAGTGGTTTGTCTTCAGATTTGCATGTCTGCTCTGGGTTTGTGACTCTTTCTTGGCATTACTTTCTTATTTCCTGGCCACTCGTAGCTCATCTGCCCTGCTCTCCCCTGAGCTTCTATACACATGAGGAAGACCATGTCTGCATCACTCAGGCATTGGCTCAGCTATTTCACCGGAGAGCAGAGGGCTACTCTGCTCTTTCTGTTGCCAAAGAGTATCTGGAGAACTATTAATACAGAATCACAGACTCACGGAATCATCAGAGTTGGAAGGGATCTAAAGAGACTGTCAGGTCCAACCCTCCTGCCAAAGCAGAATGACCCAGAGCACAGTGCCCAGGGCTGCATCCAGGGGTGTTTGAGTATCTCCAGAGCAGGAGACTTCACAGATTCTCTGGCAGCCTGTGCCAGGACTTTGGGACTCACAACAGAAAGAAGTTTGTCCTTATTTCTGAATGAAACTTCTTGTGTTCCAGCTTGTGCCCAGTGCTCCTTGTCCTGTCACTGGACAGAAGTGGAAACAGCCCAGCACCATCTCCCTGCAGCCATCCTGCAGATATTTATAGGTGGGGATCCGGGCTCCTCTCAGTCTTCTCGAGGCTAAACAGTCCCAGCTCTCAACCTTTCCTCACAAGAGAGATGCTCCAGGCCCCCAGTCATCTTCGCTGCCCTCCACTGGACTCTTTCCAGTAGCTCCCTGTCTGTCTTGACCTGGGGAGCCCAGAACTGGACCCAGAACTCCAGGTGTGGCCTCACCAGGGCAGACTAGAGTCTTGTGGTCTGCCATGGACCAAGCACACTAGGCATGGCTCTGCAAAACCAACTAGATCCCAAACTGACTATTTAAAGGGCCATTTGCAAACTCTGCTCCCTATTAACCCTGCCACTGCTGAGGAGGTGGGTGGGTTTCCCCCCTGCACGACTCCTAGCTGTTTCCCTGTGATTGTCCTACCTCCAGCTCTTCCCACTCTCTGATGCACTAGATCTGTCAGTGGTGGGGGCCTCAGAAGCCCATTTCACACCACTCTAAATTCTGCTGAGCTATTCCAGGTGAAGCTTTGCTTTCATGCCTATGGTGCTGAGTCAAGGTGTTAGAAGACAGCAGCCACTTCTTCCAGTGTTGGGTGATGCTAACGCAGCAGCAGGTGAGACTCACAATCTAGGAGATGGCCAGAGTCAAACCCCTCTGCTGGCTTCATTTGCACTGAAATTTCAGGAAGGAAAAACAAGCGTCAGAAAAGGACTGAAGGAAAAAGGCGACACAAAGTGTCCTCAGTGGTAGTGACCAGCTTGATGCCAGTTCCATCCCCACAAATTTTCCATCCGCCAGACTTCAGATTATGTCTTCAGCCCTGGCCCTCATGTTTCTAAAGTCTGAAGAGTGCTCAAGATGGGGGCTAAGAGAAGGCAGTTGTGAGCATCAAGAATGAAAAGAGGAAATACAGAATATGGCTTTTCATCATGGATGGAATTTGCTGCCTCTCCTCAGCTTGCACACCAGGGACACGTTATCTTCTCAGAGGACGCTTCTCATTGACAAGGAACAAAGCAGATGGGCTGCTTTTTTAATTATTTTTTTTAGTGCTAAGAGCTGGACAATGCAGAATTTAATTAGTTGGATATAAACTTCAGAAAAGACAAGTCTGGAAGGCAGGAGAGTCGCTGTTGTAGAGGAAGCAGGTGAGCGGGCTGGATATAACAGAGTTAGAGAGGCTGGTTATGGAGGATTTCTAATGAAATGAAGCAGTTTTAATTGTGTGACAAATTTCACTGCCCTTTCACTGGCGACAAATCTGTCTTTTTATCTCTTATTTGATCTTGTACACAGACCAGCCCTTTCAGCTGACAGGATTTAATCTCTTGGAAAGGCATTGCAAACCTAACCGAGATGACAGACATTTGAACTCGGAATGATCTTTCTCTTTTTATTTGACACGAGAATTAAGCTTTGTGGAATGACTGATTTCCCAACACAATACATCACAAGATACTGGTCTGTGTCTGAAACTGGCCCGCTGGCTTCCTCTCTCCCATTGTGCAGCAATTCTCTATTCCACTCCCCGCTTTCTTCACACTACACTGGCTACTGCTGTTATTTCCTTGATAGAGTTGCACCCGACCGTATTTTTACAGCTCTCCCTCCTCACAGCTGTTGTGCTGACTTTAATTGCAATGCCTCAGCCAGCTCGTGATAGGAAAAGGGCTGGAAGGGCTGTCCCTGGTTGACAAGTCCAATCCCCAACTATTAAAGAGGAGTGGGTCCACCCTTTACGAAAGCAGCGAATTCCATCATTAAGAAGCTTAAGCTGATGTTGACTTAGTCCCAGCTCCAAATCAATGCGTGGCTTCTGCTCCACTCTCTAAGGTATTCAGGAGCAGGCCCTTTCTGTGTGCCCAAAAATGGGCCAGCGGGGAAGGAGACCAGCCTGGCTGAGCAGGGAGCTTCTGCAAGAACTCAGGACAAAACAAAGAGTGCCTCAAGAGGCAGGGTGTCTGCTTCTGCACGGGTGGCAGGAGAAGGGACCCGCTTTTGCAGGGACACACTTATTTCTGCCATGTGGTGTCTCACCACAGAGAAGTTCAGAACTTAACTGGATGCATGCATCTTAACTGCAGAAAAGATAAAATCTACCCGGAGGAAGGATCATCAGAAAGAGTGAGCAAAGTTAGTTTAGGGTTTTAATTAAGTGACAGCAACAGGAGACACAGAAACAGATCAATTTTGTGGGCAGAAGGAACGTTTCCACCAGAAGTCCACCTTAGAGTTTGGGGATTACATCAAGCAGAAGCATTTTCTGGTCTCCGGATGTCGGAAGCCAGATGCAATTACAATTTTTAGGAGTCAGGCACTGAACCCTGGAAAAGTTTGCCTTGCAATCGAAGCAGCTTGTCTTCAGGCTCCCCAACAAAATTCTGAAAAACTTTCAAGTAAAAATTCAGTATAAACTCTGCCAAACCAAACTTTGATGAGACAAAGACTAGTTGAGATTGATATTCATGTGACTGTTCTTAAGGTATGAAAGTGCTTCAGAGAACTGTAGTTGGGTGGTCACTACAGGGTCAGGATGTCTGACATAATTTGCCATCAAAGCAGAACCCCTTGCAGAGGATCTCAGGGTTGCAGCACAAAAGACACTCTCTCCTATCAGAGGAAGTTTATATAGCTAAGTCAACAGAAAGACGCAAGCACAGAAGGACTAGAAAGCCTAAAGCATCAAGGATAAAACAAAGAAACAAATCTACCCTACCATTCCACGAGAGAATGCACACGGACAGCAGTGACTTACTGCATTCTTCAGGACATACTGACGGTTAACAACAATTATGCCCTTTCATATCCTTACTAATGTCAGTGGATGCAAGGAAACTCCTGAAATGAAGAAGCAGCTTTGCAGAAATGATACAGCCGTCGTCAGCCAAGAGGATCCACACTCACACCAATCCATGGGTGTTGATACTCAGAATTTGCTACCTGCGACTTGAGCAACAACAGCCAGCACCACCTGCCTGCTGGGCAGATAGGTGGGATGGAAGATGTTTTTAAGCACGAACCGAGTCTCACAAATGCCAGCTGGGATTTCAAATAAAGGAGATGCTTGTCTGCAGCCTACCGATATTGCTTGTTTCTGTGCCAAAGGCTGAGGATTGTTTGTGCTTTTCCTCAAAGCTTAACATAACATCCATGTCATTCCTATGCCTTGGGGTCAGCGCTGACTCACAAACAGACTAGATTTGACTCTTGCTACAGCAGGAGATCTCTTTAAGTAAGGCTCTAGAGTTTACTGGGTGGAAATGGCCTTTAGAACCTGTGCTGGTCGTAACCAAGGTGAATGTTTGCCAGTACGATTTTTGAGGAAGGAAACCAACTATTCGCAGTTGTAGAACATCTCCTCTATTTTAGTACCCTTTCCTCCCTCTATGCTCTTCTCCTTCATGAGAGAGAACAGCACTGTAGGTTTATGATCCACTGATGATTTTACTGTAGGAGTCTCCACTCATTCATGAACACTCTTTGTATCACCAAGGTTTTTGTGCTAAAACCTTTAACATTTCACCAAATCCAAGGCTGTTTTTCTTGGAACCATAAATGGTTTGAGTCAGGGATTATCTGTTTCTCTCTGTGTGTTTATACAGTGCTGAAGACACTGGGGCTGTTCTTAATTTATCATTAGACACCACCATAACAAGTCTAATGGTGACAATGTGGACAACCTTCCCCCACCTGTACTTCAGCGTGAAGATTTGTGAAGTACCAGATCAGTGCTGGCTGTCCCTTTATAATGTGAAAAAACATCCTCCTCCACCACCAGAAGTTAAAACATCTTCGTCTGAAAAAACTCATTTGTGAGATAACATCTGCACACCGTGTTCTGCTTAGAGGGAGAAATGTGTTTATGAATGTTATGAGGAGCTTGCTCACAAATGTGAATATGAATAGGCTGTGCCGCGCAGGTGACTCTTCTCTGACGTGGTCAGAGCTGGTAACCTTGGGTACTGATGATAGCAATCAAGCCTGCATTATACACGTGAATCTGGGAGCCAAGGTCATCCGTGCTAACTTGCACCAACACAACCAAGCATGGGTTGTCAGTGGTTGTGGACTCATTTGCCACAGTTAGACAGATCCATTTAAAGGAAGAGAAGGACTGTAGGCCTCAGAGAGGGCTGAGATCGCCATGTGAGGTTCTGGTGGCATTTGCTGCAGAAAGGTGTCACAAATTTGAGGCTACCTCTTTGCTGTATTTGACAGCTTTCCTTTAGAACAAAGCTCTCAGCTACAATGGGCACTTGCAGAAGGTGACGGAGGCTATCAAGTGCTTCTGCTTTGAGGAAGCAGACGACACATCAGTCAATTGTCCTTCATTGCCACTGATACCTCTCATTCCACTAACATCAGCATCTCCCCCCAGATGACACAGTGGCTAGATTTAGATGGTGAGTACCCGTCTTATCTATCATAGGTCCTATAAATAGTTGTTATATTTATGTACAGTATCTTACTGACTATTTACAGCTTGATCCAAAGCCCCTTGGAGCCAATGGAATGGATGCTGTTTACCTTTCAAGGCCATGATACACTAGACAGTGAAGTCAACAGCAGTGGTACCTGGGTAATACCTAAGGACCCTACTAGCCCAGTAGGAGCCTTTTGCTTGGTGCTATACAAATAGAATGGAAGGGTGGTCCTGGCTCCAGGAAAATGACAATTTTGTTTTGTGCATAAAAGGAGTTGGTCTGGAGACGATGTGTAAAGGGTAAGATTGCATTAGCCAGCACGAGACAGACTCTCAACTTTATCTTTTAGGCAAGGGGATGTTTGTATATTGGTCCGAAAGGCACAACAAGGAATATTTTCCTTGCTCATCTTGCCAGGCACTAATGAAAAAGTAGAGGTGGACATGCTGGGAAATTACTCATACCTCTGAAACTCAGTGTTTCAAGGCAAATGGGGACACCTTTCATAACCAATCTCAGTAGCTAGGAAGGAGACTGCCTGATCATGAGGGAACGGATATCAGCACTGTGAGCCACACCTCAGCATAGAGTCTTAGAATCATTTAGTTTGGAAAAGACCTTACTGATTCCATAGAATCATAGATTCACAGAATGTTTTAGGTTGCAAGGGACCTCAGAGATCAGTCAGTCTCAAGACCCTACCATGGGCTGCAACACCTCTCACCAGACCAGGCTGCCCAGTCCCATGCAACCTGAACACTTCCAGAAATGGAGCAGCCACAACCTCCCTGGGCAACCTGTTCCAATGCCTCAGCACCATCACAGGGAGGAATTTCTTCCTAAGGTCTAATCTAAATGTCCCTTCTTTTAGCTTGAAACCATCTCCCTCATCCTATCACCGGAGTATCTTGTAAACAGAGTGAGCAAATACAAATTTATAACCAACAGGGAGACTGTATCTCAGCAATCAGGACAAGTTGAGTAGCTGGACACACCCCCTGTGGCCAGTATTCCGCTCTGTGGAGAGGAGATACCTCTACCTTTACCATCAGTTGTTCTCATTTTTTTTGGCAAGAAGTGGCTGCAGATGCCCGTCTTCTAGGAGTGGTGTTTGTCAGGAAGCTGGAGACAGTCCAAGCGCCTCAGATGAAACCAAGCCAGACCCTAGGCACTGGTTGTTCTGCAGAAAATCATCTTTGCTTTCTGCAGAAGTACAGGATCAGAGTCTTTGTTTCCTGTCCAAAACTCATGCAACCAAAATGGGGAGGGGGACAACTTATTAGCAGATGAGATGCAGTTCACTGCCTCCAATACTGCAGGAGTTACTGGTTCAGAAGTCAAATGAAAATAAAGAAAAAAATAATCACCTAATGTTTTGGCTTGGTTAGAAATGAGTCTCTTCTTCAGCTTCTTTGTTCTGTTGCTAAAACATTTTAAAAAAAATTACTCTAGTCACCAGTTTTAAGTTGACAAAGTACAACAGGGTGATGAGTAAGTACTGTCTTAAGCTGACATCTGGGCCACCTCCCAGATCTGGGCTAGCATCACCATGCAGTCACCCTGAAGGTGAATGGCTCTCTAGGACTTATGCTGATGGACTCAAATCTGCAAAAATAATGGGCTCCTCCCTGGAGCAAAGCTTGTCCCGTAATCTATCCTGGCGTGTCTTAGCCATCGAGCCAGAAAAGGAGAACTTGGCTAGGAGGAGACCCCAGTTCACTCTTACCTGATCCTCTAGGACACCTCAATTCTTCAGCTATGAGCTATTCACAGGAAAGGTTGCACTACTCAGAAGCTGGTAGAGGAAGACGTGTGTCCTCCATCCTGCTGTCTGCCTTTAGTCTTTTATTGTGCTATTTTTGCTTGCAGAGCCCAGAGTTCCCTTGGTCTGTCCTGTGCAAACCTCGGATGGTCTGCTTGAAACCAAATTCAACGATGAGATTTAGAGGGCTCTACTCTTTTGAACTTTGACTTCTCCTGCCCACATTGATTTGCTCTGGACCAACACTAGGAAACACAGCCAAGGTAATCACCAAATCCAGCCTCAACAGATCCCCGCCAAATACTCATGAAAGAAATCTGTTTCATTGACACCACCAGGAATGTAGTTCAGGGATCACCAGATGTAGTTGCAACCTCCAGCTTTGCACTGTCTCATGAGTGAGTCTCATTCTCGCTGTAAGCAATCCTGCCTTTGATGGCTGTGCATGATTTGGCTGCCATGGTCGTACACACGTACGATCTGGAAGCAAGGGTCTATGTCTAGCATGTGTACTGACGGAGGCAGTAGATCTCTGCTTAGCACAGCAACTCAGGGAAGCTGGAAAACAAAACACGTAGTGCTGAGCAGTGCCTAAAGAAACTAAGTTTAGGAGTGTCCTAGCTGTATAAGCCTGTCAAAGCAGCTAAGTCACCTGGTGGCTTATTAAAGTGGATTGAGGTGTACAGTAGATAGAGCATTTACATTTTTAGTGACCCAGGCTTTAGACTACTGTTACTTTGACCACTGGGTTACCAAATCATGTGTGAGTTAGCTGTGATTTCAGGACCACCCTGAGCCAATCTATGAGTACATATGCTACAAAATGAGTAGCATTGTTCTGCCCCTGTCTGTTAGTTCCCAACCCTTCCCTTTGTGCCAGCTATAGAGCTTATGCATCTAGAAAACTGAGCACATCAAGCTGATCCAGCTAATTGCTCCACCCAGCAGAAAACAGGAAAAAGGAGAAGAGTTCCATCATCTTTTCAAATCTCCTGATCTGTCTGCCTGCTCGGCTGCACAATCACCAAGGCATACAGGCGATGGAGTGGGAACACGCGATGTAGGGCTGAGTCACTCCTTTCAGACCCAGGACAGAATTAGCTTGCCTTAAACTAATGATGAAAGCAGTGAGAAACCAAAAATACCTTCTTCATGTAGGAATTAATAGTCTATCCATTTGTCATCATTACAGTGTCTGATGTCTTCACAATAATTACTGCAATGCTAGAGGATGAAGCTTATCTCTGCTCATTTGTCCAACCAGTTTAAGCTGGTTTCTGAGATCCCTGTAATCAATGGAGAGAAGCTTCCAGAGCACAATTCATCTCATGCAACGGTGGATGTTTAAGGAGACTGAAATGTTTTATGAAGATCAAAGAATCATAGAATGATTTGGGTTGGAAGATTTTTTTATAGACCATCTAGTCCAAACCTCTGTCCATCTTGCAGTACATCAGGTTGCTCAAAGCACTGTCTGACCTGACCATGAGTATTTCCAGTCACAGGGCATCCACAGCTTCTCTGGGAAACCTGTTCCAGCGTCTCATCACTCCCATCATAACAATTTGTTCCTTTTATCCAACTGAAATCTACTCTCTTTTACTTTAAAATTGTTAACTTTTGTCCTGTCACTACCGATCTTGGTGAAAAGTCTTTCTCCATTTTTCTTAATAACTTCCTTTCTGTATTAAAAAGCCACTATAAGGTGTTGCCAGAGCCTTCTATTTTCCAGGCTAAACAGCCCCAACTCTCTCAACCTTTCTTCACAGGAGAGATGTTCCAGTGCTTTGATCATTTTCATGGCACTCCTCTGGAGCTGCTCCAACAGGTCAGATACTGACCTGTATTGACTATAGAGTAAATTCCAGCTCCACCTCCAGGACATCTGCATTTCACATCCTATCTTGTTCTTGACTGGGGTCTGGCTCACAAATCTTTACTCTCTGGGGGCAGGGCTGAATGGTACAAGCACCTTCCACACTGATGCCTGTTCTTCTTCATCCCTCCTCCCCTCCTGTGCTGACACTGCACTTGCGTGGGCCTAACATCTCTTTGGTAAGCTTCAGCTTTGCAAGACCAGCAGCAGGTTCACAGGTTTGTAACGTCACAGCAATTGCCCCAACAAGAAGGCGACACCATAAACACCAGCTTTGCTGTTCACTGCTTTATGTCTGCAGAACACTAGGCAGGGATAGGAGCTGGACACGAGGCACCCCAGTTTTCTCGTCTCTCGTCAGACAGAGGTGTATATTTCGAGGAAGCAATTGATTTGGGAAGGTAGAGGGAAGACACGTTATTCTATTAATATTTCCTTTACTGCTGTTTTCCTCGCGGAAGTCCTCCTCTGCTCTCTTAGGGCAAGGTCTAAGAGGGTATGACTTAAAAGATCTGGTATGGAGATTTTGGTCGTAATGACTTAATTAAATGAGGTGTTTGGGGAGTTTAATATTGCATTGTTGCTGATGGCTGGGCGATTGTTATATTTGCCTTTGATCAGTTGTGTGAGTGGAGGGTCATCCCAACCACTGCAGGCCTCCAGTATCCGTCATCACCCCTCCATCCTATTTGTCTTGCGTATGTATGCAGAAGGTCTGCTTTTGATGAACTGTGAGAAGAAAGATGAACTGTTGTAATGAAAACATTCCCTCCTCAAGATCCTCTTTAGACAACGTTCAATTGGTTTGACCTTGTCCCCTCTTGCAGAGGACAGTAATGATTCCTGCAGATGGCTGGGTCATTCCTTGGACGCTTGGGAGTGAGGGAGCCAGATTCTCTGTCTGCATTAGCTCTCCAGCTATGCAGGCTGCGGCTGGGAACAGTAGCGTGGGTACACATAGACTCATAGCATCACTCAGGCTGGAAATGGCCTGCATGATCATCAAGTCCAACCAATAACCCTCTTCTACAGAGTCCAACACTGGGCTGTATCTCTAAGCCCTGCATCTGAATGATCTTTAAACAGTACCTGAGATGGCTTCCATCCAGGTGTTTTAAGTCCTCATAGATGTTCTTGGCTGCCTATTTATACTTGCAGCACTGTAGCTGGGCTTGTTTTGCTCATGGCACAAGCACCAGCTGACCAGAGAGAGCTGGATGTCTCAGGGCCACAGTCTCCTCTCTGGCAGAAGCAAATGGCATAGCCTGAGGGAAACCATTTGAGATGTCAGCCTGGCTTCACTTTTCCATCTGCCTTGAGATAGGGGAAAGAAACTGCTCTATGTACTATAAGGATTTTAAAACTTTTGGAAGCTAAACTGGTACCAGTACATTTGGAGGCACCAAAGGGTTCATGACTCCTTGTACAAACACTTCAGGCATTGGCCTAAAGAGTTACAGAGAGTATCAGCAAGGAAGAGAAAGGACAAATGGGGAAAAGACAACATGTGAGCATGGTGGAAATTTACCCACATCCAACCAAAAAATGAGATCCCAAACAATCCTAGTTGGTGTCCTATTTGTGAAGCCTACTTGACTTACTCCACCCCCTCTCTGGACAGCCTGTTCCAGTCCCTGACCACTCTGTCAGGGAAGACTTTTGTCCTGATGTCCAATCTAACCCTCTTCTGGCACAACTGGAGGCTGTTTCCTCTTGTCCTATCACTAGTGACTTAGGAGAAGAGATTGACCCCCACCTCTCTACAACCCCATCTCAGGTAGCAGCAAAGAGCAATAAGGTCTCCCCTCAGCCTCTTTTTCTCCAGACCAAACACCGCAGCCTCTCCTCATCAGACCTCTCCTCCAGGCCCTTCACCAGCTTTGTTGCCCTTCTTTGGTTCTGCTTCAGCTCCTCAATGTTCTTCCTGTATTGAGGGGCCCAAACCTGAACCTAGTGCTCCAGATGAAGCATCCACAGTGCCAAGTAAATGGGATAATCACCTTTCTAGTCCTGCTGGCCACACTCCTTTTGATGCAGGCCAGGATGGCCATGCTGTCCTTCTGTGGCTGCTCCAAAAGGAGCTGCAGTTGTTTAGGTGACCTAAGTCTTGCCTGTGTAAATGTGCATAAATGAGTTTTATGTCTGTTTAATCCTGCTGGTGTCCTTGTACCTCCTCTGTTTCAGGAGTTTCATGAAAACACAGCCGTTGCATGCATCGCAGCTATAAGACACCCTGACACTTGGGTGCAGGCCAAATACTTACTATTCTTTCTTTCTTTGTCATGCTTCATTGAAGCAAAAACGCCACCCTTTCTCCAGGAAACAGCACACCTACCAGCATCTTGGTACCTATAACAAGGCGGCTTCTACCAGATGCTGCTATCTGCAGCTTAGAGTGCTGCAGGGTGGGTTTTCTGCCGATCTCTGTAGCACAGGATCATGTAGGCACGACTCAGCTAATCAGTTCTATCACATTTCCTTACATTTCAGGCACCTTGTTTATTCCTGCCTGGGCTGGGGGCTGGCCTCACCTACCTTGACCTCTGCCAGAGGTGCATGACAATGCAGCCTCCCGGAGGACTGCAGCCCTGTCATTTACTCAAAGTCAAAACCTCTACCGGGTATTCCACTTTGACTGGTCCCTGCGAGGGATGAGAACAGCCGAAATGATCAACTCTTGTACGGCCCCACAGCTGGCTCCATAGTGCCCTGAGTGCTGCAGTCCCCCATGGCCGGGGGAGCAGTGCATCCTGCCGAGGCTGGCAGATCTAACTGTATTAATTCAGACAGAATTCCTCAACAACCTTAAAAGACGTCTTGCCTCAGCAAGATCTGCAGGACCAGGTGTGCGTCTGGCAGGAGTGGCAGTTGGGGAAAGATCAGGCTTGGGATTCCCCTGCAGGATTTTCTCCAAACAAAGAATGTTACTGAAACACGGTTGTATAAGAGAAGTAAAGGTCCCTTCAGCTGGCATCTGAAGCAGTGTGATGAAGATAAAACCCCAAGCTGGGTTCATGAGGCAGCTGTGTGGGTAGCAGCAGTTTGCAGTGCATGCAGCAACAGGCACGGAGAGATTACTTGCTCTAGTAACTTGGGCTGGGTGTTCAGGATCCAAAGTAAACACACAGGCTGCAGTGCTGTACAAAGGTTTAATACCCTATATTCATAAAACACCTTTCATTCAGCGGCAGTTTAAAGCATTAGTACATCCTGCGTACATGAGGCAGGAACTCGGTAACCTTTGCCCCAAGCAGTGGTAGGAAGCCCAGTGAAGCATTTATGCAGTGCCTGAGTACCAGGTGTACAACTGTCCTCAGCCCATTAATCCAGCCTGTCCAGGTCCCTCTGCAGAGCTTTCTTACCCTCCAGCAGATCAACACAGCCACCTAGTTTGTCATCTGCAAACCTGCTGAGGGTGCACCCAATCCCCTCACACAGATCATTGATAAAGATGTTAGACAAGACTGGCCCCAATACTGAGCCCTGGGGAACAGCTTGTGACACTTGATTTCAGTCCATCCAACACAACCCACTGGGCTCAGCCATGCAGCCAGTTCTTTACCCATCAAAGAGCCCACCCATCTAAGCCATGAGCTGCCAGCTTCTCTAGGAGAAGGCTGAGGGAGACTGTGTCAGATGCTTTGCTGAAGTCCAGATAAACAACATCTACAGCCTTCGCCCCATCCAATAGGCAGGTCCCATGGTCGTTTGTGAGGGAACAAAAAGCAGTCAAGGGTCTGGGTCTCGCTGGGAGGACTATCTCCAAATATCAGAATAACTGAATGCTTTGGCACTCCCTGAATGTTCCCCCAGAGACATCACCACAAAAGAACACTAAGCAGTGAGTGTGACCAGCAAAATTATTTGACTTAGTATTTCATCGGACGACACATGGCGGTTGCAATCCTGCTGTCCAGGGCATGCACTACTCTCTGTCTTGTTTAACATTTCTAAAACATCTGATGGCATCGCTATCCCAGCAGCTTTGACTTGCTGCCAGCACTAGACTAGTCAGCAGGAAAACTTTCTCCTACCTCAGTGCATGACAGCAGGTCTGTTCAGAAGCCACACGTACATCCCAAGTATTGGGCTGCTGTCTGAGAGCATAAAGCACAGGTCTTCTGAGCACAGAAGGCCGTCCAGCTGCCTGGGGAGGGGAGTAATATAAACACAAAAACCGCTTCCTCTGCAACCATCCCTCTTTCTCATCGAAGGAAATTCACCTTTAGGTGCAATGACAGAACAGAGGGTGTGCATCATTGCACTAAGGTGGCTGACATCAGCCGGATAATTAGACACATAGATGTTTCTCTGAAAGTAGTTTCAAAAATATTTCCATTTTCCCCACATACTTAATTTCTGGGCTTTTATTCTAGATATTTTGGTTGCCATTTCCCTTGATCAGCAAAGCCACACGATGAGTTTTTCAGAGATAGTAATAAAAAGGAACATTTTGCCTGAGAGAAAGTGTTTAATTTGAAGCTAAGAATTTCACATTCCTATTTTTGCTGCACTCCCAGATGAATGTTAAATCTTGCACCTCATCAGTATTTATCATCTTTCCTGCTTAAAAACAGGCCTGTTGCAGATGAAGTGGAAGGTCGATGGAGCTCGCTGCCCCTTGGCCGATGCACATGTCTCACAGCTAAATTCCAGAGGAGTCACAGAAGAGGACGAAAGGACATGGAAGTCCAACAGAAAGAAGCTGAGCTTGAAAATGAGAGAGAGTTGCTCTCTGTGGGGATGTCTGAAATGCCTTGTAATTCTAAATTAGCCGGTGGTGCCTGTGCCAGCTTTGCTGCACCAGAGATTTCCATCCCTTGGTCCCTGGCTCCGTGCAGTGAAACTGAGCTCTGACCTCCCCAGGGAAGGGGATCACGGCAGGCTACAGCCCGGGGAGCCCCTGGCTGTCTCTGTGAGCCTCCTCCTGCTCTGGTCCATGGCGGCAGGACACCCCTCCAAGGCAAATGGGTGGTTGCGTGAAACAATGGGAAAGATTACTGAGAAGGAAAAGCTAAGACTACAGGCCAAATGGACCAGCTGAAAAGGCAATCTCTTTGTCAGGTCTTAAAACCCCTGCTCTCCTCACAGTGCTTGTGTCTACACCGCCGCTTTACACAGGCCTAATGTACGGATGGCAGCGTGCCCTTGGCTTCGCATTTAATCTTTGACTTAACAGTGTTGGAACTTGCCTCTCTGTGACACCGGAGAAGGAGGGGTTGTTGTGCGCGTTGGGTTTTGCTTTTGTTTTGTTTCTGTTCCTTTTATCAGTTACATAAAGAAACTCATTGACTACTGGATACTCCTAAGCGCTCCAGTGTCTGCTGGGACATCAAGGGGTACATCGGTGCAACAACGACTGTGCTGGTCGCCACTGGAAGGGTGGTTTAGGATGTTGCTGAGGGCAGCTGGTCCAGCAGGGAGACTTATTTTTCGATTCAGCTGAGGTCTGCCCTTCACACTGGTTTGTTTGCATCTTTGTTGTTTGCAACTCCCCTAAAGGGGAGTCCGTGTGGTGTCTTTGGGATTTTCTTCTGGACAATTTCAGGATGGGCAGCTCCTCTAAATCCCTTCTCCTTCAGACAACAGTGCCTAAACCCAGATAGCAACTTGGTCGCAGAACACCCACCAGTCAATTAAGAATCAGCTTTGTGACTTTCTGTGTTGATAACAGAAATAATTCAAAACAAAGCTGGAAGAAACCTTTAAAGGTCATCATGTCCTACCAGCAGCCTCCAGATAGGATCAACCATGCTGAAGGTGCCAGAGTTGAGATAGTTATCTCAGCTGCTGCTAGAGCCTTCCCACAGCAACACTGTGGCAGAGCAAACCATCCCAGCAGCACACAGGTCTCATCATCGGAAGATGTCTCTTAAAATCCCATCTCAACTCCCTCTATTGCACTTTACGCCTGTTACTTCCTTTTCTGTCCCCAGCAGACATGAAGAAAAGCTGATCCTTCATTCTTGCCGTAGCATTTCACACACTTCAAGGATATGTGAAGTCTGTTATTACGTCTACCCATCTTCAATTCCCTAGACTAAACAAACCTAACTCTTTCAGTCTTTCCTCATAGCTTGTGTTTCCTAGCTGTCTGCTTGCTCTAGTGCCTGCCTCCTGGACTCTCTTCGGTTGGTCAACATCCATCTTGCAGCCCGATGCTCACAACTGGTTGCAGATTGATTCCACAGGTTGCTCCAGGCCAGAGGGGAGTTGTTTCAAAGCTGGGAGATCCTCACCAGAAATTACCTAAATACTCCAGCACACAGCCTGGTGTTGGGCCAGATGGGCAGTCTTCTGGAGAAGCAGCAGATTCATAGACAAGTATTAGCATCTCAGAATTGTCCTGGAACCTCATAGGCAGCTATAGCCAAAAACCCCCCAACAAACCCAACAAAAGAGTGCACTGGCACAGTGAGCTCACAGCACGAGGCACCTCCTGGTGAACGTGCTGGTAAATTTGCTTCTGTTTCAGTTTCTGGATAGGGTCAGGATGAGGTGATCTCAGTAAGAGCATGTGAAGAGCAAAGCATCCTCCAGCAGTCTGACAGTAATGCGTTCAGAGACCAGGGGCATTCTCCTGTTGTGACAGAAAATGAACTTCTTCCCTCTCGTGCCTCAAGAATTGCTCTTCAGGTGAGAGTCCTAGTCAGTTGCTCGGTATTGCATTTGCAGAAAGCCCAGAGGGAACCCCAGACTGGTCTGTATGTTCAGCACAGTACAAAGCCCGAAGGGAGGTGAGCTCCCTTTTGAAATTGTGTCTTATTGTCCTCTCAGCAGAGACGAGAGGGTTGGTCACCGGGCCACGTGGACACAGCTCTTGTGCTCCTGGCCCCAGGGCTAGCTCTGTAGCCTGCACTGGGATCTGTGCAGCGTGCTTCATCACAAGGTGCAGACGTGCCCCAAGTTGCTTGTTGGGTTTGTGGGAAGTGTTCTTGCTCCTAGAGTCATTTTTTTATACAACAGAGGGTTTCTGACTGCTTTCATTGCTGTGTTGCAAACTTTTTTCACTGGAAATTACTATTTCCAAACTCTAACCTTAACTTTCCTCAAAGAGCTCGTCCTTTACGAGCCAAAATCCTCAGCTTTTGCTGAGTGAAGACAATGGAAGGATGTGTTAAAACAGACACTCTGCGACACCTCGGGCAAGGCTCAGCTCCACTGTCTTCTGGGGAACTGCTCAAATACATATTGGCTAGGATTTGTGATAAGACTTTTCAGCTAGTGTCTGCAAAATTTAATCACAAGAGCCCAGACTGGGCATTGCCTTAACCTCATTGAACTGCTCCTTGGTGTGCAGCATGCTCCTCTGCTTTTGGTTAGGCTGTGCATTATAGGTTGTGGGCACTTTTGAACAAGAAGGGAACAAAACCTGGTTTTGGAAGTCTGGTTGCAGAAAGCATTCATCCAAACCAAGGCTGCGTTTTGTCTGCCCAGTCTACAGCACGTGATGAAAAGAAAGATTTAAATACACACTGTACCCGACCATTGCAGCAAAAGACTGTGAGGACCAAACTTGCTTGAAAGAGGGGGAGAGGGCAGACTGCCTCTTTGTAAAGCATCTCCCTAGAAGCCTCCCTGTTTCAATGAAAGAGAGATCAAACCAGCAAAACAAGCAGCACCTACCCCAGCAGGCACTTTATCTCCTGATTGCTGATAATACTACTAATAATGTGTTTGTAATCCACAGCAGAGATACAACAGCATTTTCTTTGACATCAAATGCTAAAGAGGAGGTGAATAGTTCTGTAAATTGCCTATTCCAATGCAGAGTGAAAGATCTTCCATCAGAGAGAGGATCTCTGGGGATGTTTGTCCCTATCTTTTCATTTTGCATCAGCACGAAGAATCTGGCGCAGAACAACAAAAAAGAAGTGTTTATGTACCGAATCCTGCAGAATTTCATGAAGAAGAGATTCAACTAAAGCTACACTGAGTAAATAAAACAGTTATGTGCAGGAAGAGGGGGAATCTGAATGGGAAAAACCTTGGAATCAAGGGGTCACTACGTCTCTCTGCACTGAGTGCTCTGAATTCAGTCTTTGCAAACGTGAGGATGAAGAGGAGTAATCCCACCATCTCCTAGATGGCAGGCACGGTGGGATTCAGAGGGCACCCCTGGCGGCAACAGCATGGTGTGGCCAGGGATGTGCAGTGGGAGGAATTAATTCCAGCAGAACAGACATGACTCAGTTATAATTTGCCCAGGTCACTGTGTCTCACTAGCCCACAAATACCCAAAGCCATCCAGGATGATCATTTGTGCCACTAGATACTCTGGGGTCAGCCTTGTGTCCCACCAAACGATCAGAGGGCAGGCTTAAAGTTACCTTAGGATGTTTCAGTTCTCCCTATCAACGCCACCTCTAAAAAAGCGCAGCGGATTGTGTTCTTTGGTTATTTCCTAAGGCCACCTGTTGGCTCAGCAGTCCCGGGTTTCACTGAAACACCTGTTCTTTACAGGCTCTGCTGACTGAAGGACGAGTTAATTAGGTAACTTACCCAAAGGTCACATGGTGAGTAAAGTGGGATTAGCACTCAAATTCCTCCTGGCAACTAGTCCTGTGCTGTAACAATTAGAAAAGGTTAACCATCCTCTTTTAGCTTTTGTTTTCCACCTTCCAGAATAGGGCAGCTTGTACACGGGGCTGGGCCACACCACCTCAGCAGTATTATGGAAAACAAAACCTCCACAAAACACACAAAGAACTCACCCTCAACAAGGCTTTGGAAAGTTGTTGCATCTGGTGGGATATGCTGCTTGACAAGGAGTAGAGCAAGACGGTGCATTAAACTGGGAACACCGGATGTGCATTACGGCAAATGCCCCACTACCTCCTCATCCCCCAAACACGGAGCCTGCAGCCAGGCTGCTCCGCAACGCCCTGGTCTGCTGCCGCTGCCTTCTGCTCATTCGCCCTTCAGGCACACGTGAGCTGACAAATATTAGTAAAGTGTCTGCTATCTAAGTTGTGGATCTTCTGCTTCAACTCCCACTTGCCTGAGTCCTCTTGCCCAAGTGCCCTGTGCTGGCATGGCCAGGCCGGGTCTGCCAGCTGGCACAAAGCTGTGCAGGAACCAGCTGCACTGAAGTCGCTGACCACGTTGCACAGGGCCACGCATGTGTGTGTACCTTGTGCTGTCCTGCTCCTCAGCAGGACTGGTGTGGCCATACCAGTTCTCAGCAGCCATGCCTGGGAGCACAAGGGACATCTTTCACGCACCCTGGTCCACAGCCCACTGGTCTCTTCTCCAGCCTCTCGTCTCTCTTCCTTGCCTACAGCCCCATATCCTGGTGCTTGCAGGCAATGAAAGGGAAAAGATGCTGCAAAGGGGCATGGACCTCTGTCCTGCCCCATCCTGGAAGCAGAACATACTATCTTGAGCTAAGGAACAACCTGTAACCTAGCTCTGATTTGTGTGTACCAACACCTAATCTCCCACAAAATTCCTGATCCCTCAGTGAGCTGTACAAGTGCCGGAGCACATAGCTTTCCCTCTTGGTGAAGGGACAGAGCGCTGTCTTCCTTCTTTGGATGAGCTTTTTGTTACTCTTGGCAGGAAAGTAACCTAAAGGGCTCTTGGGAGTACCAGGGTATACGGTCCCTCCACTCACCACCTTGGCAGAGTGTAGATAATGCCACCACGGAGAGGTGATGTTTTGGCACCACCAGTTGTAGGTTCTCCTCCACCAGTGTGAGTTAAAAAAGCAAATGCAAATGTGTTTTATCTTGGTGAGCAGAGGTAGGTTTTGGCTCTGGCCAAGGATAACACATGTGTCACCTGAAGCTCATTCCATGCTCTGTGCCCTTACCTCCCAAAGTCATCCCCCCAGGACTCTTTCTATGTGACTAAAGGGTGCTACTGTGTGTTGGGGACCTCAGCTGTTTCCAAGCCAGGCCAGTAGGATCCCTCTGAGGAAGGTGGATCTCCTGAGTCTTCCCCCAGCCCCTTGACTGCTGTGCCTCCTTCCTCTTGGTGGTGAGCAGATGTGTGGATCAACTGCTCATCCTATCGCTGGAGCTTGCTGAGCACATTTCATCTGAAACACTGGGCAAGAAGAGTGCATGTGGGACAGCCACTCACCTGGCACCATACGAGAAGGTACAGACCACACTGGGCAGTGTACCTGGGTGCTACAGTCCCCTCTCCTGCTATAAAACCAGTATTAGGGTACAAGGTTGAAATGAAGAGACACCCATTCACACACTGTGTTGTGCAGCAGCAGACAGCCATTTCTCTGCTTGCAGGCTGCTTTAAATTCAGGTAGCTGTATCAGCTGGGAATTTATTGGACCATTTGCCAGAAGCAGCTGTTTAATAGTCAGCCAGGGACCACCTCCCAAATACAAGTAGTCTGGGATTTGCATAACTTAAATCCACAGCCATTGAGAGTATTGGCAAAAGCAAGACCCGCTCCTAAGCTGCGAGCTTGACAGCTTGACTTCAAAAAGTCAGTTCATACGTCTTGTGTGTTGGAAAGGGCACCTGTTTAAACTGTGCAGACCCAACAGCAGGCATGTTGTTGGCACTGACCTGCTAATAGAAAGGGTGAGGCTTTGCCGTCATTAACTGCAATCAGCAACCGAAATAAACACAATGAAAGAAACCCAGCGTTCTCCGTAACCCAGAGATAGACAGGAGGGTGAAGATCGTGACTGAAATGACCCCGTAACACGCAATGTCTCATACCCTGGCCTTCTGGCATGTTCTCAAGAGACAAGAACCTCAAAACACATTAACCATTTCTATTCCTAGAGGAATTCTGTGTGTTAAATGGTAGCTCATGAACCCAAACTGACAAAGGGGTCCAGAGCAAGACAAGTTACACTCCCACATTAAAAAATTGTGCCACTCCTTCAGAGACGTTTTCATAAATCTCAGTTAAAAGTAAAAGAAGAAGGAACAAACATTCCCAGCACATTTTCACCAGTGAGCAGCGTTGAGGTGTTTGGATGCTTTGCCACCTCCTCACTTCTTGCAGGAAGGGCTGTCAGAGACAAAGTTTCTGCCCATCTGAACAGCAGGTTTCCCCCAGCCAGCTCCCCTGCCAGGGTTCCCTCATGGGCTCTTTCAGCATGGTCCTTTTGTTCTCCCATTCATAAACTGCTGTGCAAGCAAGGCAGAGTGCTGATCACCAGCTGTCTATCTGCCCTTCTCTGGAAGCAACCATCTATGTGCAACCTAAAATAAGCAACTGAGGCTACCCCCTTACCTACAGCTCTGAGGGCACCACTGGGGTGGTGAAACCTTGGCTGGCAGGCTGCCCATTCTCAGGACCAGCCCTGGCAAATGCAATTCTCATCTACTCTACGTATTAGCATTGCCTGTCTCAGCCCAAAGGGCCTGAGTGCCTGGTTATCTGTACCTTCTGAAGCAGGTAGCAGGGTCTTCCACAACCGGTAAGCTCAGAAAATGTTCCTGGTACCTGCAGAGGTGTCAATCACTGACCAAAAAGCTAAATGGCAGGGAGCACTTGGGTATGAAACACGCACAGAATCTGCACAGTGCTCTGAGTTTGCACGGGACACTTAATACTTTTGGAGAGGGCCAGTGTTACGGGACCCCGTAAGGCACACAGAGCCCTTGCTGCACCACAGACGTGTATGGCCACTTGCAGCTCAGTAACGTGTCAGGAAAGGTCATTGGCGCCACAGACAATACTCCAATACTCAGTTATTCCGGGAAAGATCAACCCTATAAAAGCGAATAGATTTTTTCTCTATGTCAAAAACCCTTTACTGACATTTGACGAAGCGAGTCTCCTTAGATCCTAGGGAAAGGAATGAGCCTCATAAAATAATAAATGTCTTTGCATTTTATCTCTTGGTGCCTCTATCTATGGAGGTATTTATACAGCACCTACAGCTCGACTCTGGGCATTTACCTCACCCGATTAGAGTAGAGGGATCTACTAAACAGACATTACTTGTCTGCTAAACCAAACTCATTTTCTTTAAAACAGCTTTCTGAAGGAGAGACAAACGTGTTGGTGGAGTCAGTAAATGAACAGTTTGCTGCAACAAGTTATTTACTGTTTAATGAGATGCTGCTTTGTTGGTGCCACCTAAGTTAAAGATGTTATGTCTTTAGATATGGCAACAAAGCCAGGCAAAACATCAGAGGCCTGAAACGTGACTGTATTTCAGATCTTTTGCACCAGAGAGAGTGAGGTCGTACACCTGATCTTTGGTCACTAGCAAATTCCCCATGGGGTAGGAATATCAGCACAGAAGCTGCTCTGACAATCCTTTTTGCAGAGATGGTGGACAAATATCCATGACCAGACCTGTGGGCTACTCCAGCTATTCCCTGCTGCTTGAGAAGGCTTTTGTAGGGTGGCTGAGCAAACCCTAAAGCTGCTCTGACCAGTGCAATAGACCTGTGCCAGCCTCAGGGGTCATAGGAAGTGCAAAGGTAATTTCGGAGATCACAACTTGGGAGACCACACTCTGTTCTTCTTACTGAGCTCTGGAGCAGACAGACATGCTTTTATATTTCAGGCAGTGGCAACGGCCTGGAGAAGAGCCTTGTCTGTCACTGGCTAACCCAGTTCCACTTCACAGGCTGGCCAGCACAGCAAAGGAGACTGGCAAAGGCAAGCCTGGACACAGCCACCACCTTCACCAAGTGACTGCATCCCTCTCTGGGAGAAGGAAGCAGCATCTGCTGTGGGTCTGATCATGGGGGGTTCTGAGGAGAGCCCACCACAGTTCATCTCAGCAGCTGCAAGCTTGGCTGATGGGGCCAGGAGAGCATACAGTATATCTTTCAGGAAGATGCTCCCTGGAACTACAAACTTGTCATCACATGACCACTAGAGCCGGGCTGCCGCATCCTCATTACTCTCCTGTCACTGGAGCACAGCCGTTTCCTGGGCTCAGGCCTCCCACCTCGCCCGTGTGCTATGGGATACCCCGATCGCAGCTGATGTCTGCAGAGGTTGCATAGGTGCAGCACCTCAGCACTCATGCCTCCAGCATCCCTCACCCCTCTAGCTGCATCCTAAATGGCATCACCTGCCTGCCTTAAATCAGGGCTTCTGCCTGGGCGCTTCCCGCTAGCCAGCTGCCCATTATGTGCCCATCCCCAGGCTGATGTCTCTGGGCTGCACCGCTGAGCTTCTCCCCTTGCACACGACTGCCCTGGAAGGGAGAACAGAGGACATACACTGAGCCCTGCTACCGGTTAAATGTGGCAGTGTGTGCATTTGCAAAGGGAGAGGAACAAGCTGCGACCTTCCTGATCAGGAAAGGCCACAGCATTCCAAAGAGGGTCTGTACAGTAAATAGTTTCTGAGGACTACTGAGCAAACCAAGGACGTGGGGACATGGAAGCCAGAAGCACTGCAAAACCGTTTTTCAAAACAACACACCTTCACTTCCAGATGGTCCCAAACACCAGGAAACTCTGGGAAATGACTTGGTCATGCCACTCACAGGCATAGAGGGACTCAAGAGTGGCCACAAGACCTTCTCTGCAGTGCTCTCTCTCTCTGCAGTGTTTTCATCCCACAGAAAGATGGACCAGAGAAACCCAAAGAAACCCCTTTCAGGCAGTGGCTCAGCATGCAGTCTGCCGTCGTGTTCCCCCACGGCTCCCCAGCTGTTCTCAGAGGGCTCTTACAGCAGATGCACATGGCCTGCAGCCAAGCTGGCATGAAGTTTGCATGAATCTGAAGACATTTTATGACCTTAATAAAGTTTAGCTGAAGTAAGCATGGCTGTTTAGAGCCCAGGCCCAACCTAGCTAAAAGCATTTCTTAGTATGGTTCTGGGTGCATAAATCCTCTTGCCTCTCTGTCATTGACCTTTCTGCGGGAGGAGAAGCAGTGCAGAGACCTGTGGACAGCAGACAGCCCTCATGTGCCAGTGTGTTGGCACCGTATGCATTGCAAGCCTCTGCCCTTGTTCTCAGAGGACATGTTTCAGTAATAATATACCCCCATGAACTTTTCCACCATGAGATCACGATTTCTTCTATGGAGATGCAGTAGCATGTCATGATTTACTGGCCTTTAGCCGTTCTAACCATAGTGACATAACTCTGCAAAGCAGCTTTCTACAGTGAAAAAGCGGTGACCAAACTTTTAAAGAGAGATTCGCTCCTGTTTTTCTACACCTTGGGCTTGCTTTTCTCACAAGTGCGTGATTCCGCATGTTGTCTGTGCACGGAGTTTCTGTACACCTGATTTATACTTTGCATCGGACGGCTATGAGGGCCAAACACTGAGACTGACAACCATGAAAAAATTCTGAGCACAGGGACAAAAAGCAAATGCTAATTTGCTACAGACAGCCCTGAAAGGGAGATTTATACTTTTGAAAATGCCTAAAAAGAAACTGGTGACGTCGTGCATAAAGCGCAAATATATGGCAGCCGGGACAGGACGTGGCTGCTGATTTACAGTGATGTAATGTAATCATTGTTCCGATCATTTCAGAGGGAAGAGATTCACAGACAAGTGCGATGGGTGGCTGGAGTTCTTGCCCTTGCAGAACAATAAAACCAGCAGAATTTATCACTGTGTAATCGAGTTTTTATTAACACCAAATGTAATCAGATAACAAAACCCACCTCCTAAGTCTTTTCTCAAAACCGCAGTCTGGCCAAAGTTCTTCCCTCAGCTTTGTTCAGCTCAGATCCTAGATTGCATGAAAACGATTCTTGGTGGGAAAATTGCACCCTGCAGAGAGAGATTTAAGGAGCTGAATTTAGCTGATCAAAGAGACAGCTCAGACACAACTTGATTCGGGTTAAAAAGTGTCTGCACAAGAGAGTATCTGGAAAGACTGGGTCTTTATTCGGAGATGTGGAAGTCAAAGTATGAAACATTAATGTGTTAGCACTGCGGCGCATTCTCATGAGGCTTCTGCATTTTCCGTTACTTCAAGTCTTCAGTTGAGGCTGGACTTTAAAGAAAAAAAGTCTGGTTCAATCGCAGATTATTTGTAGGGGCAAATAAATGAAGAATGGCTGTGAGAAACGCTACTGCCTGTGACTTGGCTAAAGCAGACCTTCTCCTTAGGCATTCACATAACTATTCCCAGAGCCCCAGCCCGCCTGCATTGTCTATGCTGGTAGAGAGAAGCTCCCTTTTCTCTATGACCTGTCTTGAAACATGCCTGGGGCGCCGACTTTGGCTCCTATTCTGTGCTGTGCTGCTCTCCAGATCTACACAACTGTTCAAACACATCCGGGGATGGCAATTCAACCCCCTTCCTGGGCAGCCTGTTCCAAGGCCTGACGACCCATTTCAGGACGAAGTTTTTCCCAATGTCCAAACTAAACTTCCCCTAGTGCAGCTTGAGGTCCTTTCCTCTTGTTCTATCACTTGTCCCGTGTGAGAAGAGACCAACCTGCACCTCTCCACAACCTCCTTTCAGGTAGCTGTAGACAGCAACAAGGTCTCTCCTCAGCCTCTTTTTCTTCAGACTAATCAGCCTCAGCTCCTGTAGCCACTAGTTTGAAAAGGTAACCACATGCCTTGTGGTTGAGAACAACAATTCAGGAACAACTGATCTGCTCACTCAGTACCAGAAACACACAAAAGAGCTCTGCATGCATTTCTTCCCTTCAGTGTCCTCCCTATGCTGGGGTAGTACTGAGTTTGGGTCACTCCTTTGACTACTTTGTATAAACCAGACCTCTTCCTAGCACAAAAAACCACACTGGTGTTTTCCTTTTCCTCCATGAAACTTTTTCTAGGTCCTTGGAAAACCCCACTAGAGTCTTCTTTGAATTGATTTCTATTTTTAATCTCTCCTGTTATCTGCTCTGTCTTATTTCCATTCTCCAGCACCTCTCTTTGTAGGTATGAGCTGCATTCCCACCGATACCATTAGCATATCAATTGTTTGCTCAGAGGATGGTCATTATGACTCTGTTTGGCTCTGTTATTACTTGTTGCCCTTAGACTGGTTCTAAAGGCCTTGTCAGCAAAGGCAGAAACAGAAAACATTGCATGATAAGGCAATGATCGTAGCAACAACATCACATTAGTCAGGGTCTGCACTTTGTGCAAAGACAACCTTCCCAAACTTTCAACCGGCGTGACGCAAGACACTATCGAATTATCTTACAGCCCAGAGGCTAGAAACCCCCTAAATGTTTCTTGCCAGACCTCCCTTCTCTAGAAAATTTATCATATGGGAGCAAAGTAACACAGCCCTTTCACAGGACCACGGACACTTACTGTCAGGGTGGGTGTCAGAGCAAAGGACTTTTGGGCTGTCTAAAGAATTTAGTTTATGGCCCCCATCGGGCTGATGGTTTGCATTCCCTCACTTTACATCAGACAGATGGGGCAGAGAAGCCAACTTACAAAAGCCAGAGGGCTTCTGTAAAATAGGTTGACTGAGGTGTTAGGACAGGAAGAATCTCATTTCTATTGAGCATATATGGATTTACAATAATTTATTATATATATAGTATCTCTAATTAATACTTAATTATATATTATATATAAAATAGTTCTCATCATCGCTGTTCCAAGAACAGTAATTTGTCTGTAGTCTTGTGAAGCTGAAGTGCACAGGTGGAGCATCTTTACCACTGTTGATTTGTCAAGGTGTCAACAACCTCAGGGGGCAAAATGTACCTTTGAAGTAATCAGCTCAAGCTCAGTCACTCACCATTGCTGCTGTTCCAAGATAACTGCAAGTCAGGGTGTGCACACAGGGTCCCATGCACAGCATCAACAGGTCGTGCAAACCGGGAGGCACAAACACACTCCCCCTATCACTTGTTGAGAGGCTAGGAATTGTTACAGACTCGTTTAGGAGGAGAAATGAGATAAATACCGCTTCCTAGGCAGAAATTGCTGTTAAAATGCTGGTTATATTCAGGAAAGCAGGCAGTTTAAAACTGCTGGTTCATGATATTCCCGTCTTATGCTCTCCCCTTCCTGTATCTCCAGAAAATAAAAGGCTTGGGCTGCAGTGGTGAGAACAATACCAAGGGAGACTTCCTGTCGCTGTGGTGCAACTGGGAAGGTCTGTGCAGGGGCACAGATAACAAAGGTCCATAAAGGACCCACTCTGCTCAGGATGCCTCAGAAGGAAGGTTTCTGAAGGAGACTAGCCCTGGTATCTGTGGTCAGCTGGCTTAGACAATCTGAGGAGCTTATCATAGCTGGATACAGCCTTTCAGCAAAGGGAGGTTCCAGGACTGCAAATGTTAAGGGCTCTGTCCAGAGATCAAACAGGCATAATGCAGGCACAGAAAAGGCACAGGAAATAGTATAGAAGCTAGTACGCTGGATGTGCTTCCTGACAAGCAGAGACATCCAACTGCACCCTACCTGTGAAGCAAAATGGGAGGCATAGGCAGGTGCTGTCCACTGTACAAGCCCAAAGCAGCAGGTGCCATCTACTCCGCTCTGGTGAGACCTCACCTTGGGTTCTGCACCCAGTTCTGGGGTCCTCAGCACAAGGACATGAACCTTTTGGGATGGGTTCAGAAGGGGCCACAAAAGTGCTCAGAGGACAGTCCTCACCTCTACTCTGAGGACAGGCTGGGAGAGTTGGAACTGTTTGGTCTGGAGAAGAGGTGGTTCTATTGGAGCATTTCAGTACTTAAAGGGAGGCTACAAGAAAGATAGGAGGGACTTTTTAGCCAAGGCTGTGTGACACAACAAGGGGTGATGGTTTGAAATTACAAGAGGGGAGATTTAGACTGGATATAAAGAAGTTTTTAACAGTGAGGGTGGTGAAACACTGGAACAGGTTGTCCAGAGAGGTGATAGAGTCCCCATCCCTCAGGACACTGGAAATCAGGCTGGGTGAGGCTCTGAGCAATCTGATGGAGTTGAAGATGTGCCTGCTCACTGCAGGGAGGTTGGACTACATGACATTTAAATGCCTCTTCCAACCCAATGCATTCTGTGATTGTATGTTTGCCTTCTCTCTCGGCCACTGAGGAGAGGTCCATTGCAGTGAAATGGTGGCAGTTAGCAGGCAGCTGTGGTGCGGGACTGAAAGTCAGCTTGTCTCTCCAGAAGACAACATTGGATGTGTGCAGACATGTATTAGCTAAGCCACTAGGCTTGCAGATTGAGTAAAAGGAGATCTCCCTGGAACCAAAGCCCACTGTTTTTGGTTTGTGGTTTGCAAAGCAGCATTTGCTCAGCCACAAGTCACAAGGTTTAACCTGCCTAGACTGTGTTTCAGGAACCTTAAGCAAAGAAACACCAAATATTGAGATAAGGAAATGTAAAATCTCCTGTGACAGCAGGAGATGCCCAAACTCATAATGTGTGAGCCAGGTCTACTCTGAGGACTTCTCATGTTGAATCTCAGCCTGCAGCTTACTGCTGGGTTACAGAGACTCACTGCAGGGCTAGAGCATCTGCAGCATGACATGGGTCAGCCTTCTGGGACCAACACTGATTCACCCAGCCAGCAGGATCCAAGTCCTTGCCAGTGCTGTCCTTGTACCTGTATGCCCCTGACCCACAGACCTGGGGGGGGGGTCACCCTAGGTGTGAGTCAGATTATGAGCAACAGAGGCAGTTAGAGGATTGGAGATGGAGTGTGATCTTGAGGCAGGACGTAACACAGTCCTGCAGATGTCCTCTTAGCAGTGAAGTCTGGTAACTTGTTTATGTAAAGTAGTGCAGATAGGAGTCACCTATTTCTTGTGAGAGACATGGCACACTGCCGAGGGGAAGTGTGTAGTCTGGCATACAGAGGAGACGATAAGAAGCCAGCAGGAGACCTGGATCCTATTCTCAACTCAGTTGCTGACTCATGACCATGTAGGACAGACCAGTCCTCCATGGACCAGCTCCATATTTAGGCAATGTGAAAGATTAATTTACTTGCTTTTTCCAAGTGCTTTGAGATCAGATGGCAAATGCTTGCCCGTGCCCGAGGGACCTCCTGCTCAGTGCAAGGATGCTGAAGGTCCCAAAACAGGTATGCCACTCCAGTGGAAAGGGGGTGCCTCTGGCCTTTACAGCCTCGTCGTACAGGTGCCATCGTGTTAGTTCTAAGTTTGTTTTCAGGCAGAGCCATGAGAGCAGTTGTTTACTAATGCGAATATTTGTAAAATAAAATATAGGACACATGAAAGTGATTTCCAGAGCAATGAAAGCACAAACTCAGTTTCCTTAACGGTCCTACAGGAAGGGGTCTGGGGGTGCTAGTCAACACCAGGCTCAATATGAGAAGGCAGTGAGACCTGACAGCCAAGAGAGCAAACTGCCTTGTGAGGCGCCTCAAGCAGCGTAACCAGCCTGTCTAAAGAGGAGAGTACAGCTATACTGAGCTTTGGTGAGTATTCACCCTGAACACTACGTGCAGCCCCGGGCCCCACAATTTCAGAAGCATGTTCAGATCCTTGAAAGCATCCAAAAGAGGGCAACAAAGCAGTTGAAAGGGTCAGAAGGCAAATTGTAGGATGACCTGTCTAGCTTGCAGAAGAGGACACTAAGATGTGACCTTATTGCCCTGAATGACTTCTGGAGGAAAGGTAGTGGAGAGGAAGGTGCTGAGCTCATTTCCCTGGTATCCAGTGATAGGATGTGTGGAACAGTTCAAAGCTGCACAAGGAGAGGTTTAGGTTAACATAAGGAAAACCAAGCTGTTTAGGGAAGCATTTGGACTATGATCTTAGTAACATGTTTTAGCTTGGTCAGCCACTAGTTGGTCAAGTGGCAATTTTGGAGGTCACTTCCAACTGAAATAGTCAGTTTCCCTATTCCCTAGTATTGCGACCAATTTCACGTTCAATGGGGCTCTGAGCAACCTGATCTAATTAAATTAAAGATGTCCCTGCTCATTGCAGGAGGGTTGGACTAGATGACCTTTAAAGGTCCTTTCTAGTCCAATATATTCTCTGATTCCTCATGAGTAGCCACAGTGGATTTTTTTCAACACTGTCTGTGAGACAAGTGACTGCTTGTCTACTTTCCTGGTAGACTGAGAACATACCAGACAGCAAGTACTTCTTCCAGCGCTTGGATCTGCAGAAACTGAGGCTCACCTACTCTGGAAGCAGGCAAGAGGAGAGCTATAAACACAGTCACTTTTCCTTTCTCCTTGGTCTCATCCCTGCAGCAAATAACCCAGGGCTCAAGCCCAGGTGAGCAGCTGTGTCATGTGCAGAGTGCATGATATTTACTGTTAGTTTTACTGTGGCATTTAATAATACAGAGCGTCTCAACTGCCAGCTGTGCACGCAGACTTCATGTGCCTCTGATGCCGCTGTTTGCATCAGCATAGGGCAGCAAAGGATCTTTCCAGGATGCTACAGTTTCAAGTGTGTCTTTTCAATGTGTCAAAGCTGCCAGTCACTGTGATGATACATGGTACCCCACAGTGACTGTGTCCAGCCCTAATGCTGGCCAGTGTCACTTGTTGCTTGTAGAGCTTTAGGGCAGCTCTTCGCTGACGAGTGTGTGTGTTGTGATTGCCAGCAGAGGGAAGGCAAAGGAGTAAAGCAGCATAAGGGGTAGGGATGATACCAACTGGCAGAGCAGTTTATACTCTACTGACCAGGGAAACACCGCAGTAAAGCAAAGTAGTCCTGGCTAAGACCAGGTGGGTACCTATAAAAGATGCCATTGAGCCGTGTTTCAGGTTCTTGACTGCTCCTTGAATTTTGGTGAGGAAGATGAAAGCTACAATCTCCAGTGACATGTGCAGCCATCATGTGGGTTCAACTGGGTGTGTGTTCTTTCTACATTAGGATCCAGGTCATAATTGCATTTGCATTAATTTCTCTCTTGAGCCACCAATCTGAAACAGAAGCAGGCTTTACCATGTAAACTTCCAGTGACTGGCAAATGTACCTGCAAATTAGAAGAATATTTGGATTTATAAAGCTACTGTATTTTGCTTGCTTGTTTTTTCCTTATTCAGCAAGCTTGACGTGTCTTCTTATGCCAGAGGAGCAGCTACAGCACATGGTTAGGAATTGTCCATGTTTAATGGAAGCAGTGCTGAAAGGAGAAAGCGATTCAGCAGATATCCTTTTTAGTTTCACTTGAGAGAGAAAATGCTCAGATTAGAGCAAATAAACCACGCTGTCCTTTATGAAGCAGGCTTAAAAGGCAGAGACTTTTTAGCTCACTGATTAGCACAGCCAGACCCAGTCCTGCTGTTGGGTCCTCAGGATCTTCTTAGCTTCCCACCCCTATGCATTTTGGAGCTCGTGAATGAACTGCTATCATTCGAGGTCTTCTCTAGCACCCTGAACACCCAGCTTGCAGCCTAGAGCACTCCCACATGGCTCTAGGGCAGCTGCAGGCCACTTCTTGTGGGCCCTCCTTACATGGTCTACATGGCCCAATGTGAAAACGTACAGTAAGGCCAGGGTAAAAATAGCAGTGAAGATTTTTTTGGTGAGATAAGCTCTAAAAGTAGTGGGGCTGTGAAACCACAGCCTTTGCAAAGTATCCAAACTCCAAACTACAGCATGCAGCGTCAGGCACAGATAGTCTCTGCAATGAACCCAACTCCCATGAAGGCAGCCGTTCGGTTTCCATTGTCCAACGCCGCAAAGAAAGAAGAAAAGCACCGTCACACCTGAAAAGCTGGGCACGTTAATTTTTAAGGTATTTGCCATATGGTCATTTCCATTTCAGAAAACTTGTGTTCAGCAGGATCCCAGGCTTATGCACAGACCAATAAATGATAAATGAGCATCTGCTTGCTTAAAACCCAGTGTTTGACACAGTTTGTTTTCTTAAGAAATTAAAACACATCTTGGCAGCCTCCATCCCATTCCAGAAGGGGACTAGCATCTCTTTCTTTCACTTTGATTAAATGTTTGCTTTGATAAGATGCTTAATAATGCAGTTTTTTTAATGTTATCTCATTCATAGAAGACGTTTGACTGTTGGAGGAGGTTACATCCTTTTGGGTGCTTCTGTCATTTCTTTGCTCCTGACATATGAAGCAGCTTCTAAGTTTCTCAAGAAACCTGTGTTACTTAAAGGAAACTACCATTCAATTGAAGCTGATAAGAAGTAGTTCTCCTCTAGTCTTATGTCATCCTAATGGACAACTGAAATGGCCAAAATTGCTGCCAAGAAACTGCACATTAAGCTCTGAAGTGATGCCAGTTTATTTCTTAACGCAAAGGGCATCCTGTTTAAGTAGGCTAGAGATGCGACCAACATATCAAACAGCTACTGTGTGTTTCCACCTCCCTTGGTGGACATGGAACTGTTGGAGTGAGTCCACAGGAGGCCACAAAGATGATCCAAGGGTGGAGCACCTTTGCTGTGAGGACAGGCTGAGGGAATTTGGGCTGTTCAGCCTGGAGGAGGCTTGGGGTAGGGCACCTTGTAGGAGCTTCCAGTACCTGAAGAGAATCTACAAGAAGGCTAAAGAAGTCCTTTTCCCAAGAGGATCTAGCGACAGGAGAAGGGCAAATAGTTTGAAGCTGAAAGAAAGGAGGTTCAGACTAGATCTTAAGAAGTTGTTCTTCAGACCACGGGTGAAGAGACTCTAGAATCGATTGCCCAGAGAGGCTGTGGCTGTCCCCTCCTTGGAGGTGTCCAAGGCCAGGTTGGATGAGGCCCTGAGCAACCAAGTCTCGTTGAGAGGCACCAGTGCCCCTAGCAGGGGGTTGGAGTAGATGATGTCTGAGATCCCTTCCAACCTGAGCCAGTCTGTGATTCCATGGTTCTTTGTCTGATCGGTAAAAGCCTCGGTGTGCGTGGCTGGCTGTCTCTGTGCCTCAGACTCACCAAACCATTCAGGTTGCCTTGCAGGGTTTCCAGCACAAGCTAATCGCACGCCAGTCCCGCAGTGTGAAAAGCCACTGGAATATGCTCTAGCGGTGCTCATGTGGCGGCGGCGCCAGTCCTGCCTGCTCAGAGGAAAGGACGGTGCGGGCCTCCGCCGTGGCGGCTGCGATGGCCTGCGGGCAGGGTCCTGCCGGCCGTCGAGGGGTGGCTCAGGGAACTCGCTGCGTTCGGGCCGCGCGGGGCCTCTGCGCCAGGGTGCGAGTGAGAACGCTCAGCTTTGGCCCCTGCCTTCCCCTTCATCGCTCCTCGTTGCTTACCGCCGGCGAGGGGGGCCGGTGGCCGCAGTGCGTGCAGAGACTCCATCCAGTGACACCACAGGGTGCTGGAACCGGGGGCAAACTGCCATGAACCCCAAAGCACAGGGGTTTCCCCTGGGTTTGTAGTGGGTTTGCACCGCAAGCACCAGCCCTATGGCCAGCTCCCGGCAATGCAGACAAAGGTTTTGCCTCGGTTTGGCCCTTGATTATGGTTTTTTCCCTTCTGTGTCTTTCAGTGATATTTTTTCCATGCAGTTGTGTTTCTAACGTAGTTTTTATACTTCAAAAGTTATCAAGCAGGGAAACACCCTGGGAAGCGGCGGAGTCCACGTCCCTGGAGGTGTTTATGGACAGACTGGCTGTGGTACTTAGTGCCCCTGGTCTGGCCAGTGTAGTGATGTTAGGTCCTGGGCTGGGCTGGATGAGCTCAGAGGTCTTTTCCAGCCTCAATGATTCTGTGATTTGGTCCAGCCTAGCGATGTGGAAATTCAGCAGGCAAGAAAGAATTCTGTGAATAAACAGTGAGAAGTATTTCATTTGGCATCCCCAGGCAGAACACTAGAGGAGCAGCAGTTTTGCTGAAGTGCTGTATTTATGCTACTTTGACACTACACTTAGTTTAAATACATTAAGATAATTTAACTGCATCTTTCAGGGGCTGAAACACTTGCCTTTCATCCTTGTCTTGCTTGCAAAGTATGTGGCCTTGTCTGCGATACCAGAGAGAGGTCACAGGGAGAAAAAGTGATCGAGGATAGCTTTTATGTGGATGCCTGAGAATCAGAGGGAAGGTGCAAAGACTTGTGCTGACTTCAAGCAGCATTGGTTTAGGCGTTGATTTGGCACAAAACACTGATGAGAGAGAATGACATTTATCTTTTGGGTTTACTCTCACTGTGAAACTGGGTGAGAGCTGATAGTCTGCTAAAAGATCCTCTCTTTGAAGGTATTTTCTACCCATCCTATTCCATCTAGGCATGGAAAGGTTTTAAGGAGTGGGATGGATTTCAACAAGAGGAAAGTCTGTGTACTAGGGTATTATTTATGTTAAGAAATAGCTGTGGCACACCAGGATGTGTTACAAAAATCAAGCCTTGAAATGGACGGGGTAAATTCTGCTTATGCAAAGCATTCTAATAATTTTTCTACCCAAAAATGTTTTAAAGAAAAAAGTCTGAACTCTGCACTTTAGCTTGCTATATAAATAATTCTATGACTCTACCAGCAGGGTTACATTCCCCTTGTTCAGAGAAGGCCAACTCAACATGAGCCAATTTCTGCACTCTTACAGAGAATGAGAAAAGTCTTCCAGATAGGAAGTTCCCCTCAACTCTGACCTGCTTTTGTCTTGGATCTTTAAAGAAATGCTGAACAGATGACTAAAAGAAGTAAAGCAATACAACTGTTCAGTAGGACAGCTGCCTTCTCAGTAAATGCCGTCTGCAAGTACACGATGTGGCTGGGCTGTGAAGCAATTCAAGCAAACCTGTTTGACTAACAGCAGCACAGAGACAGTGCCGGCTACCTTGTCTCAGGCAAGGGACAAGGACTTCATAAACTGCCCAGGTGTGCTCGCTGGAAGAAGACTCTGCTTCCAACATCTATATAGGTAGGTTGGGATGGGTCAACAGGACTTCTGCTAAGCTGGATCAGGAAATGTCACCCAGATTCAGTGCTGTGTGAAAGCAGAACATGATGCACTGGAATTGCATCCAGAATCCACTGTGGAACAAGCAGCCCATGGAAAGCATGGGACAGAAATGAGGATGCAAGCAGAATCAGGTCTCTAGGAGAAAGAGAGCAAGGAAAGCCAGAGATGTCCCATGCACTGGCTGCTTCACAGCCTTTTGTAACTTTCTCACCAGTTTCCTTTTCTAGCTGGAAACTTCTCATGCTTAGTTACCAGCTGAAGGCACATAGCAAAGCATATGCGTAAGTCATTCATGCATATAGAGCTAATTACATGCTCCACTGGTTGGCTAAAGGAATTCACACATCCCACCAGCCAAATAGTTTTGGACCAAGGAGTTGAAAAGCTAAGGAGTCAGTATCACATTAGCTAAAATTATCTGTAAAAGCATGACTGTGAGAGGGAAAAAAAAAATACATACATCTAGAGAAAGTTCAAATGCCCCTCAGATAGGAACCATCTGAGCAAGATTGTCACAGATGATGTCCATATGACATTCTGCAGGCAGGTGCGAATTTGCTCTGTCTGCATTCAGAGCTGGTCAAGCACAAGGAAGTCTTGGACAAGTAAGGTCGTTAACTTCAGCTGTGCATGCAGAGCCCCACAGCTCTGCACCTGGGGCATGGGGAGACCGTCTGGCTGCCTACCTGTGTAGCAGATACTCATACAGGAACATGATGCCAAACACATCGTTACAGAGAATGGGGTTTTGTTTAAGAGTCACCAACTACTTACTGATGGGGAGACCAAGAAGGAATTCAGACACAATCTTATTGCATGAAGCCCTCCAATTGCCATTTGTCTAAATGGCCAATAAATGCATAAAGTTGCAGCTAAGTGACCAGGTTAAGGCTTGCGGAAATCCAAAAGGTTTAAAAGTCAGCTCCTAAATCCATATGCAGGCACTTCATTCAGGACTGCTTGGTTTTCAGAGCTGTCAAGCTTGCCAGCCCTTCCCAGGACATGTCAAGATGTGCAGCATTTGTGAAAATCACCCTTCCGCCACGTGGTTCTGAACGCTGGACAGCCCGCTCTAGGCACCAGCACTGGCACATGCTGGTGTGGTGGTGAACAGTACCTAAAGATGCCCATGGGAGTCACATAACAATAATTGAAATTCTAGCCTTGTTGCTCTGCATCTGGCTGCCAGATTCTGACTTGTTTTTTGTCTTTTGCCTCCTTTCCTCTTTCATCCCCCCATTTTAATTCCTTTCCACTGCTTTCACCCTGCTGTGGTCTTTGACCCACTCTCATCCCTCCTGGTTTCTTCCTTGAGAACATGCTCTTGCAGGGAAAGGAAGACAGAGTGAAACATTAGACTGCATGTTACGATGATTAAAAGGCATGTAAGAAAACCAAAGCTGTCGTTTTAATCTCTCACTAATGTTCACTGGCATGTCTTTGAGATAGGGTACCGTGCTGACAATAGTGATGGACAGGGTGTGAGATTGGCCCCTTGAACCCAGGGGCCTCCCAGGAATAGATCATGTCTAGACCTGGTTTGCATCAAGGGCCAAACCGGATAAGCTGATTAGCCAATTAGAAATAGTTCAGCCAGTGGAGTAGAGGGACCAAAGAGAGCTGAAACTGGAGGTCATGTGGATATCACAACTGATTAATAACCCCATGGTGATGTAGAACTTGGGAGGTGCTGATGCTGAACAGAGAGGAGGAGCCTCAAGTACAAAACCAGCAGAAGAACAGAAGTGGTTTTGCGTGTGTGAGCATGTGGGACTTTTCCTCTCTAGAACCTGACCGAGAAGAAAGATCAAACAACAAACGTAAATGTGGAGAACAGTGGATATTTCTAGCATGTCCTTTAAACGTCACAGGAAAAAGCCTCTCTCTAGAGGCTTCATTTCCTATAATTAGGAGTGCCTTTCTTTTCACACCTCTATTCCCTATATATGGATACTACTAACATTAAATGTTCATCACACAGCTCCTAGAATTTTTCATTGTGGGCACCATTAGTCAGGGAACATTTGAATCACAGGAGTTTAAAATTACTTCCTTGGAACATGACTGAAAGCCAGACGGAACCAATGCAGATGTGATAAGTGGGATAGAGGCCCTTGGTGCAGCGGGAGCACCTATTCTGAGCACACAGGAGTGATGTCAGAGTTTTTTTGGTGATTTTGAAGGGTCATGGCCAGAAGGTTGCTTAGACTCAGGATAGGATGCAAGCAGATAACTCCCTTAGGCTTCTTGGTTTCAAGTATTGGCTTTACCTGTGTGGTTTATAGGCCAGAGTTTTGCCTTCTACTAGCCAGACTAGCCTTGAGAAAGGCTGCCCAGAGGTGGCTGTACCTGCAATTCTTCTTACACAAAGCATATGGAAAGGCTTCCCAAGGTGGAGATGTTTCCAGAGAACTCCTTCCAGTGTGACTACTTCTTACCATCAGGAAAATTTTCCTGGTAATGCCTGATCTGCATCTTTCCATCTGCATTTATGTATTTTAGTTCTCAGGCTGGGAAAGAAAGTAATTCCCTTCTCTGTAGAAGCATTATTTACCTGAAGACTACTTCATCCTCTCCCTCTGTTAAGTAGCCTCCATGTAAGCTCCTCCAATACCCCTTTATGCCAGTCCTGAGCATTATTTTGCTGCTCCTGTCCTGCCTTCATCCAAGCACTCCATACCCTTGTAGAAGCACAGTGCCCAAAACTGGGCTATCTATTTCCTCTGGGACCCTCCCAGAAGGCATCACACACCCAAGATCTATTCCTGCTGACATAGGCCCAGGAAAATAGTTAACATTTTCCCAGAAGAATGACACAGTTGGCTTCTCTGACAACTCCTTGTGTGATTCACCAGAGCTCTTCCCAGTCCTTTTCTGCAGATTTTCTAAAAATGGTTCCTCATTATGGGCTTATGCTGGTGATTATCTCTGCTGAAGCATATGTGTCCCCCTTGAACTGCTTTCTAATTTGCTTCAGAGCATCCATGTAATTTGGCAACATCATTTTGGATTCTAATCCTGTCCCCTACCAGACTCCCAAGTAATCCCTGCCTAGTGTCTTCCATAAATCTAATAAAACGTCTTTAATATCCTATCATGAGGTCATTAGTATCTTCAGCACTAATTCCAGATGGTCTCTTACATTTCTGGGCACCACGGAAAGTGTTGACACATTCCCATGACTGACAATTCCCTCCATTTTTGTTACTACCGAGAACTCTGGGTCTGGGCTGCGTGGCCACCGAGGTTAGGAAGAACTCCCGCACGTAGATGAAGTGAGCATTCCTACTGGCATGGGATGCTACAGCCCCTTCACATGTAAGGACTTGAAAGAGCTGAAACGAATAGATTCGCCCACGTCTTCACTGTCTCCTAGTGGTATATTTACATCCTCAACTCACCCTTATTATTAAAACCTCATTCTTGAGCTGAGACAAGCCTATTTTTAAGGCAACTGCATTTAGTTTAGAGAAGGAGTCACTACTTATGATTCCTGTGAGCAAATGGTAGGTTGAAGGACTTCAGAGTAGCGTCTGATTCACCAGTACCCACAAAAAATATAAATGTTTTAAACCCACTTTCTTATCTATGAGATGTTCAGGGAGTAAAAACCACGTGGTCAGTTTGTACTCACACATAAACCACAGCAAAGTATAGGGAGACCTTAAATCTAGGAAGGACGAGGCTGAGACAGTACGACACAAAACTAAAAGTATAGCATATCTCTTAGATGCTGGCTTTCTGAAATCATCACTTAGTAAACATCATTTTCTGTGAGTTTTAATATAGGATCACTGAAATTGAGACATGGTTGAACCACTTGTAGAACTGGTATGTTAACAGAAGAAGCTGCTGTGTTAATGAAGAATAGGTGTCAGAGAGAGAAAACGGATCTCACATGGAGATCCTGGTGTGTACGTTTGTTCTTAGATTCAGAAAACAGGTGGAGCTGGCCTTGCTGAAAGTCTACAGGAGTGGAAAGATACCACTACCAGAGCTTACTGGAGTCTGTTAAAGACCACTCATCCATGAAGATATATGGGGCTCTTTGAGGGTAACTAACAGACATGTGAGGCACGGGTCTTGTAGGAAGCTGACAACTTTAGCTACATTTGGACGCTTGTTTCAAAAAGGTTCAGTGGCTTACAAACTCTCCAGCTCCTTTATAGCATAGGATTATCACAACTTCTGTGTGGGTTCAGAAGACCCAGAAAGTAAGTCAAGGAACAGTTCCTCAGGGCTGAGTCTCAGCACAAGAAGGTAGAAGGCAATGCGGATGAGAGTTACCATCTCATGGTTCTTGGAGATGCAAGTTAAAAGTACAAACAACCCCATGGATTTCAGGCAGGCAGGTTTCAATAAGCTTTGGGAAACTGGTACATAATATATTGTGGGGAAAAGGGCACTTAGAGAGGACATAGTCCTTCCCCAAGGAAACAAGGCTGAAGATAGATGTACAGATGCAGAAGAAAGACCAGAAGTGGTGAAGACAATTCATTGGTCTCAGACAAAAGAAGAACCATAGTAAGCAGAAACAGATGTCTGAGGATGAGTATGAACACTGTCAGTGAAAGTTAAATTAGCAAGAGACACCAAAGGTAACTATTCAATCATCCTCTAAAGGGGAGATGGAGGAAATGTTAGCTCGCTACTCTGAAGAGAAAAAACAATAGTGAGATGACAGTGAGCAGATCAATGCTTAATGTCTTTTTAAAATATTACCTAAAACAGTCAATGATGAGGATATTATTAGCCCAGTAATGCCAAACAGCTAAGATTCGCGGCTGGTGTTAGGAAAGCACAGCCTTGAGGAGGAAAAGCTGTTGTGTTACCATGCATCTCAGCAAAACATCTGGTTCCAGATGCGCATACACTTATGATTCAGTGAGTTGAATCACAGAATCACAGAATTGTTCCAGTTGGAAAAAGACCTTTAAGTTCATCAAGTCCAGCCACTGACCTGACTGCACCAAGCCCACTGCTAAACCACGTTCCTAAGCTCAGGGCTTTTAAAACACATCCAGAGATGAAGAAACAGTCTGAAAAGATGGATGGGATGAATGGGATGAGTGAGCAAGATCAAAGGATTAGGTTCAGGTACACTCCAGGGACTGCACATGCATAAAAATTTACAATGCTAAAAATGCAGAAAGACATTTTGGCTAGAAAGGAGTCTCTGGAAAAAAGATTTGTGGGTGAGCTGAAACAGCAACGACAGGCTGTTGTGGGAAAAGCAAATTATCACACGGAATGTACAAACAGGGATTCAAGCCTGCCCAGCATGACAAGCGATACTGCACTCTACTTAGTACTGGGAAGGCCTCTGCTGAAATATCATTGCAGAGGCTTAAGGCACACACTTCCACAAAACGAAGAGCAAGAGCTGTCAGAAATGTAGAAAATGCAGTTTATGAAAACAGACTGCAAGAATAGGAATTGTTTGAGGGAGAAAAGAGCGGAGGAGAAATAACCCACTTTCAACTTGCAGATAACTGATGTGAAGCCACAGGGAATCTACCATTTTAGTTGTACCGACACAGGAAATCTGTGGTTTGCCATTGTCACTAGAAAAGCAGTTTGTGCATTCAGGAAAGTCTTCTGGTAGCAAGCGTGTTAGTAGGTTGCTTGAGGAGGATGTAGTATACCCATCTAGGTCTTTAGGGCAAAGAAGCAGATACCTTTACCAGGAATGGTACAGTAACATGATTTAGGATGAAGGGAAACACTACAACATTTGAATCCCTCTCCCATTTATACCTATGTCCCCCTGAATTCCTTGAGCAGGCACAGTCCTGAATGAAGGGAATACACAAGACATCAGTCACATGCCTTGGAAGGACCCTTGAAAATTCCATCTCTGTGCCCCATCACATCCAACTGGGAGCAAACATGGCAACAGAATTAAAAGAATAAAAAAAGTGGGGTTCTCCCCCACCCAGTCCAGGAGCTGCTGAGATCCTCAAGCACTCCGATACCTTGCTTGCTGCATAATTTCTCAAAGACCCTCCTTAATTTCCTGCTGTGTGTGGGTACCTACCTCACTGTCCTCACTTGCACAGTACCTTTAGCTAACACACTCCCTTGACGAGGCAAGGCAATCCCAAACCTCACGGTCCTTCTCTTCATACCGCACCCATCAGACCATGAGTCACAAGAGAGGAAAACAAGGCAGACAGCCGTTAGACAGCTGCATCCAGCTTTATGATTGCTTTTATATCTCCATTAGGTCTGTTTGTATATGGTGATGTAGAAGAGGACTAGCTGGTGGCATTTGGAAGGAAAATTTGGAAGAATTACTCATTGTATTTAATATAATTTCTTCTTTATTTAGATTTACACTCTCACTTGAGTTTGCAGTAATTTAGTGCAGATGTTCTATCCTTCTGTAATTTATTACTACTGACTTGCTTTCCTCTCCCTTTCCTATAAAGAATTTTCAAACTACTATGACTGTGCGACTTCCCTTGCTTGCCTTAAAGCAAAGAAGCTGCAGGCTGACAAGAAAATTCACTGGGGGTCTCCTCTTGGCTACAGTTCTGCAAACAGCTACCCTTGGCCAAAGAAAGGAAGTGGATAAAAGTCTCATCCCATCCACGATTCATGTACAGAAAACCTCTTGCCCTCAGCTAGAATGTAGCGTCATGCAGGGAGAGCTGTTTGGATTAGACTGCAGTAGCTTTTCCTTGGGATCCTCAATCGACTCATTTTCCCTTCTTTGTGAAAAAATGAACTTCTGGTATTTGAACAGACAGTGGGAAAGTGACCGTCTTCAAAAAGTCACTGAGGAGGCATCCAGCCACTGATTCCTCCAGAGCAAGAGGCAGCAAAGTGCGGAAATGGCACTGCCCCGTGTGCCTGATTGCAGGTAGGACAGTGGTTCAGCAAGCTTTTACCTTTGTTATGTGCTGTCCTGGGCAGTGTCTTATCCAATGTCCTGACCTAGGAGACAGACCCAGCACTTGCCATGCACTCCTGCACAAAGCACAGATCATAGAATCATTAGGGATTGGAAGGGACCTCGCAAGATCATCCAGTCCAATCCCCCCACCAGAGCAGGATCACCTAGACCAAGTCACACAGGAACATATCCAGGCGGGTTTAAACATTTCATTCAAGAGAACAACTAGGCAGGGAGGCTGCCCATATTTATAACATCTGCTTGCCATGGGAAGGTTCAACACCGTGTCTTCCAATGCCTGGAGAGGAACCCAGCTCTCAAGCCTTAGACTAGCCTGCCTGGTAGAAGCCCCATCCTTTGCTCCATCACTGGGAATGTGTCTTGCATTAAATAATTACTGTGAAGCAGTCAGAAGTGGCAAGAGGACAACAGAATAAGATCTAAGACACAATTTTAGGTCTTGCATGGAGATGGGAGAGCACCTGTTTAAGACAGGTTTTCTTGGAGGAAGAAGGCAGGCACCTAGAGGTGGATTTTGCCCTGACTTTCTGCTAGAGCCCTGTAAGAAAACAGCAGACTACTAGAAATTACTGGAGCACATCAGCTGCTTGTTCTGCATCTCACTGGCTGTGCAGCTGACAGCGGTTGGCACTCCATGGAGACCAAAGGCATTGGAGATCAACAACATATCTAGCACCCTCTGTGCTTGCTGTCTGCACAGCATGGACCCACAACATCCACCACACTTGAAAGCTTAAGGAAAGAATGTCTTTTCCATTACTGCCACAAATACATTCTGGAGCTGTTGGATGCATCAGGGTGGCTCAGAGCAGCCTTTTCCTAGAAGCATTAAATACACAGGAAGGTATCTGAATGAGGATCAGTCTGGGTAAAGCAATGCTGCATCTCTTCTACTGGGTTTTCAGAGGAAATACATGAAACTTTGATGCTACCAAGAATGTCTAGGCCAAGGGAGAATTAAAACCCATCTGAGAGAGATCTTTCCATTCCTTTGTGCTTACCTGTTTCTTCCCATAGTAGTGGCAGTTGCAGGAGCAGTCCAGCATATTGTATCAGCTCCAAGAGGGGGACGTACTTCCAAATGTGCAAGATAAAACTCATTGCAGGAGAACAGGAAGCAGCAGGAATTTTTTTTTCCCTTCTTAATCCTCCAAACAGCTCAATAGTGGCAAATAAGTGTACTGGCTCTGTGCTCTTGCTGCAGTTGCTGGCTGGGCTGAGACCTAGAGTCATGAGCACTATGCTGCATCCACCTGCCTCATTTTCTGAGCAGAGGAGTCCTTCATAGAACCATCTCGGTTTGGAAAGACCTTTGAGATAACAGATTTCAACCATTAACCTAGCCCACCACTAAGCCATGTCCCTAAGCTCCAGACCCACACAACTTTTAAACACATCCAGGGATGACGATTCAACCCCCCCCGCCCCGGGCAGCCTGTGCCAAGGCCTGAGGACCTTTTCAATAAAGAAGTTTTTCCTAATGTCCAACCTAAACTTCCCCTGGGGCAGCTTGAGGCCATTTCCTCTTGGCCTATTGTTCTTACTTCTGAAGAGAGATCAACAACCTCCTCTCAGGCGGTTATGGACAGCAGTAAGGTGTTCCTTCAACCTCCTTTTGTTCAGACTAAGCAGCCACAGTTCCTTCAGCTGCCTCTCATAAGGCTTGTTCTCCTGACTCTTCACCAACCCTGCTGGCTTTCTTAAGACTTGCTCCAGCATCTCAATACCTTTCTCAGACTGAGGTGCCCAAACCTGAATCCAGTACTTGGGCTGAGGCCTCACCAGTCCCAGGTATAAAGGAGCAACCACTCCCCTGCTCCTGCTGGCCACACTATTTCTGATACAAGCCAGGATGCCATTGGCCTTCTTGGCCACCTGGGCACACTGCTGGCTCATATTTAGCAGATTACCAATCAACACTCCCAGATCTCTTTCTGTCAAGCAGCTTTACAGCTGCTCTGCCCAAAGCCTGTAGTGTTGCAGCCTGCTGCCAGCAAGGAAGACGCTGATGGGTGTGCATGGCACCACTTACCCACGTTACACGGTGGTCAAGATGCTAAAAAAAGGTTATGGTGGAAAAAGAAGAAACATCAGAGTAGTGCAAAAATCACTGCCTCAACACAAAGAGCACCATGTCCCCTTCCAAAGGAAAATATCTTTCCCTGACTGCAATGTCAGGGAGTCAAAGCAGACTAGCCAAGCATCAATGAGAGGCATTTTTCAGAACATAACGCTGTATTCTCTTCCTCTTTTTCCATAGACCCTATGGAAAAGGTAACAGAGCTATCAACTCTGCTCCACAGATCTTCTCTAGTAGGTGTCTCATTCTCTCTCCCCTCCCCACTACACTTTTCTCCACACTTTGGCTGCAGCCACCACCTGCTCCTTTGTGTGAGCATGTGTTATGGCAAAGAGACCCTTAACAGCATTAGGTCCACTTCCGCCAGCAAGCCTGCTTTGCCAGTTACACAACCTAGCAAAAGGGATGCATCCATCAGCAGCAAACACAAACAGGTTTTGTTACTTATCTCTACAGAGCACAAAACTAAACCAGCATCAACAACAGAGAAATGAACCACAGCCCACGTCCCTCCGCAGCCAGGCAGAGACCAGCAAGGAAACCGCCTCATTTCACTCTGCCCTTCCCTCATGTGAAACCATTGCCCCCCATCCTGTCACTCCAGGCATACAGAAACAGTCCCTCTGCAGCCTTCTTGCAACTCCCTTCAGGGACTGGAAGGTCGCTATCTGGTCCCACCGGAGCCTTCTCTTCTCCAGGCTGTACAACCCCAGCCCCCTCCGCCTGTCCTCGTAGCAGAGGTGCATCAGCCCCCTGGTCATTTTCATGGCCTCCTCTGGACTTGCTTCATCAGGTCCCTGTCCTTCCTGTACTGGGGGTTCCAGAGCTGGACGCAGGGCTCCAGCTGAGGTCTCACCAGGACAGAGCAGTGCTGGCCACACTGCTTTTAACCCGGCCCAGGAGGCTATTTGCCTTCTGGAAGTGAAGGTCCCCAGCCCCCACTCCCTGCCTGCTAGCCTATCTCCCCAAGGTCAGCGGGGCAGCGAGCTTGCATGCTTGCTGCGAGTGTGGCCGTGTGGGGCAGGGGCAATAAAGTAAACGACAGGAGAGAAATTTGAGTGACAGTGATACCCGTTTTGGCTCTTCCACAGAAACGCCAGCCGAGAATTAAATATCTATTCGGAAGCATTTTGCTCCTCTCCGTCCCAGCTCATTTCTTATCCTTACAAAGGCACTTAGGAAGCCCAGAATGGCCTAGCAGCCCATTAGGTTTCAATTTGCTCGCAGTGCAAAAGATCTGAAAGCTCTGATAAAAATTTGCTGCTGGAAGTTCAGCTTCGTTCCCCGAGTCCGCAGGTTGTGGGGTGCCTGGTGCAGGGGGTGAGGTGTCACGCTCCAGAGAGGGTAATTACAATGCACCATGGCACAAAACCCCAAACCAACAGGGCAGTTGTGCTGATCCTGCCCTGTCAACCAACTTCTTTGGAGTCAATCACGGAAAAAACAGCACTGTGGCTTGTTTATGGAGCCATCGTTTGAAAGTGATGGTTTGAATCGTGGGTGGCTTAGGGGGAAACATGTTGAGGGGAAAAGCAAAGGTGGTTTTTGTGCCCTTAAGGAAGTTGAGGGTTGAAGAAATAACGCAAGTGATTTCACAAAAGAAAAGCAGAAGATGCTTTGTAAATTGCTAGGATAAATCTGTCTCCACACTCAGGAGGGAAAACAGATAACAGGAAACAGAGAACAAGGCAAAATGCAAATGGAAGGTCTGGGTAACATCACTGTGCTGTATGACGCCCCTCTGTACCCTCTGCAGAGCCCAATGGAACCCGTGGGTGACTTTTCACTGACCTCGGTGGGCCAGGTCCTGTTTCCCCAAAAATACATCCTGCTAAGCAGAGGCAGGCTGATGATGTAGGAGCTCCACATTTAAGAAATGGGAAGCAAAGCAGAGAGAAAGGGATTTCATACGTGTGAACCAGCCTTTTATTTTTCCAGGCAGTGTAATGTTCTCTCGGACAGCAGCATCTTCATGTAGCTGCAGCAAAGTTGTTGTACTCAAGCAGTAGATCTGCGTAACAAAGTCCTGACAAAACAAAGTAGTGCCCTGACTTCAGAGGAACCGCAATAGATCCACGTAAAGCCAGTGTGCCCACGTAGAGGGGAGTCAGATGCCGGTAAAAAGAAAACCAGTGTCACTGTTTGAGTGAAACTGCCCTCATGAAGCAGTTCGTGAGGTCAGTGCTGTTTGGCTTTTCAAGCCTTTCTTTATCAATGTGGTAAGACTGCAGGCTTCCCCACGTTCTGTCTGTCCACCTCCCCCTGTATGAATTTCTGAGAGTGTCTGAAGCGCTGCTCCAAGCTCTGAAGTAGTGCTTAGAGTGCCTTGGCCCTCACTTTGCCTTCATGGACTCGCAGCTCACAAACATTTTACTCAGGAGGAAGCTGGATTCTCTGCCACCATTTCTCTCTTCACTTTTGAGATGGGTGGTACCAAGGAAGTGTCTGCTTACACGTCCAAGTTGTAGGATTAAAAGCTCTATGATCAAATCTTAGTCCCATAGGACACTGAAGACTTACTGGGAGGTAAGCAAATTCCTTAGAATTAGAAAGGCTTTGGAAACTAGACTCCAGCCCACTCCATGTGGACATGATGGATTGGATCCAGATTTTCTTACAAGTGCCAGCCTGGCCTGACTGTACTTGGCCTGATTCTTCTCCTTCTGAGGGTCGTCTTGTGTTGGGGGAGCAGCTGCACTTTGCAGAAGAGTAATTCCTGCGGATGCATCGTGCGCTGTCATCACTTGTGTACAGCACTGCACATCGGTATAACGAGTTGCAATAGCAGGCCCTTACCTAGGAGATTTTGGTGGCACAGCTAGGGTGATCATGGGCAAGAGGAGTCATGTACAGTAAGGTGTGGCTGTCAAAGGCATTCTAAAACGGGGAAACACTGTCTGTGATGTGAGCAGGATGCAATTGAAATGGTGACAGTCAGATCATCTGAATTAAGTACTTGATCTGCCTTTGAAGATGTGGGTTTTAATGATTATTCAGGGTGAAACAGACCCAGCACAGCAAGCTGCCCTTTACCTTTATGGCCTTTTCAGCATCCTTTCTGGTGATGAAGAAGTATCCAAGGACCCAGAGTTCCTAAGCTCCCAGAGTTACTGTGTAGAGGCGGCAGAAGCACAAATAGGAGACTGAAGCTGCCTGGCTGCTGAAGCTCAGTTAGAGGGGAACAAATCAGCTTTGCCTGGAAGGTCAAGAAAGTAGCATATTCAGTGGTGCTTGGGATGATTTTGGCTTTGTTCTTGGTTAATGAGAGCCAGTAATAGGACAAGCAAGGACAAGACAAGGAAGGCCATTAAAATAACATAGCAGAAGTTATTTCATAATGGAACTAACTGACGGGACAGCTTTTTTTCTTCTGCAGATATCTCTGAGATCTCTCAAATGACAAACACCTACATCCGTTTCACCTACCCAGGTAATGCTATCACACCACCCTCTGTATCTATCTGTCACCATGACAGATGGACATTAGGTCCTACTGTATTGCTGATCCCCCAAAGCCCTTAAACAATCTGGTATTGATAATGTTGCAGGGCTAATCACTTAATAATAGGACTCCCAGCAAACCAGACACCTCTACCACACGCCATGGGAGGAGAAGATGCTTTGCATACATCATCCTGTCAGCTGAGTTTATTATTCTTGCATTCAAGGTAAACTGCAGAATCCCAATTCTGGCCTGTATAAATTCCAGTCTCAGGAGTCCAGCAGGCACTGGGCTCCTTGTTAAAAACACACACACACACACACACATGCATAAATCCAAATGGGTAAATAATACGACAACTTCTTATTCCCAGCAGACCTTTCAAGTGCTGTTGTTTTCTTTGTTACCTGGGGTGGTCCTCAGACCAGCTGTATAAACCAGGGATAAGGAGTGAGTACATGGGCTATGCAGAGACAACAAGCAGGAGAGACTTCTGGCCACATGCAGACCTTGCCTCTTTGTGCTAATAAAGCTTTGTTGTATGCCATTTAAACAGACACCAGACAAACAAGCTCTGGGCTTCAGAATCTTTATCTCCTGTGTTTACCTCTCCCCAGGATTCAATACTACAGTTGTTAGCCAAAGAACGTAGGCATCTAAGGCTTGCAGAAAGGGTATAAAACCTTCAGAGCTCAAGGCAAAGCCTTCCTAATGGGTTTGCTGAAGAAAATAAATCCTTCCTGTAAAGCATCTGTATTGGCCTCTATTGGAATGATGAGCTGGCAGAACCACAGGTCCGACTGGGAGGGCTCGCTCCTGCATTTTTCACAGAAAGGGCACTATAGATGAACAGAAGTAAATCCTTTTAGTCTTCTCTCTTTGAATGCATTTAATCTCTCTGTGGTCCTGGTCAGGCTGTGCAAGTCATAGAATCATTGAATAGTTTGAGCTGGAAGGGACCTTAAGGGTTCTGTAGTTGCAACCCTTCTGCAGTGGGCAGAGACACCTCCCACTAGACCAGGCTGCTCAAAACTCCATCCAGCCTGGCCTTGAACACGTCCAGTGACAGAGCATCCACAAGTCCTTTGGGCAGCCTGCCCAGTGTCTCACCACCTTCACAATAAAGAACTTCCTCCTTTCATCTGATCTAAATCTACTCTCTTTCAGTTTAAAGCCATTACCCCTGTCAGGAGTAGCCCCTGTAAATGTGGGCACCAACTTGGCATTGTGGCTAGTTACCAGTCTCCCAAGAAGTGGAAAAGAAACATCCCCTCAAAACTTTACTGTTGGAGAAAATAACAAGCGGGAGAAAAAATCTAGGAAGATGACACTGCCTTCAGCAGCACCCCCATGGGCCTGGGCCAGAAGGGACATCCTCTGGCACTGACTGAGGCACGTTCTGAAACTGTATTCACGGGGTGAGTCCTTGTCCCAGTAAGAGTCTGGACTCCCAGTTCACCACAAAGGATTTAAGAGCAAGACTTCATGTCTCCTCTGAGAACTTTCTTGCTTTCACAGAGAGGAAAAGACTTCCATTCCTCATTTGCTGTGGACCAAGCCTAATGCCTCTGCTGAGACACTGATTGCACAAACGAACTAACCTTACTGATCCAGCCTAAAGATCAATAGCTTTAACAGAATCACAGAATATCTTTGGTTGGAAGAGATCTTTAAGATTATCAAGCACAACCTTCACCCCAGCAACTGCCAGGTTACCCCTAACCCATGACCCCCAGCACTAGGGCTGTCTGCCTTTTAAACACCTCCAGGAACGGTGACTCCACCACTGCCCTGGGCAACATGTTCAGATGTTTGATAACCCTTTTGGGGAAGAAATTCTTCCTAACACCCAGCCCAAACATCCTCCCCTGGTGCAGCCTGCAGCCATTTCCTCTGGTTCTATCACTTAGCATCAGGGAGAAGAGACCAACCCCCACATCTGAACAGCCTCCCTCCAGGTAGCTGTAAAGACTAGTGAGGTCCCCCCTCAGCTTCCTTTTCTCCAGACTAAACAGCCTCAGTTCCCTCAGCCTTTTCTTATCAGACCTGTCCTCTAGGTCCTTCACCAGCTTTGTTGCCCTTCTCTGGACCTGCTCCAGCTCCTCAGTGTCCTTCTTGTATTGAGGAGCCCCAAACTGAACACGACACTCAAGACGAGGCGTCCCCAGTGCCCAGTACAAGGGGAAAACTTGTTTAAACTATCCAAAATCTAATCTAATCTTATCTTATCTAAGCAACCAGTCTCCTCTTCTCTAGGTTAAACAACCTTGGTTTCCCCAGCTGCTCCTCAGAGGACTTCTGTTCCAGACCCTTCATGAACCTCATTGCCCTTCTCTGTACACTCCAGCACTTCTTGCAGTCGGGGGCCTGAAACTGAGCACAATATTCAAGGTGCAGCTTCACTAGTGCTGAGTACAGCTGGCCACCACCGACTTGTGGCCAGAGAACCGAGCCATGGAAAATGCTTCCTTAACCAAACTATAGATGGGCTGGAAAATCCAGATAATGATGGCTTGGTTTTCCGCGAGAACCTAGAAAATCTGATCCCCAGCCCCAACATGTTCAAGCTGACACTATTTTTTTTGGTGCTAGTTTTGATGGCACATGAGGTGAAAGGCAAATTCCATTCCGTGTCTCATTCTGCCTGTCACTTCCAAGCTGTGGCTGTTGTGTGCCTGCTGCCTGTCCCAGTTGTTCAGTTGTGTGTCGATCCCACCATTTTCACTGCAGAAATGCACATTTTCATTGTTGCCCGCGTGGAGCAGCAGCTGCGTGAACAGATCTCCTAGGGCTCATAGCTAACGTCCCCTGTACTCCCAGGAAAAGGCAAGGACACCTTCCATACCCTGGTCCTCAGCATCTCACCCTCACCTAAAAACAGGTGGCCCCATGCTGAAAGGCTGTGCAGGTGGCCACGAGGTACTCCACTGAACCTAACAGCAGTCCACTACCTCCGGTCTTCCCACACTAGGTGCATGCAGCACATTGCCTGTCTCTTCAGTTCCTGATTCCTCAGAAGGTAAATAATGTCTTGTACTTCTGTGGCCTCTGTGCAAGACTGCAGTGGAAGAGGCACCCGTGTCTGTGGGACCCTGCCAGCTCATCTCGGTCTGCGTGCCCTGATGGGATGTTTTATGAGCAGAGGTGCAATTCCACTTCCTCTGAGCTGTGAACACACATTGCAACTGTCTGAGCTGGATTTCACTGCTTTGCTGAAATTTTATATCAGGCATTGCAAACTGAATGAGTAATTACATGACTGGCATTTTAAATATCCCCTGCTGAGTTTTTATGACCGAGAAAAGCAGCAATAGGGAGGAGGAACTACAGTAAACTGTACTTTTTGGCCCTCATGTTACTCAGTTCTTCTCCACATCCTTCATCTCCCCTGTTTCCACAGCCTCTGGTTGGGGGCTGTCGCTTATTGGGACCAGACGCCAGACCTCATGTAGACAACTGACACCCACAATTAACAGTCTCTGAGGGAGATCCTCACAGCACTACGCTGGGCAGGATCTAGGAGCAAAGGAAGGCACTGGACAGACACTACTTCAGGCTGGTTTATAGTTTTTGACCCATTGCTCAGAGGCTGGAAGCAGGATAAAACCTGGAGCTAAAAGGATGGAGATTTGCAGCGATACATCTACTCCCCAGGAACCTCCCCAGCTGCAGTAGCAGCTGTGAGACACATTCACAGAAGAGTAGTGAGGTTTTCCTGTCTGGGTTTGGCATTTGGTGAAACACAAGCCCTGACCTTAGTGAGATGTTTTACCCACCTCTGCACAGCCCCTGGTTGTGGCAGTGAATGAGCACCTTTGACCTCAGCGCCATCCAAACATCCTTGCCGTGCCACCCTACTCTCTGGCTCTTGCCTCCTGAGGGAGGTGGCCTGTTTGCTGTCTGCCACCCACCACACATCCGCGCGCCTTTCCCAGGGTGGCATTTGTTGGCTTTGCCTCTCAGCATATAGTGTCTCATGGTGAGTCACCACCTTGGGGAGGCTGTGGTTTGTGTCCTCACCTCAGGAGCTCCAGGATCTGCTGTGGGTGGGATCAATAAGCAGGGAGTGGGGAATGATCCTTTACCTTCTTCTCTACTCAGAGGGCTTCCTTTAGGTAGGACACTACCTATCAGCCACGCAGTCCCTTGGCCAAGCCATCCAAGAACAGGCAGCAGGAACTCAAAGGGCTTTCCCAGCTGTATAGGGGAAGGCTGCTTGCCTTGCATCCCCACGCACGGGGAAGGTTTCAGGCAGCAAACATTAGGGCAAATTTTATTTTGCTTCTCTAGTATTGTCTCAAGCACAACGAGAACCACTTCTCCTAACTGTGTGGGCTTAGTTCTTTATGTGAAAGACTGGTTCTTTTTTATTTGACCACAGTTCTTTTTAAAAACCCATTAACAAAAGAGAAGAGTTCATCCTGATGATTAATAAGTATGTGATGTAGTGTCGAAAGACTTTAGCCAGGGATCTCTGCCCTCTCTGACTTGTGCTTTATGCAACCTTTGAGTGTTCAGCTGAATATTTGTAATCCAACACAATCAAACACGTGCTTGGAACGTGTATTCAAAATGACACTGATCTTACACGCTACTTTTCTGTTTCCCAAAGTGAGTCGGTCAATAAATAATGGATGACTGGAGGCATAAAGTATTCTTGTAGAGCATGAAAAAAAAGGAATTCATATTAGAGCAGGAGAGAAGCATCCACAGCTGTAACATACCTGTTTCCAGTCCAAAACTCCCCACAGGGTTGCGGGGGAGACAGGCAGTTATTTTGGTAGACCAAAGCTTCACCTGAAGCACGATGCCTGTTCACAGGGTCAAGCACAGCTGTAACAGCAGCACTTTGTGCTCAGTCTGGCCTCTCCAAAACAGTTCCTTCACTTGTTTGCTATTTGTTTGCTGATTTTCAGCCCTTCATGAAAATAACTTTTAGCTTGGTATCATGATGGAGCAAGTTTCACACAACTATGGTGACCAGCAACCCTTATACCCTCCCATCTCCTGAATCTATCAGCAAAGAAAGAGGAACTTCAAGAGGTCTTAAATTTTGACCTGCTTTGTATAAATTAGCACCTAGTTAAGGGAGAGAGAGAGAAAAGTTTCCTGCTTTTCTGAGAGTAAAAGTTCTGGGAGGAGCTTAGATATGTTGTTAGATATCAAATAGTCCACAGTGGACAGAGTCATGGGAAAGAGACTAATACATTGTGCTGCTCACATAAATACTTGGTCGTGGTGTTATCACTTTCAACTTCCTCTGTCGCAGAGCCCTGTGGAATCACCCTGTTGGCAGCTAGCATCCACCTTAAACCTCTGAAGGTGGAGAAGCCACATGCAGGTCCTGCACTGAGCAGAGGACACCTGCCCTCAGCTCCTGACTTCGTCACGGGCTCTTTCCATCACCTTGGCACAGAAGCATTTCTATTCCTGCCTCTACTCCTCAGCACTCAGATATAAGATAATAAATCTGCTTCCCACCTGCCCCATGAGAGGCTTATCAGGACAACTGTTTTTTCTTGGCAGGTTTGGGAGCAGGAGAGAAGAGCTAAATGATGCCCATGAGGATAGAGAGCAGAATGGGGACCAGAACACAAAAGGAGAGCAGAGGTGTCAGATGTGCCTGCCCCTGCCCTGGGGATGGAGGCGCTGAACAGGGTTCAAAGGCAGAGAGGCCATAGGAAGAGATGGACCAGCAAGGAAATAGAGGAGACACTGAGGCTTCTGGGGTGCTTTGGTGTTTCATTTTTACCCAGGCAGCAACCAGCAGCTGGCATGGTGAGTTGTGCTCTCCCAGCTGTAAAGTAAACGTGTGAGAGAACAACAGGGATGTGTTTATTGTACGTAGCCAAGTACAGTAGACTTCAGAGGATAAAAATACCCAGTGGAAAAACACATGGGCTTGAGTAAAACTTTAACCATCAGGGGCTGCCTAGCCAGCAGCATGTGTCTCCTTCACAGGCTCTCCTGCTCACGGAGAGCTTGCAAGCGCCTTAGAAAAACTACAGCTCTTTTTAATTAGTGGCTTCTCCACCCCAAACCTGGATAGTGACACCACAAGTCTGCTTCAGATTATAAACTCAGTCGATGCAGAAAGGCAAGAGGGAGCCCGGGTAGCCCTCATTGCAGGGAGACCCTTCCATTTCCCTTGCACAATCTCCCTCAACCTAACCTTAGCAGCCCAGGACGGAGACCCAGCGAGGGGAGAAAGAGGAAGGCTAGCAGGTGGTAGATGGCATTGTACATCCCAAAGGAGCTACCATGTACTTTCTGGACTCTCCTGCAGATTGGACAGCACAGCAGGGCCCCAGCACTCACCTTGGACTTTGGGCAGTAGTAGCAGAGTGAAGGCTACAGCCTGGAGATGGCTACAGCCTGGAGTCACTCTGGGCTGGGGCTCCCACTGGCATTACTGAAATGAATGGAATTGCACCAGCCGAATTACACCCACTTGAGCTGCAACTGACTGAGGCCCTGGTTGGACAAAACACTTAAGCATGTGCTTAAATCAAAGCACGTGAGCAAACCATTTCAGGGCAGATACTTACATGCTCGAGTGCTCTGCCAGGTAGGTGCCGTTCTCAGCGGCTCCCACCTGGAGGGAGGTGATGCCGTTTCTTACATGGTCACTTCTCTGACTATTTCCAGGAGGGAAAGGAAACTTTCCACTGGCTGTGGGCCAACCGGCACTTCAGGTATGTGTCAGGTCTCTAAAGAGAAAAAAGGGTTTTTAATCTTATCTGTCTCATTATCACCCTGACATTTGCTTTGGCTTTGAGTTTAATTACCCCTTGAATTGAACAAAGGTTCAGATAGCACGGAGGTAATAAGCAGCCGGTAGCGCTGATGTATGTAGGAAATAGGGCCTCCCTGAAGGTGCTAGCCCATGCAAGCTGACCCCCAGTTATGAGAAAGAAAGCTGATAAGGCAGAAAGCTATTAATCGATCATCCAGGAAACCTAGGGATGTGTAAAGAGGTGTCTGGTGTTTGCATCTTACACAGCACCTGGGCAGCTACAAATACAGCAGACCCCACTGAGAGAAATACCTGTGCATCAGAGCACAACCAAGCAAACAGAGAGAAGCCCTGGGAGCAAACAGAAAAAGAAGTGGTGGAATAAAGGGAGGAAATACATACATTAACCTGGAGGCAAATACTCACTGTAGAAAACTGCGCAGCAGAAAGGATACCCTTGCCAGTCATCAGGAACAGAGATCCCTATGGTGCTCTGGGTGCTTTACACAGGAAGTAATTCTCCATCCACGAGTCCCTTCAGTCCAACCAAAGATGGGGAAGGGACATAAGGCAGACAGTTGCCCAACTTCATGTGTGAGCAGCAAGGACTGGGAATAGGATTAAGAGGTAGTGACTTCTGGGTGTCACGTGAATAGGTGATGGATGAGATGTGAAACCACATAGAGCACATCTACACCTCTGACCTCTTACAGAGGCCCTGCTGTTCTAGTTTCATTCCATGTTTTGGAGGATCCCTAAGCCAGCAGGTCACAAACCCCATTTTTTCAGGAACACTCCCTTCTCAGTCTGCTTCTGGAACAGTTTCCTGCTGGCTAAACAGAAGGGAACTACAGGAGCAGGAGGTGGCATAGTTTGAAATCTGATGCTGGACTCACCAGCCCAGACTGTGCTTTTGCAGGGAGCTTTTTGCCAGATCTGATAAAGAGACAAGAAGGATCCTCAGCAAGTCAGGGTCTGGGCAGTTCCTCCCAGGTGTTATCCACATAAAACAATCTCTGTGATCTGAGGACAAAACGAGGTTATGGTGCCCATTCGAAACCCACACCTGAAGGAGAAAATGGGATTTTGAGGCTGCACTTCATAAAATTCCTGCTGACATTCTTGTTTTGACTTTATAGAACAGATGAAACAGAAACACAATCTTGTCAAAACATTAATTTCATTTTGATTTCATCAGCTTGACCCATGTCATAGCATGCTTGAGAGTCAAAACAGTAAGACTATTGTGCCGTGACTCGTCATAATATTATTGTATGGCAATTTAATAGACAAAACTTTAAGACTTTTATACAAAACAAATCTTTCAATAAACGGGAAAGACTTGCACCTTCTTTGAAAACACGGAGAACCGACACCTTGCTCCAGACCATATCTGAGGTATTGAAGCATTGCTTTCCCAGGAAGGGGCACTGTGTGGCCAACAATAACCAGGTCTGGCTGGCACACACCTCCTGCAGCTCCACAGGAGAGGAGAGTGGTGGAGCCGCAATTCTTGCTGGTCTCTGCCTCCTCCCGGGACGTGCATTCCCTAGAGACACATCATATGTGTAACCCTTGCTTCTCATAACCGAGAGGCAGATGCCTATCTGAGGAGCTTTAAGTGAGGTAGCAAAGCTTGAGCAAAGCCTTCCTTACCTGCTCTGCTGTGACAATACAAGATACTAGTATTTTCTTTAGAGAAAATCTGTCATAGATGAGTGATACTGAAGGAAGCTTCTCCCAAAGCTCTGTCAGCTCTTCTTGACTGAGAAAGGATAGTCCCTATCACCACTACATGGCCTCAAGCAGAACCTAAATAGAGAACAGCAGAACTGGCTGCTTCAGGCTCTGCTGACATCCATTCCTATTCCACTCATCTGTAGAGTTTGCGCCTACTGGTGCAAACTGTGTGGTGCCACTGTGTTCTGCACCACTGTGTGGTGTCACCTGGATGTCAGAGACATCTCAATGACCCACTCCTGTGAAAAACCTGTGCAAGACATCTTGAGAAAAGCGTACGGTTTCAAATGATTTACAGGGTCATGACTTCTAACATTACGCAGCCCTCAACAGCCCGACAGCTGACCGCTCTGCTGCCTGTGGACTTGTTAAATAGCAGCAGTGTTGTACAGTAAGTGGGCAAGACTACGGAGTGTTTGAGTCCAGGGAAGTGGTTGAGTCACCATCCCTACATGTGTTTAAAGGTCCTTTAGATGTGGTGCTTAGCCCTATGTGGTGAACTTGAGAGAGCAGGGTTATTGGTTGGACTTGATGGTCTCAAGTGTCTTTTCCAGCATGAATGGTCTCGTTATTCTGTGACTAAAAGGTGCATGAGGTGCATCAGGAGAGATGTTCGCTTGCAAGAAAAACTGTGTATTGAACAAGGTTGTCACGGACAGTATGACTCTGAGGATATCAGAAACAACGGCTTCTTCCCTCCGGAAAAGACAGTAAAGGATGAGTTTTAAGGAAAGACTGGAATAATCGTCCTCCATTTCAACTTGCAACTGAGACAGTAAAAGCTGCAATTACCAGAGGTGCCCTGAGCAGGAGCAGAGCTGGTACTTGAATGTGGGGGAGGTATTACATGGTTGTGAGTCTTTGGGCAAGTCTAATTTGCCAACTTAATAACCGCACTTATTTACTGGGAGTGACTTGGTAAGGTGTATGTTGGCTGAATTCTTCTGGCAACCAACATCCCATTCCCAGGTGTAATTTTCTGGTGTAGGACACAAGGGCTGGTGGTGCCTCGTCCATAGTACAAAGGGATCAAAGGTCTCTGGGAAACATGTATGGAAATGATCTGATTTGTCTTGCAGGTCAGAAAGGAACTAGAGGCCTTCTCGTCGTCATGCCTTGCTATTTTCTGCGGCTGTCGAAAGTTGTTAGGTATGTCAGGTCAGACTGAAGGCATGTTTACCACAGTAATCATTTTCTGCCTGGTGGGAAATGCTTAGGGAAAATATATTAGACACAGACCAGCTTTCAGCAAACACCACCAAAGGGGTTTCCCGAGTTGAGCAATGCAACAAACGCCCTGTGGTGCCCTCCTCCAGGTGCATCCTGACCTCCTCTGAAGTTTCTTCCCTTTGTGATTCCCTACAGCACGCACCATCTTGGGCTGAGAGGACTCAAGCAGCATCACAGGAGTGCTGAAGGCTGCAGAGTTCTGCCGTATAGAAACTTGTGGGACCCTGCCAAGTACTATGGCGCCATCATAGTGCCACCTCTCTGTGGAGAGAGAAGCCTTTTTTGCTGCCTTCATTGCCTTTGCATAGCTGTAGACAGGATTGCTGGAGTGGAAGACACGGGCAGGAGAGCTAGGGTGGAGGATATGGGCGTCTCACTTGCTCATTTCCTTTCTCCAGCTCAGTGAGACCAACAATGTGTTCCCACCCAGTCCCAGTACTTGAGACGTGATTTCCATTAGAACCATTTTCTGTTTGTTTGTTTGCTGTGCTTGTTTTCTGTCACATCGTGTGCTCTTCACAATAAGATATAAAAAGAGAGAGAACATGACACTGCACACAACCCCCTGGTTTTACCTCCCTGAGCTCCTTGCAGTGGTACCAGATGTCCCACAGCAGCTTTCTGGCTGGTGGTTCTTGGCATGACTGATGTCTCCTGCTTCAAGCCTACTCTGGGCACAGTTTGGTTTGAAAGGCATAGGGCCAGTAAGTTTCTTAATTTCCACTATGGGGGGAACAGCCCGTAGCAGCACTGTCAAGCATAAAAAACTGAATAAAGAAAGAAAAGCACAGAAAAGCTAATAGGTGCAATATTTTTAGAAGTATGAGTAATATAATAGAGAAAATTCTAGGAGCAGGAGGTGGGTTTACCATAATCCTTCTCCATCAGCTTGAATTGCTCTTAAAAAGCACTGTTTTGCTAAAAGCGTGTATGGGCCTGCCACAGGTGAGCCAAGGAAAATGGCTAAGATTCAGTCCTTCAGGACAGATACACAGCCAAGATTTGTCCAAGCAGGTAGGCAGGAGACATTTCACGTGGCTTCGGAGAAATCTGAATCAGGCACTTCACTATGGTGTAGTTGAACCCTGAGCAGAAATGAGAACAACGGTCTCACGCTGCTCTTCGAGCTGATCCTCACTGACAGGAGGCATTGGCAGCTGCTCTGCGGAAAGGGAATCCTTCTCCCCTGGCCACCTACCCTCTTTGAAAAACACAAACCATTTCCTGCAGCGTAGCTGTAACGCTCACATTCCCACTGATGGAAATCTGTGCCAAAAGCCATGCATTTTCTTTGTCTTTCTAATTTCCCTCCATTCTTGCTTTTCTTTGGCCTGGCTGCTGTCTGGCTTGCAGGTTGAGTAACGCTGCTCCAGACCACACAGGACCCTGGAGAGATGCTCCAATCTATTGCCCTATTGCCCCAGGGATGAAGGAAGTGGGTTTTACTCACAAATGCACTTAAATGCATCCTGGTGGTTGGAACAAGCTGCACATCCTTCTATATATACTAAAACAAACCATGGAGAGTATTTTTCTACTTCCAAAACCCCTCATTTCAGCTTTTGAGGAACAGTATATCTTTGAGCACCTTTTTCCCAGGAAGCAAGATGTGCTTTACATTGCTTTTGCAACATACGGATTAGACTGTGCTGCAGCTGCAGAGCCTGGACAGAGATTTACTCTCCTCCAGGTTTTCATCACAGTCTTTTGGAGGAAAATTAGAGTCTGCAGCTCCCATGCTTTCAACACATTATTCCCTGGGAAGGTGGATGCCAGCATCTGTGCAATGAGGATTGTCTGCAGAGCACTGGGGACACCAGAATAAGCAGCAAAGTGTCCCCTACTTGTCTGGGTTATTCGAGCGGAAACGTGACTGGATGCAGCCCGTATCACGTCGCAGTGATCTGACTACCTTACATATATATAAGTATGAATGTCTTTATAAAGACTAGAGAGGATAGAGAAGCACACATACGTTAGGGTATTTTAGGCAACAAGGAGGCTAATTTGCTAAACCAGATACTCTGTGTGCAAGCGGTAGCTTCTTGCCTCAGACGCCTCCTGCCTTCCCGTCATTCAGATACCAAGAAACACAAGTTATAAACATGTCCAGTTGCTATGGCTCGTGCCTCCTTCTCCCTACAGAGCGATCCACGCTCTTTGACTTGGATCCAATTGCCCTCCTGCCTCTGGCTGCCCTGGCACTTGGAGCAGTCTGTGAAGGTCACCTCCGCACCGCCCGGCCAAACAGTGTGAGTGCTCACAGCCGTCCTCCTCATTCTGAGCATGCTGACCATCCTTTGGCAGGTCAGGCATCCATCCACCAAGCCAAGAAGATCTTAGCCCAACCGAACTGGACTCTGTCTGTCTGAATTCCTCTAGCGTCTCTTGTTTCTGATCTCCTTCTTCCTCTCTTGCTCTGGCTGAGATGCCTCCTAGTCTGCCTGGGAACAGCAGAAGGCGACATCACTGTCAGTCCAATATAAACCTGGGGCTGCAGTCCAGAGTCACTCTTTGCTGCTTTCTCATGGAAGCAGGGCTTTACGATGTGCCACCATGTACTCAGAGTGGAGGGGAGAAGACCAGCACAAGAGAAGCTTTAGCAGTACCAGACATAGACACTGTAAGGTGCTCTTTGCTTGGTCACATCTTGATGGGAAACATGTCACTGTTGTCTTACTTCACGGTGAAAAACAGAGCTAAGAGAATATTGTCTGGTTATGGAGGTTTAAGCATTGTTGCTTCAGTTAGTTTTTTAAGCTGCCTTTTGGTTCCCACAGCAAGGTTTGGAGGGGCCGGTAATGGTGTTTGCTGGACCAACAGATACAGGCAGGAAAGACACCCCTGAGGAGGACATATATGGACAAAAGTTCGCTTGTTTTTCTCCACCCATAGCATCTGATCCAGTAAAAGCTGTCATCCACCTTGCATCTCCTCCCTTAGTTATGTCCAAACTACCACAAGACCATGATTGTTCCTAGCTCCTGGGAGACACCCAAAGTCTTCAGTGCTGGAGTGAGTTGCTCTCCCTTTTGCAGGACTGCAGGGTAGTCTGACAAGGGTTTTGCAGGGCAGCTTGCACAGTCTTGCAGCTGGCCTGGGGAGGGGTTTCCCAGGACAGAGGAACACTTGGAGAAAGAGTGATGAGCCAGAAGCCCACATCCACCTTGTTCCCTGCCTGGCAATCAAGGCACCTCAAAGCCTGTACACTGATGCTGCTCATTCTTGCCCAGAGCTGACGGTAGCTACAAGCACATGCGGTTACCTCTGCCTTTGGCAATGGTCTTCCTTTTACATGGTGTCTCTCCTTGTCTGGGGGTATGTGGGGAACCCACAAACAGTCCTGTACCACACTAGATAGTCACCAGGGCTATTCTGTCTCTGACTCCTAGGTGCTCTGTAGAAAGGTCAGCAATCAATGAATGAAAGGTGATGGGGCAAAGATCTGCCAGAAGGCTTTCCACCCATCTGAGCTGAATCAAGCAACACTTCTTGATTAAATCAACCACCGCTCTTGGTCCTATCCTTAAAAAACTTTCACACCCGAAGTTACACTGTGGTCTATTATCCTGGCCCCATAAGCATCTTATTCTGTCCCCAGTCTCCCACCTACATGGCAAACTGCACCTTCCTAGGGTTAATTCAGCAAGTCGTGACCCTCTCCTCTTTTGCCAGGCGTCTGTTTCAACAAGAAGACACAGAAGAGTCTCCAACATGCCCACACTGGCAAATGGAAACAGTTTGGAGCTGACTCTGACCAGACAGCCTCCAGAAGCCCATGGGGCAGGGCATGTGAGTACAGACATGGTGGGAAAGCCAGCAGGCTGCTTTGTATCTGGCCCTGAACTCACGGTTCACTCACAGTGCTGTTGCACAAAGCAAGCAGAAACAGCTCCGCGTGCTTCGTGATGTCCGAAGACATCCTAGCTGCCCCCACTGACGCAGCCATCCCTCCACCACTGCCTGCAAGACAGCACCCCACCATCACTGCCTCCCGGGGCAGGGAGCTGCCTGCTCACCCATGACTCCTGTCCCTTGCTGTGAATCAAGCCCACACAAAAACCCAAGTTTGCCACATATAGCTCTGTACACTAGCCGGGCTCGGGGCCCCCTGTGCAGCTAAGACAGTCCGGCACCGCTGCTATTCAGGTCTCCTGTGGCTACAGCGGGGAATGAGGGAGGCAGAGGAAGAGACGTTGGGTCCCCAAGGGTCGAGTGCCAGTGTGTGCATTGGGCTGCACTTCTTACTTGGTCATATCCAACCCAAACACAGCATCCTTCCCATGGAATTATAATGTGGCTAGGGAGGAGGTGACCAACGCAAAAATAAATAATTAAATGTAACTTTGACGTTTGCGCCCAAACTGCGGTTTTGCTGCAGAGTTGGTTTGGAGACTCTTGGTGCACAGCTGGTCTTCGGCTTCTGTATTTCCTAGTTTTCACTGGTTAGGTTATTAAAAAGAATATAGGTTTAGGTCCCTCTGCTTTTTATTCAGAAGGCAGATAAAATGCTGCAGACCTTATCTATCGCTTCTGCTCCTCAAGCCAGAAAGAAGGCTGTCTGCTCTTTCATAGATCATAGATCTCCCAAACCATCAAGCAAGAAGTAAAATGCTCCCCACCAGCAACTGTCCATTGCCTTGAAGGGAATGTGAGGCGTCAGATGTCCTCAGTGATTCTCCTAAGAGTTTTTTCCTACCCAAGAGGGTGCTTGCTGTCTGTAAGCAGTACCCCAAGCTTTGCAGCCTGGTCCCTGAAACACCTTGGACAACAACACGCTTGGAACCATCTTCTGGAAAGGGAAACTTTGCATCCTCTGTGGAGTTGAACTTTTATAAATCACACCTTTCTTTACTTGCACAGACCCAAAAAACAGCTGTCCCACCAGCAAAGCTCTTTGTTTATTTCTTTCAAACACCCAGCTCAAAATAAGCAAAACAATGAGCAGGAGTTTTTTTAACGCAAGAAAAAAACCCCAAACCAACAACCCAAGGCTGAGGCTCTTTGCTGAGAACAGTTTTAGAAAAGGACAGTTCTAAAGGTCCAAAAATAGGTTTTTATAATTGGAAGTGCCTGTAGGGGACTAACTATAACTGGCTTTATTACATCTCTGCTAGCAGGTACTTAGGTGCTTCTCAGAACCTGCCATTAGCCAGGTCTCCTGAACAGGGCACACAATTATTTCTCCTATGAAAACGCTGGCGTGAGTTCACACGCAAGGGAGGTGCTGAGCCTTTGATCCCAGGCACCAGGCAGATCCTTGAAAATGTCACGGAGTGATTCATGTGCCCGAGAAAAGGGGGATCTTCTGCTGAAGAAAAGCAGGTGTGAGGCTGCTTCTGGTCAGGCTTTGTGCCAGTGGAGCCCAGTCATGAGGGTGGGGGTGCTGGGAGAAGAAGCTCAGTGGAGCAGGATGCTCAGTTCCTGCTGTGGGGGCAGAGACCAGCCAAAACTTGCTCAGCCTCGGCACTGGCTTTTCCTTTGGTTTGATGAAAGGACGTTTTTCACCTGAGGTTTGCAAGCTTCATTTTGATGGGAGATCAAGTGACTCAAGACAGAAATAGCCCATGTGTGAAAAGATGGAAAGAGGGAGAAGACCAATTCTTTGATTTGGCTCTTTTAGTGTGACCAGAGCATTGAAATGGCTGCCAGGACACTAAAATAGAAGGAGTGACAATGTGTCGCTGTGTAGAAATACTTTGGGCTCAGAACATGAAGGCAAACATTTCCAAAGTAGGTGTTTAAAGTTAGGAACCTAAATCTGTCCAGGAGCACCATTAGACTGCCGGCAGAAGCCTGGAGTTCAAAAGACTGTCTCAGTGTTTCTGAAGACCAAGCCACTGATTTAAGAGACTGGGGACTTCTGTGACAAGCTGGGCATCTATTCCTGCTGGAGTGCTCCATGGAAAATCCCAGCACCACTACCTGGGTTTGAGCATCCAGATGTGAGCGAGCTCAGCTGAGGGCAGAACAAAGCGGAGCGCGGTCCCACTTTGAAGAGACGCTGCTTCTAAATCTGCCTCTTTGGGGTGGAGGCTGCCTGGGGTATAAATCAATGGCCGTGCTGCATGTGTGTGTTGTAAATAAGTGCTGGAGAGCTTCCAAGGCAGCCAGCTTCCTGGCTCAGGCGCCAAGAGTTGAACCCGGGCTCTCCAAAGTCTAACGTGTGAGATAAGATAGCTTGGGTTAAAAAGCTAAACATCTGTAGCTGGGGGCTGCAGTGACCCACTGCTCCTGCAATTCAGCCATGGAAGTTCGACAACTTTTTCCCTGCTGGTTTTGAGGAGATCTGTACCTTTAAAAGGCTCCAGCCTAAGACAGTTAGAAATAGGGTTGAAAATGCCTCTGACAAACTCTCTGAACACCTCTGAAGAAGGACTCACCAGTCGGCTCAGCAGTCACTGACAAAGCCCCAAAAATTAACTCCCAAGAGTGCAGAGATCTTCTCTGTAGGGAGAGGAGAGGGTATTGTGGGCACTGAGCTCTCTCCAGAAGCTGGGTTTGGAGAGGACCGAACTTTGGGTTTCAGAGCTTCCTCAGTCTCCCTCATCTTCTGTTTAACTGTGCTGGGTGCGTGGCAGGGTCTAGGGATCTTTACACGGATAAGCCTCATCCTCAGGCAGACAGAAAGAGGGAGGATGATGCAAAAGTACACACAAAGGAGAGCAACTCGTTTCCAGACAGCTAAGCCTGGCAGAGCTGCCCTAGTCCTCTGTCTGGTAACTACCACGGCAAAAAAAGAGTGTTTCTTCTCTTACAGCCTCACAACTGCTTAGCCTACAGTGTAGCCACCAAAATCCATCGCCTTGGGCTGGGGTAGGTAAGTGTATTATCTTCCTTGACAAGCCTCATCTCCTGCCTTCCTACTATGCTTCTCAAGGGTCATACCCTGTGACTACTGCTTCTTTCTGGACATGCATCCCCAGTTCCTTGCATCCTCAAGCCCAACAGCGGGTCTACCACTGGGAGCCCTAGGACTCATCACCAGGCTGAAAACCATGGGGTGTTCAGCAAGGGAAGATGGTGAGGAGGGCCAGCGCAGAGGCTGTTGGGGTCTAAATGTGGCCGAATGGGATGCAGAACTCAAAGGCACAGCCTCCACCAGCTGTAAAAGGCTTGAGGAGGAATAAGTGTGGTGCTGCTTGCCCTGGCTGCAAGTGGCTGTGGCCGCTGGATGCCTCTTAACATATTCCAGTGCCCTCAAAACAAGGCAAATTGGTGGTTGAGGCAAAGCTCAGTTTCATGTGCAGTTATACTGTGCTCCCTGAATTCTCAGTCTACAAATTTCTGTTTGTGTTATTTGCTCACTTCCCTTCCCACTTTAAAGGCTGTTTTGTGCTGGCAGAAGGTGTCATGTTGGCAGAGCTAAACTCAAGCCCTCAGACAGGAAGAGTGAAGGCAGCAGCTATTTTTCGTGCTTGCTCACCATGGCGGTGGCCTCTGGCACTGCCTTCCATCCCAGGTCATCCCAGAGGAAGCCCATCCAGAACCACTGGCAGACAGAGCCAGCAACAGAATTTGTGTCGCCATGGGCAGCTGCCTGCCAGCATCTGGTGAGCTGGGGAGCCTGACCCTGCCTGGGCACAAACTGAGTGAAGCGAGTATCAAGCCCTATTTAGCTTCAAATATGGACTAAGTACCCCAGGTACTGGTGTCCTTCCTATATGCAGTCCAGCAACCCTAACTATAGGCAGCAGTGAGACATCTGCCTTTTACTCTGTGTTGCAAGACAGTCTCAAGCCCTGAAGCAGGTATTTCTGTATCTTTCAACAGCTTCTTTACTTTCTTTGGTTTAGCCATGGCTACCGTATCCCCAGCCATTCACATTCATTACACTGACATGCAGAAATTTGTGCTGCTAAGCCAGGGTGACCCGTGGGACTCACTGCCACAGCTAGCTGTGCATTGACATTCCTCTCCTCTACATCACGTATCTTTTCCGTTTTTCACATCCCTCAGAGATGCCCTTTTCCTTGCATTCTGTTTCTGCACAAAGCATTCTAGACCTTTTTCTGTCTATTAATTAGGCTTCTCTCTTGGGCTACATCCACACCTTGCACTCTGCCCAGGAACTGAGCAAACACCATCAAGACCTGTGTGTGCAGAGATGAATGGAGTTGCTTTAGAGGAGTTATCACCTTGAAAAACCCAAGCTCAGGTTACTTTAGGGTCAGTGCTATCCTGTGGCATCTGATCTGTTCAGACTTCAGAGAGCATATCCATATTAGCTGCAAAATGCCTTGTAGGCTTGCCCATAGCCCCAGGTCTGATCTAGGAGTAGTGATTCACCTAACTCCTTTACTCATTTTTTTCCCCCGACAGGCTTTTGTCAGTGAGCTTCTACAACCTGTAATGAACCTTTTCTATCTGCTTTAGCTACCAGTCTGCTGCCTCATCTGGAGGTGTTCTGGCAGACCAGCAAGACTCAGCTTCCCCTTGTGAAGACTGGGCTCTTTGAAACCCACCCTATTTTAATCACTTAGATGAGTAATAGTTCTGGTTTTACTTAATTGCTGGTTGATGCCATGATCTTTGTGTTCAGCATGATTGCCTAGTTCCCACTGTTCTAACCCTGCCTGCCTTCCAGCAGGTACATACATTTTCACTTCTTCAGCCCTTTGGTTCTCCAGCTGGATCCCCACATAAGGACTCAGAGATCTCAGTTCCCATAAGAGATGACAAAGTGTTCGCGTTTTCAGAACCACCTAACATCCAAGAGGAGAATTCAAGTCAGCTCTTCTGGAAGCCCAGGTGAGCATGGGAGATGGAAACACTGTTTGTTGTGGTATCGGTGAAGGAAAGCACTAATGGTCTTGGACCATGCCCAGTTGCTTGCCTGAAGCAGGGTAGACACTTGCCACAGAAGCACTGACACTTCCTTGGGGTTAAACAAGGTTGCACACCATCCCCAGAGTTGTGCTCTGCTGGGGGCTCTTGATAAGAACTCATAATTTGCCCAAGTGGTTCAGATATTTCTGCCTAGCCTTTGGTAAAATATTTTCTGTGCCTTCTTACCACTTCCCTAGGAGGTTTTGTTGGAGCTGACTGATGCATTAATTCCTTCAGGATCCGTCTTGGGTGTTTTCTACGCAGTCATGGAACATGTCCAACAGCATTAAGGAAAACCTCTTCCTTTCTCGTTCCGTTCTTTTAGGCAGAATTTCATCTACAACCTGGATTCCACTGCATCCTCTTTCCTGAAGATGCTGCAACCGTTGGTTTGTATGCAGGCAAAAGCACCCCCTTATAGAATCGCAGAGTGGTTTGGGTTGGACGGAACCTCAGAGATCATCTCTTTCCAACCCCCTGCCATTGGCAGGGACACCTCTCACCAGACCAGATTGTCCAGAGCACCATCCAGCCTGGCTTCATCCAGGGATGAAGCAGACACAACCTCCCTGAGCAAGCTGTTCAAGTGCCTCAGCACCCTCAAAGGGAGGAATTTCTTCCTAAGGTCCAATATAAATGTCCCCTCTTTTAGCTTGAAACCATCCCCCTTGTCCTATCACTGGAGTCCCTCGTAAAAAGTCCCTCTCCAGCTTTCCTGCAGCCCCTTCAGGTACTGGAAGCTGCTATATGATTCCAGACTCTTCTCTTCTTCAGGCTGAACAGCCACAATTCCCTCAGCCTGTCCCCAGAGCGTAGATGCTCCAGCCCTCTGATCATCCTCATGGCCCTCCTCTGGACTCACTCCAACAGTTCCAAGTCCTTTTTGCATTGGAGACTCAAGAACTGGACACAGGACTACAGATGAGGTCTCACCAAAGCAGAGTAGTGGGGGACAATCCCCTCCCTTGCCCTGCTGGTGCCCCTTTTGATCCAGCCCAGGACACTGTTGGCCTTCAGGGCTGCCCTCACATCCTGCTGGCTCATGCTGAACTTCTCATCTACCAACACCTTCAAGTCCTTCTCCTCAGCGCTGTTCTCAATCCATTCACCACTCAGGCGTGCGTTTTTGTGTTTGGAATTGCCCCAAGCTAGTTTGGATTTCTTTTAAACAAATTGTCACACCTCTGGGAGCAGGGTAGTAATTAATGAGCTCAAGAAGAGTGAAGGACAGCTGGGTTTGAGACTGAGGAGTGCTTTCTAATGCTAAGGGTGTGAGGCAGTGGCACAGGTTTCTTGGAAAGTAGAAGGATTTACTCAGTAGGAGGTGATGCACGTACCTCTGCAGGGCAGGTAAGTCCAAACCACAAGGGCTGGCAGCACTTGGTGGGGTCTGAGGTTCCTTCTGCCCCAGCTTTCCTGCCTTTCACTCTTAACACAAACACTTTTCCACCACCTTGTTTCTTGAAATTATCCCTTCTGAGAAATTCCCTCTCCTTCCTTCCAAAGTTACATGTTTTGGTCTTTGCTGAATCTCCTGCTGGAGTCAATGTTTTGCTCATCTATTCTTGTTGTCATAGAGTCATAGAATGTATTGGATAGGAAGTGACCTCCAAAGGCCATTTAGTCCAAGGCCCCTAAAACGAGCTGGGACATCTCCTATAACAGATTGCTCAGAGCCCCATCCAGCCTGACCTGGAGTGGCTCCAGGGATGGGGCTCCACCACCTCTTTAGGCAGCCTGTTCCAGGGTTCCCCCACCCCCAGATTCAAGCACTTTTTCCTTATGTTCAGTTTCAATCTGCCCTTTTCCACCTTCAAATCATGACCCCTCGTCCTGTTGTTCCCTGCCTTTTTGAACAGCAAATATATCCTCTATCCTCATACGGGAAGATGCTTGTAGAGCCGCTGTGATTGGGTTATTTGTTAGTGCTTCCCCAGCTTCACTACCTCTCTTCTGTAATTGACACTCCAAAGGGTTCAGCAAGGTGCCATCAATGCTGGATCACATCCAGCCATAAGAACAAGCAAGCCTTCACTCAGGATTATCACCAAGAAATTCCTTCCTAGGAGAAATGAATGGCTGATGATGATGAACAGATATAGCCTGCCATTGTCTCGTGGTGTTTGGTAACTATCAGAAAGTTTTCTGTTTCATTTAAATAGAATATCTCATGAAAAAGCCATTGTGAGCCAAAGTGTTAGACAAAGACCACATTCAGTTCCTCCATGATGTACAGGAACATTGAATTAACATCCCATATGTGATATACAGTACCTGTGGAGCAGAGCAGCTCCCAGACGGGCCAAGGCAGAACAATGTCATTGTCTGTTCCAAACAGAACCCCTCTGAAATCACCACGGATGATGTGTGACGGAACCTTTCTACACCACGTTCACTAGAGGACAGGTCAGCTGCAGCAGAGGGCACAGGCTCTATCCAGGAAACCTTTACCACAGTGATGGGCCAAACTGTGCAAACATAAGAAGTCAGAGCTGATATCAGAAAGCTCCATTTTGTACCTTAAGTGGTGCAATATTATCTCTATCCCTATGTCCCTGGACCTCCCTCTTCTCTCCCTCTGTCAGCCAGGATGAAGCAGTAGTCACTGGCATAGGAATAGGGAGGAGGTGGAGTCACCATCCCTGGAAGGGTTCAAAAACTGTGTAGATGTGGCCCTGGGGAACAGGGTTTAGCGGTCAGGGTAGGGGTGGGTTGATGGTTGGACTGGATGATCTTGGAGGTCTTTTTCAACCTTAATGATTCTATGATTGTGTGATTCTGTGACTGACTTCTTGACTCCACGTCTCCATCCACAACAGACATGCAAGTGCCTAGCTGCAGTACCAATGGTCATAGCACCCACCCAGCTACTCCCCTGTGAGCAGGACGCGAGGGAGCAGAAGGGCACGTGAACATCTCACTGTTTGAACTGAACTGTACCCGTTCCACACCCTCATGAGAAATGACAGCCCAGAGAGCACTCAGGCCACACCTCAGTGGTCAGGAGGATCAAGATGGAAGCAGGAGGAAGAGCAGAAGTCCCTTCTGCGAGCTTTCTGGATTCGGGTGGTAAGGTGTGACTTTTCCTTCACCTCCTTGTCCTCCTGCTGCAGCACCATAATCAAAGGTTGGGGCAGCAGAGGAAAGGCAACAAGGGGACAGAGCTGCCCACAATCTCCCCTTAGGGCTTTTTGCCCCGAGGTCCTTGCTGCTCATCCAGGACATCAACTGCCATGGCTTTGCTCAACCCTGTGGTTTATTGTTTGCTTTTTATTACAAAATTCGATCAGCCTGTTACCAGGGTGCCAGCCGTTGTGCGTGGTGGTAGAAGGAGAGGATTATCATCATCCCTGTGTTCATGTGCAGCTACAGCAAGCGAGGATTAGCACATCATTGTCCTAACGCATAACCCGGGCAGCGCTGCCTGCTGCGGGCAGAGTGCAGCCTGGCCTCCAGACAATCTCACAGGTGAGTAAACAAAAGGAGGAAGAGCCAGACAGGAAGGCAGGAACTGAGACAGGGAGAGGAGAGCGATGCAAACACCTAAGCACAAGCTGGAGAAATGGGCCCAGACAAACTCTGGGATTCAACAAGGCTAAGAGCTGGGTCCTGCACCTGAGCCAGGGCAATCAGGGGTATCGGTACAGGCTGGGGCAAGACCTGCTGGAGAGCAGTCGTGTGGAAAAAGACCTTAGGGATCTAGGGAATGAAAAGCTGGCCATGAGCCACCCATGTGCAGTTGCTGCTCAGAAGACCAGCTGCATCCTGGGCTGCATCAAAAGAAGCATGGCCAGCAGATTGAGAGAGCAGCTTTTTTGGGGATCCAGCATCAGAATAGAAACAAACTGGGCATGGTAGAGTGTGCTTCACAAAATACCATCAAACAGTCTAGGTGATCCTGCTGTGGCAGGGGGATTGGACTAGATGATCTTTCGAGGTCCCTTCCAATCCCTAATAATTCTACGAGTCTATAAAATCCATGTTGTTTTGGGGGCGGGTTAGTTGCTGACCAGCTTGTTTGAGAGGACAGAAGCAAAATAAATAATATATAAAATATTTCAGTTAATACATTCAATATTAATTATATGTATTCTAGATTATTAACATAGTAACAAATATTTATCATATCATATCAATAAATAATATATTACTTACTATTATATTATACTAATACCAATACTTAATACTAATATTATATTAATGCAAAATATCAATATAATATAAATATAATGTCTGGTTCTGAAACAAAATTTCACATGAATAAACAGAGATGCTCTGTTTGTGCCAGGAGTCTGTTTTCTGTGGAGCATCTCCCTGATGAGGAACAGTTGCTTCCAGTAATACATAATATTAATAAATAACATTGATATTAATTTGTTATAAACTACGTATAAATAGTTGTGAGTTACTGATACCTCAGTGTTCATATCAGTAGTACCTTGGCAATGTTGAAACGAAGCCTGTTTGTGGAGGACACTGTCATTTCTCGTGTCACTTAGACCACCAAAATCTCAGCTTTCTATTCCAGGTCTATTTCAGGGTGTGTGTTTTCTCTCAGTCCCCCCTAAAACCACAGCCAAGGCATAGACCTCTCTAGGACATTCATCAGTGTTCTCCGGGGCAGGTTCACACGAGTCCCAGGGGGAGATGATGCTCATGTTCCTCAGCAGGCTGAGCACACACGCTTGAATTCACGTGCTGTGGAAATCTGCTCCCTCTGAGTAGCAGGTGGAGAAATGGATTATAGCAACCGTGCCTCCAGGCCATGAAATCCTGCTGATTGTCACGGCAGTCAGGCAGGAGCCCTCATTGTCCTTCACTTCCAAGGGCATTTTTTGTTGCCCACAGGTCAGCTAGCATCAGCACCTGCTCGCTTCCCAGGATGTTGTTTCAGCTCCATCATCTTTTTCCCTCGTCCCACAGAATCATTTGGCACAAACCTTATACTGGATTGTCCTAACGAATCCCAGTAACTATCATGCTCAGCTTTCACTGCCCCCGTCTCCCCAGTCAGCTGGTCCTTGGGGGACTCCCTCTTGACATCTGCCTCTTCATTCCTTTTCATGGTGTCTTCTGAGGCAGCACCTCCACGCTCCCTCTACCCTAGCTAACTTCTCCCCCTTTATTTGAAGATGCAATCAACTACAATGGAAGTTGTTCAGCTACAACTAACTTGAGACCTAAAATTCCTTTTTTTCACCCTGCCTTGCTGTGGAGAAACAAGGGAGATACCCAAAAGGTACAAAGCCCATAGCATGTAGGGGCATGTAGTCTCTATGACCCTTGTGAGCCTCTCTAGGGACATGGTCTTGCCTATGACTCTTGTGAGCAGAGATGAAGAAAAAACTCTGAAAAGACCGACTCAGAAATACTCCCAAGAAACCTCAGAAGTACCAGATGAGTCACAATTACTCATGCATTCCTTCACTTGGTTGGGGAGGGGGGGCATGGAGAAATAACTTGTTAACATTGGCTCATAGCATCTAAAAGTTGCACCTGAGGCTCTGTCACAGTCTTTGCCATGGAGGGCAGGCAGAGCTTAGATCCACCCAGCCCTTAGTGCTGCTCTCCCAAACTTGCAGCTCCACAGAGTCAAGCTGCAGTCAGACCCAAGATAAAAGCTGCCTGCGCAGGAGTGTGTGCCAGTGGTGCTTCTCCAAGGCTCTGTGTAACACGACACACAGACTCTGATAATCCAAATCATCACTTAGTCCTGTAAAAGGTCAAACTGTGTAGCTATGCTGATTTTTGTGTTGTACGTCCAGCTCTGCAGGGACTTCTTCACTGTGAGGGTGACAGAGCACTGGAACAGGCTGCCCAGGGGGGTTGTGGAATCTCCTTCTCTGGAGAGGTTTAAAACCCACCTGGATGTGTTCCTATGTGACTTGGTCTAGGTGATCCTGCTGTGGCAGGGGAATTGGACTGGATGATCTTTTGAGGTCCCTTCCAATCCCTAATGATTCCATGATTCTGTGATATGCATGTGAGCAATTACATTTTAATTTTGAAAGCAGAACAGATAAACCAAAAAAGCCCAGCAAAAACGAACAGATAGACACCTTCTAGATCAAATCTCTACACCGCCAAAAGCTTGCTTCAATGGAGGACTGTGAAAGCATAAAGTAAAGGATTTAGTTATGAAAGAAGGGAGTAGATCAGCAGTTGAAAAATCTCCAGAATGTACAAGGCTTAGCCATCCTTCTCAGAGTACAGTCACTGTGAGCTTGGTAAAAGCCAATCTGATGTCACATTGTGCTTCACAAACTCAAAAGACTCTCAGAAGGCTTTTCTTCTCAAAAGAGTAATACACAGCTGACAAACCAATGTGGTTCTATCAAGCAATCTCCTTAAATAAAAGCCCTCTGGTTTGAAGCAATGATTATCTGTTAAAGCTAAATCCCAGCGCAAAAACAAAATGTTTACAGGTTAAAAAAATGCCAATTCCCTGGCATTTTGCAAGAGCAGTGTAAAAGGGTCAGAGCTGAAGGTCAGTGACACCACACAAAGCCATCAGCACCACTTTCAGGGCCATTTCCAAAGTCGTAACCCAACTGCCACACTTGAGCCTCCACTCAAGAGACAGTGTTCTGTCTAAATCTACAACTTCAGTAAGAAAAAAAGCAAGAAATGCCATTGGTGAAAGGAACTTGACCAAATTATACCAATGTTTTATATAAATATAGGAAGTGGAATTCAGATTGCACAAGCATGACAAGAGAAACCTCTAGTTTCATTTCTAGTACTGCTCAATCTTCAAGAAACTCTTGCCAAGCCCAAGAAGAGCTACTTTAGGTTCTCTTTGTTTTGAAGATGAAGAAATACTCCTAAAAGGTGTAAAAGGCTTGTGATTTGTGGAAGGATTTACTTCCATGAACTCAAAGCAGGAGTGAGGACACAGACACTACTGCAGGACTGCACCTTGGAAGCAAAATACCAGCATTTCAAAATCAATGCAAAGTTTGGTCTGTTATTCAAGCTGCTGAATCGCTGCTTCAGATCACTCTTCCTGTACCCAAAAAGGGGAACATCTTGAACATTTTTAACAGATAGTAAAAGACTACTACAGTTAGAAAAGCCTTGTCTGCTTCAGCAGGCAAACCTTACCCAGTATCAGGAAAATCAGAATAGAAAAGTTCACAGGTGGGAATGCCAGGAGCTAATAAATTCCAGCCTCGAGAGCTCATAATAAAAGAGCTGAAAAATTCTTAAGATGTGGCTTTTCATTTAAACCCAGATGTCTGTTTTAATCCAAGAGCACCTCTTCCTTTACTGCTTGGGCAGTAGGAATCTAAATCCTCCAACAATTAAACTCGACCTCTTGTCAAACTATGCTTTTGACAAAAGCAGCCAGAGGCCACTGGTATTTTCACCTACATCAGCTCACACTGTAGCAAAACCAGGAGGAAAGCCTTCTGTAGCTGACACCTTTGACAAAGAAGAACATGGTAAGCCAGACTATTTACCATGCTGTTGCAAAACATTTCCTATGAGCACATCATGCTGGTGTCCTCCAGCGGCAATCACAGCAAAGCACACCTAGATGTAAGACCACAGGCATCAACAAAACTGCAGCCCATCCCACTTTAATCCATCCCTCAAATCAAGTACAAGTACTTGAGACCTCAAGGTGAGTTGGAGAAATGATGTTCAACCCTCAGCCCTAACAGTTTCACTAACTTCTACACTGGCTTTGCCATCCCAAGAGAAGAACAGTTGCTCCTGTGGTCTCAGAAAGGGATGTTTGGGGCTTGTCAGGCAAACATCTAGTACCACCCACTAGAATAATCTCAAGAAAACAGAACTAACCAGCCATCTCCAGAAGTCATAGACATGCAGAATGGTTTGGGTTGGAAAGACACTTAGATATCACCTAGTTCCAACCCCTCTTCCACAAGGAGGGACACCTCTCACTGTGTCCAAGATAGATACCTGCAAGATAAGTGTTCATCAGATGTTCTGAATAGTAAAAGGATCCCTATGCCTCTGTCTGGAAGGTTGGGAAGACAAGCTTTACTGAGGAGGACAGCACATCCAATTCATTCTCTGGCTGCAAAGTAGATAGATTAAAAGAAAACGTGATGGGACTCTCAAACAGGCTGTCTCACAAGAGCCAGTTTGCCACAAACACCTTTGCCAAAGGCCAGCCTCCATTGCAAAGACCCAGGGCTCTCCCCTCACATTCACCTACTCTCCCATGGAAGACCTTTGGGTCCCTCTAGTGCTTTTTGTAGCCTTGCCTTGTATTCACAGCTTCCTCACATCTTCTACATAATCTGACTGGCCTGATGGTTGGGCAAGAGACAAGCACATGCCTAGCCGTGTCTCAGCCTTGCCTGTAATCTCATCCTTGCCAACTGGCAGTACCCAGCTGGCCAAACAGAACGGGCCATAACTCCGAGGTCATTGTGTTCAGTGAGGAGGAAAAAAGCCGCAGTGTATTTATTTATAGAAAATTTCAAGAAATCTGCAGGAACTTGACAGCTTTAAGAACTGCATGAGTGCCAACTTCAGCTCAGAAGTTTCGAGTGGAAAGCAGCAGCCAGCCTGCAAAACTCTCTTCTTCCTCAAGTACCTAGAACAAATAAAGAGTGAGACAGAACTACCAGCTGCTACAAACAAGGTTTTTATGTTTGTTTGTGTTTTCCCTAGTCACTCTTTTTCAGTCATTCCAGGCACATTTCTTTCTGCATATTTCCATTTGTATAACCTGGCCCTTGCTTGGGCACAGCATCACATTATTCCAAAAGGACAAGAAATTTTATCCTTGCCTGAATATATCCTGTATTTTGTTGCAGCTTAATAGACTTAATTTCAAAAGACCACTCTCCAAAGCCCTTCCAAAGCCTCAAAACCCAACAAATAAATATGCACTTCAAATATAAATGCATTTTTATGCTTATTTTCTTCTATTATACATGGAATAATTCTATACATGGAGCTATCTATAGCTCCAGTAACTACAGGAGGGAAGAATCAGACCTGCAAAACCGAGCTTCCACCATCTCCTCCGTTCCAGACAGGCTGCTCCATCTGTGCCAGTAAATCACTACTGCAGTCAGCTCACCACCACTCCTGGCAGCTTCCACACTGGGGGACTTCAGCAGCTTCTGCCTCCTAGATTCTGCCCCTTCTATGTGCTGATTATTTACACAGAAATTTTCTAAGAAACCTCAAGGAAGTTTCATAGCCTTGATTTGGTATGGTTTTGCTCATTGTACTTATTCAGCTCACTACAACTACTTTGCTATTTTGCAGAACCAATTTTTAATCTTCCCACGGCCAGCGTTTGAATTCTGTGGCACGTTTCAGGGACAGCACCAGTAGTCCAAAGCCCTGAGCCGGCTGCAAGCTTCTAGTGCCACCTGGAGTTAAGAGCTCTACATAAAGCACACACACTCCATCACACAGCCTGCAGAAGTGCACACCCAGCAGCACCATTCCCTGTGCACTGTCTGCACACAGCAGATTTCATTTCCAGACTCTGGACACTCAAACTCTGCACCAGGAGTTAAGCTGGTCAGAAGAGCTCAGAGCTGCCAGTATTGCAAGCTTCAGTCCAAGCAGAGAACAAGCACCATTGAGTCATTTTAAAAACCTAATTTCAAACAAGGCTGGTAAGCACCTAAAAAGCCCAGTATTCAATATTTGTCTCACGTCAGCCTCTTGACTGCCCAGGCACACTGAAAAACATAAATCAAAATATGGTTTGGTATCAACCACGAAGTCAAAGCATGAAAATAAGTGGTCACTGAAACATCCCACTGTATTTTGGATACAAACTGCCCTCTGATACTACTTGCCTTTGGATACAAGTGAAATAGAAGCATCCTCAACACTGGTGCTAAACTGTAGCCTTACTTAACCAGTGAGAACAGCAACTGTACCTGTGGTAGCTGAGACACAGCAGTTTTCACAGTGGCTCATTTGGAATCTTTGGTCACTTTGGTACATTAATCCATTGCCAACCACAAAAAGCAGTTTTATTTAATATAGCTACAAGTACAAGAGAATGGAGCAAAGAGCACATTGGAAGCACACAGTATGAGCAGCTTAAGAAATCTCCTCAGCAAACAACTAGTTCTTCAGGGTTTTGAGCTTGTTTTTACTTTTTTACTCCTGCACATTTAAGAGAAGCACAAAGACAACCCAAAGCTCTGCTAAACACCACTGTAATGTGATAGGGACAAATGAAACTCGTTGTCACCATGCAATACCATGTTTGACCTCCAAATATTTCAGTAAGTCAGCTGCAGTAAAACCACAATCCTCCAAGCTGCCAGCCCTTACTCTCGTGTTCAGCATGAGAATGTTTGGCTTTCAGTGCAACCACCATTATCAATGAAACATTTAGCAAATCAAAGAGCAGTTAAGACTAATGATGTCAGTTAACAACCAAAACAGAGTTCGGTGGTTTGCACTACTGCTGTGCTGACTGTGTAGTTGCAGGAAAAGATGGTCCAGCTTCTGTACTTGTAAAACAGGCCATGCTGATCAAGGGGACTTGAAAGAAGCCCCATAGATCACACTGTTTCTTATTGTCACCTTTCCTATTACAACAGCAGTTTGAGACTCTTTCATTAAGCTAAACATCAATTTACATGTGCATCCGAGAAAGAGCAGGCTGAGGGGAGACCTTATCTACACCTACCTGGAAGGAGGGTGTAGAGAGGTGGGAGGTTGGTCTCTTTTCCCAGAATCACAGAAGATTAGGGATTGGAGGGGACCTCAAAAGATCTAGTCCAATTTCCCTGTCAGAGCAGGACCACTTAGACCAAGTCACACAGGAATGTATCCAGGTGGGTTTTAAATGTCTCCAGAGATTGAGACTCCACAACCCCCCTGCGCAGCCCATTCCAATTCTCACAAGTAACAAGTGATAGGACTAGAGGAAATGGCCTCAAGCTGTACTAGGGGGAGTTTAAGTGGGACATGAGGTAAAATTCATCCATGGAAGGGGTCATCAGGCCTTGGAACAAGCTGCCGAGGGAGAGGGTTGAATCACCATCCCTGGACAAGCTTCAAAGTTGTGGAGATGTGGAGGTTAAGGGTAGAGTTTAGGGTGGGCTTGGTATAGTTGTGTTAATGGTTGGACTTGATGGCCTTGAAGGTCTTTTCCAGCCTAAACAATTCTATGGTTCTAAATCAGAAGCTCTGGGAAGGCAGACTTCATTGTGTACAAGATCATCTTGGCACCCAGGGCCAAGCACAAACACATTCAAGAATCCAAAAGCAACTGCAGCAAGCAAGCATGACTATGTTTGTCTGCATGTAGTAATCATCACAGGAAACATTAATACGAGAAGTTTGCTTCTGTTTTCAGTGTATTTCATGACACCTGCCTAAATAGGTTAAATTACTAAAGCATTAGTACAGCAAAATGGTACCACTGCAACCATAACACAGCGAAATACTTCAGCTCTCAGGCTCCCTTCCCTCCCTCGCTGTATTGGTTACTCACAGGCACTAAATAGTTTGTGCCATGTTTCTATTTTATGCAAGGCTGAACACTGATGGAATAGGTATCAGCGTTTTCTCACAACACAAGATTGGCTACGACTTTAAAAAGCCACTAATAATACAGAACATCTTTTATGAAGGTATTTGCAAGCAACTACCAGGGCTAACACCTCTACACTCCGAGAGGTGAAGTTATATTTAGCTGAAACTCAACCCCAGTGCTAAAATAAAAACAATTGTTTAAGCAATATTCAAGTTTATCTACAGCAGGGTAAGTTTGTCTGAAGGTGAATCACAGTACAAGCGAGAGTTGAAGGTCCAAAGAGATGCTGTTCAAAGGCATATTCGTGTGATACAACTGCAATTTAAAAGAACAGTCTTCTCCTCAAGCACTGGGACTGGTTTTCCCTTCTCTTGGGCTAATTATGTCCTCAGGGATAATCTTGAAAAGACACTAAGCTTACACTCAAAGCAGCAGGTTTTGCTAAATAAATTAGATGGTCTTTTGACTACATGGCACTTGTTTTGAGGGGAAATGGTTTGAGGGGGAAGGAGGGAGGTGGTTTAGTTTTATAGCCACATAAGCCTGTCTTGGGGTGTTACATATAGGGGAAATAAAATAGTGACACATGAAAAAGGCAGGCACTGTCTCTTTCACTGTTGACGAGTTAGGAGAGCAGCAGAGGAAAAGAGAAGAGGGTTGTGCCAGCGAGAGGCAGCTGTAGCTATAAGGACACAGACACAAAATGTAAGTCTTTGAAACTGCCAATAGTAAGGAGAATCCCACTAGCTGATCCAATGCTGGCACTACCTTGAATGTCAAAGGAAAGGAGAGGAACCTATCTGTTTGCCTGGATAACAAACCCCTATTCCTGAAAGATCACAAGGAAATCTGAGTTCTCTGGGAAGCTTTTTCCTTTGTCAAAAAACTGCAGTAGGAAAGTGGTCTTCCTCTCCAGCACTCTTGATTTTCCAAATGACCACTTTTATACACCATTACAAAAGCACAATTTCATTCACACCCCAAAAGCAAAGCAATTCAGGTTGGTGCTACTGTGGAACACTCCTGCAGCTACCACAGCACCACACAGAGCCCTGAACCACAAATAAGCCAGGGCAGCATCCTGAAACCCATCCAAATCCTCTCCTGACATACAGACAAGTCTCCACAGCCCATAGGGCTCCTGTCCCCCAAAAGAAAATCTGAGCTGTCTGGAGGACCTGGCACACCCTTCCATGGAGTTAGTAGCCTCTCAAACCTCTCAAAACAGGGCTGGCAGCGGAAAAGCACGTTTCCCTCCCCACTGCCCAATTCTAGCAGCCACAGCTCCAGCAGCCCACTCCCCTAGACTTGCCAGCCAAACCCACCCATCCACTGAACTTCCTTGCAGGCAGACCTAACAGTTAGACTTCTGGATCACACACTGACAGCAGAAACTAATTAAATGAATAAATAAAAGCCTGTAATAGTCCTCCAGCTGCTCTGCAGCACTGCAGTGTTATTGCCATCACATTACAGCCTTCAGAATTGAAGCTGAGATGATGTATTCAACCAGCTTCCTACAACCCTACCACTGGTCCCACCCAGCAGCAGCACCACTATGGACATGAAGAAGAGGCTTTATTCCTTCAGACTGTGAATTTAAAGAAAGACTCTTTATTTTATAGTTGTGCTATGGTTAATGAGAAAACCCAACCACCAAACAGGTCAGGGATTTGATGGGCGGAATCCAACACCAATCACCTACAAAAGCTTAGACCAAAGAATAGCCAAGATGCTGCAGAGCAAGACACAGAACTCCAGAGCTCAGCTGTGCAGCAAGGAGCCACCACAGCAATAACCAGAAGTCTGTTCTCAGAAACATCAAGAGGGAGATTACTTATTGAATAAACAAGAAAACCAAGAACACTCTCATACCAAGAGATAAAATAAATGAAACTAAGCACCCTTTAGTCTCCAGCCGAGCAGCATACAGAAGCTCACATCACGCTTTCTCCTAGCTCTGCCACTCAGAACTGAGGCTTTTGAACTGCAGGGTTGTTGGTCCAGCTCTGTTCCCACTTGTCCTTAGTTTTTAAGAAAGCTTAAAGTTCAGTAATGAAACCAGAGATCGAGAATGAAAAGCCGGTGACTAAGATGCAAATCAGAAATGGAAAGCTGGTCTCTAAATAACCTGTGAGAAACCCACACACTGGGGCCTAAAACACCTGGGACTACCACCTTATCTTTAGTACACAACATGCTGAGTGCTTTACCCAGCTTTAGATTCTTCCCCTGCAGCAACCAGGTACAGCCCGGTGTCCCACCTCTGGTAGGAGAAACCCCGACTGAGGGTGCAGAGCAGCACCTTTATCATCAAAAACAGAATCTTTCAGTTGCTCCATTCAGTTCTGAGAATTCAAAGTCTGGTCCACTACCCGATCTTTGTAGAATCTCACCTTGCTTTGTGAGTGCCTCTCTCAGAGCCGGGGTTATCATCTCTCTCTTTTCAGCCTCCTCCTTCCTTCCAGTGTTGTCTCCAGTTAAGCTCATTCCAACACTTCCATCCTCCAGCTCACGTTCTCTCTGTTGAAAGAATTGCAACTATTTAGACTCATTTACACATTTGAAGCTCAGGGACACAGCTCAGCCACAAACCTCCTAAAGTTAAAACTGACGTAAGTGCCCACACATGAATCCTTGCTCTCAAGTCGTTCTGCATTTGATCATTCTTCCCATCAAGCTCTGACCTTTCAGTAGTTTAGGACAGTAAATTAAAGAAAACTGCAGTAGTTTTGTTCTACTGCTACAGAAATTTCTCTAGGACATTTTAAGAAACAAGAGGTTTGAACCTCACCTAAGAGTGAAGATTTAAGCCCAAGAGTCTCACAGTTGCACAAGAACCTCACATCTCCACAATCCAAGGAACAAGCCTTGTTGTCCCTAACACCATTGCTGGGAGCAACAAGGAACTGTTGTCTCAATTATTTGGCATAATTCAGGGAAGAAAACCACCACCGCTACGAAGACTTAGCCCAAGAGCTTACAGAGTAGTTGTGCCCTCCCCAAGACACCTAAAGCAGCAGGCAACCCTAAGCACCACCAAAATTCATCAGTGAAGGCCCTGTAAGAAAAGGCTGTTTCCCCTCAGCCAACAGCCTCAAAGGCTGCAGCATCTCACCTGCTCCCCTTCCAGCAAATGCTGCTTTACAGACACAGATAAGCCCTTGGAGCAGAGGTAAAGCCAAATGCAGGAACACCACGTAGTAGCACAAAGTTACCAACGGGAGAAACAAATCCTAGCACATAAGAAATTGTGAATCCCCTGCTGTTGAAGTGTCACTTCAGAGACTTTATGGGTATTTATTGTTTCATGCCTGTACAAAAGCAGCATGAAAGTGTAAGTAATTACTTTGATATTTCATGCAACTTGTAAGCTGTCAGTCCTTTATGGCTTTCTTGAAATATTAAAAAGAGTTAAGGATAAACAACAAACAAAACCCAACAGAGGACATTCTGTTTTCACAAAACTGAGGCCATTTCACATCCAAGCATCTTCTGAGCCAAAGACATCAAGAAGTTCATACAAACACATCCAGTTTGAGTCTGCCCACCAACTGTTACCATCACTAAGGAAACCAATGCTCTTGATTTGCCAAACCCTGTTCTTCACAAACAGGAAAAGCTGTTCCTAGACACAGACAGTTCGCTTTTGTACCTGATCAAAATGTCAGAAAATAAAGGGGCCTCAAAAACAAAGATTACCCCCAAAACCCACATAACAAACAGAAAACCCTACACAGGCTCAAGGACAAAATAGCATGAGGCAATCAGCATTTCCCAATAACCACTTAAGGAATAGGAAAGTAAAACATCTAGGAACAGATTAGCATCTTCCCTACTCATTTTGAATAAAACTTTGCTCACTGTTCCAGCAGGTTGTGCAGGAAGTTTTTCTAATGACAGTGTTGCTAGTCCCGAAGGAGAAATATGTTCTGCTTCCTTTTGCTTAGTTTGTAGAGTTTTTATCCAGGATTTCATTAGTTTCTAAAATGCTTCAAAACTTCCCTGAAAGCCTAGCTCTAAGTAGTTGTCACATGTCAGGTTTAAGAGCTCATTTCTTGAGAATTGATCTTCATTTATCAGCAACATACTTCAACAGTAAATATTATGACAGTAAGAGGAGGCAGCGGGAAGACCCACAGTGGCATTTCAGCTGCTCCCCATCACAAGACTTGTGTGAATGTCTCTTCCCTTTCCCACACACAGAATCATAGAATGAATTGGGTTGGAAGAGACCTCCAAATGTCATCTAGTCCAACTCCCCTAAAAGAAGCAGGGACATCTCTCAGATTGTCCAGAACCCCACCCAGCATGGCCTTGAATGGCTCCAGGAATGGGTCCTCCACCACCTCTCTGAGCAGCCTGTTCCACAGATTCATCACCCTCAGGTTCAAAACTTTTTCCTCATGCCCAGCCTCAAACCATGACCCCTCATCCTATTGTTCCCTACCCTTGTGAACAGTCTTCCCCAGCCTTCCAAGAGGAGCCTTTCAGGGATAGGAAGGTTGCTACAAGGTATATACATCTTTTAACTATTAAGTCTTAAATAAAGAGCTTCTCCTCCCAGAAGCCATTTAATTTAACCCAGAACTCAGTGCCACCATCCACTTGAAAAGGCAACGTGTCAGCACAGATTTTTTAGATAAAGCAAGATGCCACATGGATTTACAAGCCAATACCTCGCAGTGCATCTGCTCTAGAAGCTGAAGTCAGGTCAATTCTCCCAGAACTAAAGATGCATCATTAAAAATGCAGCAATTGATTGTAGAATCTTAAAATAGTTTGGGTTAGAAGGGACCTCAGATATTATCTAGTTCCATGGGCAAGGACACCTCTCACCAGACCGAGTTGTCCAGAGCCCCACCCAACCTGGCCTTCCAGGGAGGGGGCATCCACAAGCTCCTTGTGCAACTTGTTCCAGTGTCTCAGCACCCTCCTAGTGAGGAATTTCTTCCTTCAGGTACAGGAAAGGTCTTTCTGCACGTAAAGGGTTTGCATTTCTACCTGCCTGTTTTGGTTGTTTACCACACTATCTGAAAAAAAAAAACCTCAAACCACCATCTAAACAGAAGAATGACAGGTAGAATTGCCTTACTGGCGGGGCAGAAACACATTTCAATAATCAATTTTCCCCTCCCAGAGATAATATTTCCCCCTTCCCCATCCTCATGGGAAAGCCTACAAGCAAAATAATAATTTGTTTTTCCTCTGAGCTGCAGTACCTGACTTGTTCAGTCTGGCAAGTGATTGGTTCAGGTATTTCTTGTTGGAAATGGAATTCACAGCCCTGGAAGTTTTACTTACCTGTTTAATAAACCTGTCATATCTACTATTTAGGGTTGGAGTGGAGAGAACAAAGTTAACTTTGGGCAGAGCAAACTTCCCAAGTGTTTCTGTGATTTAGCAGAAAGCCCTGTAGTAAATCCAAGGGAAATTACTGTCTTTCAATAACAAATCAAGCAAGTAGTGACAAGAGCTAGCTTTTCATGCCCTTGAAATACTTCACTGCTGGAAGACCAAAAAGTCACCCTCTGTGGTCTGAGTCACAAACCAGAAAACCCAAGGAGAAAACCTAGAGCTACAGTCCAGTTCCCTGGCACACTGAGGCTATGCACAGCTCCTGCTGCACGTTGGGTTTCATTTGACACTGAGGCAGAACTGAGTAAGAGGAATTGAACCTCTTGGGTAACAGCTTATGATATTCACCTCTAAAAGTGAAAAGAAAAATAAGATCCCTTCCCTTCTGCTGCCATACAGGCAACACAACAGGCAGAGGCAGAAGCCCATTTCTGTCTGATACCCTCTGCTCTTGACCCATCACAGGGCTCAGCATCTCCCACCAAGGCAGAGGTACTGCTGCCTCTTGGACAATACCCAGTTCAGGAGTGTCAAAGGATTTCCTCCAAAAAGCCCAAACTCACAGCCACATCCAAATATGACCAACAGCGGCTACTGCCACTTCCCCTTCCTTCTCTTTTCAGTGCTCTCTCCAGGATGTCAAAGTGCCAAGTACTTCCCCGTGTTTTCTATTTTATTAGATCAAACTCTGAGGTAATATTGATGTGGGAAAAACACAAAGGCAACCTAAACCCCATGCAAAGTAGTAGACTCTAAATTAACCTTTTATTGATGTGCCATGGCTGAAATAAAACCATGTCCCCCAGGAATTTTTTTTACTCTCGAAAGGACAATAAAACCTGTAATACTCTAGTGTTAACTACACTTTTACTACTTAGCCTCCCAGTGGTCAAGAGGGAACCCCTGATCTTGCCAAGATTTAAAGCCTCATCCATCAAAAGGTTCCAGGACCTCTTAGCAAATGGAAGGCATAAACATTAAGAAAACAGTAATACATCAGGGGCTGGAGCCAGGAGTAACAGCACCAGCACTAAGGGACAGTCTTGGCAGGGCTATCAGGAAAAGTCTGCCTGGCAGCAAGAAGTATTTGTAAAGCTTTCCCAGGGGAGTCATTAATGAAGTACTAAAGTTCATGAATTACATGAATGAAGTTAAAGTTCACACCAAGCCAGGCTCTGGAAGCAATACCCCAGTGGTGAGAGCGGACAACTCTTCTAGTACAGATTCAGCTGTCAGTGACAAAGACAAGAACCACGTGGGAGTTTGTTGGAAGTTCATTAGACATCACACACTCGTTTCCCTGCAAAGCAACCTTCCTGTAAGATGAAAACACATGGGAAAAGAACAGGACAGGGAACAGCTTCCTCAAGAGGCATCACTGAAGTAGTATTCAACCACCTGAAAAGAAGTTGTAGAGAGGTGGGAGTCAGCCTCTTCTCCCAAGTCACCAGCAATAGGACAAGATGAAACCACCTCAAGTTGTGCCAGGGAAGGTTTAGATTGGACATCAGAAAATACTTCATTGCCGTCAGTGAAGTGGTCAGAGGTTGGAACAGGCTTCCCAGAGAGGTTGCCATCCCTGGAGGGGTTCACAAAACTGGTAGATGTGGCCCTGGGAAACATGGTTTAGTGGGCATGGTGTTTGGCAGTTGGACTTTATGACCTTGGAGGTCTCTTCCAACCTTACTGATTCTTGTGAGGAGTAGAAAGTTGTTAGTATATTGCAGGGACCTTCCTGCTCCAGGTACAAAGCTCTGGCTGTCACAACTCAACCATAACAAAACCAGACAGAATCGAAATTTGCTCAGCCCACAGATGAAGCACTCTGCCAATACTACAGCAACACAGGACACCGCAACTGCCATCAGTCTCCAGGAAAAGGGGCTTTGAGCATTTGCAAGTGAGTACAAAGATAACACTGGAAATGTGGATTGAGTAATCTGTGAACTGGAAAACACTCCAACAGCAAGAAAATCTTATTAAAAATAGCTACTAGGGTCTACATAATCATAGACTACATACCCACTGCACACACTGGTGCCCTCTTAAGCACCAACGCCTGAATGGAAGCAAAAAGCAGGCAAGGGTTGAAGTTACAGCAGCTGAGAGATTGGGAACTCAGCAATCCACTGCCTTGCCATGACTGAAATGGGAGATTGCTTGATCAAACACAAAGACTGTGGCATAAGCTTAAGTGTCCCTAAAATGGGGAAAGCCCTTGAGGAGTTCTGACCGATACCTACAGCATCAAAAAACCTGAACAAAAATCTCAGCAACAATATCCAGAAGTGAGGTACTTTCCCCCTTCATGATATAGAAAGTCTTGTGAATTTTCATCCACATCTCTTTCACTACATTGTAGAAAAACACTCATTCTGCAGCAGCCAGGTACTAGCTGCCTCCCACAGCAAGGGTGGTATCTGAACAGACCTGCACCTCAGCCCTTGCAGAGGGAATCCAGCATTTTCCTCTGTTGGAAAAGTCAATACTGCTATTTTCAGACATATGCAGCAGCATTTTAAAACCCAAACTCATGCAGACAAGTAATGACAGAGGACTTATGCTGCTTTCCAAGTGAATCAGTCTGAAAGGGCACTGCATATCATTTGCAAAATGCAGAAGGCTAAAGGATCCCACTAATGTCCATTTTCACATAGCTTCAACATTGGTCAGAACCCTCAAGGACAGAAAAAACTATATAATTCCCAGATCAGAACTGCAGGGTTAGAGTGGGGATTAAGATTGCTTCACTGCGCTAAAACATCCCTGCTCTGCTGTAGGGAAAGTTTTTACAAGGTGTTGTAAAACCACAACTCCATTTCACAGACTGCTGCAAGATTCTGTCAAGGTTTGATTTGGGAAGTGTCCCTGGACACACCACAAAGACAACTAATTTTCAAACAAAAGAATCAAAACAACATCGTATCTCCCTCCACCCAAAAGTTCTGAGGTTATATGTGAAAGTTGGGCTGTATATCCATTTTTACTCCTTTCTTCTGGGCCATGATAATCCCCATGAAAATCCAGGTAACATGATTTAGTGATCATTCCAAAATGCCCAGCCTAAAGTCAGTATGATTTTCCACCTCACTCTGTCCTGCTTCCTCTCACACAGAGGATACAACACACATCCTTTCTCTACACCTTCCCAGAGTTTGCAGCTATTTAAAATAGCTCTGCAAAAAACCTCTCCACTCTGCCATTTCTTTTCCTCACCGTTTAAGTCTGAAAGGGCACTTTGTTGCAACACCAACCTTTCAAGTAGCCAGAACATCACACGCATACTCAAAAAGAGGGATGCATTCAGGTTTTGCAATTGTTTTGCTGTGCTTAAAGAAGCCTCCAGACAACCCGAGCTAACATCAGCTAGATGTGCATTTGCTAGTAGGAGTATCTGCAGTGAAAAAGCCAGCCCCTGTAAGCAAGAAGTCTTCAGAATTCTGGTAATGCAGGCATCTCTCTAGCCATAACAACACTAATACAGGTTATGAAACACAAGGAAAAGTGTTGAGCAGAGAGATGCTTTTCCTAGGATCACAGAACAGTTCAGGTTCTCTCTTGGTCTGTATTTCTAATTGACTAATTTACCCTAATTTAGAGTCAATGAAGATTGATTATGGCAGAAACAGATAATTTCCTTTTGACTGCAGTCATGCATTATGATAATCTCAGGGCTTCTTATCCCATACTTCTGAAAACACTGGTTGGTGCATGTTGCTGAATGGGCTACACACTACAGCTATTAATTCAGGTGCTTGAAAGATTGAGGTGTCTGCAGCTTCCACTTGGGGAAAAGGCAGTAGAAAAACTGTAAATAGGGAATTTCCCATGCTGGTCACCAATTACTGCTGATTTCTGCTGATTATCAGCTTCTTGTTGTGTTTGGGAAAATGGTCTTCCTGGGACAAGTAATCCAAGAGTTTGAGACTCCTATGCCCTGCCAGCATCTCTCAAGACCCATCTTCCAAAATTATAACCCACTTAAGAGTCAGAAATGACTTGGTGCTTCACCTTCTCCAGGGGCACACAACCACACAAGCTGTACTACACCCCAGCAAAACCTTGAGCTTCTCTCCTGGGTCTCATCTACATGCTGGTTTATAGTAGGTGATATAACACTACTTCTCTTAAAAAAAAGAAACACGAAACTACAAACTCTCTGGGGTTCTGGAAGTGCTCACCATCACAGGAACAAGTCCAAACAAGCTGGGTCAGAATGAGTCCCTACACCACCCTAGACTGCTTTGCCATGAACCACTGGCACAGAGGCTCCAGCTGTGACTTTTGAAAAAAACCAAAGTAATTGCACTACAAGAAAAATTCACAGCATTTCTTGATGTCTGGCACAGGTGTTAAGTGCAACTTTGCAATACAAAACCCATGTAATGCCACATTACAGCATCCTGCTCTGACTGTAGCGCAGAGGTAATGCTGCTTCCATTCTCTTAAGTCTCACTCTTCTGCTGAGAAAGCTTTTAGAAGAGGTTCCACCTTGTCTGCATAACCACACCACCCAGCAAAACACCATCCCCATCTCACACCAAGCCTCTGCAACCAACAGAAAGAGAGGTATGTCAGAGTACCAGCTCAGACATGAAGTACTTTGCCAGCTCTATCAACCCAGGTATCAGCGAAGGAAGCAGAATTGTAGCTGACCTCACATCAAGAAAGAAAAAACAGCTCCTGCTGTCCATAACCAGTGCTGCCCATCACACAGAGGAGCAGGACACCAATGACAAAAAGGATGTGGGTTTTCGCTGCTGAGCACCACCTACACACTATACTGACCACTGGGCAGTCACAGCAAGAAGGTAGTTTGAGATAATGCACAGACAGGCTGACTGACAGATGCACTGCTCACTGACCAGCCTGTAGGGTTTGTCTGGTTGACCACGGACCTCAAAGCACCTTTTTCAAATGTTTATCTGGCAACAGACACTGTGCTCACACAGGACATCCTTGAGCTTCTCTCTCCTTGGATACAGCAATGACATCAATGGGCCACTTCCTCCATGCTTTTCCCAGTAATTACCATCAGCAGATAATTACTCTGTGGATTGATTTGTAGACTTCTGCTCAACTGTTACTTGGCTGACAAGAACATTAAAAAGTTGCACAGGACTAAAAAAAATACCAGGGAAATGGAGCACAAAGTTTATGAGAAATGGTGAGCAGATGGGCTGGGTTGCTGCAGGCTAAGCCTCAGTCATCTCCAACAACCACATCTGTCAGGAGAAGGCTGCAAATAAAGAATCAGTTAAATACTCAAGGGGAGATCAGACTTCCAGAATTTCTGTATCCATCAGTTTCTGCCTCACTATTTAGTGACTAATTTACAGCAGACCAAAGAACAACATGGGATATGGGATCTACCACCCAGGGCAAAATAAGAGTCTTCATTCAGAGATCCCAAAGCCCTTTACAAAGCTTCTCTAAGGAAGCCAACATCATACCTGATGTCAAAGAGACCAGCCAGCCAGAGGTTACCTTCAAAACGATCTCTTTTCTTGCCACTAGGCACTCAAGTCTTATACAGAAAAAGAAAGCCTCAAAATCACTTGCAGTGTTGTTTATAAATTCTAATTATTTAACAGTTGAGGTTTAGAGAAATATTTGTACACAGGGAAGGGTGCAGTGTCCCTGTGACAAATCCACATTTTAATGCTAGAAGTAGTCCCCAAGCAGTTAAAATAAGCCTTAAGAAATATCATTTTAAAATGTAGGATCACAAAGAATTCTGAGCCAAAGGAGCAGAGGTCAAGAATCTAGCCCAGAGACTGAGTTGTTACAGATAAAACACATTTTCCCTGCAGAAATCTTTCACCCATTAAAAGTAAGGAAATCTTTGAGAGCTCTAAGCACACACATCAGTCTAAGCCTGTCAGATAAGCACCACAGATTTATTCAAGTCAGTTAAAACATGCTAACAAACTTCATTAGAAGTGTCTTCGAAGTGGCAGAAAGGTTTGGATATTCCCCAGCAGTCACTCACAAAGGGCTCTTAGGAAACACTGAATGGTTTGATTTACGGTTCAAGAAGCAGAGAACACCTAAAACAGGATGACTTTTCCCTAGAAAGTGCCCAAGGGGACCAGGAAATCTTCCCTATGGCAAACTGACACAGAAGTAACCCAGAATTGCTTGAATGTGCTCACTGGGATGGATTTTGTTTCCTGTAAACCCAGCTTCAAGCCGTACTCTCTCAGACACCTCTCCTCTGCATTTACATTATAAATGTGACTGTGGGCATCATTAAACTTTGTTTTAGAAGATAAGAACATTTATCTCAAAAATTGTGTCAACAAAATCTGCCCATTTGGTTACTTCCCAACCTATCATGAAAAAATAGAGTATTATTATTACTATTACTCATGCTGCAGTTTATAAATACGAAGGTTAATAAAGCCATTTCAGTGCCTGGGAACAAGCCTGGATTGATCTTTCCAGTTTATCACAGTCTCTCAGCTATGGGGGGGGATAATCTACACTAAGAACTGGTGTCTCTATGATTAATAGCAGTCTTGCAGGCCACAAGCACACCCGTTAGAGTTCACATTTTATCTAATAAATACATCTCAGGGGAGAGACTCTGGAGGACTGGGAAAGTACCCACAGCTGGAACACTTAGTTATTAAACCCACTGTTAAGTCCACTCAGTTATTAAATCCACCAAGAACCATCACAGACTTCTACTGCTGCCTAAAAGCAATTTGGAGAACAAGGACATGTTCTAAATTCCAAACATTCAACTACATTTTTCAAAAAGGGCTGGATTTTAGCACCTGTGCCACACAGACATTCACCAAATTGTGTGAGACTTGGTAAACTAAGTGTGGAATTTGCCTTTGTATCAGCCATAGTTTTATATAACTGAATGTCTTCCTGTTGTCACCCAACCTTGTGACCACTTTTGTGCACAGAAAGCACTGTCAGCTCGAACCGAGTACCTTTACCTTCAGAAGCTCCTTAAACATGGACTCCTGCTCCAAAGAAGAACATGCAATAGCTTCAGCTCCACCAGGAAGAAAGGTCCTGGCATTCACCTTAAACTTCTGGATTCGCTTGATTCAAATCACTGCAAGAATCCAGTACCTGTCTCAATTGCTTTGACAAAGTCAGCACAAAGAAGCTGCAGCACATGGAGGGTTGGAATAAAAGCTGTCAGACAAACTTCAGCCTGGAATTCCATCAAGTCAAGCCACATAAGACTGCTACAAAATTAAGATTACCTGCAGAGATGTGAGCAAACACTTATTAGATAGTCGCCTCCGCAGCCTTGTTCTGCCAGGCAGGACAACAAGGAATTATGACTCTGCGGCTGGACATCTGTCTTATCTGCTAGTGATTCTCACAAGAGACAATAACCGCCTACAAAACGAGATGAAAGCTAGATCAATTTAGGTTAACTATATTGCACAAGGCTGAACTTGCTTTTCTATCTCCCATACACCAATATGCAACATTGACACCTACAAAATCCATGCTGAAAGCTGTTAGGCACATTTCACACCCAACTAATTCTGTGTGTGAACTATCTGTGATACAACCCTGGATGCACGTTTTCTTCCAACATGCTAAGGCACTCCCTGCCACAGGTTGCCCAGGGAGGTTGTGGCTACTCCATCCCTGGAAGAGTTCAAGGCCAGGCTGGATGAGCTCTGGGCAACCTGGTCTGGCAAGAGATGTCACTGCCCATGGCAGGGGGTCGGGACTAGATGACCTCTGAGGTCCCTTCCAAGCTAAGCCATTCTACGACAATTGGTACATGGATAGCTCAGATACAAAACCCAAAGCACTCGTCTGGGTTTGCTGCACAAACTTACAGTCACTGAAGTAAGGACATGACTTAAACTGGGATGCAGTGGATTTAAACAACTCCATCTTCCCACCTGGGAGCAGGAGAATTTGATCATGATAAATTACTTTCATAAATGCAGATCACCCTGCTCCTTCATATCAAGTCTTCAACATTTATTTTTGTTATAGTAAATAACTGCACCTACGGAATCATTTTACAATTCAAGTGTCTGCATAAACCTGTTCCAAGTCAATGCACACATTCCCCAGGAGATTCACCACCAAGGGAAAGTCATTTTTCCTCTCAGCTAATGACAGCGATAGCCAGCAGTTCAAGTTCCCTCATGAAATAGTCACTGTCATATCCTGCTGTCATTCTGGAAACGACAGCCCCATTCTAGAGAGTGGAGGATTTACATGGAAGTCACCACTGAGGGCCCTTTCTCCATTACCTGCTCTGGTTACAGAAGCGTGAAACCAGAAACAGACTGCAGCTACACCAACCAGCCATGCAGAACAGCAATATAGGGTCCACTAATAAGAATGACATCACTTAAGGTTTCAAAATTAATCCAAAACCCTCATCACTACAGCAGCATAGCACAGCGGTATCAGCAACAAAGAAAGGCTGATCCACACTTTTATGGTCTCTCCAAAGGGCTAGGACACTTTCAGGCACAGTCTACTCCAGCCCCACAGTAACACCTCCACTCTCTGGACTTAGCCATTTGCAGAGGCAAGAGCATCTAGCTGTCATGGCACAACTACTGTTTGCTGCACCTCGCGAGGAAAGGGCAGCAGGTCAAAAGCTGCAGCTTCAGATGAGAGTCTGTGCTCAAACAGATGCTGACCCTCAGATCAGAGGACCTACATCAGCAAGAGCCACAAGAACCTCTGTTAATGAGGATAGGCTAAGACAGTTGGGGTTGTTCAGCCTGAAAAAGATGACTCCAGGGGGACCTTCTAGTGACTTTCCAAACCCTGAAAGGCTGGGTTCTTTCCCAGTCAGAAGGCTGGGAAAGACTGTTCACAAGAGTAGGGCTGAGGGGTCATGGTTTGAAGCTGGAAAAGGGAAAATTGAGGCTGGACAGCAGGAAAAAAGTTCTTGAATTTGAGGGTGGGGGATTCCTGGAACAGGCTGTCCAGAGAGGTGGTAGAGGCTCCATTCCTTAAGCCATTCAAGGTCAGGCTGGATGGGGCTCTGGGCAATCTGTTCTGGTTAGAGATGTCCCCACTTGTTGTAGGGGTTGGACTAGATAACCTTTGAGGTCCCTTCCAACCCTATGATTCTGTGACTGTGATCTACACAGCAGTACCTGCACTTCTGTAGCAACTTGAATGTACAAGTATCCAGGCCTCTTACTGCTCAAGTGGAGTGACACAGACAAAGTGAAGGAGAACATAGAATCATAGAATCATTAGACATTAGAAGGGACCTTGAAAGATCATCTAGTCTAATCCCCCTGCCACTAGACCAAGTCACACAGAAACATATCCAGGCAGTTTTAAACTACTCCAGAGAAGACTTCACAACCCCCCTGGGCAGCCTGTTCCAGTGCTCCGTTACCCTCACTGTCACTAATCATTTAAATTGTGCATCAGCCAAAGTCAGAGAGCAACGAATTGTCACTGTATCTTTAACCCAGGTTGACTCTTGCTACGTTCACCAGAACAAACACAAGAAGCAGGAAGAATTTTACTGCTGTAGTCACTTTTTATTCACAAACTAGACACATGGAAACGTGGTCTTCCTCGCTTATACTACTCTCTGATCATGGTGTGGCCGTTATTTTATCAGTCAGTGAAAACCTAGCGTCTGAACTGCGATCCGACACCAGCCCTCTGACTGGTCTAGATCACCTCCAGCCCTGGCTGCTCCACATCCAGTTCCCTTTTAGTCAGTGACCTCTAGCGGTGAGCATAGGCAGGAGAGGACAAAGAGCACTCCAGCGCAGTTAACACAGAAAAATCGATCCTTTTTCTCTCCAAAGGGAAGCCAGATGGTTCATCCAGCCTTCAGCACACAAGCCTACAGAAACTGACTGGCAGGGGCTCTCACTCACCCCCAGCTCAGGAGTCTTCTCTATAACAGAGCTTGTTACAAGCAGCAGAATGTATTTTACCTCCTGCTCCTTTCTGAGGTGAGGAGTAGAGATCCCTGTGCTCCCTTTGTAACCTCATCCCCTACCAAACACACAGCCCTCCATGATCCAAGGCCTGGCTTGCTGCAGCCCAGCCATGTCATCTCAGCTCAGATAGTTGGGGAAACGGTTAAGGTTCAGGAAAGAGCAGTGAGAAGCCCACACCACAGAAGCACCAGAGATAAGGGAGGTGTAATTACAGACAGAGGTCTGTTTGTAGAGAGGCAGATGGATAACAACTCACAAGGAAAAACCACCATCAGTAAGGGGGAACAGTCAGCAGATGGCAACAGAGGTCCATCCTGGCACCAACCCGTCCCACCAGACTGCCAGCTGCTGGGCTAGCAGCATGTGGGGAGTGCACCAAAGCTGAGCCCAGCAGCTATTTCTACACTTATTTCTTTTTGCATGCTAACCATAAATGAGTTTGCTATATCCTGTTTGCAGGCTGAACACAGAACAAGAATCAAGGGCAAAACTGCACAGGAATAGAGACAGTAACACCCTGAAACAAAGCAGGAATTAGTAGGGTCATCTTTGCAGGCTCAGCACAGGTCAGCTCAGTCACTGACTAGCTTCACAAGTGCAGAACCTCATCTGAGGCAGCAGTGATCAAGGCAGAAGGATTTGCAGCAGTGTGTTACTACTCCACCTGCGGCTTTGCTCTCCATCATGTCACACCAGCACAGCCCACACCTGAGTTCCAACTGACATACCCACAGGCAGGTGTGGTAACAGCATTTGTGTATTTGTGTGTTTAGATGCTGGACTGTGAACCACAGCACAGAGATGTACAATCAGATCTGGGTGTTAGCTGCAGAGGTAACTTGCCCTCAGACTGAAAATAACAGGTTACCTTTGCAGAATTTGCTTGATGAACAAGTTACAGCCAGCAACTACAGCCAACACAACTCTAACTACCTTCTTCTTTGGGACTAGGCCCAACAGATTCAAATTCAACAGGTAATATTTTTCAACAGTTCAAAGGTCTGGCAGTTCTCTGCTCACTGTAAGAGCTGTACCTTTTCTTTCTTCATGTGGCTCATTATATTGCCGAGATCTTCGACATCAACAACAGAATTTGTGCCTCCAGCTTCCTCAGCATCAGCCTCCTCCTCACTACTGGTTTCAAACAGATCCTCTGCCTGTGAAAGGGATCACAGAAATAAACTGGGAACATAGCCAAGTGCTAAACAAAATTCATCATGGCCATTGCAATCCTTTCCTACACACAATGAACAGCTTGCAGGGAGGATTAAAGTGCCATAGGAGAGCTGGGTCTTGCACCATAGAGCAAGAGAGAGGATTTCTTATTCAAAACCTGCCATCAATAAACACTCCAGCACACACAAAGGATTATAGGCAGACACATTCAGAGGAAGCAAAGGACTTACTCAGATAATATTCCCAAGGTTTCTCTCAAAGGCTGTGGCTCTCAAAGACAGTGAGGGGATGCAGGCAAATCACCTAAGGTTCACCAGGTTGAAGTAGAAGTAGGTTAACTGCTCACAGGGAGCTGAATGCTTCACCTGGCCACAACACTAAACAAAGACTGAGACTCCCTCATAACATAAATGCCATCTGCCTTCACCAATTCTTTGGGCCTTTTTAGATGGCTTATTCTAATTGTTTACTGCCATGAGAGCTCATACCTCTTTGCCCTCTGCTCCAGAACACAGAAGCGTCATGCTCCCATAGAACCTCTCTAGGCTGTAGCAGGAAGAACTTAATTAGAAAGAAGGTCCCATGGATTTTGGCTTTACCTCTGTATTCTCATATTCTGATGCCCCATGTTCATGATCTGAGCTTTCCTTGCTTTGCTTCCCTGGAGACTTGCACTTCCCTTTCTTGCACTTCCCACTGCAGGGCTTCTTTTCCCCTCTGCAGAGGGCCTGGAGCCGACCAAGGAACTTGGCTTTCCAAGCTTCAAAGTCTGCCTCAATGCTGCCATGTTTGCTCTGAGACACATTGCAGTCCCCCTCAGCACGAGTCATGATGCGGCTGGCACCAAGCATCCACAGCCACCTGTCAGTGTTCCTGCCAACCTAGGAGAGGCCCAAAGTTAGAGGGAAATTAAACAGAACCCAAGTTCAAGCAGGCAACAAAGCAAAAAAGGACCAAGTCTGGAAAGAGAACTAGTGAGCTGCACAGGACCGCAAAGGCAGGGACTCCCTCTCACGTGCTGACTCTGAGCACAGCCCCAGGCTCCCACCTGAAAACACCTCTGTGATCACATTGACTTGGAAAGAGAAGAGCTCTGGGACCCAGCTGTTTTTTGAGATGCTTGATGGTTAAAACAGCCACAAACATCACATGTTTCACAGGGCCCCAGGTACACAAAACCACCCAGTGATGAATTGTGCCCTTTCTGACGGAAATGGAACTATCACCAAGCTAAGACACTGTCACACTGTACATTGGGAAATAAAGCTAAACCCACACCATGCAGCAAAGTACACATTTGAGAAGAGGGCTCAGAGATGGTGCTAGAGGCCTGTGCCCTCACACACTGACTGAAGCTTTCAAACTGGAAAGCGAATTCAGATTTAGCAGACGCATTACCACACACAGATTAACATGGTGCTTACAGCACTCCCTCCCCAGTTAAAGGGCAGCACAATTGCCTCAAAGCTGCATAGGTGTGCCCAAAACCCAATCCCCAACCAAGCCCACACAACTGCTGCACTTCTCACACAAACCACCAGTCACTGTTCAGGTTTGCAGCACTTACAGACACTTCCAGCCTTCCAGAGGAGCAGAAACCACAGAAAGGTGCCCAGGAGACACTTACTATGTTGTAATGATCAACATAAACAGAGTTCCCCAAGCCAAATACAGCATATCTCAGGCCCTTCAGATAGGTTTTCCCAAAGCGAAAATCACTGGCAGCCTCTTCCAGCCACTTGCAGAACCACGCTGCGCTCTCCGTTGGCTGCCCATCCGTGTATGTGGCCACCAGGAATACACAAATGTTCCTGCTGGTTGTCTAATAATAGGAACAGAACAGAATAGAGATTAGTCTTCCAGAACACTGTGCATCTGCAAGAGATCTGTAATACATGGGCAGTAGTCAAAATATGAGATTTTTGAAGAGTTGGCAGTCTTTGGTGCAGGATGCTGTGATGAGAAATGGCCACCCTTCCTGCAACACATCTTAAATCAAGCAAGAGACAGACTGCCTTCTCACGCTTAACAGGGACATAGGGGTAAAACAAACCTCAACCTCTACCTCCCCCTGCCCCTGCCAAAATCAACAGCTGATGGAACAGGCTGTTGCAGCAATAAAGTCCCCAATGGATTCAAAAAGCAACCACCACCAGTCGCAGAATTAAAATCCATCAAGGGTTACTCAATATAAAGACATCTTACAAGAAGTTTCTAATTTAACCTTAAGGCTGCAAAAGTATCCCCATCTGTTTATCCCAGGTTTGAACACTTGCCCAGGTTTACACAGAGACAGAATGGGGGGACCTGGTGCAACCACTCTCATAGCACAAAAGAGCCTTCACAATGCCAGAAAACTGTTGCATTTATTCCTTTTATTTGACAGACCTACCTCCTCTGATAAACAATCATCTGGATCGTAGTCTCCCATGCTAATAGCTTCTACAGGCAAATTAAGGGAAATGACTGCTTCAGCCAGGGCTTTGGCAAATCTCTGAAAAAAATGTAAAAGTTATCCATTCCCTCAATCTGTTACTGTATGGGTCAGACTATGACAAGACAGTTACTGCTCCCAGCACAAACAATGGCCCATGAGAACTGCTCGTATAATTCTTCACACTAAAAAAAATAATGAAGTATATTGGCTGAAAGAAGAATTACGTGAAGTTTAATGAGAATTTCACATTTACACTGAAATAAAACTGCGGTTTGAGAAAGCACCTAAATCAGCACTCCTTTCTAAGAAAAACTGATAAAAAACTAAGAATAAGTTGTACAAGTAAACTTTATGCTTCATAATCACTATCTCTGCTGCATTTCTGATTTAAAGGATTAGAAAACGTGATCTTATATAACTTTCACTTAGCTTTCATACGGGGCAACAACTTCTAGTGAGCTAATGAACTTCCTAATGACATCTGTTTTATACAGTGTGGCATTTCTAAGGTAGGCACACACAACACACTTGAATCTCAACAGTGCTTCAAATAAACTTCATGTGTCTCAAAAAAAACTAGCTCATACCTTTGCTGTGCCAGTCTGAGATCCATAGAAAATCTTGACCCCAGCAACACAGACCTCCTTTGGCTGCAGCGTGGTGTATCCATTCACTAGTTTGTCTTCTACTCCTTCAGAAGCAGCGGGATTCCCATTGGATTTTTTGCCCTATGAAACAAGTGCTGTCACATTCAAACCCTTCTCAAAGGGACGTTAACCCCAAAATGCATTTAAAATTTAAACCCTGTGACCAGACTCAGCACTATGCAAACAGAGCAGTCAAACTGTTTTAGTTGCTCTCACACCTAGAGAAAGACATGAGTAACTGTCTCTGAACCGGGCTGTTACAACACCCTCACGTTTCACACACCAGGGTAGTCACAGGGTCCAGCTGAGCCCGAGAACCTCCCAACTCTGAAGGAGAACTTCACTCACCTGCACAAGGAGGTTTTCAACTCCTGAATAACCTAATTCCACTCCCATTCTAAAACCAACCCTGTCATTAACATCACTGTAGACACAAGAAAATGCCGAGCACTAGCAAAGTGATTTACCGGAAGTGACAGAGCAACCCAGGCTGACACATCCTCTTGGTTATAAAGTGAGAAGTGTTCAGCAGACATCTCTTCTAATATCAGAGGAACAAGGGCATTTCATGACCCCACAAACAGAAACAATCCAGGCTGAGAATTACAACTGTCAGATGAACTAAGCAACATGTGGGGTTTGTAACCACCCACAGCAAAGCAATGCATTTCACTGTACCAGTGGGTTCCTTTATCCAGCAGCCACACACTCCCACATAGACTTCTGGACTCTCTCCGACAGGAGTACTCACTTGTTCAGTTGCCTTCCTTCTAGTCTTGGTGGAGGTGAACTGAGTAACGATAACGATCCAAATGCTGATCCCAAGCACAACAGCAGAGTATATGTAAATTCTGTGCAGCCATAAGGACACCAGGCAAGTATACAACAAATCCCACATATCCATTGAGACATCTACACCTAGAACAAATCACAGATTTAGCCAGAGCAGACTCCTACAGTATTAATTCAGAATGAACACAAAAAATAATGGTACAGTAGCCACCATCTCATGCCATCAGCTATTCCTCAAGCTCTACACAAAGCACCTTCTGGCTAAGGACACTACAATTCAATGAAAGAGACTTCATCTCCTCATTTGTGTCGGTTGTTTCCTCTGTGTTATCCAAGCTAACATTTTAGATTGTTATACAGAAACTCTGGACTTTTCTTAGATAGGGCAGATTCTGTTATAAGAACAGGCAGAAAATACTTATGCTGGGCAAGATATTGAGGTACTAGAGCAAGTCCAAAGGAGAGCAATGAGGCTGGTGAAGGGACTAGAGGGAATGTCTGATGAGGAGAGGCTGAGGGAGCTGGGGGTGTTTAGCCTGGTGAAGAGGAGACTGAGGGTGACCTTCTTCTCTACAACTCCCTGAAGGCAGGTTGTAGTCAGGTGGGGGTTGGGCTCTTCTCCCAGGCATCTAGTGACTGAACAAGAAAGCCAGGCCTGAAGCTGCCAGGGGAGGGTTAAGTTGGATGTTGGATGTTAGGAAGCCTTTCCTCATGGAAAGTGTAATCAGACACTGGAATGGACTGCCTAAGGCAGTGGTGGAGCACCCCCCTGGAGGTGAAGAACAGCCTGCCTGTGGCCTTTGTTGCCCTGGTCTGGCCACTGTAGTGATATTAGGTCCTGTGCTGGGCTGATGAGCTCAGAGGTCCTTTCCAGCCTCAATAATTCTGTGATTCTGTAAGTGTCTGAAAGCAAAAAGTCCTTGGGAAACACAGTAATTTAATGGCCCCAGTTTTGCACAGGCCCAATATATGGGGAACTCCAGAGCTAGAAAGCTCCATTTCAAGAAGGTAACCATCTCCACAATGCTTGGCTGCTAATCCCAACCCTTGTTTACGCACACACATTAGACACCACACGGATTACAACAGCATCAACCTAGAGCTTCAAGGCCAGATCAAAACTTGAATTCAATTGAAACCACTTTAAATCCTATCACAAGGGATGTTTGATTCATAACTACTAAGACTCTTCAACTTTATTCAGAACATTCGGGGTACATAATGCAGCAGCAGGATGTTGATGCAGTATCTATTTCATACAACATTCAGGACCTTAAACAAGGTTTGTTTGTGACAACATTGACTAAGAAACAGACAACATCCTCCTACTGTTATTTGCAGTTCTCTCGGATCTTGTTTTTGCAGACTTCAGAAAAAGTGCAAAAACAAAGGTCTTCCAAGAGGCTATAAACTTCATTAACTTACTTTTCCCCTGAGCTGTTACTTATAGTCCTAGACAAAAAACTCAAAGGGATGGCCTTCATTCCTCCACCAGCAACACCAAACCTCCCAAAAGACAAATGCTGAAAGCCCTTGCTGTTGTGTGATAGCCCCAGTGCCCCCAGCCCACATGAGCAGTCAATCCCTCAAATGGGGTTCCAGAGACCTGCAGCAGCCCCAGCACCTAACTCCACCTCACCCTGTGTGCATCCCACCCCCCTGCCCAAATACTTGACAGCCCCCACTGCCACGCAGACCTAACACTCTACTGAGGCTGCCCCCCATCCCTCACCCAGTACCTACCCCTTGCAGTTCCCCATGCCCACCTCAAACCAGACCCCCTCTTCTGTCACAACAGCTCAGTGGTTTCCTTGGCTGCGTGCTGTCAACAG
>JAOXOE010000256.1:25616300-25646683 GCA_028565055.1 Phoeniculus purpureus
TCCTGCTGTGGTGGGGGGATTGGACTAGATGATCTTTCGAGGTCCCTTCCAATCCCTAATGATTCTATGATTCTATGCCTGGAGATGGAGCATGTTTCATGTAGGAAGAATCGTAGGATGCATTGGGTTGGAGGGGACCTGCAAAGGTCATCTAGCCTGACCGCCCTGCAACAAGCAGGGAGATCTCTAACTAGAACAGATTGCTCAGAGCCCCATCAAGTCTGACCTTGGATGTCCATCTCTCTAGGCAACCTGTTCCAGTGATCCACCACCTTCACATTACTTTTTCCTGATGTCCAGCCTAAATCTATCCTTTTCCAGTGTAAAACCTTGACCCTTCATCCTATCCTTCCACGCCCTTGGGAACAGTTCTTCTGCAGACTTCTTATAGACCCCTTTTGGGTAGAAGTGAGGTGCTTTTTTGAAGTTTCTTTTGAGCTTGTGAAGCCTGAAACTCAACTCTTGAGGTTGATTTTTCTTAAGGCCAGCGAAGAGCACCCTCACAACTTCTGTTCCCTGTTTCAAACAGAGTTGCTACAGCTACTCAGTTGAACCATCTTCTTAGAGAGATTTCAAGCCAAACAGTTGTGTTCCACAAAACTATAAGCCATTAAAAACTAGGATCTTGGTTGGAGTGGCTCGGTAACCACACGTGTCTTTGCTTACACCTCCTACATCAAGGGCGTGCGTGGTGTGAAGGTGTTATGATCCACACAAACAGATGTGCTTCTGCCACGCACGTTGTCTTCTCCTGACTCCATTAGATCTTCCTAACTCTTCACACACTTCCCTACAGGTTGGCTCTGAATCCAGATCCATCTTCCATTAGAACTGAGTTGGCAGTTCCACAGATGACTTTCAGTAGTAAAACAGAGTTCAGGGTTAACCTCTCTGGGTCTTGTAGCTACGCTTCCCACCCGCTGCAAAGCCATCAGCGCAGCTGTCTGTTGGGGTGTACGAGTTACTGCGGAGTCACCCTGTTTGGTTTGGTTTTTCTCCCTTGTGTTTTTCAGGTGCGGCGACATGATCATCGCTGTGAACGGACTATCCACAGTTGGAATGAGCCACTCTGCACTCGTTCCCATGCTGAAGGAGCAGAGGAACAAAGTCACTTTAACTGTGGTTTGCTGGCCTGGAAGCCTCATATGAACTGATGAATGACTCTGGGTCAAGCAGCATCTTTTTTCTAGGTAGCTGGCACAACAAAGATCTCCTTTGTCTTCTCCTATTGATACAGCTGGTTATAAGCAGGGCCAAAACTGCTGCATTGTCCTTTTTGTATGGGCCACTCAGGCTTAGTCTGTGTGTCTTTCCATCCTGAAGTAGCCATTTCTCTTTGCTGTACCCGTTGCCGCTCCAGATATACACAAGCTCACAGAGAACGTCCCACTGCACTATGGCTGTCGTTGATCTTTCCCCAACAGGCTTGTAGAGTCAGCAGAAGAACGTAGTGGTTCTTTGGGTTTCTCTGCACAGTCCTCGAGTTGTGTGTGGTATAAAACCCAAGTAGCCACGTGCCCGTTCTTCCCTGTGAAGAGAACGTGTGGCAGTACTGCTGTGCCACGTCTAGCTGCTGCTGTGAGGCAAAATCCATTTCCAAAGGTCCCTCTCCTCGTTTTGTAAGCCTTTTCGGTTTTGATTCGATGTTTCAGCCTGATTCAATTAATCCATCTCGTTCATCGGAAGTTCCTCGGTCCCCCAAACGTTTCTTGCAGGGCATCAGCGTAGGACACAAGCCTGACACTACTGGAATTTTTATGAAGTGCAATAACTGGACTCTTTGCTAGGAAACTTTAACGTACTACGGAGTTTGTACCCTATGAAGACAAGAAACGTGGGAGCAATTACTGCTGCAAAGCTGGCAGGAGCGTACTAGCATGAGGTTTGCCTTTGGGTGAATGGCTTGCAGTGTGTCACCGGTTGGCTAAGGCTGGCCAGATCATGAGATGGGCTCTCCCTATCCAGCCCCTTCCTTTTCCCAAGGGAAGGAAAGAGGAGTTTGTTGGAAACTAAAACTGCTTTAATGATAATATGACGAGAACAGCAGCAATAGGAAGGTACAGACCTCTGGAGCTCACTGCCCCTTGGGGCGCCAGGGGAAGGTGCCCATAGGTGAGAGAGACCAACAGGAAGAGGGTGGGAGAGAGGGGAAGGAGAAAGGGCAACCAGCCCACAGTGAGGGGAGCCTCCAGAGGTGCAAGTACCAAGTCTGAGCTCACCCAGAGCTGCAGTCTGCGCTGGAGCTGTGGCACAGGGCAGCAGCAGTACATCACGAGTCAGACTTGGTGCTCTGGTTCCTCGGTTTTTAAAGGAACCACTGGATTGTGCCAGGTCTCCTTAGCCAGTGAGGTGGGAGGAACATGCCACTGACTGTCTGACGTGGCCGTCTTCCTCCTGTACTGCACAGGCTCGGTTCCAAGGCTGGGCACTCTTAGGGTGGGCTGAGACAAAGCTAAAGGTGAACTGGTCCTGTTTTTCTTCAACCAGGAAATTTCATCCCTTATTCCATCCCATGTGTGCCAAGCCTATCTCTGTGACATTATACTACAACTGACATCATCTCCTTGTAGTTTGTTTTCTCAGTCAATTAAATTCCCCTGTGGCACACACTGGACCTCACCGTTTTCCTTCATCACCTGCGAGGAGTGTCCGGTGCCCTGAGCAGACACAACACCATGGGTGAGTTTGCCTTGGTCTCACATAGGAGGGACCCAAACAGTGTTTCCTAGTAGATTGCTTTCACATACCACAGGGGATTTATCCCCACCTATTGTATGTAAAAATCTAACTAGGCAGGGCCAGCTCGATTGACTGATCTCCTCCTGTTAACTTACTAGGTGGTTTCTGACAAACGTTTGTCCCTGTCTTTGAAAGTTCCCCCACCCGTTGCCGTTGGGGTGGTTTTTAGCAAGCCACTGTCGCACTCAGTCTTTCCAGAGGCTGGTATATGACAGGCAGTGTGGTAGATCCATTCAGTACCGTGCTCTTTGGCCCAGTTGCCTATCAGTTTATTGGCAACTAGGGGATTGGACTAGGTGGTCTTTTGAGGTCCCTTCCAACCCCTAATGTTCTGTGATTCTGTGCGTCTGTGATTCCTTAACTCTTTCCTCAACTTGGGTTGAGCGGTTACTTCTTGGTCTGATTCCTCCAGGCTCTTCTCAGGGTCATCTAGTGATAGGTCAGGGGGCAGTGGGTGTCAGCTGGAGCATAGGAGGTTCCACATAAGTATCAGAAGGAACTTCTTCCCAGTGAGGGTGACAGAGCCCTGGAAGGGGCTGCCCAGAGGGGTTGTGGAGTCTCCTTCGCTGGAGACGTTTAAAACCCTCCTGGCCATGTTCCTGTGTGACTTGGTCTGGGTGATCCTGCTCTGGCAGGGGGCTTGGACTGGATGATCTTTCGAGGTCCCTTCCAATCCCTAAGGCTCTGTGATTCTCTGCGATTCCTTAACTCTTTCCTCAACTGGGATTGAGCAGTTACTTCTTGGTCTGATTCCTGCCCTTGTGACGACACTTCTTTGGGAGGACTCCTTGCTAGGATTGCCGTGGAACATCCCTCTTCTGCACCTTCCTCAGTAGTGCTCAGCCTTGCCTCTTCATCAGAGCTCCCTTCTGGGTGATGTCTTTCTGTAGCATCTGGTGTGAGGAGGCCAAGGCTGTCTTTTCACAGGAGCAACCCAGGCTGGTATGGACGGGGAGAGATGGCGGGAGCTCAAAGATCAGGCGGAAGGATGTTGACAGTGGCTTGTGGCAGTGGAGCTTGGGGGGCCGTTGGAAATGGTTGTTCGGGTGGCAGCAGTGAACGTTACACCTGCACTTGTGTAGACCCTTAAACGCCGAGGCAGCGAGGGAGTCTAGTGGTAGCAGTGAGGGAGTCTAGTTATCACATGAAGGCAGAAACAACCGTTTCCAGAATCCACAGCCTCAGGGGTCATTACATCATCTGGTACAAAGCAGAGAGAGATCGTTTCCCGTTACCAAACCGAGGGTGGTAAGTAACCCCCCGGACACACTGGCAAAGCTAGACTCAGCTGACCCCAGAGCGAATCGCTGCTGTTACACAAAATAGAGATCACAGAATCACAGGACATTAGGGATTGGAAGGGACCTTGAAAGATCATCCAGTCCAATCCCCCTGCCACAGCAGGATCGCCAGATGCAACGCTCTGGCCGAACATCCCAGGCCACCAAGCCCTAAACAAGCACTGGTGAGAGCCCCTTAATGGGACAACACACAGGCTGTACACGGCAACGTACCCACCAACGTAGGTGTGAGCCGTAGTCCTTAACTACGTAGAACAAAATGTCATTCAGAACCGTGCTGAAACCTTGACGTTTTGGTTTCCAAACTCGTCGGACAATACGAAGTACAACATCATTTGAGCCCCACGTTGGGTTGCAGTTGATGTCACTGGTTGGCTAATGCTGGCCAAGCCAAGGAGCAGGCTTTCCTTTTTCCCCGAGGGAAGGAAGAAGAAATTTGTCAGACCTTTGTTGAGGTTACAAACAAGCAGTTTTAACGATAGTGATGACAACGGCGGTAGGAAGGTGCGGAGGTCTGGAGCTCGCTGCCCCCGAGGACGCCAGGGGAAAGTGCTACATAGGTGATAGGGACCAGCAGGGTGATGGAAGGGGAAAGGGTGAACCACTCATGGTGCGGAGAGCAGAGATGCTGGTACCAAGTATGAACCCACACGGAGCAGCAGCCAGCGCTGGACTGGTGGCTCAGGCCAGCGGGCCAGTGTGGTGGCAGCAGCAGTGACAGCAGCAGCAGTACATCACAAGGCAGCCTTGGTGGGCTCCTGGGTTTTTGAAGGAACCACCGGGTCATGCCGGGTCTCCAGAGCCAGCGAGATGGGTGGACGTCACGGGACGAATACACCGCCAACTGACACGTCCATCTTCCTCTTCCACTGCGCAGGCTCGGTTCCACGGCCGGGCTGAAGGTGAACTGGTCCTGTTTGTCTTCAACCAGGACACGGTGTTCGAGTTTACTTTACAAATTAATGTTTTGCTACGCCACAGGATTTTGATGAACGTTTGTACGAAGACCCTTTATACCATTTCTATCGCAGTCGCCAGCTCTCTTTGTTTACGCGTGGAACCAATACCTTGACTTGCACTTTCTAAACGAGAGGATGGGTTCCAAGGAAAGCAAAAAACCCAACCGAGCTATGAAGAAACCGTGTTGTAGTTCACAGGCGGGCAGGCTAGAAGGAGACTTCTGGAGTTCAAGGCCAACTGCAAAGTAAGCTGCAAAATTCACTCGTGTTCTATCACCTCCTGAGAAACGTGCAAATGCCTCGATACCCAGCGCTGAACCGTGCTTGCAGTTCAGGATTGTTTTTCCTTTAGAGAGCACCTGCCGTTTAGTTGTCGGTAAGAGCAACACCATTCGTCTTCGATTGTATTTAGTATGTTTTTGCAAGCCACCCTGTAGCTGCTAGGCTTTGCCTTTCCAGGTGATCCTGCTGTGGCAGGGGGATTGGACTAGACGATCTTTCAAGGTCCATTCCAATCCCTAGTGATTCTATGATTCTGTGACTTGGTCTAAGTGATCCTGCTCTGGCAGGGGGATTGTCTAGATGATCTTTTGATGTCCCTTCCAATCCCTAATGATTGTATGATTCTATGACTTGGTCTAGGTGATCCTGCTGTGGCAGGGGGATTGGACTGGATGATCTTTCAAGGTCCCGTCCGATCCCTAATGTTCTGTGATCCTGTGCTAGCAGTAAGTCACCACAAGTAAAGAAGTATAAGAAGGTTTTGGGGTTTATTTGGGGTCTTCTTGATATCCTGGACCAGAATCAGAGATCACTTGATACACTTTTAGCATATGACAGAGTATGTCCTTGTGACATTTGCACTTAATACAACTAAAATTACTAACTTGAATTAAGCTGACATATACATCTGGATGGCTGTTGCTCAGCAAAGCAATACCAGAAACTGAGAATTTAACCTAATTCATCGCAAATAGAAATCTTTATTTAGTTATTTGCACCATTGTGCTAGAAGTGAAATTTGACACACCAAAATGGTTTTCTTTGGTTTGTTTCCTGAGTTCTGTTTTCGATGAAGAAATTAGTTGCTATGATATTTGAGATGATGTGGAACAGACAATGCTTAAGAGTGGCTTGTAAATCTGTTGAGGGGCCAGACTTAAGAAAGAAGCAGGAATAAAGTTTGTCACTCACTTTTGGAAAGCCATGTTCAGCTTACTAATTTTTCTGTAAATGCTCTGTGTCCTGCTTTGGGGAATGGTTCTGGCTCTTACAAATGTAGTCTGAGGCACCAAGAGTGAAGTCCAGATTTTGCTGATAATGTAAAGGCTAAATTACGGATACGAGTAATAGCATGCATTGAATCTTTATGACTTTGCACGTATTTTATATAAGTGTCCAAATGATTAGCCAATTGGGCTTTTTTTTTCCACTTCTTTGACCTCACTGGAACTATTACTTACAAAAACAAAAGTCTAAATTTTATAGTCTCCTCAGAAGAGCAGAATTAATCCTAGAGTACCTGGTAATTATGACCACAGTACTCTCTCTTATGTTATACAAAAACGAAATCCAATGGCTTATCCCAGACAGTGCAGAAAGAGGGAAAATTAAACACAAATATTCTGAGCAAGTTAGAGCTTTGGTAAAACACAACACATGCTGAACTCATCAGCTGCAAAACATACCTTCTCTGTCTCTCGTATTTCACAGAAGTCCTGCAGGGTTTGTATCTACTTGAGATTTAGGTGGAGTGGATACTTGATTTCAAAATAGCATTGAATTTTAATCCTGGAGACTTTAAGAGTGAAATAATTTATAGTGCAGCCTGACTGTCAGAATTAAGTGTGATTGCATATACTTTGAATTTGTGGGACTTAGTGTGGCTTCAAGCAACTTTACCCAAAAAGAGACAAACGAAAGAGGAGCTGAATAGAAATATATGTTATGTTGCCTGTCACCGTCTGTGACAGTGTTTGAGGTTTCAGTTTTGTCCCATTATTGGAATCTGGCTTTCAGAAGGGTAGATCTTATGACAGGTTCTTTGTCAGCTGTAGTATCCTGTCTTAGAATGCTGGGTGGTGTGTGATGTTTGCAAAATGTCTGTTACGCTCGTACTTGGTTTCTAAAATTACACTGCATCCTTTTAAGGTACATGGCATGTTATGATGGGACCCCATAAGACCATTCTGTAATTTAGAGTGTTCTAGGTTTTTATAGCTTTCTAGATTTTTCTTGTCCTGGTTTAGATTATTTTAATTCTAGGTTATTTCCTTTTTGAGTAAAACCTGACTTTTCCATTTAAAAGGTCTTTGGGAAGTTCACAAGAGATAAATATGGTTCAAAGCTCTGCTAATATGCGGTCTTAACAGTTAAATGCTGTAGTGAGAGTGCTGAGGAAAAGTCATTGTGAAGGTAGACAACAGTCTTCAGAGCAGGACTAAACTACACTGGAATAGACACCGCGAAGGAAACATATTTATTGGCTAATGAAGCTAAATGGAGTGAAAACATACTGTGCATGTGGGTACGGACTGGGATCCTGAGGAACGAAGATAGGTATGGTATTAACTGTCCTAGTGTAGTCAGCACTGACAGAGCAACATAAATGAACGTGGCTGGGTGACACACATAATGGAGATTTTCAAAGACAGCGTGCCAAAATCCCTGAGAAGGTGGCATCTTGGTATCACTTCAGTAGATGTTTAAGTCTGTGCAATATTAAGCTGTCTGTTACAGAAGCATACACATGGTATGACTCCAGGGGGGTGGGGGGGTTGTGTACGTGAGTTACTGCAACTGAACTTTGGCAGGTGTGAGATGAGAACTCTGGTGCAGGTTGGGAAAAGTAAAAAGGAGTAAGTTGTACATAACATTAAAAAAAGACTGCCACCCAGAGATGGGATATTTTGAAGGTGTTTGAGTAGAAGGTTCTAGCTGATCATGACTCATTGCAAGTCTTAAAAGTACCACTACAGTAGGATTTTTTTGAATATTTGCTGACTGTTAATTCAGAGGCAGTGTCCTCAGTTTTCTTAGACCAATAAGGAACTTGACACAGAAAGTCTTGGGCTGAAGTCACTGATGGTATTTCTGTAAGTGTGCTGGATTCAAGAATTTAAAGAAGCAAATTTATTAGAAATGATTTGAATAAAATGCATCCTGAATTCATTATTAGAAATTAATTTTTAACCATACTGTTGGAATAATGACATGGGCCAAGATGAGCTAAGGTGTTTGGACCATGTGACTCCATGTAATGTTTCTTCAGAAAACTCTTTTGACAGATGCTGGATACCGAGAGGATGTGTTTGCTACTAGGGGAAATGGCCTCAGGTTGCATCAGGGGAGGTTTAGATTGGATGTTAGAAAGAAGTTCTTTACTGAGAGGGTGGTTAGATACTGAAATGGATTGCCCAGGGAGGTGGTGATGTCACCGTCCCTGGAGGTGTTTAAGGAGTGAGTGGATGCGATGCTTAGGGATCTGGTCTAGCAGTTAGACAACAGGATAAAGGTTGGACTTGATGACCCTGGATGTCCTTTCCAGCCATGATGATTCTGTGATTTCTGGGAAGAAGTTTTTCCCAAGATCCAAACTGAACCTCCCCTGGTACAACCTGACCCTATTTCCTCTTATCCTATTGCTAGTCCCTAGGGAGAAGAGGCCAACAGCTGCCTCACTACACCCTCCCTTCAGGTAGTTGTAGAGAGCACTAAGGTCTCCCCTCAGCCTCCTCTTCTCCAGGCTGAACAGCCCCAGCTTCCTTAGCCTCTTCCCATCAGACCTGTTCTCCAGATCCCTAACCAGCCCAGTTCCCTTTTCTGCCCCTTTTCCAGGACCTCCATGTCCTTCCTGTACTGTGGTGCCCAAAACTGCCCCCAGTACTCAAGCTGCTGCCTCACCAGGGCTGAGTATGGAGGCAGGATCACCTCCTTGGTCTACACTATTGCTGATGCAGGCCAGGATGTCATTTGCCTTCTTGGCCACCTGGGCACACTGCTGGCTCATGTTCAGCTGCTGTCAGTCAGGACCCCCAGTTCTCTCTGGTGGCACTGGGTAGGTTCTTCCTCCTGTAGCCACTCCACTAGTTGCTGGAGTTCAGAGAATTCCATAAGAAAATGGGTGGCAAAAGACCCTGAGGAGTTGCCCAGGCTCTGCCCCTGCACCAGGGGCTGTATTACCTTGTAGGGGTTGGGCCAGTGAGGTTTGCTCAGCTAAGCAAATGCTGGCAGCTGGTGCAGAGGTGGAGGGGGAGGGAAGGAGCTTTTCCCTGCCAACCTGTGTGAATAATGTCCACACAGTAGAGCTGGGAGGCAAGCCCCTGGACAGCAGGGTGCTTTCACCCTGGAGTTTTTTTCCATCCCTTTGTGATGTGCAGGCTCCCCACATCTCTTTGGATACATCTGTCTCTGGAAGTGGGAGCCTGGAAGAGCTGCTTCCTGAGATGGAATGGACTCAATTACCTCAGCACAGATAGGATGTTTTAAATAAGCAACTCGTGTAACATGGACACTGACACGATATAGCACAGCCCTCCCTGCAGACAGCTTGGACTCCTAGCCATGGCAAAAACCTGCCTTGGGACCAAGGCTTCCTTTGTCAGTCCCCCTGTATCCCTCTGGGAAGGGGAGGAAGGGCTATAGCAGCCCTGATGACCCATCTACCGACTAATCTAGTGTGACAGGAGATGAGGGGTAGGAAGGCAGAGAGCAGTTCTCTTTCTCTCTGATCATCATTTCTGTGCAGTCCAGAAGGTGGCATGCCATTGTGTGTCAGCTGGGAGAACCTGCGGGAAGGGGGGCTTCTCACTTTCTCAGAGGAGATGGCCCTTCCAAATCCTTCCTCCTCCCAGAGGACCTTCCCACCAGAAAAAGACGTCACAGAGCACCAACCCACACAAACTTCTGAGCTCCAGCCCAACAGGCACTGGGTTGTTGCCTGGACAGAGAAGCCCCCCAGGAGCAGGCAGTCAAGGAGGCTAGTTAGCACTAATTGCAGCAGTGGATTTTATGCAAATAGACGCACTTGGCCATGAAGAAGTGATCCAAGCTCCTCATCTAATTTCAAGCTCCACATCTAATAAACACGAGTCACTAGAAGGTGATCTCCAGGTGAAAGGCTCCATATCCCATTACTGGTTTACTGAGCTATCAGTCTAACATGTCTCTCCAACACTTTGATTCAGAAAATGGTATTGAATCCCTCTGAGAAAGTCCTTGCTGGCTGGTGTTTAGCACTGTGCATTTCCCAGCAGACATGTGGGAATGGTAATTAAAATCCTCCATGGCTACCAAGCACTGGGCCCTTGCCATTAGTGACTGGGCAGGAATGTATTGATTTCTTTCTTGAGCTGTGCTCTTGCTCACAGTAGACCTCAGCTCTGATTTTTCTTCTGCTTTATTACGTGTGCTCATCTCACTCTGGCCATTAAACTTCCCATTAGTATCTGCTGGAATTCCATGCCATGTTGAAGGGCTCTGAATGGGAAGTGTCATCCCAGCTCCAAACTCTGTCACTCCTAAATAGATTGCATCCCACAGCACCCACAATCTAGTCAGCTCCTCTATCCCATCCAGGCCCTGCAGTGCAACTTCAGATCTCTTGTGGCACCATGTTCAGCTGCTCTTTTTCATTCTCTGTCCTCACAGGATCCAAGAGATAGTTTCCTTCCCTGGGAAAACTTTCAGGCACAAAAGCCTCCTTTTCTGCTCTGAAGCACAAAGAACAACTGGCTAAGAGCAAATATTTTGAGATTATTTTGGTTGTAATGATCAACAGGACAGTTTGAGAAAAGGCAGTTAGCACTTGTGAGGGATGAGAAATAGTGATGAGTAAGCAGGGCTGTGTCATTAAGCTGCGTACTTAGTGAGTCTGTGAGTTTTACCATCCAGAGGGACTGTGAATCCTAGCTCATCCTTTGCAAGTATTTTATAAATCTCCCTGGGGATCAGATTGAGAAGTCAGTGGCCGAATGACAATTGCTATGGAGAAAGCCACCTAGGTGTTTCCGCCTTTCTACCAGTTAGCAGCATGAGCTCATTTGGGGCTGCACTGCTTGCTGAGCAGCATACGCAGTTTCCAGGGGGATGCTGGATGTGGTGGGGAGTCCTACTGCATGCTGATTGCTGGGAAACGGAAGGTACATATAAATACAAAAATATGCATGGAATAGTTCATGTCCAAATCCCAAATGGCAGCTGCTTCCTACACCAAAAGCACCTCTCAGGCCTCTGCCAGTCCCTGCATCTCCTGGCTCTTCTATCACTGTGCTCTGGACACACCGCGGGGTGGTCAATGAATTCTTTCTGCAGCGTAACAACCTGAGCAAAAGGTGATCCTTAGGGATTCAAAAATCTAGGCACACTGTGCCTATCATCACTCTCTGGGGAGATCTGGCTCCTTTTTGAAGAGTAGAAAGAGTAAGGAAGAGCAGGAGATTTAGGCAACAGCAAAGGGCAACCTTAGAGGGATTTTCTACATGGCCAGCAGACACTTAAGAGTCTCTTAGGCTTCGTCTTTTGCCTCTCCTTTCTGACCATTGGGGAATATCCCTCCAAAATAATCTCAAAAGTGTTGAGGTGGGTCTGGGATGTGGTGCCCTATATACTAACTGTTTTCTTCCTGTGAGGAGGAGCCTCTAGGTGTATCTACATGACAACACTGCCACAGGAGTTCACCAAGAGACGATAAGTGCTTTGCAAGTGTCCTAGCATGGGTTGGGGGCAGTAATTAGTTTATTTGTGTTAATTCAGCTCTCTAGTAGACTTCCTGCAGTGGAGAACACAGTCATTGAGGGGAATGAGTCCCATAGAACCAGGGATGGCACCAGCACACACTTCAAGAGACATGCCTGCATGAGCAGCATGACTCACACGGTGCTTCCCTGTGCAGGACATGCTGTCAGTCCATACTCCAACACTCCCTGCCCTGGGCTGTTCAGGCTGTTCAGGGAGAGCAATCGCGATTGTCAAAGCAGTCCACTTTGCTGGGAGTCACTTGGGCTTCTCTAATGAGGTTCCTCAAATGCTTAAAGCCTGAGACAGCATGAACTGGGAGAGAAGATTTTGAAGTTGCTGTGGGGTGCTGCACAGGGGACTGTAACAAAGGGAAACACAGCTGGCTCCTGCAATTACTGAATCATAACTCACATAAAATTTAGGTTGCAAGGCTCCTAGTCCAAGGCTTTGCTCAAAGCATGGCCAATCTTCGTTAGATCCACTTCCAGAGCTAAATCGAGTTGCTCAGGGCTTTGCTCTGAACATCTCCAGGGCTAGATATTTCATAATCCCTGGACACCATGTTCCAGTGTTTGACCATCCTCATTGTGAAAAGATGTTTCCTCATATCTAATTATATTTTTCTCTTGCTACAACTTGTTCTGTTGTGCATTTTCTGCTCAACTGATACACAGCCTCTCTGGGGGCACCATAACTGTTTTGCTTCATCCTGGCTGATGAAGAGGCCCACAACATCCAGGCTGAGACTGCATGATGCGGGTTTGTCCTTAGTGCACCGAGAGGTATCACAGGAATTATCCTTAGAGGTAACCTTAGTCACCTAAACATGAGCCAGCAGTGTAGTGCCCAGGTGGCCAAGGCAGCAAATGGCCTTCTGACTTGTATAAAAAACAGTGTGTCCGTCAGGAGTAGAGAGGTGATTGTCTCCATGTACTCAGCGCTTGTGAGGCATCACCTTGAATATTGTGTTCAGTTCTGAGTCTCTCACTATAAGAAGGACATGAAAGTGCTGGAGTGGGTCCAGAGAAGGGCAGTGAGGCTGGTGAAGGGTCTGAAGCACAAGTACTGTGAGGAACAGCTGAAGGAACTGGGGTTGCTTAGCCTAGAGAAAAGGAGTCTGAGGGGAGACCTTATCACACTCTGCAACTACCTGAAGGAAGGTTGGAGTGAGGGGCTCAACCTCTTCTCCCTGATGACAAGAGATAGAACCAAAGGAAGTGGCTGCAAGCCATGACAGGGGAGGAGCTTTGGGCTGTATGTCAGGAAAAATTTCTTCACCAAAAGGATTATAAAACATTGAGATAGGCTGCTCAGGGCACTAGTGGAGTCCCCATCCCGGGACGTATTTAAAGGACAGGTAGACATAATGTTGAGGGACATGGGTTAGGGGCTGACCTGGCAGTGCTGGGTTGAAGGTCAGACTTGGTGATCTTAAAGATCTCTTCCAGACAAAGATGTTCTGTGAAGCTGTGGGTTTGGGACAACATGTATTGCTCCAATAAATCTATATCTGAAGAGGAGAAGGACATAAAGCATCTGGGTTAAATACAGGACCTGTGTGTCCTGTAGCTTTAGCTGAATACAGCAAACCACACTGCCTTGGGAGAATGGCAGCTGTCTGAGCTCTAGCGAGGCCAGACAAGCAATGGCGCACAGAAGGGGAGGGAAGTTATCCTGTTTCTTGGGAGACTTTTCTCACAGGATTGTGGCCTATGTTATTAGGGAGGAAGAAAACCTACAGTGGGGGAATAACAATGTCCAGAAATACTTGACTTCATCCCACTTATCACAAGATGGGGCAAGGAGGGCTTTCCTTTGCAGTCAGTGGAGAGGGATGGACATCCAGAGGAACATCAAAGTCGCCTGTAGTCTGTCTTGCTTTTTGCAGAAGTAGATGTTCATCCTGTGACTACGGGGAAGGTATAGAAGGTGATTACTGAAACTCTACACCTGTGGCATGGTATTCCAGTAAGATCCCATGAGAGAGGCATTCCCTGGTAGAGGTCACCTAGTGTTGCAGGAAGATTAGGGCTCCAGCCTTGCAAAGGATCATGAGTGTAAAATTAGAATGGGGGGTGATGCTCCTGACATAGTGTGGTGGAGTGTTGGCAAGATATCCAGGGAAAAATAGAATGAAAAGTAAAATCAGAGAAAAGGATGATGAGAATAAGCAGAAGGCTAGAGCAAAGCACTGGGAATAGTTTGGACAAGAACAATGGCTGGAACATGGTTGGACTGCAGAAAGTTGTAGGCCAAGCTCTGACTTGCAAATAAAATTCATGTTTGGATTTGGCCCCTGATTGTCATGAGTATTGCTGAGTTTGTAGTTTTCCTCACTGAGGAAACAGATGAGAACAGCAGGGTCGGGTACCTTCACACTTCTGGCTTGGCAGACTTTCTCTCTGAGGACTTTTCTCAGCCTCTGGGAAAGTCAATTATTGTTACAGCCTCATTTACTACAATTTTCCCCCCAATTCTCATTCATGCTCAGGAAGATGCAAAATTTGCCGTTGGTCAGAAGGACTTTAATAACGGAGTTTGTAAAAGATAATTATAGCCTATAGAATAGTCTACGTGTTTAGTTTTACTTTATTGAAATGTGTTTCTTTTACTGGGATCTGCCAGGTGTGTCTCTCAGCAACAGTTTGTCTTGCTTTTCTTCATTGCAGCAGCACCAGTCCCAGTTACAGGTTCTCCCGTGTACTCCAGAAGATGTTAGGAGGTAAAATTGTTTTCCTTCATATGGCCGTTTCTTTCTCAGAGTTGCCAAAGCACCAACATGATTGATACCATTCCTCCTTCTCCTTAGGTAAGCTACCTTTTTCAATTTATTTTCTTTTAATTTTAACACCTTCACTTTGAATATGAAGGTTCAAAACCAACTTTTGGGTGCTGCAACTGTACTCCCACATTGAGTAGAATGACATCATGGCCAAAGTGAAAGCAGAAAAGCCACGGGAAGGAGGATGAAAGGTTTTTTCGGAGTGCAAAAGCAGGTTGGTTAAGAGAAAAGATGGATATGCTTATAAGAGAGAATGGAAGAGAAAGGAAGCCCACAACACATGGATAAGCAGAAGCTGTTGTCTGCAGTGTAAGTCATAGCCGTAGCTGGAATGAACCATGGGTGTATCTAGGACAGGATTAAACCAGACAGTGCCGGTTCTACCGTGTAAGTAGTACCAACACTGTTCATGATGTGGCCATGGTAGCACGGGGTGCCAGCAATCCTGGAGACAGGACAGTTAAATGCATCTCCATGAACTGAAAAAATAATTTTGGGAAGAGAACCAGAGCTGCTGGCAGAGGCAACAACAGAACAGAAAAACAGTAGAGAGATTTTCTGTTTGTAGTGGTATTAATTCCCCTCTTTTAAAGTCTTCCATGGGTTTGTCCTCTCTGTCTGATAGATCCTCTTCCCCTGTTCCCCTGCGGAGGGCCAGCTACCAGTATCTGTGATGGCCACAGGTGTTAGCCCTCATGGAGCAAAGGGGTTGGCGTAACTTGTGCACTCCACAATGAAAATGAAATGCAAAATTCCTCCACTTCCTTCCTACAAGCAAAGTCCTGGCCTTTTAACTGGAATTGAAGAGAGGGGGGCTGCAAAGCAGAGGAGAAACATATCTTTGTGTCTGCTTGACAACTTTGTAAGAGGCAATGTTACCATGGCAATGGGTGGTCTTTAGTGAGAAGGGGAGTGCATTATAGTCTTAGGGTGAGGAGAGGGGGGAGCAATATGGAAAGAAGGCAGCTTGAAAGTCTAGCAGGTAGGCAGAGAAGAGACTGCAATGCAGAAAAAGGAGTTGATGGCCAGAGAAACACCTCGGGCAAAGGACAAGCAGCTGTGACAGCAACCCTGATGTCTGTCATGGCAGCCCCACAACACAGGCTCTCTTCTGAGCTGCTACAAGCTAGGCGCTACTGAACGTACTTCCACTGAGGCCATCTCCTCTGGCAAAGAGGACACTGCCCGAGACCTCCGGCTGGACTGGAAGTGCCTGTGTTGGTCTCCGCCATTCCCACCCCCAAGCCTTTCAGTGTTTCAGCGGAAGTCCTGTTGCCCAGCTCAAGCTGACCACACAGCGTGGCCACCAGAGAACGGTTGGCTGGCAACAGGAACCCATTGGCTGGGCTGGAGCCAGAGGGAGACTGCAGGCGCATAGAAAAATACTACTGAAAGCCCAGTACTGCATGGGAAAGGTCTTCTCCCCATCTTTCATCGGATGCAGATGGGAGAGGAGTTTCCTTGGTCTCGTGTTTTTTGCAAGGGGAGGGGCTGGCTGGTCGGAGCTCTGTGTGCGGGAACAGTCAGACGATTGTGCGGTAGGTGGGGAGCACAGGGAACAAAGAGGCAGACCCTCTGCCAGCCATCGCTGGGACGAGTCAGGCCTCTCCTCTCCGCTGCCTCTGCAGCGTGGGGCAGGCGACGGCCCCTTCCAGGAGACCGCTTGCCCCATCGCCTAGGCCCTCGGCTCTGCCGCCCCGCAACGTGGGCAGCCGCGGGCCGGGCCTATGCGTGGGGTTCGGGAGAGCCCCGGGCCATGAGGCTGTACGCAGTGGCCCAGGCGGGACGGCGGGCGGCGCCGGTCGGGGTCTATAAGCTGACTCCTTTCGGGGTCCTCCTGCCCTGCCCCGCGACTCCCGACCGGGCCGGAGGTCGCCCCGGCAGGCCCGTGGGCTCTCGCCGCTCGTCACCCCCGCGGCGGCTCCTCACGAAGCGCCGCAGCCGGCAGGTGGCGGGACAGCCCCGCGCCTCGCCCGACAGTGCGGGGCCGCGGTTGTGCCCCGGAGGCACCGCAGCGCCGAGCCCCGCGGCGGGGCAGGAACCCCCTTTCCCCGCCCCCTCCCCGGCAAAGCCCTGGGGTGCTGTCGCCATCGCCCGCAGGCAGGGTCGCAGCGGAAGGGGTTGCCCCGGGCAGCGGTCCCCGACGGGAGCGGGGCTGCGGCTGCTCGTCCCCCACCCGTCTGCGACCTCTTGTAGGGTGTGATGTGCGTTTTTGTTGTCGTGAATGGCAGCGCGATCGCACCGAGGTTCCAGTGGGGTTACAGCCCCATTGTGCGAGGCTCCGCACAAACGTGGGCAGAAACAGGCTGTACCCTGGGGAACAGGCAGTGCGGGCGAGGAAACAGGAGCAGAAAGGGCGGGAGGGAGGGAGGGAAAGAAACGCAGCTCGGGGAGAGGAAGTGGGTTTTTCCCTCCTGGTTTATCCAGCAGGCCAGTGGCACAACACAGGCTGCTGCGGGCCCCCTCACCCTGGGGGCCGCACAGTTCTCTGGTGTGAGCAGAATAAATAACCTGTGGCTGCTGGGCGCTGGCGGTTTAGAGCCTGTGGACGCGGACCGCTCACCCCCTGGTTAAAGCTAAACCCGCCGTCTGCCCCCGAGCTGTTCAACACAAAGATGGGGAGCTGGGACCCAGCGCTGGGTGCTGCAAAGATAATTATTACTTGCCAGAGCTCCCTGTTCTCCTGTCAGAAGGTGGCTCAGGGGTAACAGAGCCCACCTCACGACTGCTTAGGCCACAGTGGGTGCCCCACGGCCAGTGGCTTCCGAGGCTGCCTGTTGGGAGGAGCGACGGTCCGCTCCACACAGCCAAACTTCTTCACTTCAGCTTACACTCAGATTTCCAGGGATGCTTTAAGTGTGGCTAGGAAGCAGAATTTGCAGGGGAAGCAGCCTGGCCGCTGTGAATTCAGCTGCGGAGTTAGTTAACAGAGTTGCAGGTTCTCAGTCTCTTTTTGTCTTTCTTTGCCAAATCTCTTTTTTTTTTCCTCTCTCTTTCTTTCCTCCTCCCTTCCTCAGTATAAATACCCTGGGGCGGTTTCTTTTCTTTTTGGTATGAATGTGATGATCTTTCGGGGCCGCGATTGGCTCCGCAGGCTGTCAGCGGGGACACACCTCCTGGCGAGGGGCCACCTCCTCCCCCTCCTGTGAAAGCTGCCCCTTGTAACCAGCGAGCGCAGTTACATCAGTTACTCACTAGAGCACAGACCTGCGTTAGATTTTGAGCTCTTGGAGCAAGCGAAAAGCTGAAGGCCTAGAAAATGCAGCTCCAAAAGCACTGTGGACCATACGAGCCACGCTGTGCTCTTCCCTCCGAGGAAGAGCCCTTCCAGGCTTCCCAGTCACATGCTAGGGGGAATGAATATCTGTCCTAGACGTGGAAATGGCTACCTGGTAGACCAGAACTCCCACTGAAAAAAAACCCAAACATATCAGGTGTCGTTTGATTTGAGCTTTGAACCAGAAAAGACCACACTTCCAGTGGCACCGAAAAGGAAGAGATCTCAGAGGGAAAGCTGCAGGGGCTATGGGTGATCCCTGGAAAGGAGCAGAGCCCGCTGAACAAAAGCATCGGTGTACCAGACTAAAATGCATTTCACCAAGCATTTTGCCTTACAAGACAGGGCCAGACCTGCTGGGAGAAGAGAGTGGCCATAGAGATCAGCATGTGTGTGCCAGGTGGATATTGCAGCAGCAGTTTTGACACATTTGTGGAACTTGCAGTGCTTCTGTGGCTTCTTCCAGAAAGGGCTGAGCACTGTGGTGGGAGCATCCTTGCTCCAGAGCTCCATATCCTACACTGTGAACTGCTGTAGCATGTAGGAAGCCAACACTCTTGCGATAGAGACTCTGCTCCATTCTGCTGTTGTAGAGTTTGGCTGATAAGGAAACTTCTGCACAACACAGAAAAGAAGCAGTGCTCTGGCTGAGGAGAGGGCTCAAATATTAAGCTGCAGCATTTTGTCCTTGTTAGGGATGTGACCCTGATGTGTGGCACAGATGCCACTGCTGTGTGGTGAGCTGGAAGGGTTTGGATGAGGTGTAGGAGACTGCAAACCATCGATCTGGCTAGGAAAACTGAGTCCTCATGTACGGACGTTTGCAGAGTGTCAGAACGACTTCCTGATGTGGGACAAACCCAGGCCTTTTCAAACACATCTCGTAAAAATTATCCAGACCCTGTCCCCACCAGCTATTCTCTAGCATGCAGGTGTTTGCTCAGAGCACACAGATGAGCACATGCTGGATCAAGCAGAGCGAAACTTGAATTTGCTCTCACATTGCTTGGCCAGTGGATTAAAAATGGTTATAGCCTCTTATCTCAGTCTATCTCCTTTAACCCTCTGCCCTCCTCCAAAATAAAATCAACCTTCTGCTTTCCATCCTGCATCAGAGAAATTTTTCCAGGAAATGTCATGAAAACTGATGTGCCCCTGTGAAAAATGTGGCTTTTGATGATTCAGCATTTTCCCATGGAATAAAAAGCTCCTTTGTTTCTGTGATCAGTTCTCAGCAAATGATTCAGTGTTACGTGTGGCCCATGTTTTCTCCCAGGAATGTGATCCTGGACCTGCTTAGAAGATTCCTAGGTCATGGTCCATTCAGTGGATCATAGAATCACAGAATAATTTGAGTTGGAAAATATCTTCAAGATCATTGAGTCCAGCCGTGAACCTAACTAATCCACATCCATAAGTTCCTTATCTATGCGGCTTTGGAACACATCCACGGATGTCAATTCCACCCCCTCCCTGGACAGCCTGTTCCAAGATCTGACGACCCTTTCAATAAAGAAGTTTTTCCTAATGTCCAACCTAAACTTCCCCTGGCACAACATGAGAACATTTCCTCTTGCCCTATTGCTTGCTGCTTGAGAGAACAACCCCCACCTCTTTACACCCTCCTTTCAGGTGGTTGTGGATGGCAATAAAGTCTCCCCTCAGCCTCCTTTTCTTCAGGCTAAGCAGCCCCAGCTCCCTCAGCTGCTCCTCACAACGCTTGTTCTCCAGACCCTTCATCAAACTTGTTGCTTTTCTATGGACCCTCTCCATCCCCTCAATGTCCTTCTTGTATTGAGGCGCCCCAAATTGAACCTAGTATTCAAGATGAGGCCTTACTGGTGCTCAGTACAGAGGGACAACCATTTCCCTACTCCTGCTTGCCACACTATTGCTGATACAAGTCATGTGCCACTGGCCTTCTTGGCCACCTGGGCACACTGCTGGCTCATAGTTAGCTGATGATTAATCAGGTCTGTTTCTGCTGAGCAGCAGCTCTTCTCCCCCAAGCCTGTAATATTGCACAGGGTTGTCGTGACTCAAGTGCAGGATTCAGCACTTGGCCTTGTTGAAGCTTACGTAATTGACTTTAACCCTTTGAACCAGCCTGTCCTGGTCCCTTGTAGGACCTCTCTACCCTTAAACAGATAAACATATCTGCCTAGCTTGATGGCAGGAGCCGCTGCATCAGATAGTCTAAATAAGAGTTCTCATTTGTTCCTGCAGACCTGAGAACATGCTTCCTGTGGTATCTGCTACTCTTTGATTGTATGATCCTCAGTCAGATGTGGATTCTGCTTCATTTTGGAGAGTGCTCTCAGCACAAATGACTCTGCCTCATTGAGCTGAGGTTGCAGAAAGGAAGGAGCGGTGTGTCATGGAAGCCAAGGAAAAGAAACAACAGGCTTCCAGTTTCAAAGGATGACTACTGCCACTAGTGGCTTGGGATTTGGGTACCTGAAACTGAGGGTACCCTCAATAAAATTTGAGAGCTGCAGGTTACCTGGCATTTCTGCAAGAGAGATCTTCCCTGCCCCATCACTCTCAAGGTGCATTAAGATAGAATGTAGTGGGTAGTGTGACAATGTAGCAGGAGATATGAAGGTGGATTTCTGGCACAGGAGGAGCAGGTAGAATAGAGAGAGGTTGTGGTACTGGACAGGTGCATTGTCACAGGGCATTCTTCCACATTCTCAGATGTCATAGCAACCTTTTTGCTGACCTCCAAGCTGGAGTGAGAGTGTCAGCTCCCAGCTTTGCTCTGCAGGATCCCAAACCACCTTGTCCCATTTCCCTTGCTGGTGCACAGCTGCCAACCCACCTTTCTTATACACCCTTTTCAGGTAGATCAATTCTTTATCCTTACTGTTATCATATTCCCTAACAGTCCCAGCAACTAAACTGCTGGCAAGTGAGGAAATTACTCATGTAGAGACTGAAATGCAGCAGTTGCTGCAAAAGAATAATGCTAGTCATAACAATAAGTAACAGCCCCATTCACTTTAACTCGCAGCTCACAAAACAACAGCCCAGACCGAATTCTCATCTGCTATGGAGATAACGAGTGAGATTTACTCTGTCAGCTATGGAGAACAGATACACCATAAGACGGTTATCTCCGTCCATAAACAATGGGAGTGTCTTTGCTTTTTAATATGCTCCCTTCCCCTTTCCTGTGGAGTGCTACTTTCTGCCTTATGTAACCTTCTGGGCAACTCCACTAACCTAGATTGTTTTAATAAACTTGAGCAGATGAGTCACTCTCCACTTTCCAGATGCCATTGCCACTCCATGGGGCTTCCTTTCTTGCCCTGCTCTGCGAGGTTGCATGGGTAGCACCTTGGGAGAAGCTAAATAAACAGATTCAAAATTCCAACACAGCCTGTGTGTGCCAATCTTCCTCTTGAGCATTAGTCCTGGAGGTGAGAAGGAAAAACTGACTTGACTAGGAAAACGCGTAACCTTCCTGAAACAGCTTTTTATTACCTTCCTTATCACTCCTTTACAACCATAAAGATTATGCCAAATAAGTTGTTTTGTTTTCCAGGATTACAAAATATTTTATCAGTGATAGAGAAGAAGAATGCCATTCTGCTTGTCAATTTTTTTTGCTTTAAATTTGGGGATTTGATCTAATCTTCCCTCCATACCTTTCCGTTTTCGTCCTGCTTAGAGGCAGTAAGACATAGTTAATGGTTTCTTCCAGCCAGAAGCCTGCTGCACCCAGAAGATCTCACAGGCACTAAAACAATAAGAGAGTGAACATGGAAACTAAAAATGTGAGCACCGTGGTTCCTTAACAGAACTGAGCTTCTGGCTTTCCCTCTATTACAGTTTCTGAGATGGATATCAATTTCTGGGGAACAATGACAGCAGCGGTTTTCCATGCTGCCTCACCTGTTTGAGTTAATTTAGGAGCAAGGTTATATATTCTTCCACTAAAAAACATCTGTGAAAACTTGACACCAGAATGTTTCTAGTGGCTAAATACTGGGGTCTGGGCTGAAATGGCTGTGCAATGGTATCTTCACCAGCTTATTTTATGCAGGAAATGCTGTAGGAGGTCATCTGAGATTCCCTTCCCCGCGTGTGGCGGTGGAGGTGCAGATTAGTGTCCTGCTCATACTGTGTCTCCTGAAAATCCCACACTGGAGAAGGATATTCACAGCTTTGGAGAAATGCTGAAAAGAGGCTCATGAAAGGCTCAGTTCTTCACACTGACCTGGAAAGTGTTGTGAGTGGACTGCAAAGCTCCACTGAGTATCAAGTTAATCCAAGATTTACACGCCATAAGCCTCCAGAAATTGGGCTATGGTGGGCTTTAGCTAAAGCGGTGTTAGCTAACCTTTTAAGAAACCCTGTTTTTCCTTCCTGTGCAGTCTTTCTGATGGGCCTTGTTTACCTGAAGGAGCAGATCCCCAGCTGGCATAACACAGATTCATCTCACTGAAGCCAATGAAGCTGGAGGTTAGGGCGATCTGACCCCAAAGCAATTCCTCTTAATGGTGACATGTTTGTCACCACCAGGCAAGATGATGGAGTGAGCGCTCGTGAGGAAAGAGCAGTGGCCAGGCCGCTGGCACAATGATCCTCTATTCACCCCTCCCATGGCATTTACTATAGAGAGGCAGAGGCAAGGAGATGAGACGCTTCAGTGAAGTTGGCGTGAAGAATGAGGAGTCTCACTCAAGCTGAGTTAGGAGTGGAAAAACCTTTATCAGGGTAGTGCCAAGCGTAAATCATTAAGAGAGACTGTTTTGTTGATATAATTAAGGAAGAGGACGGCAGTAAGCTAATTAATGGCAACTGACAATAAAACAGAGCAGTATTTCAACCTTTTAGGCCAGTGTGTGTCAACCTTTCCCACAGTGTTCTGCGAGAACAGGCTGCCCCTCTCCCACAGGATTAGACCTCCTGCCTGGGTTGGGCAGAGGGACCAGAGCTGGAGGATCTTCAAGCTATTGTTTCAGAAGCCTTGCCAATCTGAGCAGGCATCTCAGCATCAACTTTATACTCCACTCATATTCTCCAGGATCTTTCTCCAGTTGTGCAGCAGCACAGAGAGACTTCTGCGGTGATTGTAATGGGAAAAACAGGGGTTGGTGGAGAAGACTAAAAAGAACAGGAGGATGTTGCTATTCTGGCAGCTCTGTCCATCTTGAGGGAAGCTGGTTAATTCCCAGCTGGAAACTTTGTCTCCGGGGTAGTGATTTGTGATGCTGAAGCCACCCACAGTCTCCTAGAGGCATCTTAAAGTAATCTGGTCACTGGGCAGGGAAGGTAGGGCCTGTACTATTCTCTTTATTAATTTTAACCAGTTTAAGTTAACTATCTTTTCTCTCTTCTGAAATAGAGCTATTTAAAATTAAATGTGGGCCAGTGGCTGTTTGTACTAGGAATGAAACTGTGCATTTGATAAAAAGCTTCTTTTTGTCTCATTTAGTTTAAAGTATCCTGTTACACATCCTTCTGCCAAAACCACTGCAGAAAGGTGAAGCAAACCGCTGCCTAAGCACCTGGAACCAAAGCTCAAGAAGTGCTAAACCCACTCCTGAGAGCAATTGCTCTTCTGTGAGTAGAAGACAACTATTGTTCCCATTTCAGTTTATTCAATAACTTAGATTCAATGACTTGTTCGTTCAGTGTTGAGAAACTGAATGAGGTTTGAAAAAAGCAGACAAGCTTGTTTTTCTCCTCTGGTCTATGAGGAAAATGACGATCAGAGAACAAGATCCAGCAGATCTACAGCGTCAGGGTATATGGTGTCCTGGAACAACCTGTTTAGCCCACTTGCCACTGATACCACTTCCTTTGTTTAGTATTGCTGCTTCTTTTCCATTTTGCAGTGAAGGTGGTTTATTTAAGTAAGAAACTAAGTGTTTAATAAAACTGAGTTTAGACATTTTAGTAGATTCAAGCTTCATTCTAACATGAACTAGTTCTACAGAAAACCAGTCATCCTATAAAGAGTTAAAAAATGTGTAACTAGCCATTTACCAGTATAGCAAAATTTGAAAATCAAGACCTAAGCACAGAAAGCTGTAAATAAATATGTGTAGACAGAACTGCTGGTAACAGCAAGTGGAGAAGTTAGTAAGCTGTATGTGCTTTTAAGTGAACAGGGTCTTCCTGCTTACAGCCTGATGAGCATCAATGTTTCTTTGGGGAAACTAGTAAGAAAGAATAAACGGAAAAGAAGTTTTGATTTAATGTTTAAAGCTAAGATCTAGTGCGTGCTAATTTCAGTGGGCAATTTAGTCTGTTCGCTGAGGCTCCAATCTATCCATTTTAGTCTGGTTTCCCTGTACTTATCGCATAGGTGGAGTTTGACAAATCTGAAGTTTCAATTTCAGGCTGTTCACTGTGAAGCTGAAGCCAAACTTCTATGAACTCAGTGAGACTTTCCACACTAGGTTGCCAGAAGTCTGGAGAAAATTTTCAGTGGTGTAGAATGGTGGCTATTCAATAACCTGGTGCAGCTCCTGACAGGTAGCTCTGTCTCTGCCTGATGTGTGTCACTAACGAGCATGCACATAGCGTCTCAGCAGAGGAATGAAGAAACAAGATACCCTGATGATAACACATTCTAGCAGTTTGCAGTGTTCCTGCCTATGTCCTACCTCTGTTTCAATCTCCTGCTTGTTTACCAGATTTTCCTAGCTCAGAATTCACTTTAGTCAATGTCAGCAAATCTCATCAGTACCTGTCCAGAGGCAAAGAGCAACAGCCATGAAGAAGGTAAACGCAAACAGAAGTCGTGATTTGAGAAGTAAAGGCAGAACCAGCAGATCTCATCTGAGGCTGGAGGACAGTGTTCTGAAAACAGTGGAATAATCTCCTTGAAAGTGAACTAGATGTAAATGAGGTAACTTACTGTGATACAGCTACAAGTGTCAGTTACATGCTAGGTGGTTTCCTTTGTCTGCACGATCCTTAATTTCTATTCTACTCTGTTCTTTTCTATTCCATTCCAATCCATCCCTTTCCAGACTATCCTATTCATCCGGGTACCTTAAAGCTCCTTTTATGCCAGCCTTTATGGGAAGACCAAGGGAAGAAGGAAGGCCTAACCTCTTCCTGCCTCCCGTCAGTGAACAGCTAACCTGGCACAGAGCAGCGCTGTGCAAGGATTGATGAGCCAGCTCTGTTTGTAGTGGCAGTCCTAATCCTTGTGTAGACTCATTCAGACCTCAGTGTGCACCACAGACCACTGTGCCACCCAGGCACCTCTTAAGCAATAGGCACAAGGCAAATGTTAGCAACAGATTGACTTGTGGTGTGTGATGGGATGATGAGGCAAAAGCAGGCAACTGGACGAATAAACTTGTGCTGTTTTCACATTCAGACAGTTCCCCTAGTGCAAGGTACATGTTTGCGTCTCTACCTGTCAGATGGTCAGCCCATCCATGTCATGAATCAGCTTCTCTGTCAGGGTGAGGCCTCTGGAGAGACATGTGCCAGCTATTTATTATATTCGTTGTAGTGTATGTACTCTGTTTAGCTAGTAATGGCAGAGATTGTGGGTGACTCCCTCAGGGAAAACATCTTCCTATGTCCTGTAGCAAACATATGCACACATTGTCTGTTTGGGCTCCAAAATGACCCATACTTGAGATCCCTGCATCACTTTCTGTTTTCCAGTCCTCCCCACCAGTTTACAGTTCCTCTTCTTGAGCTCATTCCTCTGCCTGTAGATGCCTATCAGCATAACTGGAATTCATGGCACGACCTTTGATTCCTTCTGTCCTCATGCCAGACTCCAGCAGGTCTCTGTTATCAGATACTAAAGCCTATTATAATGTGAAGTGCATGCACAAATTTACCCAGGCGGGTATGCTGGCATCCCTTCCTGATAGTTCCTCCTTCGCAGAGGAACACGGGCATCTCTCAGCCTCCTCAGGGTCGCCAGAGCGTCTCTTTACATAAGGAAAATATGTAGGTATGAAAGGTGAATGGTTACACATACTTCTGATGTTTTCTCTTTCAGAAGGTAAATGCTTGTTCATCTCCCATGATGTCATCTTTTGACACCACACCGCTGGCATCTCAGGCAAAGGTTGTATTCTCACCCACTGTCGGCTTGAGCCTGCAGGGACTCTTTGGTCCTAGAGCCAGAAATTTCATTCTCATTACCATCCTTCCAATTCAAGGGAGCAACATTTCACCAGGTGAAGGCTCAGATGAGGGATGTGACTTGCCCAGCATCATGCTGTGAAGGCTATGGCAGAACTGTGAATGGAAGCCAGGTCTCAAGAATCCCAGTGAAATCATTCTGCAATACCATCGCGTGACATCTGCGAATGAAGGGATTCTTCATGACATGCATGAGACTGACCAAGCAATCCTGTCTCCTCTGCAGACACCACAGTCATCACCAGAGCTGTCTCCTGGGCCCTTGGACACCTCAAGTTGTGTCTCTCCTTGGTTTGACCTGCAGCAGAGGCAGGGCAGAGACCATCTGAGCCACAAACTTCACTCTTGTTTCCTCTGAGACTTTTTCGTGGTGCCTCAAGCTGGTTCCTCACACTGCATTCCTCTTGTGCAAGGGCCTGGCTTGTCCATCAGACACCTTAGCCTGCCATCATGTTTTCATTGCTCTGCATGAAAGCTGTCCCATCCTGTTGTTCTGGATACAACGTACTAAGTCTCCCTGCCTCCATCTGGCCTTGCACATGCTGGCTGTGGCACGTAGTTTGGATTTGGGCACTCTAGCTGCAGGCAAACTCTGTTCTCCTTCAGTGGCGTGTTGGGTTTGTCAGAGGGTGTTAGGAAATGTTCCTGCGGTGGGTGGAAGCACGTAGTGCATCTGAGATGGTTGCTGTGGCTGTAGGGGACAGCTCTGACTTGGCACACACGGTCTTTTCTGCCCAGGTGATCCTTCACGCTGTTTGCAGAAGTGCTGCTCACCCATGTGGCCTCACACGACTGAGCCAGTTGCCAAACTGTAGTGCCTCAGCTGATCCAAGGGAATTTTAATCGAACCACCTTTGCCCACTGTGAGTGGATGCCACTAGCTTGGTGACACTAGCTGGTGCTGGGGAGTGCATTGGGTTCACGGACATGCTCTCTGTGGGACTGCAGACGTGCTTCCTGCTAATGACTGTGCTGTGCTTTTGCAATCATTACATGTAAGAAATGCCTTTTGCATGCATGACAAGACACCATTAGGTCAGTCTTGGAAGCTGCTTCTCCATTGCCCCAGTGTCTCTCAGCTTATGATACAGCAAAAGCTTTGCATATGACAGAAGTGGGATGGGGCTAGCAGCAGTCTCAGCAAGTCCAGTTTCAGCCTTCCAAGGGAGAAACAAGTTCTGATGCCAACTTCGTGAACGAAGGGAGCTCTCTGTTAAACGTCCTCCCAGACTGCATACAGCACGGTATGGGCTAAGAGGCAGATTTGGTGTTAATCAGATCTTGGACAACTTTGTATAGTGCAGATTAAAACCAAACACATAGAAGGGCAGAGTCTCCGTGATGTGCTTGGCCCTGGAATGAGCTTGAGGTCTCTGGATACAGTCTTGTGAGAAGTACATTAACACTGCTCCACAGCAGCACAATGAGGACACCTTCTGCGCTCACTGCTTGTTCACCCACTGGCAGTGTGTGCTGTTCTCACACGCAACTTCACACTCCCTGGTTATACATTAGCAGCGACACATTCTTTAGCTCAAGTCTGGGGTGGATGTAGATTGAGGGCTGATACCACAAAGTACAGCTGGGGACAAAGAAAACATCACTCAGGGTCAAATATTTTCTGATCTCAGGTTAGTAGGCGGAACATGTGACAAACTACTGAGTGCTGTTATTGATGAGTATGTATTGGATACCAGCATGAAGAGATGAGGTCCTTGGGTGTAAAGGCCTTCTAAAGGTACCCAACAGACTCTTAAGGGCCTTGAGCTTTTCTGCAAGGTGAGGAGCACTTCTGGGGGTTTGGGGAGGCTTGGTGTGCCTTTGCTGAGACAATTAGGGTCTAGGTGGCCCAAGGATGAAATTTTTTTTGTGGAAGAGCCAGAAACTTAACAGAGTGGGAATGGAGGTACAGACAGACACAGGGCAGAACAGGAAGGGGCTCATTCTAGTGTGGTCTTAACTGAGGTGCTAAGCTGGAGACTGAATAAGCAAGGTCCTACATTTCTGTCTGTGGCTCCATCTTCCAAATCTCTGATGTACTCAGGACGCCTGTGATTCTCCCCCATGGTCACTGGGGTGAAACAGTCAGTGCATGTAGTGCACTTGACTGGAGACGGGGAAGCTGAGACATTGCCTGTGATAACCAGCTGTTCATACCAGCCATTCCTGCTCCAAATGCAGAGTGGCACTGCCGTGTGTTTGCAGGCTGGCCTTTTGTCCAGCCCCTCTGCATCCCTGCATAATCTACCTGATTGGAACACACCACAGGAACACGCGTGCTGCCTGGAAAGGGCTTCCACATGTGCCAGCTTTGGACAACATTCTACAAGTCCCTTGTAATCTTCACTGCATCAGGATTTTGCCATCCTGACAAAAATCGCAGCTGGACCTGGGTCGAATGTGGTGCCCAAATAAATGATTCCCCATCCATGTACAAAACCATCTTCAATCTGAGGGAGAAATTAAGAGTAACATAAATGCCAGCAGACCCCAAGATTAATGTAAACCCATCCCCAAGGAAATGTCATTTTTAATAATTCAAACTTACATAAGGAAATGCAAGTAGACAAGAGAGGAGTAAGTAAACCCAAAATAGATCCAGGCAGAGAGCTCCAGCTGTCTCACCAGCTGCCATAGGCCACTGACAGCTCAATCTATATTTTAACATAAGGATACAGGGTGGATGATGACAGATAACACTGCATCCCTTATTGCCTTGCATTATTACAGTGGCACCTTTTCTAAAGCATCGCAGGACAGGTGGATGGAGAATATTGGCCTTTACCCTTCCCTTTTCACAGAACCACAGAATCATTTTGATTGTAAGAGACCAACCCTTAGCCATTAAGTCCAACCATTAACCCAGCATTGCCAAATCACCACTAAATCCCGTCCCTAAGCGCCTCATGCATTTATCTTTCGAACACCTCCGGGGATGGTGACTCCACTACTTCTCTGGGCAGCCTGTTCCAGTGCTTTACAACCCTCACTGTAATGAAATTTTTCCTAATATCTAACCTAAACCCAGTGTAATGTGAGGCTATTTCTTCTTGTTCTGTAGCTTGTTACTTGGGAGAACAGCCTAACCCCTACCTCTCTGCAGCCTCCTTTCAGGTAGTTGTAGACACCAGTAAGGTCTTCCCTCAGCCTCCTTTTCTTCAGACTAAACCAACCTGATTCTCACAGTTCCTCCTCACAGAACTTCTTCTCTGGACCTTTTACCAGCTTTGTTGTCCTTCTTTGGACCGAATACAGCACTTTAATGTCCTTTTAGTTGTGAAGGGTCCAAAACTGAACCCCTTATTTGAGGTGAAGCCTCAGCAATGCTGAGAACAGGGGGACAACAATTTGCCTTCTCCTGCTGGCCATACTATTGCTGATGCAGACCAGGATGCCATTTGCCTTCTTGACCACCTGGGCACACTGCTGGCTCCTGTTCAGCTGGCTATCTTTCAACATTCTCAGGTATTTTCCTACCAGGCAACATTCCATCCACTCTTCCTCAAGTCTGTAGCCTTGAATGGGGTTGTTGTGACTCAAGTGCAGGATTCAGCACTTGGCCTTGTTGAAACTCATGCACCTGGCCTTGGCCCATTGATCCAGCCTGTCCAGGTATCAGATCGACACACCTACCTAACTTGGTGCCATCTGCAGGCTTATTGATCCCCTTATTCGGATCATTGATAAAGATGCTAAAAAGTACAGACTTCCGTGCTGAGCCCTGGGGAACACAACATGTGACTGGCCATCAACTGGGTTTGACTTGATACTTCACCACTCTTTTGGCCTGGCCATCCCATCAGTTCCTGTCCAGTGAAGAGTATGTCCATCCAAGCCATGATCAGCTAGTTTCTGCAGGAGAATGCTGTTGCAAACAGTCAAAAGCTTTACGAAAGTCCAGGTATGCAATGTCTACAGCCTTTCCCCCATCCACTAATTGAACCTCCTTGTCATAGAAGCAGATCAGGTTCATCAAGCAGGACCTGCCTTTCCTAAATCCATGCTGACAGGGACTTTTCAGCTGGTCGTGTGATGGCACTCAAGATGACCTGCTCCATGATCTTCCTGGGCACTAAGGTCAGACTGACAGGCCTGTAGTTTCCGTGATCCTCCTTTTGATCCTTCTTGTAGATGGGTATCACATTTGGTAACCTCCAGTCAACTGGAGTCTTCTTGGGCAGTCAAGACTGCTGCTATATGATGGAAAGTGGCTTGGTGAGCACTGCTACCAGCTCCCTCAGCACCCTTGGGTGGATCCCATCCTGCCCCACAGACTTGAGTGTGTCTAAGTGGCCACTGACCATTACCTTTTGGATAATGGGGGCTTCATTCTGCTCTTTTCCTCTCACTTTCATGCTTTGTGGTGATCATAGAATCACCCTTTTTGAAAATAGGAGTTATGTTTCCCCTTTTCCAGTCAGTGGGGACTTCGCCAGACTGCCATGACTTTTGGA
>JAOXOE010000256.1:25646783-25711159 GCA_028565055.1 Phoeniculus purpureus
CTGGGGTGTCGGCGACACCACCCAGCTTTGTGTCATCAGCAAACTTGCTGACAGTGCACTCTAATCCCTCATCCAAGCAATTATTGACTAGATTGAATAGGACTGGTTCCAGTACCGACCCTTGGGGACTTCACTACATACAGATTTCCAACTAGAGTCTGTCCCATTGACCACTACTCTCTGGCTTCTATCCTGCAGCTAGTTCATGATCCACCTCGCTACCCGATCATCCAGTCCACATTGCCTCAGTTTGGCAACCGTCTCTAGTGAGAAAAGGGAAGGCAGGGAAGGAAGGGCAGGTAAATAGGTCCCCTGCTGTCAGTGGGTGCAAGTCTTTACTCCTGCAGGTGACAGTAGGGGACCTGGGATAAAACACAGCAGAGATTGCCCTGGCAGCACCCCTAGGACGGAGAATACAGTGCTGTATCAGAGTGACGTATATGAGAGCCCAGGCCTTCTACAGTGGAGAACTGGAAAGGTAATATTGAGGGAGAGGGACTGCCCCTCAGCATCTCCTCCTGGAGGGGGCTGCTTGACCCTGGGAGGGTTTCTTCTGGAGCAGAGCCTATAGCTATGGTTAAATCACCCTTCTCTTGGTGGGCATGTGCAGCTTTCATCTTTTTTAAAAGCCTCAGGCCCATATTGGAGAAGCTGCTTTTATCTCCTGTATCTCCTTTGCTTGGAAAAGGCTTTGTGGCTTTAAGGAGATGTTTGAAAATAGGCGCTGAGGGCTTTCCTAAAAGTGGGAGCCCAAGAAGCAGAACCCCTCTGTGTAGCCTCCTGATTTTCAGCTGTTAAGTTGGCAGCAGTGGGGCTATCTGGACAGCTGTGGGGCTGACTGGGCAGCAGTGGGACTGACTGGGCAGTGATGAGGCTAGCTGGCAGCAGTGGGACTGGTGGTAGCGGTGGGACCTGGCTGGGCGGTGATGGGACTGACTGAGCAGCAGTGGGACCGACTGTTAGCCTACTGGGCAGTGGTGGGACAGACTGGGCAGCAGTGGGGCTGACTGGGCAGCGGTTGGGCTAACACGGCAGCGGTAGGACTGACTGGGCAGCGGTTGGGCTGACTGGGGCCAAGACCCATGGCCAGGACTGCGTGCCGGGGGTCTCGGGGGGCAGCGGGCGGAGCGGCGGGCGGGCTGCGGGCGCTTTCGGTAGGTGGCACTGCCGGCCGGCGCGGTGCGCGGAGCGGGCGCAGCGGGGCTGGCAGATGGATGCGGGGAGGCCGTGCCGGAGCAGGGGCGGGGGTTGGCGGAATGTGCTGGCTGGGCTGCGTCCGCCGCCGCCCTCCCCCCGCCATTAGCATAGTCCTGCCCGGGTTACATGTCGGGCCGCACGTTGCCGCGGCCGGATCCAGCGGCCGGAGCCAGCAGCCGGCAGCGCTGGCAGCCGCCCCGAGTCAGCTGCTCCGAGCGCGGGGGCGGCCGCGGGCACCGGCGTTAAGGTGTCCCGGGAGAGATGTCCCACCGGGCTCCGCCGGCACCCGGGCCTGGCCTGGCCCCGGGATGTGGCTAGTGAACCCCGGCGATGCTCTCCGTAAGCCCCTCGCAGGGGGTTCGGCAGCTCCAAGGTTCCCTTCTCCCCGACACCCGCCTCCTCCTCCGCTGCTGCTTTTTGCCGTAGAGGGTGTTCGCAGCGCCCACATCTTGCTCTCCCCTGGCACCAGAGGTCCCTTTTGGTGGGGAAAGCTGGGAGAAGCAGCTAAGGAATTCCATGACATTTGCTGGCAGAGAAGCTGGGGGTGACCCGTGCTGGGTGCTTGGAGTCACCACTCCTGGAGAGGTTCAAAAAACCTGGGGAACAGGGTTTAGTGGGCAGGGTGGGGTTGGGTTGATGGTTGGGCCTGGTAATCTTGGAGGTCTCTTCCAATCTTGATGATTCTGTGATTCGATGATAAGGGGAGAAAAAGCCCTTTTCTGGTTACTTTTGAGGCCTCTGAGCCATCACCTGGGACGGCATGTCTTGGTCACCTCCAGCCGCAGCCAGGATTTCCCACTGTAGTGACATTTATTAACACCACTGGCACGGCTGTGGGATGGGTGACTGAGCAGCAGCAGTGACTGTGCACAGTCCCAGAACCTTACCCTCGAACGCCTGAGTAGGTGTGGGTCATGCTTGCAGCAGAGCATGGACAGCCCTTGCTGTTCTGGGAGCCAGTGGCTTTGGGAACTGCTGCCTTCCCAACCACTCGGCCACAGTGGGGATAAAGTTTCCTCCAGAGCCACCTCTGTCCACCTGCATTGGCGAGTTTCCTTCTGGGGAGTACTTGAGGCACACACATGCTCAGCAAGAGGAGGATACCTCTGAGCATAGTGTTTCTCCAGAAGGGAAGCTCTAACATGGCTTTTCCCAACAGGACATTTATAGGGTTCCTGCTGGGGACACCTCTCCTTGTGCTGCCTCCATGCCACAGGTCAGGAGCAGAGCCAGCTTTACTTGAGGGAAGGACAAGGCTGGTCCTGCAATGGTGACCCCCTGCAGTGTGACAAGCTGTGCTCTGTTGGTGACATCCTGCTGGTCTTGTGGTGCCTTTGGCATGGTTTGGGCTGTTTCCTACTCAGTGGTCCTGCTCTGGTCCTGCCTGTGTGATCCCACCTGCCTGACCTAAATCCCACAGCAGGACACAGAAGTTTTCATCATCTGTTGTCTGAAGCAGTTGGGTAGGATTGCTCTGTGCTAGGAGGTGGTTACTGTGTGCCAGCCTGAAGGTCTTCATGCTTCAGCAGCATCCTGGATCCTGCAGGATCTGTCATCCAGAGGCCAGATAATAGAGGGACTCTCCATCTAGCAGGCTGGCAGGTGGTGCAGGGGGAGAGCAGAGCCCACACTGGTATGGGTGCCTCCAGTTTCTGGCTAGCAGGAGGTCTTTGCCTGGCCTAGCACCTTATAGCACGTTGAAGCCACTGACCTTAAGCCTAGGGAAATTGGGGCACACCTTGCCACCCATGTGAGACTGGCTTGAGCAAAGGATGGCTTGGCTGGGCCTGCATTTCCTCACCTCAGCCCTGTGCTCAGTGTTGGCTGATGCTGCTCCACTTGCGCCTGCATGTTTGCCAAGCACTCCTGTGGTCCCTTGCTTGGAAGAGCTGACGATCCAGGGATTTTTGTTTGCATATTAAAGAAGCTAAGTATTCCGAATCAACTCCAGCTACCACCGTGGAGAAAGTGGGTCCAAGATACATAGTTCCTGGCCAGACCTGCCTGTGCTACCTCAGAGGCAGCGCTGCTGCCGCCTTCCAATGCCGCTGTGCGCGGGTGCGTGGCAGGGCTCCCACCCACCAGCCAGCACTCACACTGCATCTGGCTGAGGTTGTGGGGAGAGCAGCTCTCTGCAAAGCTGCCAGCAAGTGCATGGGGTACTTGCCCTGTTGCTGCTCCGCTGAGGGGCTTTCAAACATGTGTCCATCCCTCTGTCCTCAGGAGTGGCTCCAGCCTGCCCACAGCCCGTGGCATAGGGGAATGGGATGTGAGAGCTCCATACTGTCCTGTGCCTGGGTCCCTGCAGCTGTGGGTTGAGAGAGATCCCTTCCCCATGTATGGGCCAGGGTGAGACCTTGCTATGCAGAGCAGTCACACTGGGGCCATTCGCTGTGCTCCTAGCACTGGTTTTTCCCCATGAGGTTTGCGGCACCTGGAGCTGGTTGTCCCACTGGGCACTGCACACAGCATGTCCCTTTTCCAGGGCAAGCCAGTCTGGCTCTCCTGGTTCCATTTTGGGAAACAGGGGCCAGGGGATTACACCCTGCCCGGCACGTAGGCCACCCTTGGGTAATGCCGTGAGTGTGTGGCTGGGCTGATGCAATGAACTAATTAGGAATTTGTTGTCACCACAGCTGGACTAACCTGGCTCATACGCTGCGGCCGGGTGATTCTCGTTGTGTGACAGCCTGCTAGCCTTCCCAGGACCAGGAATAGCAGTGATGGGATCACATGGCCACTCTGACTATGCTCCCCTGCACTGTGCCAGCCTCTTGGCAGCCACATGTTCGAGCATCATGAGGTGGCTTCGGTGGCCCTGGGGAGATGTGCTTCTCCTCACCAGTCCTGAGGACAGTCAGGTGACAAGTCTTCTGATGTGCTGGCAGCACACGTGGTCAGGGCACAGCCCTGGGAGGGGAGAACAGTGGTCGTGGCACCCCTTCTCCCTGGGATTAAGCCAGGTAGCTGAGAGTGCTGGATTGAGCAGATGCGTTTTTAAATGTTACCCCATTGGTCTGCAAAGGCCCTTCTGCCAGGCAAAGAGCTAAGCAGGGTGGACTTGTACTCCTTGTAGTGAAGCAGCATCCTGCTGTCTGGCCAGCCATGGTACTCTGCTTGTGCTGGCCCTGCAGTTGGTATCCAGCAGCCATGAGTTGGGGTTGGCACAACACACAAGGACTTCATGCCCTACTCTCTCCAGGTGATACATGACACAGAGGATCGTTCAGTGCCAGTGGGTAGTTTTAGAACTTATCCAGGTGGCACAGGTTGGCCATTGGGTCTTCAGTGCTGATGCTAGCTCAGGGCATCATCAACACTGTCAGCATGTTCCAAGGGCTGGGGTTGGTGAGTGGAAGTGCTGAGAACCACCTTGTTGAAGGTGGTGAATCCTGCAGAAGACATGCTGGGCACAAGCAGGAATCAGCTGCAGCTGCTGGAAGAGCCTCCCAGAAGAAACCTTTGCATCCTATGGGAAACAAATTAGTGTTGATGTTCACAGAGCATTTGTTTAGATTAAACAATATGGTCAGAGCTGCTCAGCTGTGGGGAGCTGGTAACCACGGCATTAGCTAGATGTCTTCTAGTGTTGTTGTTCAGGGCACTGACCAAATGGTTGGTGGTCGTGCTGAGAGCTGGTCCCATCCTTGTGAACCTCCTCTTTTGCAGCACATCTTCTCTCCCAGCTGCTCCCCATAGCCACAGCTAAGCGAGCAGTAGTTTTCTTCGCAGGAGTGGATGCTCAGGGTGATGCTCTTTTCTAAAAGGCATTATTTCTTGTAGCACTTGCAAGGAGTTTGCAGCGAGGGCATCTGGTGCAGGAACCTGCCAAATTTTACCAAGGGTGTCGGCACTGGAGATCAGGAAGTGACGGGGCAGCCTATTCCTGGCTCTGTCCCAGCCCTGCTGAGGTGGTGATGCTGGGGTCCCTGCAATCATCAGGGCATCAGCTACTCCACCATGCAGAATTTTGAAAGGTCTGTGTCTGGGGGCATGGGCTGTGGTCTGCAGGCACCAGCACCTCAAGGCCTCCTGTGTGTGTGGCTCTGTACAGAATGCCTCAGAAGCACAGAAAAAATCCTATTTCCTGGAATCCAATACACATCGGAACCTTCTCCCATCGAGAAGTGCAGGGTTTGATTTCCTGATGTAAAGTGGCAGCCACACTGATGAAAAAGACAAAAAAGAAAGGCTGGACCACCCACCATCTGGGGAGAGAACTCCTCAGACCCCGGGGCGCTTAGCGGGGGACAGGCTGGGCCATGGGGTGTTGGCAGGTGGGAGCTTGCTGCCTGCAGATGTGGGGAAGCTCTGCTGCAGCCCTCCCCAAACCCAAGGGAGCCACCTTAAGAGCTCTCCCTCCATAGGACCGAACCAGGCGGTTCATATACCATATTCTATAGCCAAGGAAACCCTAACAAAGAGCTCTACGCTCTCACGTTTTGCTCCAGGCTTCTCCCCTCTGCAGCTGGGGCTGAATTTTTTTAAATCTTTGTGTCATTATTTCGTTCCTCTTTTGATTTGACCATCGAGGGACAAGGAGAAGCCAAAGGAGAAGAATGGGCATTTAAGCAGAACTAGATTGAAGAGGCAGTGTGTGCGCCAAACAACAAGGCTTTTTACATTTCATATGATCTTATACATGGGCTCCATTCAGCCCATTTCCCCTCTGTTTCATTTGAATGTACAGAATTAGCCATTCATGTCCGCTGGAATTACGGGTCTTTAACATTTCCATTCGGAGCTGCCTCCATATTTTGGGGGTTGGGAGGGCTATTAGCTCAGCTGAGGAAGCACAGGCTGGGGTCAGGCTTGGTCTGGCCGTCTGGAAATGAGTTTTGATTTCTTTTTTTTGGAATGTGCAAGATTTGATGCTTGATGACTGCGGTTAGAAAAATACACACTGTAAACTACTACACACACGTGCTGGGGCACGCGTGGCCCTGGCTTCGGTGCAGGAGGGTCTTCCTCGCAGGAATCCTGATGTAGCTGCAGCCTCAGAGAGAAGAGCAAGCATTGGTTTTGTGTTGTGAGGTGCACTTAGCGGTCGCCCGAGGTGGTACGTGTGGCCATGTCCTTGTGCGGGGCTGTGCGGCTGCTGCCTCGATTATCTTTTTGAAAGACAAATACTGAAAACAAATATTTACTGTGTTAAAAGCTCCTTGGGTACTTGTACAAATTTAGAAGAGTTGGCCCAGAAAACACAGTCAAGCTGAGCTGGGAGTCACGAGAGGAACCCCAGAGGGATGCGTGTGTGCAGCTCGTGCTGCTGAAGAGTTCAGGAGCTGTCACTGCTGTCCAGAACAGCCATGGATGGTGGCATTGGTGCATCCTGCACTGCCTTACCTGAGAGCCCTGCAGCGCTCCAGTGATGTTACTTCTTGTACCCATCAGTGCAAGGAAGGTGTGAAACTATTTCACTTGTGAATCTGCCTCTTTTCCTGGCTTTACTTGCCTGCCAGTGCTGCTGGGCCAGTGTCCTGCTCAGGTGTGTCCTACCTTGGGGTGTTTTTTGCCAGACAGGTGGGTTGTGTGGAAGTGGCAGCAACCTGCTGAGAGGACAGGACCTGCCATGGCTTTGCTGGCTGCTTTGGAATGTCTGTGTGCTGCAGAGGACCTCAGGGCTGTGGAGGAAGGAGGCCCCAGGAACCAACATTCCCCAAAGAAGTTTCTGCTTCCTCTGCCACTTTCGTTGCTGTATTTTGAACATTTTCTGTCCATGCATCACCATTTCTGGTTATTGTGGAACTGAGGACAAGGTGGCAAACAGCAAACATGGAGTCCCCAAGGAGGTGAAGAAACCCAGCAAGGTTGGGGATGGCTCAGAAGGCAGAAAGGCTCCCATTTTCCCCTTCACCTAGCTTTGGGTAAGGCAAAGTGGAGCTTGCCCTGCAGGAAGGAGCTGGCCTCAGGGGCCAGAGCACAGACCTGGAAGCTGACACACCGCTCTCTGCAGGTGAGCTTGGACCATCCGCTTTGCTTTTATACCCAGTGTCTGCTGGAGAGGGCTGCTGGGCCCCCTGCACCAGTGAGGCACATTCAGGCCATGGGCTCTCCCAGAGATCCCTTCAATCACAGCCCCCTGCCTTAATTTAACCTGGTTATTTATACCTTTTCCTGTGTGTGTTTAATTACGGCAGGACCTGGCTGTGCCGCTGCGCTTAACGGTCTGTTGGCGTTTCCATTATGAGTGCAGACTGGAAGGGATTATACAGCCCGAGTGTTTGAGCAGAGCCTCAGACAGAGACTTGGCAGAGGCTTACAGCTCAAATACAAAGATTTTCAATTGGCTAATGGCAGTTTTGAAAAGGGAACATTTTTCACATGCTTAGGCCCTTCCGTTTGCCTTCCTCTGTTTTAAACTCGACAAGCAAGCGGTTGTAACTCAGCCTGTCGGAGCGGTGACTCACGTTCATCACACAGCAATGCTGTAACCAGCCAAGGCAAGGCTGTCTGCCTTAAGGGGAATTATGCTCAGGAAGATGACTGGGAAAGTCATCTTTTTCCCTCACCGGCGTCACGCAATCTGTGTGTCCAAACTGCAGCTGCCAGCATGAGTTACTGACCATGGCTTAGGTTCTGCCATGGAGACGTCTAATATGGCCAAGATATTGTGGGCTTCACGAGCAGCCAGAAGCACTTTTGGGCCATGAGATGTTTCACCCCCAAATTGGCAGCTTGAATAGGTGAGACAGTCATGTCCTAAAGATGCTTTTTCTTCCCACCAACTATATGGAGGGTCTGGAGTAATTAGCTTGGGCAGTAGCATCTGTGTTGGGGATAGTCTGGTGGGACCAGTCCTACTTGGATGGAGTCTTGAGTAGCTCCCTTGGTGGGATGTGGTGTGAAAACAAGGTTTTTCTTTAACAGCACAGAAGGCAGGGCAAGGGCAGGGGAGAAACTGTCTTTTTTAACACATGGCAGTCTTTGGTAGAGGGGGATCAAGTGATTTGCCCATGATCTCACAGCAGGTCAATGGGAAATCTTCCTTGGGAGCAAACCTAGACGTGTGCTGCACACTGATGCCTCTGCTGCAGTGGATGTCCCCTCATGTGAATGTGTTAAACGAGCAAGTTGATAATACTAGCAGGGGAATGTCATGTGCTAGGAGGAGTTGTAAGTCAAGTTGTCCAGGCACCAGCAAAGAAAACTAGCTAGTGAATTCTAGAGAAGCTTCTACCGAAGACTGTGGGATGCAGATTGCTTTTCTCTCCAGAAAGTTTGCCTTTGGCTTTGGTGGTAGGTGCTCTGTGTCCCAGGGAGAATGGGTTCATCCATTGCTGAGTGCAGTGATGTTTTGTCTGTTGGAGCTGAGGGGGAGACGAATCCCAAACTCCACACTCTTCTTCACAAACAAGAAGCAGCCAACTCCAAAGCTTCTGCTTTTGCAGCCTGACCTAGCAGGGATGTGACAGGAGGTACCCTGGCTGCTGCGTCCCTGGAGCAGGGTCCACACTGCATTCCCCATCTGGATCTGGATGTGTTCACTGGGGCTGTGCCTGGTGCCTGACCTGGAAAGGGATGGTGGGTACTGGGCAGAGCAGACAGCTAAGTTCCCAACAGGACTGTCACCAGGGGAACTTTAGGGACTGTGGCTGTTTCTGGCTGGTTGTAAACCCTGGCTCTCACAGCAAGGGCTTCCTTTGCTGCTTCGTCTGCCTGTCTCGGAGAAAGCAGGTTTGCATTTTACCTGTGGTTGGCTCCACATGCATCCCCTGGTACTGTGCACTGGCCTGCTGCATAGGAGCTGCTTGTGCCCGAAGAAATGTCCTAGTGGTTGCACCCAGAAAAAGTGGAGCAGCCACGCAAGGTTGCTGAGCACAGCAGTTCTGGTGGCCTCTCCCACACCTGCAGGTGTGGGAGGAGGGAAATACTAGGCTTACTTTTCTCTCACGGTGTTGTTGCCCCTTGGAGGAGCTCTCAGATCAATTTGTGAGGCTGAGGATCACTGCTGAGGTCTAGCTCCCCTTGGCAGGCTCATAGCTTTGAGACAGGAAAGGCTTAATCTCTCAGCTTGGCCAAAGCCGGCAGTCCTGTGGCAAAGATGCAGGAGCCAGCCTGTGGAAGAGAAGTCGAGGGTAGCACTTCAGAAACCAGATCTCATCTGGTTCCTCTCCTGATGCTAAATTCACAGGAGCATTTAGCGACTTCTGCTGTTCAGTTTTGAAGGAAGACGTGGTTCAGATTCCTTCCCTGACTTGCTCTACAGAGGGAGGTTAAAACTCAAAGCTGGTCAGGAGTAGCTTTTCCAGCTGCTCAGTTCCTGACAAGAAAAGGAGTCACACTCATGACTTACTGCTGCTGCTGTGTCTCCTGGGAGATGCCGTCCAGGCAGCTTGTACCCCTCTTGCCCTTCTGCAATCCCAGCACCCTGGCTGGACCGCCAATCCCACCGTGTGCCGGGATGCACTGCTAACAGAATGTGGTGGCAGGACCATGGTGCTGGATGGGAGCCTGGCAGAGCAGGGCAGAGCATGCTGAAGTAAGGAAGAGGAAGGCATAGCAAGGCAGAGCCTGGCTGGCATGGCAAGTGGAACCTGGGGATCAGGAAGCAGCCCCCATGCTTCAGGGTCAAGCTCTGAGAGAGGGAGGGAAGGTGTTTGTCCAGCCTGCTTGGATTCCAGGAGCTCACCTTTGTGTTAAAAAGTAAGAGCTCCCTGCAGAATCCAGAACCTGCTGTTAAAACAGAACAAAAGAGTTTGTCTGGGGCTGCCTGTGGGATTGTGGGGTAAAAATGAAAAGGGTTTGTGAAGTTTTTCATGTTTGTGAGTGTTTTTTCATGTTTTGCGAGTACACCTGCGTTTTTTCCCTGTGTGTTGTGGGGTTTTTTTGGTTTATCATTGAATCACAGACTGGTCCAGGTTGGAAGGGACCTCAGAGCTCATCTACTCCAACCCCCTGCCAGGGTCAACGATGCCTCTTAACCAGACTTGGTTGCTCAAGGCCTCATCCAACCTGGCCTTGAACACCTCCAGGAAGGGTGTTCAATTGGCCACAGCCTCTCTGGCCAATTGATTCCAGAGTCTCCCTACCCTTGGGCTGAAGAAGCTATTCCTACGATCTAGTCTGAACCTCCTTTCCTTCAGTTTCAAACCAATTCCCCTTGTCCTGTCACTAGATCCCGTCGGGGAAAGTCCCTCTCCAGCCACTTTAAGAAAATGATAAGGAAATTTTCCTCCTCAAGGGAAAAATAAAGCAAAAGCAGAGACTGGTTGCACTGACTGCTCATCCGTGGAGCACAAGTGGTCCCATGAAACACCAGCTAACACCCATAAAGAGTTTTTTTGCATCATTGCCTGGAGCTAATGAGGTACGACTGTGAAGGGAGCTCTGAATACCAGAGGTGCAGAGTGAGGCTCATGGGCTTAAAACACTTGCTTGGAATATCTCTAAACCTGCCCTCCTTTGGGCTGGAGCTGAGGTCAGAGACCCTGGAGCTGCGAAGATTTCAGTGTGGCTGCTTCCAAGCAAAAGCAGAGCATCACACCAAAGATAAGTAACTAAGTGGAGCTGTTCTGAGGTCCAGCCACAGCAAAAGGTTTCCTTGGCACTGTATCGAGCAGGACGTGTTCCTCCCTGCTTGGAAGCAGTGCCCTGATTTGCAGTTTATTTCCAAAGAATTCTGTCTTCAGAGTGTGGAGACTTTGTACCTCTCCGTGACCCTCAGCTCACACTTAGAGCTCTGCTGATTTCCACTAGCAGGGCTGGACTATGGCCTCATGGTGCAGGACTGATTCACCTCCTGCTAGGATGAACACTCGTGGTAATATTTTCATGACACGCAGCTTTTCCTCTACAACTCATGTTCAAGAAGCCTCTTTTCAGATGTGGCCTTGTCCTGACACCCCCAAACATCAGCTCTTGTGCTCCCTGTGTTCCCTGCACACTTTTGGCTGCCACATCTGCCCACGATGCTTTCCAAGATGTTTTTGACAGAGCCCTTGCCTGGTTTAGTGCTGGTGATACTCAGCAGCTGGCTGCTCCCTCCTCTTGTCCCACTCCTCTTTTCTTCCGGCTCCCGGAATACGCCGGCTTTCTCCAGGGCTGCATCCTCGCAGGATCCCCTGCAGCCACGTGCCAATCTCCCGTTAGGTCGCAGTCCTTCACGCCGAGTCCTCGTGGAGACTCACCATTTTCCCTCCTGGATCCTGCCAAGTTTTCCTTCAGCTAAATCCCCATCATAAATCCTTTCTCCTCCCAGCAGAAGCCTTCCCTGCTTCTCCTTTTGCCAAACTCCCAGTCTGCATGCCAAAAACATGCAGCTTTGAGAGCTTTTCAAAGAAAAGGTCATCAGATTTCTCTGTAACAAAAGCAATAGAAGCCCAAGAATTTCCCCGTACAATGTTATTGGAAGCAGATGAATCATCTTGGCTGAGATGAAATATTTTATATCTATATTTGTATAGACGGTTCAAAGTTAGGCAGCTCACCAGCAAGGCAAGGTTCAGCCCAAGCAGTTTAAATATGGCCAAGTTAAAACCAGCTGAAAACCAGCACTTCACATGGGAAGAGTGACAGCGTGTTCATAGTGCTTGGCTGGAGCAGCCCTACCTGCAGTGCCTGTCCCTTGGATCTCTGCTTTCACAGAACTGTTGGAGTGAAGGTCAAGTTTGGTCGGGGCGGAGGAAGTGTAAGAAAGCCCTAAAGCTGCGATGCTTTTCTGCCTTCAGTGTCTTTCTCCCCTAAGGCAGAGACACAGTGCCCAGTCTTTGACCTGGAAGTGGTCATAGAATCATAGACTCACAGAATGTGTTGGGTTGGAAGGGACTGCCGCAGGTCATCTCGTCCAACTCCCCTACAACAAGCAGACACCTCTCACTAGAACAGATTGCCCAGAGCCCCATTCAGCCTGACCTGGAATGGCTCCAGGGATAGGGCCTCCATGACCTTTCTAGGCAGCCTGATCCAGGGATCTCTCACCCTCAGATTCAAGAAATTTTTCCTCATCTCCAGCCTCAATCTGCCCTTTTCCAGCTTCAAACCATGACCCCTTGTCCTATCATTCCCTGCCCTTGGGAACAGTCTTCCCAAGCCTTATGATAGAACCTTTCGGGCAGCTATAAGGGCTTCCTGGAGTCTTCTCTTCAGACTCTTCAGAACAACCCCAACTCCCTCATCCTGTCTCCATAAGAGACCTCTCTTATGGGCTGGAGCCCCCTGAGCATTTTCATGGCCTCCTCTGGACCTGCTCCAACAGGTCCTTGTCCCTAGGCTCTGGCCTTGGTTTGGAGACGGTGCTCATGGTTGCTTATGCACAGGAGAGGTGGTCAACTTGTCCCAGTGCTTTCCAGCTACCTCAAACTTCTCCAAAACCCTCAATACACCACATTCAGCTCTGAATGATGGTGTACCTTGCCACACATTCTGCATCAGGAGGATACTGTGTGGTCCTCACAGCAGGTTGAGCTGGACAGGAGAATGGGGAGTTGGACACTACAGAATGAAATGCTGGGAGGTGCAGCTGTACAAGAAGAACTCACGGTGAAGGCTCCAAGGGCAGGTAGAGTTGGGCAAGGCTGTACCACAGAGGATTCAGCTGTGCAGTATCCTCTCCCTTTACTCTGCAGCATGGTGAAACGGTGGTTCACCAACTTCCTTCCAGGTGCCTTGTGGTGTGTCTGTGTTCTGTCAAGCTGAGGAGTCAGCATCCCCAATCAAAGTGATCCTGCCCAGGGTTGGGAGGAACTTTTACTGCAGGAGACCAGCACTAGGACGTATAGCCAGGCCATAGCAAAAGGCTATAGAGCTGCACTGGAGCAGTGGAGGCATTAAAGAGGATGGAAGGGGCCTGAGGTTCCTGGTTAGCATCAATACTAGCCACAGGGTTAGGGTTTGGTTAAGGTTAGGGTGGCACCATGTACCAAGCGGTTAATGTGGATGCTGCATCAGCTCAGGGCCTTTTTCACTTCTCTCTCTCGTGCATGGTTGCTGTGGCCACTGCTGCCACAACCCTGGAGTGCTATGGTGAGTGTAGGCAGGGCTGGGAGCTCTGCTGCTCTTCGCAGAGATGCTGTATGTGCTTAGAAGTGGTGGCTTTGCTCCTCTTTTTAATCTCAGACTAAATAGCCTCTGAGCAAGGACATTCTGGCAGGCCCTGCTGCATTCACTAAAGGCCCTGTTGTGTTGCTGGAGTGTTTTGGGAGAGGAGATTGAACACTGAGACCTAGAGCTCCCCACTTGTGCCAGAGGAGGGTTAGGTTGGACATTAGGACAAATCTCTTTTTGACAGAGTGGTCAGGGGTCGGAACAGGCTGCCCAGGGAGGGGTTGGAGTCATTGACCCTGGAGGGGTTCAAAAAACCTGTAAATGTGTCCTGGAAGAACCAGGGTGGGGTTGGATTGGTGGTTGGACAGGATGATCCTGGAGGTCTCTTCCAACCTTGATGATTCTGTGATTCTATTCTATGATTCTTTGGTGTGGCAGTGACAGTTTTCACAACAGTCTCCTTGCTCCCCACATCTGCCCTGTGACAGCCTCTGCATGTCTGACAGGTTGCTCAGCTGTCAGCCAGCTGCACTTCCCTTCCTGCCCATCTGCCAGGTCTGTGGCACCAGCACTCTCTCCTGTTGAGGCACCTCCTGCCACTGGTAGTTTGGACAACCTGACAAAGGAGGGTGGACACACAAGTCAGGACCCAGACAAGGAAATAAATATCCAGACTCAGACCTACAGGAGATAACATAGTGTTTTACACCTGGCAGCCACCAAGCCATGTTGAGCAGCCCCTGATATCATAAGAGTTTGCCCATCCTTGACTTGAGTGGCTGGTGGGTGCTCTGTGTGGCCCTAGCATTTCGGTGCCTCCTGCCAGCCTCAGTCATCTGCTGATGCTCCTCAGTGGGAAGCTGATGGAGACTGAAGTACATGAGTCACTGGCCTCCACTGACCTCTGTCCACATGCTGCTCCGTTTGGTGCTGCTTTGTGTGAGCTTGCCCCTCTCTCCCAGCTGTGCCAGCCTGCCTGCCAGTGCACGGCTGGCAGGGTCTGCAGCTGTGCTTGTTTCCTTCCAGTTCTGAGATCCTTATTCATGGATTAGAGGGAAAGAAGGTGGATGAAGAGGAGAAGGAAGGGAATATGAAAAATAAGTTCATGAAGTGACAGAGGGAGAGATATCTAGTAGAAGGGCATGTCCACTCTCAGAGCTGTATTCCCCCCAACCAGCAAGGCATACCATCATCTCCACTGTGTCTTCACCATCCACAAGGAGAAGATGCTGCCTCACCACATCTTCCTGGAAGACAAACTGGGGTCTGTTCTGGAAGTCCACTCGCTTTGCTCCGGGGCTGTCAGCTACTCCAGGCACCACGTTGAATCACAAGAAAAAACAAGTCCTGGTCTCATGGCTTTGCACCCAGTTCTGCTGCTTCTGAGGCTGCTTTCACTCTCTCCATGTGGTGAGGGGGTCATTCATCCTGCAGGTAGACGGACTGGAACCTCCTCAGCTCTCAGGCACCATCATCTCTTGACTACAGTGTATGTCCCGTAGAGCACAGAAGTGGTGAACAAAGAGCCGGACAGTCCCTCCAGCAGAAGCTGACTAGAAGCTGCAGAGCTAGGACACATAACCTCATGATCCTACACCTGACAGCCTTCTTCATTGCATTAGGTGCCCACAAGGTCTCCAGCCATGGCACCTTACAGGGGAACAATAAGCCATCTCAGTGGGGAGAGTCCCACACGTTAGAAGATGTTTGGAGGTAAGTTCTGCTTTCTATAAAGGGTTGCAGTGGGTCTCAAGGTGGACTGCCCAGGGTCCTGGTTGCTGCCACATCCTGTGGACTTCAGAAGGTCCTGTGGGTCTGAGAGGCAATCAGAGCTTGAGTTTCATCCTACTCTCTCCACTGAGGTGCTGGAGACTTGGATGTGCCAGTCTGAAGCCTTACTCTGCGTACTGCAGAAGGCTTTGCCATATGATCTGTACCCCAGTGTGTCTCACAAAACCCTGCAATGGGTCATGGCACCTGTCATATGAGGTCTTTTGAGGATGAGGATTATGAGAGAAGGGGTGGACCAGCCAAAATGGTGTGGGTTGTGCTGCACACTGTCTTTCTTCCCTGTGTTTTATGGTCAATGGATTTGACCCCACAAAATATTGTCCCACAAGACTTTCCTGAGGCAGACCCAGTGTAGGAAAGGGGCCATTTGGATTTCCCATTGCTTGGGTCTTTTAATCGTCTCTTTGCCCAGGAAACAGCTGTGGCCTGGAGCTCTGTTGTGCTTTAGCTGCCATGGATGCAGATCTGTGGACTCGAAGGGTTGTCCACCTGTGGGACACCTGTGCAAACAAGATTAGACAAGACCCCAGGGACACAGATCAAGTCAGGACAGAGCAGAGACTTCCTGGTGAGTAGCCAGGAAGGTTATAACTTCCTCAGTAGCTGTGAGTGTGCAAATATGATGGGGAAGGTGCTCAAGGGGTCTGGGCTGGTGTTCAAGCAGTCTGGATTGGAAACCAGCTGACTTCAGTGTTGAGCCAAGCTGCATGCTGCAGGCAGCGGAAGGAATTCTCCTGGTCTTTCTGGTGGTGCCCACTCACAGGTGGAGAAATGCTTTGGGTGTGAGTGTCCCAGTGAGATGTCAAGCCTGTGCACTCTGCAGGCTGAGACAGGCAGGGTCTTGGGCATGAGAGCTGTGGCTGCAGCAAAGATCCTCCTCACTTTTCTCAAAGGTGCCTGGGACTAGGGGAGAGGGACCTCTTGTCCAACCCAACCCTGGTCATCTTGCAGTCCATGGATGGTCCCTGGCTTCCAATGATGAGGTGTGATTGCAGCAGAAGTCTAACCAGGGCATTTGCTTAGTGGTCCAGGTGAGGGGGTAATATGGTGCTACCTTCGGTACAAGGTACTCCCTTTCTTGGTAAGGTCACCCTGTAGGGTGGCCACCACCCTGGTGCTAGGAGGCAGGAAGGGATGGGTGGATTTTTATTGCTTGAAGCAGGTCTTGTGCTGTGGAGTAGGGAGAGGACAGTAGCCCCTGTGGCACCAGTGTGGGATGAAGGAGGGGTAGCCGCTGTGTTGATGGGTTTGCTGGGAGTGGCGAGGGACTGGCTGGAGAGATGGGATCCCCATCCTCTGAGGTGCTCCGCACCACAGGGGAATACCAAGTGTCTCACAGGACAAGCTCTTGAAATCCCAATTGGAGGCTTCAGTTCCCCTCAGGAGCTGCATCCTCTGCCATGGTCCTGGAGGCAGCGGTCTGGGGTGCATCCAGCAGGGACCTTGGGCAGGACCATCCTTCACCCAGAGGTGGCTGCTGAGGAGGGTCGAGTAGGTCTGTGGGATGCAGGAGGCTGCAGCTGGGCCGAGGCAGTTGGGGCAGCAGCTACCAGGGGTGGCTGGGCAGTAGGCCCATGGAGGGGACAGGGTCTCAGCAGCAAGTAGCAGCACCCCAGGGTGCACAGAAGGCAGAGCTGCGGTCACGGAGAGAGGAACAAGGTAGCTCTCGTCCCCCGCCCCCTACCCTCGCGGCTCCCAGGGAGGCAGAAGGGTGGGAACGCTGTCCTCACTTCCCCTTGCTCCTGTCGTGAGGAGTGAGGTCTCACGGCACCCCTCGGCGAGGGACCAGCACCTGGCTCAGGCAGCGACATTGGAGCTGCCTCAGGAGCCTCTTGCTGTCCCTGGTGCTAGGCACGGGCGGGACCCCCGGGCAGAGCCGGTGGGCTTGGACCTCTGACCACCCCGTTTGGCGACCCCCGAGGGTCCCGTGTCCCCGGGGGTCCTGTGTCGCCGCCACCACCGGCAGCTCCAGCCGCTCCCACCGGGCCGGCCCCGGGCCCGGCAAGCAGCGCCCGCCCCCCGGTAGCTTCTCCTCCCCACCTGGGCGAGACCCAGGCTGCCTCTTCCCGCTGCGGCGCCGACACCCGCCTCTGCACGTAGCTCATGGAGGCGATTTCCTCCTCCACCGCGGCAGCACATGGAAAGAATTGAAATGGGATTTGGGCTCTTTTTTTAAAAACATTTTTTCTCTTCTATATTTTTTAAAAATAATGTTTATCTTCTTCTCTTTTATTTATTTATTATTTTAATTTTTATTTTCTCTCCTCCTTTATTTTTTCTTTTTTCTCTCCTTCTAATTTCTTTCTAAATTTTTTTCTTCTCTCCTGATATTTTTTCCTTTTTTTAGTTTTAGTTTTTCTCTTCTTTCCTAATTTTAAAAAAATTGTTTTTCTCTTTTTTTCCTTCTTTTTTTTTTTCCCTATCCCTTCCCCTTGCTTGATCTGCAGTGTTGGATCTCTTACTCTTCCCCACTCTTCCCCACTCATGTACATCTGCTCTGGGCCATCCTGCACGGTACCCATTGACTGAAATGACTGTCTCGTAGAGCGAGCCCAGCCTGCCCTAGCTGTGGGGCTTTCAGGAGATAGTGGGAAATAGGGAGGTGGTTTTGTGGAGTTGTGACTTGGCTGAGATCTGTCACACTGCTTCTCTCCCATTGGGAAGAGCTGTGGGAGTCCCCTCTGTCTTTCTTCCCTGTGGTCTGGTTGGTGTCTTTGGGGTTGGTTTGCTCACAGATGGGATGTGGGGGTACTTATTCCTTCATTTTTCCAATGGGATATTATTTCAATGTAACCAAGGATGGGGAAACAATCAGGTAATCCCTGTAGAAGAGCCTTTTGCTCACCCTGCTCATGATCTGGGGCCAGAGCACAGCGAATGCTGTGTGTATTGAAGGTGTGAGATTTCCACCAGCTGGTGGGGCAGAGACAGCTACAGACACTTTGTACTGACTGGGAGGGGATCTCTTTTAAATACCTAGCACTTGGTGTAGTCTGCCCTGAGAACGAAAATAAAATTCTAGAGACCTAGAAAACACCGGTGCTATGGGTCGTGATCTGAGTGTGGCAACCAGCTCAGCATCAATGCTGTTGGGCTGCACTATGAGGACTTCTGCCTTCGTCATTGCCTTGGGACAGAGTCATCTTCCCCACAGCCCGGCTGCACCACCAGGGAAGGCAGAACTGGGGCACCTGCAGCTAAAGCAAGAGCAGGCAACAAGCCAGCAAGGAGGACCTATGCAGGGCACTGGTGGCAGAGCCCAAGGGCTGTTGGTAGTGGTGATGACTTCGCTCTAGGAAAGGTAGGTGCAGATCACGTAGAGACCTCTGAGCTAGCGGTGTCAATAGTTAGTCATCACAAGGACATGGTCCAGGTTCTGTGCTGGGTTTAAATGACTCATTGAAGTCTATGGGACCAGAGCTTTGTTGCTCTTGGCATTCAAGCCAGCCAGATTCACAGCTTGGTTGGGTACCTCCTTCAGGACTGGTAGAGTCCTTTGTAGCACTCTGAGCCATTTGCAAGGTCAACATTAATGCTCTCAGGATCTAACATCCTATGAGCCCAAGAGCCCATCCTCTATATCAGGACCTTGCTGTGATTTGAGGGCGATACCAGCAGAGTCAATAAATTTGCTGTAAATTCTTACACAGAATGGGGAGGAGGGAATTTCTGCATCAGGCAGCCTTGTCTCAGTGCCTGTGCCTTGTCTCCACTCCTCATACTGCACCAGCATTGTGGCTGCCTGTGGTGGCCGTTCTGAGTCTCTGTGTAAACGCTGCTGGAGTGCAAGGGGCATATGCTGGGCAGGGTGCTCTAGCACATGTGCCCGAGGTGAGCACTGAACCACTGCTGTGATTTAGTAGCCTGTGTGTTGAGAATATCCCCCATTTCTGTTGGTACTATTCAACCTATTCATTAATGACTTAGATGAGGTATTAGAGAGCACTGTCAGCAAGTTTGCTGATGACACAAAGCTGGGAGGAGTGGCCGACACCCCAGCAAACTGTGCTGCCATTCAGCAGGACCTGGACAGGCTGGAGAGTTGGGAGAAATTTAATGAACTATAACAAGGGCAAATGTAGAGTCTGGCATCTGTGCAAGAACAACTCCAGGTACCAGTATAGGTTGGGAACTCACCTGTTGGAGAGCAGCATAGGAGAAAGGGACCTGGGGGTCCTTGTGGAGAGCAGGATGGCCATGAGCCAGCTCTGGCCAAGAGGGCCAACAGCATCCCGAGGTGGATCAGAAGGGGGGTAGTCAGCAGTTCTCTTCTTCCTGTGCTCTGCTCTGGTGAGACTGCATCTCACCAGATATTGTGTCCAGTTCTGGCCCCCTCAGTTCAAGAAGAACACAGAACTGCTGGAGAGAGTCCAGTGCATAGCCACAAAGATGACGGAGTGAGACATCTCCCTGATGAAGAAAGGCAGAGGGAGTTGGGTCTCTAGCTTGGAAAAAAAGGAGACTGAGGGATCACCTCTTTAATGTTTATAAATATGTGAAGGGTGGGTGTCAGGAGGATGGAGCCAGGCTCTTCTCATTGTCATCTAATGACAGGGCAAGGAGCAATGGGTTTAGGCTGGAACATAGGAGGTTCCACATAAATACGAGACGGAACTTCTTTGCGGTGAGAGTGACAGAGCACTATAACAGGCTGCTCAGGAAGGTTGTGGAGTTGCCTTCCCTGGAGATGTTTAAAACCCACCTGGATATGTTCCTGTGTGACTTGGTCTAGGTGATCCTGCTGTGGCGGGGGGATTGGACTAGTTGATCTTTCAAGGTCCCTTCCACTCCCTAATGTTCTCTGATTCTGTGATCTGAGCTGGGCATGTGGAGAGAATCCCTTCCCCCAGGTGCTGCTGCTGGAACCTGTAGTATGTAAGGGCCAGAGCACTGCTTCTGCAGAGGAGGCGAGAGCCCTTCTCTCTACCTGACTGTCTGCTCTAGTCTGTTTCCTTCCTCCAACTTAGTGCCCATCTGAGTCATGTTTGAACCTGGTCCCTGCTGCTTGCAGAGCTCAATGCGTGCAGGACCTTATGCCCTGCATCCCTAAGAATGTGTTCCCTGCCCTCACAAGAGCTGCTCTCCTGAGCTGGTTGCAAGCTTTCTCTCTTACTTGGAACATCTTACATCTGAGCCTGGTATTTTGTTTCCCAATGTTTTATTTACATCCAAATTCTCCTTAGCATCAGAGCCCCCTTCTCCTGAAAGCTGCAGTCCCAGCGTGCCTGGTGTCTGCAGGCAGAGCAGGGGGGAAGGTGGGGGGAACACAGGGTGCTGTCTGCTATACAAGCTGTGAAATGTGGCTGCACGCTGCTTACAAGCGACCGAGATTTTGCTCTCAGAGTATGTGGGGGATCTTTGGGCAGTGGTACTGGGGTTTGTTTTGTTTCCAGCTCATCAGTAGCATCCCCAGATAGGACAACCTGAGACCGGCTGATCTGCACAGCTCTGGTGGCCAATGGTGGAAAAGGCAACCGTGGGGTGATGGGAGCTGCAGCCCATGAGGAGCCAGGGGAGGGCCCAGGAGATTGGGCTAGCCTGGGGGTGGTACCCTGCATCAAGGGAGGTCTGGGCTGGGTTCCCCCACCCTTCACCACCTCCACTGCCCTAGGCCACTCAGGAGGGAGTGCCCAGCCTGGCAGGGTCAGAGGCTGCCGGGGTTTGGAGGTGGGAGCATGCTGCCTGCGATCCCATTCTGACATCCACATGCCAGCTATACTGGGACATAGCTGAAATGAGACTGTAGGCTTTAAAAGGGAGGAAGCTTCTCTCAGTGGGGCTCTGGCATCTGGAGTGGAGCAAACCCATGATCCCTGTCCCATGGGATGCGAGTGTGACTGTGGGCCTGCCCCAGCCTCTGGCATGCAGCACCATTGTTTAGTTCTTGGTGTCCCTCCTTACTTTGCTTTCCTGAGAAGGGCCGATCTGAGTCCTTTCACCTCTACGTCACCCCCTGAGACCTCACCACCACCCAGGCCCACAACACTTACGTCCCACTCCTGGAAGCTAAGCAGTGCTGCCACAGCACCCTGGCATCCCTAGCTCTGCTCAGCCTCCTGAGCCAGTGAGCTGCACCCCGCGATGTTCACCTGCAAAGAGCTGTCACCAGCTTGGAGCAGGTTCTGTGAGCGAAGGTGAGAGGCACATGAGGGCAGCTGCAACCTTCTTGCCAGGCTTGCCTCACAGCTCTGCTCTGCTTGCCAGGCTCAGGAGGGAGTGCCCAGTCTGGTGGGGTCAGAGGCTGCCGGGGTTTGGAGGTGGGAGCATGCTGCCTACGATCCCTAGACAAGCCTTAGTCAGAGCCCTGCAACTGGGCACTGGGACAGGGTGTGAACCTCTGTGAAAGGCAGGGAGAGCGAGCAGTGATAAATGAGGCTGGATAATTAATTCCCTGCTGCATGTTTGCTCTCCAAAATGTGTGTTGGCAAGATTCTGGGCAGGGTTTGGCCTGGCATCCAACACACATCTGCATTTATCACTGTTTCTTCATCAAATTTGTTAACTGTAATCTATCCCAAGCCCTGGGCTCAGGATGCAGATTTCACATCAAACAGTTATGGCTCATAAAGTGGATCCTGGCTGGGCACTGAGCTCAGCTCTGAGGCTGCAAAGAGGAGTGCGAGACCTCCCAGACTGTGATTTCATCCCAGCCTCTGTGCAAACATCCTCCTTGCCCTGCTGGGGCAGATGAGATCTGCAGAAGGCACTCAAACCTCGCATCTGGCAGGGTAGGTAAAGAAGGAGATTTTCCAAACTGATGACCTCTGCTAAAGGATGTCCCAGCCCTGCCCACATTGGTTGGAAAACAGTGGCCACATGAGGCTTGGAAACACGTCACATCTGCAGCACTTTGAACTGGAGAAAGTAATCTCACTAAAGTCCTTCTCTGTAAGTCAGGCAGGCGGGGCTCATCCCAAAACACATGGGCTGGCTGCCAAGGCTCCTTGCGTACCATTGACACCAGGGTATTATCATTGACATCCCTCTTGCAGGAGCTGGCCTCCCCACTCCAGGAGACTTCGAAGGCTTCCAGCATGTCCTGCACATGCCCTACAGACAGCTCGTTAATTTTCATTTTGCAGCCCAATCTCTTCTTCCTCTGACACAATGGCTTAAATGTTTCTTTGCAGCCCTCCAGTCATCCTACCCCCTCTCTGGCTTAGCTTTTCTGAGCACTCTGCTGCTCATCTCCATTGGACTTTCCCCCAAGCCTTCCTTCAGAAGAGCTTCAGAGCTGGGGCCCAGGGTGGGGGTGTACAGGAAGGCCATGGGGGGGGGGTCTTCTGAGTGGGTCAGCAAGCACAGGTCTGCTTCTCTTCTGGAGCACCTGTCTCTTGGTGACACCAGTAATAATTGGTATCCTGTACCCCCTGGCCACACCTCATGTCTGGAGTGCAAGAGCTGATGGAGCCATTTTTGACCAGCAGTTCTCACGCAAGCAGAGTCATAGAATCATAGAATGTTTTGGGTTGTAAGAGGCCTCTAAAGGTCATCCAGTCCAGCCCCTTGGCCCTCGGGGTGCTGCTGAGTCATAAAACATTGAAGAGTGGCTCGTTTGCAAGGACGTCCATCTCCCAGAGCAGGCAGCCAAGCAGCAGCCCCAGGCACTGGGGAGATGGGGAGCACCAGGGAGGGAACCCAGTGCAGCGAGGCCTCGGCTGGGATAAAGCAAATGGCTGGGCTCCCTGCACTCACCTGCACCACGGTGGGGAAAGTGGTTTGGAGGTGATGGGAAGCCTCTCCCAGGCTCACGATGGTGAGAAGGGAGGGAGCACAGTGGTGCTTGTTGGGAAAGCAGGCAAACATTGATTGGATCTGCTCTCTCCCAGGGTCATAAGAAGGTGGGGAGGGACAATGTGGATGCTGGAAGTGGAAGAGCTGCATGTGAGGAAGGGGCATGGTTGGCATCTGTTGAAGCTGTAACCTCCTGCTGTCATGAGATGTCCCAGGACATCAGTGGCTGTCTCCTAGGCCCACAAATCACCTCTCAGCTGGGCAGTGCCTGAATTGCTCTCACAGCACAGCAATACTCTGCACAGCTTCATCACTTCCCTACTCAAACTGGAGCCATCAGCATCCCTCACTGGCCTGCCCACACTTGCCAAAAGAGAACCCAACCCTTTCATTCCAATCACAAATTCTGGCAATGATTAGCATGCTGTCATCACTCAGCCCCACCAGATACCAGGCATGGGGCATGTCTGTCCCCAGTAGTTAATAGCACGCAGGGGGAAGAGGGGAATGAGACCCGGGTGTAGTGCTTCCTCCATGTGCTGCTCTCACCACCCCGATGGGAAAACCACTGGACCAAAAAGCAGGGCAAAGAATAAATTCATTCATGGCTAAAGGTAAGGAACAGGCAAAAGGGGCCGCTGAAGAATTGGGCTGCTCCTCTCTGGGAAAAGAAATGGAACACAGAGTGGTTGGGGCAGGGGGCAGAGCGGTGAGGCAGCCCCTTCACTGATGTGCAGAGTTGTGCTTTGTGTCACTGCTATCGCGCCCCCTGAGGGGCCTGGGAACTCAGCGGCACATTTGTCTCCTGGTCCTGTCCTGGGTACCCAGAGGTAGCTGCCAGCTCCTTCCTGACAGAGAGGACCTCAGCATCTCACCCGTAGCCTCTCCGCAGCCACCCCACAGCCTTTGTTCCCCCCGCTGCCTGCCCTGTTCCCAGGGCGCTCTCTGGCTCCCAGAATCTGCATTAGCCAGCTGCCTGGGGAGAACTGCTGCCTCCCCATGTGAATGTTGTGCATCCATCCAGCAGCCTCCCTCCGCTGAAATGCCTCATTGTGCAGCTGGCCAGACGACGTGAGCCTGGCTACGTGGAGCCCCTTTCACTTTGAAGCTCACTTTTCCTTTTGAGTCAACGGGGCTGTATGGTGCAATTGTAAAATTTCCCTTCGTTGGCCAACGTCCTGATGTTAACAAAAGCTCCCTGCTCAAGAAACAGGCCACATGCCGTGGGATGCTGTATGAAGGCTCACGTATCCTCCCTGTCCTGTGGGAGGTGATGGACTTGCACCTGTGGACTCCCTGAGCAGGACAGAGGTCGGAACTGTGTCCGTCTCCAGCCAGGGCAGTCATCAATTCATAGACTCATTTAGGTTGGAAGGGGCCTTAAAGATAATCTAGTTCCAACCCTCCTACTATGGATGGGTAGGGACACCCTCATCCTTTCACTGGTGACCTCAGATGGGTCACTTCCTTGCTTTTGGAGTAGCCAGCACTGCCGAAATCCTGTCTGAAATGGTCTCAAATGGGGCAGTAATTATCTTACAAAAAAGGGCAGAGGTTCCAGATGACTAGGTACAGTACCTGTTCTCAAAGGAGTAAAGGAAATGGAGCCACGGGTCAGTGCCAGCAAGGGCCCTGAGCAGATGCCCTCTTTGTAAGGCTGACAAGATAGCAAGGTGAGAAGTTAGAGCCAACATGGATTTGGCAACAGCCCGATTTCTGTTACAAGGTTGTAGGACAAGGCTGTGGATGATGAAGAAATATACTGTCTCTAAAGTTGTGAGTTGCTTGCACGGTCAGCCTGGGGGTTGGTTCCAAAGATGCATTTGCTGCTGCTGAGTGCCCACATGGCACTATGGAGATCAGGTTGGATGTTCAGGCAGATTGTGACATTGGTGGAATGGAGATAAACATGATGCAATTCATAAGAGCAAATGCAAGCCATGGCAGGTCAGTTTGCTGTGTGGGTATACAAGGGGGGCAACAAGCCTTCAGAAAATGTCATTGTGGTGGTGGATGCTTTCACAATACATAGATGTTAAGAGCAACAGATGTCCCTGCCAGGCTCTATAAACAAGCTGCTGTGTGTTCTGCAGTCATTCCACTTCACACAACATTGGGAAAACCTCAGACTTTCTGTATACATCCAGTTTTGGGCAATGTGATCCTAGAAAGACTTTCACCTATTAGAATTCACGGAAGATGAGCAGCAGCCTGCTGCCCGTGACCTATGAGTTAAGGTTGAAAGAACTGCATTTGTTTAGTCTACTTAGGAGAAGAGAAGGAAAACATGATGAGCTTCTGATTTGTATAAATTGTCTGAAAGAGGAACAGAACAGCACCTCTCTTATGAGGACAGGCTCAGAGAGTTGGGGTTGTTCAGCCTGAAGAGGAAAAGACTCCAGGAGGACCTCCCCAGGAGGACTTTATAGTGACCTTCCAGTCCCTCAAAGGGATTGTCAGAAGGCTGGGGAAGACTGTTCCCAAGGGCAGGGAACAATAGGACAAGGAGTCATGGTTTGAAGCTGGAAAAGAGCAGATTAAGGCTGAACATGAAGAAAAGGCTTTTGAATCTGAGGGTGGTGGATCCCTAGAACAGGCTGCCTAGAGAGGTGATGGAGGCCCCATTTGTGGAGCCATTCCAGGTCAGGCTGAATGGGGCTCTGGGCAATCTGTTCTAGTGAGAGCTGTCCCTGCTTGTTGTAGTGGGGTTAGACTAGATGACCTGTGGAGGTCTTTTCCAACCCAGTACCTCCTATGATTCTGTGCTTCTTCATTTCTAGGAAACAAAATATTAGACTTCCAGGAAAATCAGCTCCTTCAGCCATTAATTCCTCCTGTCCTCCTAAGATGGGGTCCCTTGCAGAGCAAGAATTTCTCTAGAAATTCCCCAAACCCAGGTGTTACAAATACCTGTAAGGCCCCGTTAGACAGCAGCATCCCTCTGTGGCAGAGGTGTGTCTAGGTGATATCCCGGGTGCCCTGCACTGTTAGTCAGGCACCACTACATAGTAGCGCACAGCCATGCAGTCCCAGGAGTGAGTTGGTCATTGCGGGCTGACAAGGGCACTGCTGACAAGCTCTGGATTGTTCTCCTCACAATGTCATGTTATCCAGGCACCACACTCAAAATGGGCACACCTTTGCAGGATAAAGAGCCCAACACCAGCTATCTATCAGTTGCCCAAATGAAACTTACCTTATGCTAGAGTTGTTCAGACAGCCCTACCCTTCAGCTGATGGAGAACAGCAGACTGTTATTGCATCTTACGGGGAAGTGGTGGTTTAGTTGCTCTGTGGAAGCTTCTAACTCAAAAATTGAGGATCAGAAAGACTCGTCATTTCTGCTTAGAAGAATTAGATCAGAAGACCTTTTGAATGGATGTCCTCATCTGGTGCTGGCTATTTAATAAGTCAAGGTTTAGTGGGTGAAGCCTACCCTTTGATGTGGCTGAAGTCAAACCACTAAATCAGGGTAAGCTTTAAGTGTGGAAAGTGAGCACTGGTACTTGACAGCGTTTTTATGAAGGCAAAAAAAAAAGAGGGCCTGGTCTCCACTAGACCTCACAGGAGTCCACCAGGAAAACACACTGAAGTTATCCAAGTCATCCAGGGGGTAAGCGGGAAACCAAACCCACCAAAGTCCTTCAGAGCCATGCCAGATTTCTGCTGCTCAGAGCAGACCTGAGCTACACTCCTCTTCGTGCGGATCTGGTGTCACATGGGAAACTACCTTATGGCTGTGCTGGAGCATACAGAGTGCCCCTTCAAAGTCAAATGGTCTCTGGAAGTTGCCTCAAGAAAATAGGTCCTCTGACAAAGGCTAAGCACGATCACAGAGGCTGGATGAAAAAAACTAGACCCTAAGCCTCACTGACATGGAAAAGTCAAGCCACTGCAATTACTGATGGAGGCACTCGCAACGGAAGGGCTGATTGTTGCCTGGATTGCAGCACTGAGATGAGAGATGTTTATACTGTGGTATAAACATCTGGCAAGATCAGATGAGGGCTGGAACAGAGATGTTCCCTAAAGGTTTATAGGATTTCCAAGGACCTGAGGCCAGTGATCCTCATTGATATCACACGCAAGTGACCTCAGTGATCTCATAACCCATCAACAAATATCTCTTCCAAACTCCTTGGCTGAATTGCCCCTCTGTGACAGTGAAGATGAAACCAAGGGGAATAGCTTCCTCCAAAACTTCATATTGCAGCTTAAGAGCTTTTGATAAGGCCATCCAGCATGGAGTACAAAATCCCCTGTGCTCAGAAGGGAGGAGAAAGGGGAACTCAGACCTTGGAAAGAACCTTCTCCTGCTGCACTGCTCAGCCAAGATGAAATGGCTCCACCAGTTGGTTTGGTTCTGCCAGATGAAGAGGTACACTGCCATCCCAGCAACCCCCAGAAACTACAACTGGACCTCTACACATTCCCAGCTTCCACAGAAACCCAAAGGGGGTTCAGTCTACACTATTGATTTCCACCAGCCACCACAGCCTTCCTGCTTGAAGCTGTGAAGCAGGGAGACCAGGCACTCCAGCCAAACATCTTGTAACTTCTCATTTTGGCAGTCTGGCAAGCATGTTCCAGGGCCCAAGCTTGGAGGAGTACCATGACCCCCTCCCCCTCCAGGTCTGACTGCGGTGCTCAGGAGAGTGAGTCATCCATTTTTCATGTGGGGCTCCCTGCCATTCCGAGGGAGAAGGCCACACTTCCAGCATCCCTTGGCACACTGATTTCCATTCATCTCTTGATGGCCAGGCAATGTGCCATCCCCAGGACAAAATGGCTGCTGCTTAGTTCCTCTACCATTAGGGAATCCCTTAGGATTCTGCTAGATTTTTCCAAGTCTTTTGGACAGCCTGTCTGAGCAGAGAGAGCTCGGTGTCTGGAGATCTTGGTGTCAATCCCTCAGAGCACTGCAGCCAAGGCAGAAAGGCTGCCTCTTCTTTTTTCTTGAGTCCTGCAAGTCCTGCACAGGGTAGGAGTAGGTTGAACCTTTAACCACAGCCCCATGTTTTCAAGCAGTAGAGATACACCTGTCCCAGCAGCTTGTCAGCAGGCTCCGTTCGCGACAGGCTCTGTTCACGAGAGACTCTCAGTAAAACGTTAGGGAACGTTATACCCCCTCTCATCCTCTGGTGAGGAGAACACTGGATCAACAAGCATTCCCAAGGGAGCCCAGGTCAGGCCATGCTGATATGGAGAAGTCAACCAAAGCAGAGTAGGTTGTCATCAAGCAGTCTCTTCACCAAGAGGAATCGCTTCTTGGGAGAATCAGATGGTTTCTCCTTGGTGTGGACAAATCTCCACTGTTTCACAGGAGGTAATAAACAAGCCCTGAACCTCATCCATTGGCTCCAGGGCACAGAGTTGCAAAGCTCCTCTGATCAGTGTGGGAGGAAGTGCCTCCACCCTCTTTATGGCCGCCCCATAATGAGCCCCAGCTGTAAGCCTCTCCCTCCCAAGCCTGGAAGCCCAGGCTGGCCTGGTAGGGTGGGGCATGGGCTGTTTAACCCATTCTCTGGACAGACAGATGGACAGATGCTTCTCAGCTGCTCCTCAGCTGCTGCTGAAGCACTGGGAGCCTCTTTCTGCTGGGTTAGCTGGCTGCATTGCCAGAACGGTGCCAACCATGCAAACGTGCAGAGGTGGGCTGGGGTGAACAGTGATGGTTTTGCTTGCTTCGCACTCAAATGCTCAACAAGGGGTAAACCCTTCCCTGGGCTGCTGGCTCTGCTGACACCTAAGCATGACTGAAAAGTTGTGGGTCTTGCAGGAGAGGTGGTTCCCAAAATCCACAACAAGGCTACGAGGGATCTTGTTAGCGTCTGTAAGTCTCTCAGGGATGGGTGTCAAGAGGAAGGGGCCAGTCCCTTTCCAGTGGTGCCCAGTAACCAGACAAGGAACGACGGAGTTAAGCTAGAATATAGGAAGTTCCACTTCAACATGAGGAGAAACTTCTTTCCTGTGAGGGTGACAGAGCCCTTGAAAAGTCTGCCCAGAGAGGTTGTAGAGTCTCCTGCTCTGGAGACTTTCAAAACCTTCCTGGATGTTCCTGTGTGACCTGATCTAGGGGATCCTGCTCTGGTAGAGAAGTTGGACTCTGGAGGCGTGATCTCTGGAGGCCCCTTCCAACCCCTGACATCCTGTGATTCTGTGATGTTGTTCACAGAGCTGTTCCAGGTGATTCCTGCTGGCACCATCAGGCTAAAGATGTCTGTTCTGTGGATGCGCAGGTCTGGGGGTTACTACAGGTTGCTCTCTCTTTGCACAGCTCAGCATAACCTGGGGCTTTGGCTCCATTTTTTAAAAGCAGCTTTTATCCCCTAGAGAAAAGTGGTGCCGAGGAGCTGTCTCCAGCTGGCTCTCCCATCCAGACACCGACAAGTGACCAGGCCTGGTGTGATGCCTACGTAGCACCACGCCACAGAGAAGGGACAGGCAGTCCCTAAGGTGACAGGGCTGAAGTGCGGGAGCAGAGTGGTGCTGTATGGTGGGAGGATTTCTCTGCCCTTATAGTTAACAGGCTAATTAGCAAGGAGCTTGAAACTTGGCCGTATCTGTATCTGTCGTCAAGTGCAGGCCCCCTTCCAAGTGGTGTGAACAGCCTTCACTTCTCGCTCTGGGTGCATTGTATAGCCGGAGCTTTGCTGCTGCTCCACAGACTATTCTGCTTCTAGTGATGGATATAGGCTGAATAGCTGTTGCAGCTATAGGTGACACCAGGGTCAGGAGCAGTGGGAAGGAAGGGGGCAGGGTTCTGGGGCTGGGAGAGCCGCAGGAGGGTGGGAGAGGGGAGCGAGGGGAGCACTGACCCAACCATGCATAATATGGGGCAGTGGGGGGCTGTGGGCAGGCTGCGGGCTGCCAGCATGGATTGGCCGTGGATCTGGTGGCAGAGAGGGCTGCCTATAGGTGAGAGAGAGGCACATGGGCAGAGGTGTGCTTCCGAGCCAAACCTATGACTCCTCATGCCATTTGCCCACTTCCAATTAAGATGCCAATGTTTAAATGATTCCTTTGAGAAGTGTTCCCCTTTCACAGGAGAGACAAAAAGTTCATCGAGGGGAAAGGCTGCCGGCACCAGCAGGACGCTGGCAGCGCAGGGGCAAGGGGCGGGTGAGCTTCTCACTGCCCCACTGCCAATGCAAATCTGCCCATGCAGCTGAGCCCAAGGGAAGCCACAAGGGTTTTCACTGGGTTCCCACAAGTGCGGAAGACGAGGCTGTGCCTGCAATCACATCTGCCCACAGGCAGCAGCCTTTGTGGGCAGCCTTATAATGGCAATTCACTGCCAGCGGGAGCAGGAACTCTCAGTCCTGCAGGGCCACCACTCCATCTGGACACCTGGCACTTTGGTACTCTCCAGCCTTGTGACTGTTGTTCTCCTGATTCTCCAAATTCAGCTCCTCCTCAGGAGCATAATCCCTTGGCTCTCCCTCAGCACCTAAGTGTGAAGCAGCAGTTGGTTTCTGGGGCTCTCCTGTCCCTCAAGACTTCTAGGGCTCCAATGTCCCCCCAGGCTTCTGGGGTTCCTCCATCCCTCCAGGCTTCTGGGGCTCCCCTGCCCCTCCAGGCTTCTTGGGCTCCCCTGTCCCCCCAGGCTACTGCTTTTTGCAGAGAGCATACAGCAGGGAGGTGAGGGCTCAGCAGAAGCTTGCATAAAACCAAGGCTGGAGGCAAGGGAGATGCCTGCAGCCCTGGCTGCCCCTACAGTGCTCCACAGTGCCTGGACTGGGGTAATTCACACCTTCTCCACTCACTCAGACAGCTCTGCAGCCAAAGCATGGTGAGCACCTGCCAGCCCCACACAAACATTGTCTGGGCATCACAGCAAAGATCAGGCTCAGAGCCGGGAGTGTGCCCAGCCTGCCCCTGAGCTAGGTGAAGGCTGTTTGCCCACGGCACGTCTGCCTTTCCCACAGACACTGGCAGTAGCAGTTTTATTTGGATGCGGCCTGACTGCTTATGGAAAAGCAGACAAAGCCATGCAGACAGCAGGTAGAGCAGAGCCAGGGTGGGGGATGCCCTGCTGACGCAACGGCTCACATCCCTGGCATGGCACGGTGGAAGCCTCCCAAACCCTCAGAAGTAGGACGGTGGTTTGGCAGAGTCGTGACTCCGTGACAAAAGCCATGGCTGAAAGCCTTTGACATACCCACACTCATTCATGTGATGCTTGGAGCCAGGAAAGACTTCCAAACCCATGTCCCCTCCTGCCACTGGAGAGACCGGAGGAATTAACTAATTTTAACAGCATTTAGAATTATATTTTAGGTATAGAATTATAATCTACAGACTTCACCTGATGCCAGACCAGATAGCTGAGCCCTCTTACTCCCTTTCCACTTACTGTTGCACTTGGGTCCCTGAAAGATCTGCTTGAAGGCCGTTCAATGAGCAATTCATGCAGACATGAGGTTAGGCAGGCCAGGAGCTGCCCAAGAGCTAGTCAGGGTGTGTGGGGTATGACCGGCCATCAAGTTTTGCTGGTCATGCTCCTGTTCCCCAACTGACCCACCAGCCAGGCTGCAGCAAGGTCAGGGAGACTTCTGAGATCACCGTGCAGCCTGCCCAGCACCAACAACCTTGGGATCTCACTATTAGTCCAATGTTTAACGTGAGCATCAGCTTCTAGTCTGGAAAATCAGTTTGGCGACAGGGTCAGGTTTCCAGCTGGGAAGAATGAATGATCTCACTGCTGTGTGGGCTGTTTCCAGACTGGCGTTTCCCAGACGGATTGCTCTGGTGCTAAGCTCCCCCAGAGTTCCAGAGTTGTGCTGGCCATACGTGGTGTGGCCACAAGCAGTTTCCTAGTGTCCCAGCTTGGCTTTGTAATTTCTTTCACTCTCCCTCCTTGTGTTAGGGGTTTCAGTGCAGAGACTCCTGCTTCTTTCTGTTTGCCTTTCTGTGTCTGGATGAACCCTTGGTTTTCCAAATGCTGGTGGTTCTCATCCACTCGTCTCTCTTCTGAGCACTGTTTTGAGTTCGTTCACACATCCATTGATCTGTGCGCACTTGGGATCCAGGCCTGGAGGCTGAGCAGCCATTGATTCGGTCTCTTTACTAGGTAGTTCTGGGTTTAAAAACCCCCTCCTTTGAACAACCTGCTCCTTTCTAGTCCTTTCAGTTTGTCCCTTAACTGGGATCCTTCCCTCTTCCCTTTCATCCACCTGACCCTGTCAACCAGCCTTGTCCATCGACTCCTCACAAGCTGTTCTGCAGCACTGGAGAACTGCTCAGTGGAGAAGGACCTGGGGGAGCTGATTGACAGCAGCTGAACAGGAGCCAGCAATGTGCCCAGGTGGCCGAGAAAGCCAAGGGCATCCTGGCCTGCATCAGCAATAGTGTGGCCAGCAGGAGTAGGGAAGTGATTGTTTCCCTACTGGGCACTGTGAGGCCTCGTTTCAAGTACTGGGTCAGGTTTGGGCACCTCAATACAAGAAGGACATTGAGGTGCTGGAGTGGGTCCAGAGAAGGGCAATGAAGATGGAGAAGGGACTGGAGGACAGGTCTGATGAGGAGTGGCTGAGGAACTGGGGCTGTTTAGTCTGGAGAAAAGGAGGCTGAGGGGAGACCTTATTGCTCTTTACAGCTGCCTGAAAGGAGGGTGTCGAGAGGTGAGGGTCAGTCTCATCTCTCAAGTCACCAGTGATAGGACAAGAGGAGATGGCCTCAAGTTGCACCAGGGGAGGGTTAGATTGGACATCTGTATAAATGTCTTTCCTGACAGAGTGGTACCAGATGAGAAACTCAAGGGCAGTCCAGGCAATCAACTGTATCCTGGGCTGGATCAAAAGAAGGACCAGCAACAATGCAAGGGAGGTGACTCTCCCCCTCTGCTCTGCTCTGGTGAGACCTCACCTGGAGTCCTATGTCCAGTTCTGGTGTCCCCAGTACAAGAAGGACTTGGAACAGTTGGAGCAAGTCCACAGGAAGTCACAAAGATGATCCAAGGGCTGGGATCCACTCCTGCTCTGGGGACAGGCTGAGGGGATTGCTACCGTTTAGCCTGGAGAAGGAAAGGCTCTTGGGGGGACCTTGTAGCAGCTTTCAGTACCTAAAGAGGCTACAGGAAGGGAGTCTAGTGATAGGACAAGGGGGATGAGTTCAAGCTAAAAGAGGGGAGACTTAGATTAGGTCTTGGGAAAAAATTCCTCCCTGTGAGGGTGCTGAGGCCCTGGCACAGGTTGCCCAGAGAAGTTGTGGCTGCTGCATCCCTGAAGTTATCAAGGCCAGGTTCGATGGGACTCTGGACAACCTTCTCTGGTGAGAGGCACCCCTGCCCAGTGGCAGGGGATTGGAACTAGATATCTCTGAAGTCCCTTCTAACCTAAGCCAGTCTGTGATTCTGTGATACCAGAAGTAAGAAAATGCAGGTGAGGATTACACTGAGACACAGCTGACAGCCACCAGCAGAGCTGTGACCCATAGAGGCTGCTACGTGCTGTAGCCCTGCACAGCCGTTTGGCTACTACCTCCCCACAGGGCTCAAATGGTACATGCTCTCTTGGACGTAGGGACACCTTGCTGTGGTTTTGATATACTCCTAGTTGTGCCAAAGATGGGTTTGAGTAGCCGCATTACTACGTGCCTCTTGTCCAGTACTACAGGGACTTTCCCACTCCGGTTGTGTCACCCAAGCCTGAGTAGCCATTACCGATAGCTGCTGACTCATGGGTTCTGCCCACCTCTGCACTGGAGACTGCTCCCCAGACTCCAAAACAGCTGGAAACCTCATTCTTTTTCTGGACATGACAAGGAGAAGGAGACTAAGACTCAGTTAACTCCCGACTGTCCCATGACATAATGCACTGAGGTGCACGTGAACAAACTACATATTTTAAAATACTCTACTGTGTCTGCCCTTCCTTTCCCTTTTTCCCATGGGATTTGACAGGAACGTAGGGGAAATGTCTGAGTGTGGAGCATGAATTTTGGATGCATTTGGGGAAATATTTTTAGGTGGGGGTTGCAAGGGAAATCTCTCTTTTTAGTTCCAGCTTGATGGGTGACAAGTAGGAGCAGGGCAGGATGTTCTTGGAAAGGGATGCAGGAACATGGACAGGCTGTAGGGAGTTCAGTGGAGGGAGGAAGCCTCAATGCTTTGCAGACTCCTCAAGGGCACAGGAGCTGTGCTGGACTGGGAAAAATGTTAAAGTTGCTGACACAGTCAGAAGGGAGCAGCAGCAGCAGCAGTGAGAACCCCAGCGCGGCGTCACCCGTAAGGCAGCAGGAGGAGGCACGTGGGACTTTGCCCTGGGACGGAGCAGGTCACCATTTCTCTTTCTTAAGTAAAACATGTCAGGCAGGCTGGCATCATGGAAAAACACCCCTGTCTGCTCGGAAACTTGTGATCACCTGGATGGCACCGGCTGACAGCAGGGCTGGAGGGGTCACAGGCCATGTGTGTGATGGCACATGCTGCTCTCGGGGCAGGTGCAGCCTCTGCTGAGGCTCGCTGAAGTGCCAGGGATGAGCAGTCACTCATCCGTCACCCGTCCTGCTGCCTGCCAGCTGATGGGGACTGTGTGCAGGGAGCCTCAGCTGATGGGCACCGCGGCTGCCAGCCAGGCCATCTGGCAGAGCAGTGCATGCTTCCCACCCTGGCGCACACCAGCTCGCACGTTGCTGACTGCACGTACATGCCCCGCAGCCCAGAAGGCCCTGGCAGTGGCAGCTCGTCCCCGGCTCTCAGCTGCCCCTGCCGCGTTCCTTGTCTGCCTGCCAGGCAGTGCCCTGGATCTGCCGGCTTCCTCCCTCGCTTTTCTGTTCCCCGCTTCTCTTTCTCTCTCCCAGTTGCAGAAGGCGAGGGCAGAGAGGAGAAGGACCGGGTGCCAGCAGTGAGTGGGAGGCAAGAAGGGATGGGAGAAGGGCTGGGGCATGACTGCTCTGCCTGTCTGGGAAGAGGTGGGTGCTCATCGCACTACCTCGTCTGCTTCCAGAGAAGTCACTTCCTTCCCTCCCTCGGCTCTTTGTTTCATGGCACAAAGGAGGAGAGGCAGGGCGCACGTCCGCCATGAGCAGCTGCTGTGCCTGGGACTGTGTCTTGGTCCCTACAACAGCTCCCTGAAGCAGGGAGTTCTGCTGCCAGGTGGGACACTCTAAATGTCTCCCAGCATGGATTGAGACCTCATCCCTGGTGATACTCAAGGTGAGGCTGGACAAGGCTCTGGGCAACCTGATCTAGTTGAGGATGTCCCTGCTCACTTCACGGGGGTTGGACTAGATGACCATTGGAGGTCCCTTCCAACCCTGACGATTCTATGATTCTCCTCCTTCCCTGTGTCACCTCAGAGTCCTGCCGTGACGCAGGGCTGGGTGGCCTGGCCCAGGTGTTGTGGTAGGTGGTGAGCCAGCTGGGAAGCTGAACAAAAACCAGCAGTGGCCGGTGACTAGGAGCTCTGTGGCAGAAACCAGCTTGTGGGGCCTGTATGTTGTGTGCTGGGAACAGCTTAAAGGATGGATGGATGGGAGGAAGACGAACAGGGAGACACCGGGACCCTTCTGGCCATTAGCAGTGTGTTTCTTGTAGTCATGTTTGTTACTGTTCCCCATGACATCCAAGATGAGGCCCATCTCTCCACTGTTCCTTCAAATCCTTGGCTCTTTTCCAGCTTGCAACAAGTCCTTTCTTCCCCAGCTTTCTAACCCAGGGTTTTTCCAGCCTGAGGTCTTTGCGCTGATACCAGGGATACCTCCTCCTGTATTGACATGCCCCTCGAAAGTGAAAGGTCCTCTGGCAGATCCTTGGCCATAGTGCTGTACAAAGCCCTCTGATGTGTTTTTCTCCCTTGCTCTTTGGTAGGTGGCCGAGGACAGCCGGCAGCCAGCGGGACTCTCACTCCAGGTTTCAGGGGGATCTATAGAGCCACAGGATGAGTTTTACTTTCAGTAAGCCATGAATCCTGCTCACAGCCAGACTACATTGGGCACTGTGGGTTTTTTTTTTATCTCTCTCTCTTTTTTTTTCTCTTATTTTTTTTTCCCTCTTCCAAAAAGTCTGTTCTCCTGAGACCTCTGACTGGGAACAGGGTACCCATCACCCATCCAGGGCGGCTCCTCGTTCTCCCAGTCACGTCCCTAGACTTCCCAGTCATCCTACTACTCATAGTCACTCCCCGTGGTTACTAAGACCAGGGGCCAAGGGTGTAATTTTCCCTTTGGACCCTCTCACCATGCCTGTCCGGCTATGCCACACAGCACAACCTTTACTCGACCCTGGAATGTCTGTTTGCATCCACGTGCCCACAGCTGTCAGGGGCAACTTGCTGCAGTGAGACCTCATGCCAGGAGCCCTTCTTTGTGCCAGTAGCCTCAATGCTCTGAAGGGACTCACTCCATGAGCATGTCCTCCCAGCAGGTTTGCCTTGGCCACTCTTACAGCACTGGTTCCTTTGGCCAGCCATTGTCTCCTCCTCTGGTGCATGTCTGCAGGAGCTGGTTAGTGACCCTGCCCCTTTTATCTGTCACTTGCTTAGAAATCTGACTGACTGTGTTTCCCCAGATACATCGACTTCTGCTGTCACATCAGCACTTGTGGGTGCTGTTGGATGTAGCTACCTGTCCTAAAAGAGCATCTCCCTTCCTTCACCCATGGGTCTCCTCTCAGTTCTGAGTTTGTATGGCTTGAAGGACACCTATCCAGCCCTGTCAGCCTTGAAGGTAGGTTTTCCCACCTTTTAATCCTGTTGCTCACTGCAAGAAAACACACATCTGCCTACACTTAGCCTGTGTCCAGGGCTAAACTAAAGCAGATGCCCTACAACCCAGTGACCCCACCCCAGCAAAGATGGGGGATCAGGAAAAGAAGAGGAAACCCACAGGATGAAATGAAAACATAGTTGATGAAGCAGCCAGACTAACCCTAGTGCTACTGTGTACAGGCTTGTGCTCAGCCCAGCCAGCCTGCAGCACTCACAGTGAGCAGGAGAGAAAGCCTCAGGAGCAGGATGATAAGCAAGCTCCTCCAGGGATGGAGAGAAGCAGAAGAAAGAAGGAGCCCAAGGAGAAGGCTCCCCTCTCTACCACAAATTTACTTGATGTTGCAGGTCGTGTTTATGGTCTAGGACATCCCCATGAGCCAGCTCGGGTCAGCTGCCCTGCCTCAGAATGCCCTGCTGATCTTGGCAGGCCTAGGATTCTGTCCCAGCAAGACCAGGACTCTTTGAGCCCAATGTCTCACATATGCCAGCGCCAGCTTCCTTCTGCCCATGTTCCAGGAGGAGAGTCTCCTGGTCTGCATAGGCTCTCCAGAATCATATTTAGAAGAAGAAAGTCTTCCTCCAGCAGAGGATCTGTGCTTTGTTAGCAGAACGAAATCCCCACGTTTGTTAATGCTCTTGGGAAACTTCTCCAAGGCTTTTCCCCTGGCACGGTGAGGTCAGTGTGGACACTGCTGGTTTCTCCCTGTGAGCCCAGAGTACCTTGAGCTGTGCTTCTGGCTGTGGATTGGCAGTGGGGCCACTCGTTTGTTCAGGCTCCTGTGGACAACTGTCCTGGGGCCAAGCACTGTGCCAGTGAGCTTCTTTTAGGGGCTGCTTTCCTGGACTGATTTCCAAGACACATTCAAGACTCCGGCAGCCTGTTATTAACCTCCCAGTGCAACAGCTTGCTTCACCATCGCTGGTTCAGGCTGTGTTTTCACTGACTACAACGCACCCCTGCTGCACTCCTAAGCACCCTTCTTGGCTCCTTGCACTTACCTTGAGTCCCACCTTCCAAAACAAGCTTTCTCAAGACCACTTTTGCACCTCAGAGAAACCTGTCACATCCTTCACGCACCCGCAGCGAGGCCCTGTGAGGACAGTGTTCTCACTCAGCCTGCCCTGGTTACTTGTCCCAGCAACCCCATGGAGTAGGGAAATATGGCCCAGCTCTTCCAGGCAGGCAAAGTGACTCTAGCAGAGACATCACTTGAATGCAAAGCTCCGGAGTACCGGGCTCAGGCCAGGACAAAGGTCACATTGTAAAGGATAATAGTGGGTGAAACAGCGTGTCTTGCCTGGAGTGAAGCTGGTGTGACACCACCGATAGCAGGAAAGGATGAGAGGAGTTTTGCTAATAAGGACTAATTATGAAGCAGTGCCTGAGCTCAGACTTCCTACTTAAAAAGTCCTTCCACATGTGAGCAACCCTACAGCAGTGACCTTAGCGGGGCAAACCTCAGAGACTGTGGGAGGTCTGAGGGTGCCAGGCATAAGAAGGGATGAGCCTATGCCAACCCATCTCTGTGGAGAGATCCCAAAATAGCCCACCACCCTGCTGCCAAGAGCAGCAAGCCTCTGATAAACAGTTTAAAAATAACCTCAGTGGGAAAGCCATCACAAGCTCCCTCCAGCAGAGCTGAATCGGTGTTATTGCCTTCACATGCCGCTGCCAGCCTGCCGCTGAGCGTGCGGCTCATATGGTGCCCGCTGACCATGTAGCTGGCCCTGCCTGGCACGCACGTAGCCACCACGCACTGGGAAGACTCTCAGCTGCTGCGACAAGAGTTTGTCCTGGCTAGGAGCAGGAGTGAGGAGGCAGTCCAGCAGGGTTGTACCTGATTTGGGCTACTGCTTTGCATTTTGTGGCTTCCCAGCATCCTGTGGACAGAAGGGAACAGCTTGTGCAGGTGGCAAGTGAAGAGAGGAGAGCACAGATAGCTCTGTCACAGGAGGCTGGAGCCAGATGTGCCAAGGACCAGCATGTCCTGGAGAACACTTTCTGGGGAAGAGGGGGCAGCTGAGGCCCTCTGCTCCACTTGCTCCCACCCAATGCTGGGACATAGACTAAGGGTAGAGAGAAGCCCTTCCTGCCTCCTCCTCCACACCAGCAGGATAACTCTACAGGCCATAAGCAGGAGATCACTCTGGGATTCAGCCCCATTCCCGCCTGGCTGCTCTGGGACAAGCACCTCACCCCAGGGAAAATGGGGTTTTGTGGGCTGAATCCCTCAGAATGATATTTGCTTTGTATGGGGGACCTCAAAGCTCTGGTCCCCGGCAGGGTCAGCTCTGGCAGCCAGCAGAGCTCAGCGCACTGGCACACTTTGGGGCATAACCATCTCAGCTCTGTGTGAAGGGATAACATTGATACCCCCAGCCCAGTGCTGCCATGCACACTCCTCTCTGCATTCGGCCGTGGACCCCACAGTCCCGCTCCTCTGCCCCGGTGCCCAGCACAGTCCTCTCCAGCAGGGCAGGGAAGTCACAGACGGGCAGAAAAGCCTCCTGCTTTGGGAGGTTTCGGTACTGCTCTCATGGGTGTGGGAGAGCAGACAGAAGGTGGGGCCAGGCAGGGGCAGGCGGGCTCCAGCCGTTGTCAGTCCAGCGCAGTGATCCTTGGAGAGCCCTTGCTCTTCTGCTGCCAGCAGGCAGGAGCCAATTAAGGGCAATTAGGGTGGAAGCAGAGAAGGCCGCCTTTAGCCTCCACCAGAGTGGCCACTGGGAATGCTGGCAGGGCTCCACACTGTAAGGTTATTAGAGTTCTCCCTCATATTGTCCTTGGAAGAGATGCTTCAGAGCTGTCTGCTTGGAGCAGCAAGATGAAAGAGAGACTTCCTTTGATGTTTTCTCTCAGAGTCTCTACTCTGCTCTGTGCAATCAACCCTAGCACTTCTCCAGCCCTTCCAATGCTGTTAACTGCCTGGGCCAGTTACCCAATATCTGAGGTCTCCCTCAGATAGGGAAAGAGCAGAACCCCTCCTGTCCCATACAGCGAATCATTTTCTGTGAAACAAATGAGGGCAGAGAACGAGAATGACATCGAGGTGAGACGACCTGGGGCAGAGGGCTAGCCAGACTCCATCAGGAGAGGCAGAGGGACAGTGCTGGAGTGGGCTTGCTTGCAGCCACACGGGCTGTGGCACAGATCCAGGGCTCTCCCTTGGAGCCTGCACACTCAACAGCTGGATTCTGATGGTCTCAAAGCCTCCCTCCTAACTGCAAGTACTGCCACAGGACACCAGACCATATGGAGTGACAGTGGCTGAGCTTCCAAGAGCTCTGTTGCTTATTTTGTCTCAACATTTACAAAATCCCCTTTCTTGGGCATCCGTTCCTCCTCCACAGCTTGAGCAGCTGGAGAACAGCAGAGGCAGGAGATGTGGCAGCTCTGTTACATGTCATGAAGATGTCCCCTTGGGCTGCTGGAGAGTTGCTCTCCAACCCCTGCTATGCAAGACTGAGTACTAAGTGCCTCTCGGCAGCAGTATCCTGCCAACACAGAGATCTCCACACAGCACAGAGTTTACTAATACATTGCCCACAGCACCCTTATTCCTGTCCCACTCCCTGTTCTGCTTCTTGGACAGTCCCTCTCCCTCCTCAGGCTCACACCACTCTCCATGCTACTTTGCCTGTCCTGTGTTGCTCTCCAGGCACAGTTGGGTGCACTGCTCTGCATTGTTCCCACTGCCTGAAGGACCACACTGGGGGCAGAGCTGGAAGAGGAAAGAAGGGCAGCTTTTACCGCTGGGCATGGGCTGCAATGGGATGGAGAGAAGCTAACTCTCCGTTTATATTTTTACTCCGTGTAGGAGCTTTTGTTAGATGAACTTAAACATTGTTTTGATGTGGAGTAGGACAGGAATGCTGACAACATCACACCAGAGTATCCCAGTATCGCAGGTTGGAATGGACCTCGAGGATCTCCAGTCCAGCCCCTTACACTAAAGAAATCCAGTTTCAATGAGCTGGCCCAGCACTCTGTCAAGCTGAGCCTTAGAACTGTCTAAAGTTGAGGAATCCACCACTTTCCTGGGAAGACCACTCCAGTGTCTGATTGCTTTCACAGTGAAATATCTTCCTCTGTCATCCAACTGAATCTCCCCAGGAGCAACTTGTGTCCATCACCCCTTGCCTGTTCTATGGGAGTCCCTGTGTGTCACAGAGATGTCACACAGATGTCAGTCTCCAGATTCTGGGCATTGTTGGTTTGGGCCAGGTACCCTTCCATCCTTTGCAAACCAAACGTCCCAACCTCAGTGGGCTGCCCTGCCACCCTCCCTCTTTGGCTGGATGGCTCCTTATGTTTCCCAGCCAGGAGAGCCTGCTGACTAAAGCCACTGTCTCCTGCAGTGTGCTGGAGCAACACGGTACGAACAGCAGGCTCTGGGCATATTGCCTCATAGCCTCCAAAGCCAAGGTGGCCCCAGGGCACTGTCCATGGATTTTCCACCCACAAGTGCCACCACCCACCTGGAAGGAAGCAGCCAATCCTGTTCTGAGCAGCTGCCCAGTAAATGTGTCCTCTCTGCGCAGCGCAGGTCTGCCTAACCCAACACAAGGCAACCCATGGCCTCAAGAAGTGAAACATGGTGTTAAAAACTCATGGTGCTGCACAGAGCCAGAGAGTCTGATGCTCTTCACCTGCTCTTGCGCCAACTGCCTTCCTGCTTTTCAGTGTTTGTCAGGAACAGGAATGGTTTCAATAGTTTCCTGCTTGGTGTTGCCCTTGCAACAGCTGCAGAGCAGAAACGCCTGCAGACAGATGCAGACCTTGATCTTCTTCATGGAAACACTTGTGGTGCTTTCAGTTTAGGTAGAAGTCTTTAAAAAATCCTACTTGCTGACCCCAAAGCATCTGAGATCCTCACAGAATTTTTGCCAGCATCCATTATGCTTTTATGTAGCTCCAAATGGGAAATAATGCTAATGGGAATGCTCCTAGAGGTTCCAGAATGGGTCCCTGGAAACTTGATGGGGTGGTTTCAATGCAGAGCTCAGAAGTGCCCTTTCCACATAAGTTATCTCTTGGAAACCCAAGGAGGGATTTCTAGGGCCAGGAAGAGAGAGTGGATGCCACCATGTGGCAGCAGATTCCCAAGACTGGAACTCAGGAAAGCTTCAGGCAGGTCTGGCTCCCTGCTCAGGCTGCAGGATAGCCTGGCCCTCCACACACAGAACTTCAGTGAGGAACTGTCGTCTTCTGCTGGCTGCCAGGAAAGTGTTGTACTGGCATCCTGTACCTTCCCCAGAGACACCAGCCACCCACTCAATGGAGATAAGATTTATCCTGCAGTTCAGCAGTGATGGAATTTACCATGAAAGCCAATATTTGTCTGAGAATTGTGCTCCAACACCACGGACCCATTATTCACAGTGACAGCCTGAAGAACTGAAAACAAAGAACAAAGTCAAATCAAGTAGCTTTGGACATAAACCATCCTTCCCCAAGGCAGAAGACAACTTCTAAGCAAGACAGAAAACTTCTAAGGAAGAAGCTCTTGGCAAGACCATTATTCCACTGCTGCAAAGCTTCTTGCCTTTCTCTCAGAAGCAACCAAAACTGTCCTGCCAGAGAGCACTGGAGCAGATAGAGACTTAATTTGATCCAGGCTGGCCATTCCTATCTTCTACATTTGCACTGTAAAGGAAAAGAAAAGACAAAAAAACAGAAGAAAAAGAAGCAAAGTTTAGTGTCTTTCTGGCATGAAAAACCTACTTGAAGCCAACACAAAACAATGCAACTGCATTGTTTGTGGTCTGACGTTCACTGCAACAAGGGCTCTGCACTGTCATTTCCACGATGAGGCTGTTAACTCTGAACACTGGCAACTCAAGTGTTGCCTTTCTCGGCTACTGCATGTTGGCTGAGAGGCTTTGGTCAGTGTAAAGTACATTTGAACAGCAAGGGGACACCGACCCAGCTAAGTTACTTGCATGTTTCATTCTGTAAGTGCTGCGCTGTAATCTGAAGGTGTGAATGAAGCTCTTGACAAGACTCAGGTCTCTTGTCCTACAGATCCAGATAGTCGAAAGGGTCCCATTCCCAAAGAACTGGGAGTAAACCTGTCTTGAGCAACTGGGTCCATGCCAGCTACTGGTCTGTCAAGGTTTTACTAACTTTGGCTGCTGGGCCCTGATCAACCTTGGTGTTTCCTCAGTTCTCCAAAGCTCTTCAAAGCAAACAGAGGAACAAAAAAATGGTTAGGCCATGCCAGCAGACCTTCATGGCCCTGTGCTGATTTGCCTTGTTGGAGACTCCAACTTGTTGTTGCTGTCTGGGAAGACCAGATCCATGTGTTCTTGGGAAGAGCACACAGATAATTGGTGTGGACTGGGACAAAATGGAGCAGATCTCCTGCTTCTGTGCTCCATGCAAAGGAAGAGCCTGTCAAAACCACCTGCAGCATGGAGGAGGAGCTGGGCTTACACCAAGGGTTTGTATGTGGTGGAAAAGTATCTGTAACCACACTGGGGTGCTGGCTGGAGAAACAGGTCTTGATATGTAGCAGGAAATACACAAAACAAAGGAGAAACCATTTAAAACTGCTTGCCTGCCTGACTGCTCCAGATGAGTTTTGTCGTGAGTCTGGAGGTGCCTGCTGCCTGTACTACTGTGCTCCCACGATGCTGCCCACCAGCCACATGGGAGCAGAACTTGTCACCATAGATCACCAGGGACATTCACCTTAATTAGATTAAACCACAGCTTGACTCAGGCCCCCAGCTGCACTACTCATCCCAAGGGAAGGTCTCTGAAACAAAGAGTGACTGGCCTCCAAATTCCTCCTGTGATCACTTTTGCAACCCCCTGACCAGCTTGGAGAGGGATGGGGAAGAAGTTAGTGGTGTCCTGCCCTTGCAGAGAAGCCATGTTTCCGCTGTGATTCATGTGTCTGGCAGTTCAGCCTGTTTGGATAACTTGTGGAAAACCAGTTCAGCAGAATCGCTAACCAGGTCTTTGCTGATCCTGCTGGTGTGGTGTGAAATTGTCCCTCTTGCCAACCTAGGAGACCTGGGAGATGCTGTTGCCAGCACAAAGAGGGGCACTGAGTTCTGTTCAAGCCACATCCAGCTCCCACGACTTCCTTCATTGTGTCTGTAGAGTTGCACAGAGGTGGGCACTGCTCATCTATGTGGGGTTGGTGTTCCTTGACCTTTCTTTCTTTGAAGAAGCAATAAACACCTTTGACCTCCCTGTGGGTGGCTGAGCTGTAGCACATTGCCCTCACTTTGCCTTCAGCTCCCTACCTGTTGTATTTGCTCCTTTTCTGCTGCACATGAGGACAGATGTTTCTTTCCCTCTCAACTGCCTCCAGCCATTTTGCAGTGTCTTTGACATCCTGTGGCCCACAGACCGCAGGCTGAGAAAACTGGATGGGGTGATGCCTCTTGAGTTGCCTCTTAGCCCGTCTCTCAGGTTTTCTGAAACACAGAGAAAGAAACAGTCCCTGCCCTAAAAAAAGCACTGCCTTCAGCAGACAGGCATGAGGGGGCAAAGACAGAGATATTCCAGCTATCCATCCCTGACCTCCAACTCATAGACCTGACTCTCCAACAGATGCTGCCTGAGCAGCTCACATGAAGACATTGGGATCCCTCTTGCAGCTATGCCATGACACAGGACAGGGATGCTGGCAAAGGGCAGGCAGTGTCATTGCGCTGGGAGGGAGTAGAAGGGGGAGGAGAGACCTCTTGCCAGCACCTCGACACTCCAGCAATCAAAGCCCAGCCTCTGTAATTAATACTATTTAGCCCAGGTTAGTGGCAGAGGAAAATGTCTCTTGTCAGCCTGGCTTTGCCCACTGGCCCTGATTTAGCAACATGAAAGCATTTTTTCTGATTAACTGTTCACTGAAGGAGATAAAAGAGATGACCATGAAATGTTTTCTTTAATGTGATGAATGTAAAGGGACTGGTAGAGCTGGGAAGGGTGAGAGGAGCGAAGAGAGAGTGCTCCAACAGCAGATGTGGCTGGGGTGGGAAAGAGGTCTAGAACAGAGCCGGGGGGCTGGGGCTGTGAAGGAGGGGGCTGTGGGACAGGCACAAGGCTGGGGAGGGGGTGGGGCAATGCTTTTAGGGGCCATGGGACAGGAATGAGTGGGTATCCAGGAGGAAGGTTAGTAACTGAAACATTTCTGAAAAGAGTGGCTACGGGAGCAACTGGCATTGATAAGGATATGTACATGTACGAGGGTTTTTTAAAGGCTTTTATGGAGTTGCAGTCTGAATTCCAAATTTCATTGCTCCTCTCTACTACTAAGCTAAAAAAGTTGTTGGTAGCTAGGAAACAAAGTGAGGTAGTAAAGCTCCATTTCCAACATAATGTGGTTAGGATATTTTGAGAAGCAGCGATGCCTCTGCTTTGTAAAACCATACTGGGTGGAAGAGCTATATTTAAAAGCTAGACACAGTTTCCCACCAGCCCTTAAAAGACATTTCACAGGGATGTGGTCCAAGCTCACCTTCAAAGGCTTCCAGCACGCTTTTATTCATGATAGCTTAGACATTAAACTTTTCTCGAGGTGGCCAGTGAAACTGGTCTGACCCACTTAAGGTTTGTCTCTGATTCACAAGAGTTATCGAGCAGTGATGGGAGAATTGGATGAGGTCTTGTCAAAATGAAACAACACTGCATTTAGAATAGAGAAGGCAAAAAGGCAGTGAGCATCCCTAGTCAAGGTAGTTTTTGCAGCTGTTTGCAGAGAGGCTTTTGCCCTGATATTTTCATGTAATCTGGGAAAGAAAGGTGGAGTGTGTAAAACAAAATGTTTTTGGTTATGATTGTCCTATCAGAAGGTAACAGGATGTGAGGCAGATCAGAGTCCTTACAGACAAGCACTGACTGGCACAACCGGACGTGTCTCGTAAGTCTGATGGTGCTAAAGGGGCTGCAGCTTTACAGGCAAGCGAGCAGTCGCGGTATCGTCCCAGGAGGCCCCGAGAGAAGCTCAGCCAGGCACAAAAGCGCTGGCTGTGTTCACCATTAGGTCAGCTGGTCTGTAAGCAGATCGGATGTCCTCTCACCAAGCCCCCCTTTTGAGTCAGCCCGCTCCTCTCCCAGAGGTCAGAGGAGACACAGGAAAGGTCCCGGAGCAGGCTGAAAGGGAGGCGAGGCTTGAATGCAGATAAGACCAGTGAGAACTATTGATCTGCAAAAGCACTGGGAGTGTGTGAGGAGCCCCTTTTATTTACAGCGAGGCAGTAATAACAGAAGGCAGCTGATAACACCGTAAGGGTGACATTTTCGGGCTCTTTAATCTAGCAGAGAGAGGTGTAATGAGCGGCAGGGCTTGCAATTTAAAGGCAGGCAAATGTGAATAAGAAGTGAGGCACAAGGGGTGCTGGCAGACATCAAACCAGAGTGGGAGGGGTCTGGGGCTCACTGGCTAACAGCTTTGTGTCCAAACAGGCTGGTCTTCTGGGAGGTGAAAACAAGGTCCTGAGCTTAGCTGCAGCCACGGCTGAAAGTCAGTGGCTAGTGATGTATGGCAGAGCTAAGAATTCCTGCCTTTGGGGCAGTCAGGCAGAGTCTGGACTGGAAAACGCACCATTCACCCAAACACCTCACCGGTAGGGACTGCCCAAGGCTGGTGGTGAGCACAGTCACCTCAAAGCGGGCTGCACTGTTTGCACACCTGCATCCTGGGGAAAAGCAGCCTAGTCTGTGTGGAAGCAGCTGCAGGCAGCGATCTTCGAGCAGAGGACTGGGGCCAGAAGTCCTGTGGTGTCTGCAGGAACAACTCACACAGGTCCACCTGGCAGCAACTTCTGTGAGAGCTCTACTGGGTGATCCCTCCAGTCTGTGACAACCTACCTTCCTGGGGAAACAAAACACTTGAACATCTGCCCCATGTACATTTTTCCAGCTGCTCACACTTGGGCTTCTCTGTCACCATCCTGCTTCCATGAAGGCTTTGTGGCCATCTCAGAACAAGGCTCCTCCTTTGCATCCTTTCTTTCCGCTGCTCAGAAATGTTTCTGAGGCTGATCCATACTACCAGTGGATGTTTCCCTCAATGGCCTTTTCAGGGCCATCCCCTCTCGTACATGCCTGAGGGGAGAGCCCTTGCTGTCCTCCCCTTGCTCCAGCCAGGCTGCCCATGCACAAAACTTGTATTTCTGTAGAACATCTTAACTTCTCCTGTACGCTGTGTGCTGTGACCCTTCCTGCTAACCTGGAGACAGCTGCCCAGGCTGCCAGCACAACAAAAGCACTTGGGGTAAGGGGCCCTGTGCTGAAAGCCCTACCTTGCCTCTGGCACGTGGAGTGGGGCAAATGCTACACAACAGGCAGGGAAAACACCTGCAAATGATCATTAAGTAGCAATGTTTTCCGTGAAAGAGACAAACCTGTCAACCTGGAGTTCATTATTGTAAACAGTTCTTTATTTTATAAACAGAGAAAATAAGCTGGGGGAAGGCTCCCAGTAGCAGGTGCTGCCTCCATGCTGAGCCCAACCTTGCAGTCCATAATTCACGGGTGTCCATACCAGCTGCTATTTATAGCTGGTCAAATCATGTGTCCCACATCGTGTTTCCTATTTGCTCTGTCTTCCTGATCAATGTGTTTGCTGCGAGTACTTTAATAAAATAAAAAATGAAATTGAATGAAAAGCGCAGTCTGTGGCCAGGGTGCTGCTGACATGAGTGGTCTGTGAGGGCACAGGCCAGCCGGTGCGGTTCATGCTGTGATGGAGGTTGTGGAAATGCTGAGAAGGGAAGGGAGGTGGTGTGCAGACACAAGAAGGGGCAGAGCTTGAGAGTAACAATGAGGGGCTCTCCCTGCAGTACGAACCACAGTATTTTCACCGGCTTCCCTTGAACCACCAGCTGTGGTACCAGCTGGAGAGGGTGTACAAGGTATCTGCTAGGGCAGCCCCCATCCTGGCTCTTGAAGACTAGCCCCTGTCTGGCTGAGGAGAGAGAGAGACATGGGAAAACTGATGTTGTGCCAGTTCGAAGGAGAACGTTTCTAATGAAGAGACTGACCGTGCTTTTGGAGGAGTCTGGCTGGGACACAGATGCTGTAGTTGACTGCACGCTGGCAGCCACGGCTGACTGGTAAAAGCAAATGGTGACTCTGCAGCTGAAACAACTTATTTCCTGGGGCAGAGAAGAGCCCTGAAACCCATGGGGAGATACACCACCAGCCAACACGGAATAAATGATTTTAAAAGTTGTCTATGAAAAGACACCCACAATAGAAGAGCAATGAAACTGGTGAAGGGCCTGGAGGACAATCATCGTGAGAAGCCCCCGCGTTGTGTGGGGCTGTTTAGTCTGGAGAAAAAGAGACTGAGGTGAGACCTTATTGCTCTTTACAGCTACCTGACAGGAGGGTGCAGAGTGGTGGGGGTTGGTCTCTTCTTCCATGTCATCAGCAATAGGACAAGAGGAAACTGCCTCAAGTTGTGCCAGGGGAGGTTCAGATTGGACATCAGGACAAATTTCTTCTCTGATAGAGTGGTCAGGGATTGGAATAGGCTGCCCAGAGAGGGGGTGGAGTTGCCATCGCTGGAGGGGTTCAAACGACGAGTAGATGTGGCCCTGGGGCACAGGCTTTAGTGAGCAGGGTGGGGTTAGTGATTGGATTGGATTAGTGATTGGATTGGATGACCTTGGAGCACTAAGGACAAACCCGCATCATGCAGTCTCAGCCTGGATGTTGTGGGCCTCTTCCTCAGCCAGGATGAAGCAAAACAGTTATGGTGCCCCCAGAGAGGCTGTGTGTCAGTTGAGCAGTCAGCAACCCTGAGGCAATGCCGGGACTTAACCACATAGCACAGATCTCTTGGGCTGCTTGCGCCATCTTTGTTGCTCCTTCAAGCTTCCAGCTACGACAAAACACTTTGGCCCCTTCTCTCAGCCTCTTCAGAGTTATCCTTGTAGCCTGCAGTCTGTGTAAGTAGCAGCATAAATTATTCAGCCATCACTAGGCAAAAACTGTCTTACTCTGCAAGAGGGAAACCATTCAGCTTGCATGTGGTGGCACCCCTAAGCATGGTGAGGCTGCCAATCCAGCACTGGAAAACCTGTTCAGAAGAGCTGAAGGGCCATTGACTTCTGATGCCTATCACTTCCTCCTATCCTATAACACTGATTTCTCCGGAGCTGCCTCTCCTCTCTACCTTTCATTGTCCTCTGATGCACAGACCAGCAAAAGGCTGGCCCCAGAGTTAATTCAGTGGAGTCACCATCCCTGGAGGTGTTCAAACAACAAGTGGATGTGGCGCCGGGGAACAGGGTTTAGTGGGCAGGGTGAGGTTGGGTTGACGGTTGGACTAGATGATCTTGGAGGTCTCTTCCAACCTCAATGATTCTGTGATTCGAGCCACACATCACGTTCCACTCCTTTGCAGGTCAGCTTCCACTGCCTGTACAAACCAAGACTGCAGCCACTGTGCTGTGTCAGCTCTGCACTTGTTAAGCAGGCTTATGTTACAGATTTAAGGCATATGAGGCATTATAGCCTCAAGCAGAAACCAAGCATGTTGCTCCTTTATTTAAAATCATTTAACCTGGCAGCACAGGAAGAGGATCATAGGACCATAGAATCATCAATGTTGGAAGAGACCTTCAAGATCATCCAGTCCAACCATCAACCCAACCCCACCCTGCCCAATAAACCCTGTTCCCCAGAGCCACATCTACTTATTTTTTGAACCCCTCCAGGATCGGTGACACCCCTCTGCCCTAGGCAGCTTGTTCCAACCCCTGAGGAAGATTCTGTGAAGCACGGATGCAAGAGCCCTTGCTTCGTGCAGAGGTGTTGTGGTCCGTGTTGTTAAGTACATAACCATCCTTGGCCTTAAAGTAAAACAAGATTAGCACATTCTCTGCCATCACGTCTCTGGAAAGGGCAGTTTCTTTCATTTCACAGTGAGGCATTTAGGCAGCAAGCTCTAAACCAGAGACTTGCTTCTCTTTCATGTGTAGTCCCTGAGAAATCCTTGTTCTGGATTTGTGAACAAGTGTGTTTTGCACCCTTTTGCGGAGGGAGCATAGTCCCCCTGGTGAGTATTTCCTCTTCGTAGAGAAGATGGTACCGTGATCTCACTGCTCCGCAGGAGGACCAGGTCCACATCTCGGCATGGCTGTGATGAGCTGATGTAAGTGGTGCTATCTGACGGGGCATGTCCCTTCTCACAGGAAAGTCGTGACAGCTGAGTGAACTGGCTATAAAACACTGATAGAGAAAGCCCAGAGAATATTCCTTTTCCAAGTGGTTGTCTACCCAGGAGGCAAATTCCAGATGCCAGCAATGACTTCTTGTTTAGAAAAATAATGCAGCTGACCTGAAGATGGAGGTTTAGGCTGTGTTCTGTTACTCTTCGGATGTCTGCATCACATTAGGTTATTATGGGTTTTTTGCCCTGGATAAGTTTCAGGCTGGGTTTTTTCTTTTTACAGGGCTGCTCATGTAACAATAGGATGCGACTCAACCATTAGCGGCCTCCAGCACTGCCCAGTGATTCACCAAAACATTTCACTTGTACCACAGCTGATACTGGTGTGGTGTTTAGCCTCTCAGACTGGAACATTCAATATTCGGGACTCGAATTCCACCCAGACTAAAAGGCGCTTAGGAGGGGCTACAGCCTATCTCTAGGCTCCTTCCTTTGGAGAAAAAAACCAACTCAGAAAATAAATCTGATTAAGTTAATTGTGTTTTGGGAAAAGAAAATAAATCGAAAAAAACAACTTGTGAGATGTCAGGAAAAAGAAATAGAAAAGGTTTTCTGAGAAAATGGCTTGGAACAATGGATTCCTGCCATCTCAGCTGTCTCACCTTTCCTACTGGCTCGGCTGTGATTTACATTTCTATTGATGAAACTATGATCCTGATGTGAAGCAGCTCTGCAAATAACCAGAGCAAAATACAAGCACCTCTTCAGGATCTTCTTGTATTTTGGGGGAATGAAAAGTAGGACAAAAGGTGGGTTGTTTTCTGGTTTGTGGGTTGTTTTTTTTTGGGGGGGGGGTGTTGTGTTGTTCTTGTTCTATTTTTTTCCAATTGACATTTGCATTGGAAACTGGGCAATGGGGTTGATCTCTTCTGGAATGTCTTGGCAGAGGTAGTAGCTCATGGCCTGGATGCTCCAGGAAGTGAGGACGAGCTCTTTCTGTAAGACACTGGCCCACACTCCAGCTCTCTCACCTAAGCAATTTGTTTTATGCCAAATACCTTTTCTGACAAGATTTACAGAAATCTTACAGCGTCTTATCAAAAATCATGCTGGAACAACGTCTAGTGACCCTTCCTGTCTGGTACAGAAGGGAGTTAACATCACAATGTTACGAGGACTTTTAGCAGTTCACGTGACTGCACAATTATTCCTCTTGTTCCTAGAAATGGGACCCAAGAAACGGATTTATGAGGTTCACAGACAGCTCCCTTATACATCGCTGGTTTTTTTCACCTCCAGTGATACGTGCTGTTTGCCTGTGAGCCCAGATCAAAGCGCTGCACGTCTCCCTGAATACTTCTGTAACAAAACCTGACCAAGTAGACTAGATTGGCTGGAGAAGGAGTCCTACCAGAAAGCACCTGCACTTGGGTATCCAGTTCAGCATTGTGTTACCTAATGCTACCAACCTGTGAGCTTGAAAAAAAGGGCCTTCTTTTTGTTTCTTCTTTGATTCCATCACTCTTTTGTCTCCTTAGTACTGAGTGCTCTACGGCAGAACCTTCCTTGTCCCCTTTGTCGGTAGGAGACTGACTCTGTGTGGCTCAGCCAAGGCCCATGAAGAGTGATGCTGCATGAATAGTGCCTGTCACCTGGGCAGAGCAGCAGAGAGTGCTGCCTCTTTTGTCCCCTTGTGTCCTGTGGCACAGTACCTTCTTAAGGTGGTGAGTGAGTTGGTGAAACACAGGTAGGGAGATAACACCTCACTTTTGGATTCTGCTCCAGTTCCTGATAATTTCCTGCTGATGCATGAACTAGATGCAGTATAAAACAGCTTAAAGGGAGATTTGCTCAGTTCCAACTTCAAAGCAGACCTGAGAATAGTTTTGTTGGAAGAGAAGCACTGACGTGGTCTCCTGTAAAACTGCAGCTGCTGCTCTGAGACCTGAGTTTGGGGAAATGAAGCTGATTCTGTTGAAAGAAGCATGACTCTCCATGACTGGATTGCAATGCTGTAACTCCCTTCCTTTGTCTCCTATACCTGCTCTTACCATATGCTCCCATTCACTTCAGATCCTCTACCTACCTCTGCGCTGTCTACCACGCAGCAAAAGCTGCACGTGGTGCCTGGACAGCCAGACTCACCACTGCCTCTTTGTTGCCTGAGGGGGACCCTATCAATTCCTGCTCCCTGAATCCAGGTGTCTGCAGCCCATGAACAAGAGCACTTTCCAATCAGAGGGGATGCTCTGAAGAAACGGGCACAACATGTGCTGAAGGCAGTCAGATCACCGGGAGAGAGAAGAGGGAATTTCATACAGTCTGAGCTGTAAATTAAAGAAGAACATATGAAAAAGGAAAACAGTTTTCTGTGGCTTGGATCAGCTTGAGCTGTTAAGACTCCAGGTCTGTACAGCACTTCAGTCCTGGAGTATTTAGGCTTTTTGTGTAACCAGGCTACTTGGCTCTGGGCTGTTCTGTCTCATGGAGCTTCTTTGCAGTTGCCAGACTGAAAACTTGGTTGCATGTAGCTTTTCTTTGCAAGTTTGATGGGGATAAAAAACATATGAAGGTAATGGAGATAAAAGTCTTGTGACATCTGTTTGCACTTAAAAAAAATTGCATAAAAACTGAAAACACACAAAATAATCCCAGCTTTTGGTGACTGATGAGCAGTCTTCCCTCTACTTGTGTGTCAGCCTAGAGCTGCTAATGGCTAGACAGGCTATAACTACAACTAAGTGAAAGCCACAGGAGAATAGCTCTTGACTAATGAAGCGAATACCAGCTTTCAGTCTCGCTGGAGTCCCTAGGCAGGTGGGGTTTGAAAACCCTGAGCAGTCTCTATAGCTTTTGACCCCACCAGGCTAGCTCAACACACAGTCCCCAGTGATTCTGGAGCAGGCAGTCATCTGCTTCTCTTTCAAATCACTCTACTACTACCAAACCCTCTTCCCACACCCTGAAGATCCCTATGGTACTCCAAACTGTCACCATGACAGCCAAATTACTTCTAGGCTTGTAGCTGATGGAATTGGGCAATCAAATGCAGAATGCTCGGGTGCTGTAGAGACTAAAGCTTGGAAGGTGTTGGAGGATATACTAGTCAAAGCCTGCAGCTGTGCTTGCGGCACCAGAGAAGAAAGAAAAGGGGAGCACTGGAAATGTGGGTGTAGGATGGATCGCACCAGCCACTACTTTCCACCTCATGTTCAACAGCGGCCAGGAACAGTGCTTTTAGGAAAGGTATTAGTTCTTGTGCGGTCACGTGTAGACTAAGCACTTCTCCGCCCTCCACCCTCTGTGTCCATTCCGGATAAGCAGCTCAGCCAAGTAACAGCCAAAGACAGGCCCCTGCACAAGATAACTCAAACCCCTTCTGACACATGTGGCCAGTATTTACAATATTCCTGAGCCTTGCTGACTTCCTCCAACATTACAGGAGTTGTCCTGATGGTACAGAACTAACTGAAGTCAGATGGCACTCCCCCCTGTCCCCTGAGAGGGAAACTCGCTGAACTCCCTAGGCCAACTCTCAGAAGCCAGCAAAAAGAATGGGAAGAAAAATTGCATAACTTACTGCTATTTACTATGGCTCTGTGCCTTCCAGCCACCCAGCCCCCTTCTGAGTGCTGCTAAGTCCATGGCCGATGTTAAATGTGCAGTAACCCACTGTAACCACCTCCCCGCTTCTTAACTTCTTTTCCTCTACCACTCTTTTGGTTATGGGGGAAAGGGCAGGAGTTCTCAACTGTCTGCTGTGAAAACATTGACCCACTGATATTGATGAGCTCCTTGTTCTTCCCATGTGTCCTGGAACTGTCAGGCTCTTGCCAGACAAGCGCTAGCCCACAGTAACCCTCATGGCGATGTCTCCCATGTGAGGGGAGAGCCAAGCTGGAGCAGAGGCTGCATGCTGGGGAAAGGCAGGTGATGTGATCTCAGCAGGATCATTCTCAGGACTTTTTACATCGTTCCCACACTGCCAGCCTCCTCCCCAGGCACTGCTACAGGGGACTCAGAGCACCATAAACCCCATAAAGTCAGGGGAGGACTCTAGGTTGCCTTTATTTTGCATCATCCCGGGGTTTTTCATGCAATGGGGATCCTTCTTTGCTGAGCCGCAGAGTGTGTCTCCCTGAGCTTCCTCAAGTCCTTTCTTGTCCAGCAGCACTTTGCATCACTTATCTTATTACACATCTTCTTTACCTCATTTCACATCCTTTCTTTTATTGTTGTACATCTTTCCTTCTACATCATTAAACCAATACATGTCATGAAGGGTTGGCAGTGTTGCCAGGGAGGAGGGTGAGTAAAAGGGTCAGTGTTACTGTGTCCTGGTGAGAGCAGGTCAGCCACCAGATCAGGGAAATTCAGGAATGTTTTGTGATGCAAGGGATCTCAAGGTGCTAGAAATACAACTTACCAACAAATGTGACAGTACGGGTTTGCAGCAGAGCCTGGACAATGAGTCGACAGAAAACCCAACATCCCCAGACAGTCCCACTTGATCAAATCCACTGGCCACTGCCTTTGATTTCAGGGCTTTACAAAGGGGATTTGAAAGCAGGGTGCATACCGTTGCTTCTTAAGTCCATGGACTTTTCTCTCCTAGGTCAATCTAGCAGACAAAAGCTCCTCCTGACTGGTGGTCCTAGGTTAGCTGCTGTTTGGTTCTGTACCAGAGAGGTTGTGTTAGAGTCCAGGACCCTTTTATCTGCAGATAAAATAAAGCCCAGAAAACGAATGAGAAAATTAGGAGAGCATCACACAGACAGAGCTGGTAAAGCCTCACTCCAAGACATGACTTAAGGTCAGCTGGGTTTAAACACTTTCTTTCTTGGTGATACATGTAAGTGCTCCTCTTTGAGAGCTATCAGGAGCAGGATTGGGCAAAGTCTGACAGTACAAACGTACAGCACTCAGACAGCACTCTCCCTCAAGGTACAAACCCATTAGCCTCTGTGGGATATGGAGGACTGCACTATGGACGACAGCAAAGATTGTGCAATGCACTGTGCTAGACACCAGGCTTGACTCCCAGACAGGGTAAATTTGAAGTAAGTGCTCTACTGGGTCAGACCAAAAGTCCACCTAGCTCATCCTCCTGGCTTCATCAGCAACTGAAGTGTAAAAACTGGGCCTTGACAGAGAGCTGTCCTCCCTCCATGAGTCCTTGTAGCAGCTGACAGCAGTGCAGACATGCCCAGAGATGCAGCTTTTGCTACGCTATTGCAATGAGAGGCTTTTCAAGTTCTGGTGCCTTGTTGGAGCCGCTGAGATAGTTCTTTCCTATGTGATATATCCTGTGGAACATCCAGCAGCAGTGAGTTCCACTGCATGATCATGTGAAAGGAGAGACCACAACCAAGTGGATAGAAGCCAAGTGAACATACACTGTACAAAGCATCCTCGACTGCCCCTTTCTCAGAACTGACTGTGACTCTTTCACTCTGTGCTTATGGAGAAATTCTGCAGCTTCACCATTAGCTCTACTTGTCTTTCTCTAGTCCGGGTGCTCGGATACAAAAGTGCAGCAGGAGCAGAATAGGGTCCATGGATGGGGGAGACTGAGCCCAGCCTTGGGGCTCAATTATCTGCTGTGTGAGCTGTGACATATATTGACATGGCTGGTTTTTGTCCTTCAACTTTGTCCTTCACCTTGTTTAGCCTGTTAGCACCTAGATGTAGAGCCTGAGGAATCACAGAATGATTAAGGTTGGGAAGAGACCTCCAAGACCATTCAGTCAAACCACCAACCCAACACCACCCTGCCCACTAAACCATGTTTTCAAATGTCAGAAGTGGCACATAATGGGAAGAAAGGCAAGTTCTAGGATTAAGCTGCCCTCTAGGAATGGATACTAAATAAAGAAAAGCAATCACCAAGAAGGTAAAGCTGAAGACTGTCTGACATCCAGAGTCTGTTCCGTCTCAGTCGCTCTCAAACATTGACCCTGTTCTGCTCCCGTTGCACATTTGTGTCTGGGGATTCAGGCTACAGGAGTAGAGCTACTCATGGATGCTAATGACTGGCCAAAGTCCTTGCAGACCTGCTTACTTTCTCTTGACTGGGGCATTTACAGGAGATGTAGACCCCTGGGTATTACCCTCTGCATCTGAGGCTCCTGCAGGCAGGGGTTGGCCATCATCCTGATGCTGTCAGGCTGCAACCCTCAGGAGCTGCTTTGAGATACTCTACAGGCTGCAAAAGGAGATGAGAAGGGCAAGTGGAGGTTGCTGATTCCCATGGTGGCAGAGGCACTCTGTGAACCCAAATAGGCTGTGGCATAGGAAGGTAGAGTGAAGAGGATGTGCTCATAGCTCAGCCAAAACCAACAGGCGGATGCAGCATGTGGAGAGGCACAGCCAGTGTCATCAATTAAAGCTGTCATCAGGCTTGGGCCACCCAGCGTAGCAAGGGAGATGTCCTCTTCAGCACTACCTCTTTGCCATTTTGAACTTGCTGTGTCCTGCAACATCAAGGCTTCCATAAATCCAGGCTCTGGCACAGGATAACACAGCCCAGCTCTCTGGGAGCTACAGTCCCAAATCTCACATCTGCTTTATAGGAGGAAAAAAGCCCAGCCACACTCCCTTCTAAAGAGAATCCAGGGACAATAGAACAGGAGAAGAAATGGAGCCCTGAAAACACAGAGGTGAGTGGGGCTGGGGTGAGGCAGGGCTTCAATAGCGCACATTCTCCCACTTGGAGCAAAGGAATGAGTGGGGAAGGCATGTGCTCTTGACCCTGGCCCTGCAGATCCCTGCTTTGCATTAGCAGCCAGCAAAATGGATGGCAAAATGGACTGCACTGGCTAGTTGTGGCCACTCCTCAACAGGAACAGGTCATTCCCAGGCAGAGCAGAGCCAGGAGTGAGCACGGTGGAAAACAGATGGTTTTAGAGGTGCCTGCCTGGATTTGCCCTGGGTGTACATTGCTCACAGTTGCAGTTATGCACATCACCCACACAGAAACTGAACTGGGATCAAGATAGTTTGAAATTGAGAAAGAATAGGAGAGGAGAAGAGGAGAGGAGAGGAGAGGAGAAGAGGAGAGAATTCCAGAAGGACCTTCCAATACCTGAAAGGGGCCTGTCAGAAGACTGGGGAAGTCACAAGGGTAGGGAACAATAGGACTAAAGGTCATGGTTTGAAGCTGGAGAAGGGCAGATTGAGGTTGGACATGAGGAAAAAGTTCTTGAATCTGAGAATGGGGGATCCCTGGAACAGGCTGCCCAGAGAGGTGGTGGAGGTCCCATCCTTGGAGCCATTCCAGGTCAAGCTCTGTCAACCTGTTCTAGTGAGAGATGTCTCTGCGTGTTGTAGGAGGGTTGGACTAGTTGACCTTTGGAGGTCCTTTCCAACCTAATACCTCCTGTGATACTGTGAAATTACAGAGTGGGATTACCCAACAGCAAACACCACCTGAGCTTCACCCCATGGATGCTACTCATATAAACCTTCTTTCTGTTACGCCTTCCCACTCCTGTACCCTGCAACTGAACCTGCCTTGTAATGCCTCCACTCTACCAAGGTGTCTCAGTGCAGCATCCTGCTCTCCCACACCAGTGCCGCACATCCTACTCAGAGGCTGGTGAACAAGAGCCTGTGAGCACCTGGAAGGAACAACAGCTGCAGCCTGGCTCCACTGGTGTGAGACATGACAAGAGGCTTTCAGCCTCAGATCAGCCCCAGAAGGCAACTTCCTGATGCAATTAAGATAGAGGTAAATTCAGGCACATCTTGCCCATCTTCTGGGACATATGTTGCTAATTAGAAATCAGCCTGCACACTTTGGATCAAGGAGAGGGATACGTACTCTGGTGGTAGAGAACATTTTTGCATCTTCTTGTGACACTGGTGTCTGGATCTACAGAACATAGTTGTGGCTACTTGTGAGTGAGGGGTTTCCCTTGGACTCTGTAAGATTATGCCACATGCTTTCTCTGATTTTTTAAGCTTAGAAAAACCAAGCAGGACTGTCCCACTGGAACAGGCTCAGGAGTTTTCAGTGTTGCACTTGAATCAGCTCGACGTGAAGCATGACGTTGGGAAAGTCTCTGTTCACATCATACAGGACAGAGATCACAGAGCACTTCCTCCAGTGGCACCCTACCTGAGCAATAAGTCTGCACAAGGGACTGACTCCTATTCCAAGCACACAGTGCAGCAAATCTCTCACTCTCTCACCCTTAAGACAACTGTGATAAAAATGGTCAATCATCAGAGGATTTTTTCTTCCTAACTGTGAATTAAATGTTAACTGGGCATTATTTTCTCTGCAGCTGATGAGCATTTCTGCAGGAAGTTTTGTGACCCCAGCAAGGGAATAGGGTTTATGTCCTGACAGTAATTAAATGAATGAAAGATTCACTTTGGGGTTGGGAACATGTGCTGTAGGGTGGTCCATCGAGTCCAGAAACAGCACCACGCATCTGAAAAGACAGCTCGAACAAAGGATTTCACAATGAAACTTTTACAGCTAAGGCATTAGGGATCGTTGGATCTGCATCCAGTTCCCAGCCACAGCTTTGCAGCATGAGTTGAGGCCCTCAGGTTCCTCATCTGCATAACGGGAACAATACTCCATCCCCTCTTTATGGGAAGCTTGCAACAAACATGAAGCTATCTGATGGGCCAGGGGAGCCTCCGGCAGAAGGAGCCGCAAGCGTGTGGTGGGACCCTGTGCCTGACTATCTTGATTGTTGCTTGTGTGATCTTAAGACATGAAAATCCTTCTCCAAGTAATGAGAAATCCCAAAATTAAGGAAGCAGAAAACCTAAAGACAAACAATCTGTTTGAAAACCAGGCATGAATTAATGGAGATCTTTTATTGCCTAGAGTGAATACATTTCCCTCTCCCACCTTCCTCTTTTATTCTCTAAGAAACAAGCTAAAGGCACATTTCACAGCAGCTCCTTCAGACTGGAGATCAAGTAACTTTTCTTTTTCCTTCAGCTGTTGAAGGAGGCTGATTGCCAGGGATTGCCAAAAGAGTGGAGCAACGTTTGTTGAACATTGACGATTCCTAGAACTAATCGAAAGCCAAGCAGTGCCCTTAACAGCTCCCCCTAAGCCGTCTCTGATGTCCACCCAGCTGTTCTCCTACTCCAGCCCTCAGTTTTACAGTCTGTCACGGCTCACAGCTGCAAGCAGGACTTGAAGAGGGCCAGCCTGCTGTTGTTGGAAGGACTAGCCTTTGTTTCTGGGGGCTGTCACCTTGCTTTCCAAAATATCTGATAGTTCAGAAGGCTGAACAAAGCCCCACAGTAAAGTCTTCAAGCGGTTGGGTCCCAAAGCAGTGGATTTATCCTAATCATGCAAACAGCTGGATACAAGGGCACCAAGAAACACAGAGTCTCCTCTTAGATATTTCAGAGGACTCTTAACTGCTCTTTGGAAAGTCAGCGTGGCCAGTTGTTTCGCAGCTGCTCCAAACACGTGAGAAGAGGGATGCAGTGAAGAATTGATACATCACCATCTGGCTGTTGGGAGGAAGACACAGTCCTTCATTAGCTTGGTCTTCAGCCCTGAGACCATTCTCCAGTCTTTTAATACTACTTCTTCAGTACCCAAAGACTACTGCCTGTCAATGGCTGACAGTTTGTAGGACTGACCCGAGACCTGCAGCAGTGTTCCACCCACTTGATGGCAGAGTGATGACTCTTAAAATGCCAGAAAATGGATTCAAGGTTATTTCCATGTTCTTTTTTATGCTCCCCAGCTGGTTGTGTTCTATCCTGGACCAGATATCTAAAGGAAGGTGTCTGGAAACAGCACTGGGACATCAACTTCTGCTATTTCAGTTCTAAGCCTCAATATCTAAGCATTCCTGCGGAATGTTATGAAAACCAGGAGCATCTCCTCTCCAGCTGCCATGGTCTTGCTCACCAGAAATGCTCTGGCACATTTATTTCTTCTGGTTCTCTCCAGCCCGTGTTCATGCTCTCACAATGCTGTGCACCCAACCTACTGCATCTACAGGTTGATGGATCAGTCCTCTTCCCCTTGGTTTCTTTTTCTCCTACTCCATCTCTAGGCTCTTTTTTTTGTTGGGAGCAGATCTTAGACTTACTGCCAAGCTCAGCATAGGGCTTGCAATTTTCCCTTCCCCTGCTGCAAGGTCATGCCAAGCTCTAGAGTCACTGCCTAGGGATAGGGTGATCCTCTGTAGTAATTCCCTTCCCCTCCATCCAGACGCTGGGAACTGCTTCAGCTCTTTCTGTGCTTTCATCCCTCACACCAAGAAAATTAACCACTAATGAGAACCATTTGGCTTGCAAGCTCTCAGTGCTCTTCCATATAGATTGCCTAAAACTACTCCACCAGTGCAGAGACATGGCAAGTGCTGGCTGTATAACTTCTGCTCCTCTGATCCAAGCTTTGGGTTTCACAGACAACCCAGACTGCTGTTTTCCCCTTGGTTCAATCACAGAGGCTGTTGGAAACGTCTGTGTGGAGATGCTGCAGCTGTTTGGGACTGGGAACAGTTTCTCACAGCATCAGGCCTTTGCCAGCTCCTAAGATCATCAAGTTTCTCTTCCACTCCCTGGAGCTCTAGAGTGCATCTGCCATTTCTGAGCTTTCTCTTCTGGGCAGAGATTCCTAGAATTCCTTAAATTAAGAAGTCAGCTAAGTAATTGCAAGAAATAATTAACCTTCCCCACCAATGAAGTGCCTGTTATTCCTAAGGATCCCGGCATGCATCTTGAACGGGCTGTGATACAAAAACGCGGCCATCTCATGCCTAACAAAGCTCACGAGCTTGCCGTTTTCTTTAGACAGCTCAGGCTGTGTCCACACACCATCAGGCAGCACAAAGGGATGGTTATTTTCCTTTTGGAGCTGGCAGAAAGCTGGGGCCACTTGGTCTGATCTGAACAATTGTGTGATGTGTACAGGATGATTTAGATGCTCCATTGGCGGAGGGGGAACTGTGCGTGAAGTCAGATGTTTGCAATGAGCAAGACCACGAGAACTGGGCATGTTGCACAAACCATGGATAGCTCCAGGACAGAGAAGCGGGAGCCGGACAAGCTTGGAGCCCTGCCTAATGGGGATGAAGATGGCTTGGTGAGCAGCACCAAACACTGTTCTCACAGCGAGGGCTGCATAAACACACTCCTTGGCACTTGGGCAGTGAACAGAGAAAATTCTTTTTCCTTCCAAGAATGTGTGCAGGGTGGGATCTTGGAGCCCAGCCTTTGAATAACACTGGTGGGGAAAGGCACGCTGTGTTCCTGTGCTGCTCTGTGGAGCCAAAGGGTGTGCAGGGTCCCTGCTGCTGTGTGTGAGGATGCTCTTCCAGTCGCTCCCCTGAGGAGCCAGTACAAAAATGTGGTAGCATTCAGGGAAAAACCCTGTGCTTATGTCATTCCCAGGAGTTAACGGGATCAGTATCAGCCCTGACGGATACTCCTGTGTGTGTTTAGGGCTTGAGACTATTCCCTCAGGATCACACCAAAGGCCTTCAGAGAAGGTAGCGGGCAGTGCACAGTCCCAGAATGCCAGACTGGTTTAGGTTGGAAGGGACCTCAAAGATTGTCTAGTTCCAAACCACAGGCAGCAACACCTCTCACCAGACCAAGTTGCCCAGAGCCCCATCCAACCTGGCCTTGAAGACCTCCAGAGATGGCACAGCCACAACCTCCCTGGGCAACCTGTTTCTTCAGTGTTTGGAAGAAGTTCCATCCTTCAAACAGGCCTCTCTAGGAAGCAGGTGGACATGTCTGATCCCAGATACAGGTGAAACAAAAATTGCTTATTCAGTTTTGTGCCATCCCAGCAGAGCCCTACCTCCCAACATTTCAGAGCATCCTCTTCTCCAGCAGCCTCCCTGCAGCCAGAACACTTGGCACCATTGACAACCAGAGCTTTCCCTGAATGAGTAAGGACTGTCTCACCTCCCATGGGCCCTGGGACAATTAATGAGTTAACTGCCTTGGAAATGAACAAGAGACTGCTGACAGTAATAGGAGGGGCACAAGTATTTCACAATGAGCAGCCCATCAGATTCAGCCTTCTCACTTTTCCTTGAACTGCAGTCACGATGGAGTTGTGTTCCAGCTTACACTTGTTGCCCCTTGTCCTATCATTGGATGCTACTGAACAGAGCCTGGCTCCATCCTCCTGACACCCACCCTTTACATGGAAAACAGTTTCTCATGGAAGTGAAATAGTATCACAGCCCCACAGCTCATCCAAAAGATTTGGACCTAGGCGTTGTGAACAACAAGCAACAAACCTTCCCTGATTTTAGTTATGGACATTGCCCTGTCATCGGGGTCTTCCAGGCCCTGGGCAGCACTGCAAATGTAGTCTTTCCCAGAACCTTTATCGTAGAATCAGAGAATGTGTTTGGCTGGAAGGGACATTTAAAAGTTACCTAGTCCAAACCCCCTGCAGTAAGTTTAATTTGGATTGTTCCTAGCGCATGGAGCTGCACAAGGGCTGTGTGTTATTAGATGACCCTGAGACCTCTTGGCAGCAGCAATAACTGCGTCTCCAGGGAAGCTGGGCACCTCATGGGACATGGAGAACATCTAACCTTCTAACAACACTGTATAGCTGCTTGCAGCTCATGCCGTATCTGGTCTGCCTTCCCCACTGTGAAACCATATGTTGCTGTGGTGATGCTGGGATGTCATCATTGTTTCCACAGCAATACACCGTGATGTCATACTGAGAGGATTAGGATGACTTTGTGGCCAGATCAGGCAGGGAACAATCGCTGTCTTTAATTACAGCAGTGGGGAACAGAGCACATTCAGTGACATGGTCATTTCTTTCTGTGGCAAAACCCTCCTCATCCTCGCTCATCTCCCTTCACTGCTACCACCGGTGCCTGTACTGGAAAGTCCTTGTCCCAAAGCAAAGGCCAGTAGGTGACACCCATTCTCTCACTGACCTAAGCAGGGTTTCTACAGGAGCGCTGCAGAGCCAAGACTTGCCATCGCCAAAGAGGAGGCAGGGAGTAGGTGATGGTACCAATTAGCAGCCTGAGTGGGGTTATTACAGGACAAGCTCTGTTTGACTTAACTGCTAACAGACTGGCTCTGTCAGATGGAAGAAATCACAGGCGAACAGACTTAATGGGGGCCCAGAGGAGTGGGGGCAGGGAGCGCGGTGGCTTCCTCTCCTCTTACGAGCAGTGTATTTTGTAAAACACAACTGTAATTGTCCCTTAGAACACATGCACACCAGCATGGGGAGGAGGGCAGGAGACAGCCAGTGTCACTGATCAACTCAAATCTATGAAGTGATCTGTGTCCTGATGAGCCCAGGTCTCAGCACTTCTGTTTCATGGGCTCTGTTTGTCACCAGAGAACAATATCAAGGCTTTCTCAAGCTGCTGCATGGCTCGGGCTGGTCAGACATCACCACCAACCAGATCTGCACCTGGGAAAAAGCCTCTGCACCTTCTTATTTCTTGCAAGCCTGGCACTGCCATGGGCTGTGCCCACTGCACCTGGGTCTTCTGGTGAGCTCCCAGGCCTGCTCCTTCCAGACCTTCCAGTACCCTGCTGTCTGAGCTGCCTTCCAGCCTGGTGGCTTGAAGCAGCCCAGCCTGACTAGCTCTGATTCAAGGCACGTCATGATCTGACAGGTTGCTGCAGCTTTCATGGAGAATCTGCATGAGTAGAAAAGGGATTGAAAACCCTACATGTGGTTGGAGTTAGTCTGCAGATTTTGGCAATTCCGATTTCCAGAATGCGAGGGGGAAAAGCAGGTAGAGCATTCCTTAATCACAGGACTCTGGCTCATTCAGAGCATGGTCTAGTGTCCAAGAAGGCTCACAGAGGTTCTTGCAGAGGTCAGGTGACACTGGTGGGACCCCTGAATCCACATTTTTTTTCTGGATTGAGAACACTGGTCGTGTCTGGCTTTATGAGGGAAGGAATGCCACTGGCACGTTAAATGAATTGGGTGGGGTTCTGGAAAACCCACAGCTGTTGACAGCATTGCTCACTACGTCAGGATTTTACTGGCTTAGATCTAGGGGATTTTAAGGATGAAGAAGAGCCCTTGCCTTCCTGAATTCTGAATGTTGACCTCTGGGAAGCTGAGCATGGAGGAGGAAAGCAAATGACACGTCTCATGTATGCAGACACTGCCTTCGTGTCATGGATCATAGCAAAATCTTGCCAGTCCCTCCTGCCTGGACTGGAGCAGCTTTTCAGGCTACAGCATGTCATGGCAGCTCAGGTGTGCAAAGGAAAAGTGAGGGGTGGGTGAGCAAGGCAGCCCTTTCCTGGTGGGATGCAGCAGTGCAGCCCACTGGCAGGCAGACACAGAGAGCAATGAACAATGCTGGAAGTACTGCAGAATTGATTGAAGATGCCCCAACTCCCCCTTAACCTATGTGCTAGGAACAATTATTTTTAATGTTAATAATGACTGCTAATAATCAGTGGCATAGCTCCAGGTCCCTGTATGCCAGAGGTCATTACGTCTGGACTGAAAATCAGTAGCAGAACTCAGATTGGATTTCCAGGCTCGTTTTGACAGCACATACACAGCTGGAAAAAAGAAGCCAGAAAAGCAATGCAGGTTGAATGATAGAGTCATAGAAATCATCAAGGCTGGAAAAGACCTTCAAGATCATCAAGTCCAATCGTCTACCCTACAACCCCCAACCATTAACCAATCTCCTGAAACACCATGTCTGCCCATTTGTTGAACCCCTCCAGGGACTGTGCCCCTACCCCATCCCTGGCCAGCATGTTCCAAGGCCTTCCCATTCTTCCAGTTTTGGGACCTGCCTTGTTTAATATCTTTATCAATGATCTGGATGAGGGGATCGAATGCACCCTCAGTAAATTT
>JAOXOE010000256.1:25711259-25726885 GCA_028565055.1 Phoeniculus purpureus
GCTCTTGTTAAACTACTGGTCCACCACCACCTCCAAAAGCCCTTCTCCTCAGGGCTGTTCTGAATACTTTCTCCTTCCAATCTGCGTTCGTGTGTGGGATTACCTTGACCTGGATGCAGAACCTTGCACTTGCCCCTGATGAACTTCATGTAGTTTGCATGAGCCCACTTCTCAAGTCTGTCCAGGTACCTCTGGATGGCCTCCCTTTCCTCCAGTGTGTTGACTTCACCACATAGTTTGAAGTTGTCCGCAAACTTACTGAAGGTTCATTCAATTCCACTGTCCATGTCACTGACAAAGATGTTATGTAGCACTGGTCTGAATACCAACCCTTGAGCCACACCACTCATCACACTGCTCCATTTGGAACAGTGCGCCATTGATCACAAATTTTTGGGTGCAACCACCAGGCCAGCTCCTTATCCAACAAGTGGTTCAGCCATTGAATCCATATCATCCCAGATTAGAGATCAGAATGTTGTGTGGGACAGTGCTGAATGCTTTGCACAGGTCCAGGCAGATGATATCTGTTGCTCTGCAACAATGGGGTCCACTGAGGCTGTGACCCCATTGTGAAAGGCCACCAAATTGGTCAGGCAGAAGTGGCCCTTGGTGAAGCCATGTTGGCTGCCACCAATCACCCCTTTATTATCTTCTTGCCTTAGTAGAGCCTTCAGGAGGATTTTCTTCATGATCTTGGCAGGCACAGAGTTGACCCAGACTGGCCTGTAGTTTCCTGAGTCTTCTTTATTTCCATTTTTTAAAATGGGGGTTATGTTTCCCCTTTTCCAGTTAATGGGAACTTCACCAGATGGCCATGACTTTTCAAATATGATGGACAGTGGCTTTGCAACTTCAAACACCAGCTCTTTCAGGAGCTGTGGGTGAATCCCATCTGGTTCCATGGACATGTTCACCTTCAGGTTCTTTAAGTGGTCTTGAACCTGCTCTCCATCTAAAGTGGGAGAATCTTCCCCTTCCCAGTCCCTGACTTTGGCCTCTGTAACTTGGAGGATGTGACCAGAATCCTTGCCAGTGAAGACAGAAGCAAAGTAGATACTGAGTACCTCAGCCTTCTCTGCATCTTGGTGACCAGCTCTCCCATTTCCTTCTGGAGTGGGCCTACATTTTCCCTAGTCTTCCTCTTATCATTGACATACCCATAGAAATTTTTCTTGTTGTCCTTAACCCCTCTTACCAGATCTAATTCTCACTGTACTTCTGCTTTCCTAACTTAATCCCTTGCTTCTCTGACTGCTTCTCTGTACTTGTCCCAGGTCGTCTGTCCTTGCTTCAATTCTCTGTAGCTTTGTTTTTACCCCTAAGTGTGTCCAGGAGTTCCTTACTCATCCATGCAGGCCTCCTGGCACTCCTGCCTGCCTTCCTCTTCATGGGGACACATTGGTCCTGGGCTTGCAGGAGGTGATCCTTGAAAAAGGACCAGCTTTACTGGACTCCCTTCCTATCCATGGCTTTGTCCCATACTACCCTACTAAGCAGATCTTTGAAGATATTAAGGTCTGCCCCTTTAAAATCAAGTGCCATGAACGTACTTCATGCTTTCCTCACTGTTCTGAGGATCTTGAGTTCTACAGTGTCATGGTCACTGCAGCCTAGTGTCCCATTAAGTTTCTGTGTATAGGATTTGAATCTGTGTTTAAGCAAGCCTTCCTAGTTGATATGGAAACAGTGCAAGTGCTACTAGCCAAAAATAACAGCTCCCACACGGGATCGTGCTGAATGGTATCTATTTTCTACACGACACTGATTTTAGATTGTTTATGCCCAGCCCACATTCCTTGTACAGATGGAATTGTCAGCACAGTTTTTAGGGTCTGTTTTCCCACTAATTTCAAGGGTACAAGATGCCCAAATAAACTCCTGAGCTTCTGGAAAATTGTCTACAGTACACGGAATCACTTCACTGAACTTTCTTTGCACACCTAGGTTTAAACTGGTATACCTGGTTGGGTTCCTTGCTATTAAGCACTTTAGCAGGTGATTGATTTGTTTAACTTCCTTTTGACTCTTGACATAAAACAGATCACAAAATGCATGAAAAGGGACAGTGCAGGCATAAAAGCAAAGAAAACCAGGAATAAGGAAGTTGAGAGGGTCAAATGACTCAGTAGAAACTACAGTTACTCCTACCCCTATAATTATTTTGACTTTTTATTGTTCCTACACATCTGAGCTCTCTAAAACAGACGGCTCATTTGAATCCCAGGTAAAGTAAATAATTACATTATATTATGCAAAAAGCTTTTGCCTTCTTTCTGCAGCATTCATTTGGCTGTTCCTAGGACTTGAACCGATGCCCTGGGATCCTCCTCCTGCCTCAGTAAGACAGAATACAATCCATCCTGGTTTCCTTCACTTTATGTTATCTTACCAAGGGATTCTTCTGTTGCTCCAAAGTCTGTCACTTCCCCTGAGATAGTGAGAAAAATTGCAGATAAGATTTCTAGAAGAAAATGTCTCATCTGTGTCTACTGACACACAACTAAAATCTACTGCATTCTGGGAATAGCTTCCTGCTCTGCATGAGTAGCTCTGACTTACAGGAACCCTTGGTGTTGAGATGCTGTTAGTAGGGGAAGACCTGGCTGCACAACCCCATCTCACAGAAGTGGGACCATTAAGAGTTTACCATGTGGAAAGACTGCAGGGAGGTTAGAAGGATTACAGTCTAAGGGAGGGTGACTGGAACCGGATCATCAGGTGTGGGAGAATCTAAAAGGAAAAACGCCTACATGAGAATTGTGAAGTCCAAGTTTATCTAAGGTTAATAGGTTAGAGAGGTTAATCTAAGGACTATCTGTGTCATTATGTCACCGGTGTGAGATCTGTGAACGGAGCTGCTAGTGGATAGCTGCTCAGCACCACTGAGGAGCTCCAGGCACTGGTTCTTCTCCACTGCTTCACTGATGCTAGTTTAATGACCAAAGGATATTTGATTGCCTCATTAGGGTAGCAACAGGATCTGAATCTTACGTCTTGTGTGTATGCCAACTGAGAAACAGATGTTTCATGTTTTTCAGTTGCATTTGTCTTGCTTGCAGGATCTTTTCAAAAGGCTAAGAGACCCACACTGGTTTCACACATAATAATCTTGTTCAAAAAGAAAATATTATATTGAACTTAGATTTATTTTTAATAAAGAATTATTACTTATTTGCAAAATCAAGATAAACTTGAATGCAGTGAAAGTCTGACCTGAGTGACTGCTGAAAACACATTGCTTGGAGCAAGCCAGTAATACATGACTGGAAAGGACAGGAGATGTACTGGCATGTTAGAAGTTGTGTCTATGTTAACAGGCAAACTTCTGTCGTGAGTCAAATGGCAGGAAGTGTTATTTTTACTTTTAAATTGCTCTATGGATATAGGCCCACCCTTCTTTTTATTTTTCTTCTCTCTTTTGATTATTTAATTCCTCAGATTTCTTTCCTTCTTATTAGTAGTTTATCAATTAATCTTCCCCAGCTCCGTGTTTTTGAAACAGCCGGTATTTCAGCAGTCCCAGTATTTTTGGAACCTTGTGATTTGTAACTACGGATAGTAACTTTTATTTTCTTTTCATGCTGCTTGATATTTCTTTTATCACTTAACTTGTAACAGTTGTCTAACAATGCACTTATGTTATCAGTGACAAACATACTACATTCACACAGACTCAGGAGATAAGCCTGTTCCACTGAGAAATGTTTCATGCTTGTTTGGATTTAGTAGGCAGGAATACACAGATTAATTCTGGTGTGGTGCTTCTCAGAATTCAGCGTGACCTATAAAGACTGCTGTATGCTTGACTGTTTCTCTTTCATTCTTACAGGCTGAGGAAGAAGAAAACAAATGCTATTAGTTCTAGGTTTAGACTCTGGAAGTTAAAGATGAACTCGCTGACATAGCTTTTAGTTTTGATCCATAGTCCATTCATGTAAATGGACTCCAGACCTTTCCATCCAACTTGAATGGCCTGGTTTCTCTGAGAAGCTGTTTCCCACTATGGTACCAAAGCAAAATGTCAGTTGAGATGATATTTCACCAAACACAGTCCCAATGATGGCCGTGACTCAGATTCTGTTGTGTTCAGTGGGAAGCTTACACTCAAAACACAACCTCGGTAACTAACAGGTGACAGATGGTTGTACCCTTCGTAAACCTCCCCCACCAGGCCCTTGCATATGCACAGCTTTTCTTTTCCAGGGAACAGATTGATATTTAGCGTTAAGGCACTGCTGAAATTCTCAGAAGCGATTTGTACTAGGTCCCTTTTCAATGGTACCACTTTCCTTCAAGGCTAGTGGCGTTCTCCTACAGTGCGTATTATGCAGTGTTTGTTTATATTATTGTGGTAGGTTAATTGCTGTAGCAATTGCTCATTTCAGTGTAGGTTGGACACAATTTCTGAGCAATCCACACAGTTTGCCTTTTCTGTTTGTGTTATTGGGCGCTCTACATTGTCTGCTTCAATATTCTATTATGTTAACTCCCTTTTTCCTGTCAATGACAACGCTTATTTCTAGAATCAATAGTAAAATCTCTCCAACCTTCAATTTAATGTCAAATGGCAGCTCAGCTCCAACGGGTGTTTTGAGTAATGAAAAACACATGAAATTTATGCCTGTCTCGTGTGCATATATATAAATGTCTACATATGTCTATATACACCCATCTATTGGTCTTTCCCTGAGCTAATTATTCTTGTTGTGTTCCATTCTTTAGGAAACAGATGACAACCTTGAGATAGGACATGGATCCTTTTCTTTTGTTTAGGGTTGTGGGGTTTTTTTCAAGAAACCAAGGGTCCTCATTTGCCTTTAAGTGTTCTTTTGTATCTTTTAACTTGTATTGTCTAAGAAGCTACTTCTCCATTCTTTGGCTGAGTCATAAATCATAGGTCAGAGCACAAATGGGTTTTTCTTTTCTAGTGAGTTGGGGCAACAAAGATACTGTTGGGATCTGTAGGTATTCAGAATTTGAACGGAGTACTTTTTCCGTGCTTTACTGTCAAGTGGTTTGATCACCTGTGTAGTACGATGCTTGTGAATGTGCATATGCAGTACAGTGGCAGTACTGGTCTTCTAGGAACTGAATTTGTTTCCTGCAGGTAGTGCCCTTGATGGATTTTGAAAAGAAAACTTGCTAAGTGCCAAAGCCAACAAACAAGAAAAGTCATCTTTCACATGAAAACAGCACCTTTTAAAGAATGAAGCATGATACTGGTGGTAGCTGTTTTACTTTAGCTTAAGGCCACCACATCAATTATATTTGACAAATTAGATATGGAAGGTTATGCTCACCTGTTTATGTAAGTGCTCTGACATCCTCATTTCAGTGTAGCTTCTGCTTAAACTGAGCATGTTATTCCCTTCTTGAGGTTATTTTACTGTCTTACTTATGTGAAGGCGTACTAGTCTTACAGTTAATTGAGGCAAACATACTATGTGGTGTTCTTCCTCTCATTAAAACAATGTCAGTAACCCCCTTTGAGAGCATCAGTGTAACTTTCAGAAAATTCAGGGGACACTGGTTTGTTATTCCACATCAATTACTCTTCATGCTGAGGTTGTAAACAGAACAGCATTGATTTGTTTATTTAAAATGAAGTTGCAATGCATGATGCGTTCCTGTTCACTTGATTATTTTTTTTAATGTATGTTGAATATTTCCAGCTGAATCCTTCATGTTGAACTGTCAGGTCTTTAGAAATTTGCTAAAATATAAAAATGCTAGTTACCAAGTTTGAACTGAAATATAGCATCTGTGATAAAATAAAGCTAGTAGAGTATATTACAGCAGAAACTAGTAAATCTTCCTAAGTAGAAATTGCTGTAGCTGTACTGACTTGACATTCAGCCTCCTGCATGTCCCAGGAATACTTCTTTCCAATTTATTTATACTCCTACAAGGAATTCTAAACAACTGGAGTTGTAAATATACAAGTAAATTGGAAACAAAAATGATTTATTGTAGATCCACTGCAGAAAGCTGTCACTACAGTTTAGAGGTAGGATGGATTTTAGCTGTGCCTCTTTCACTCTTTCTATTGCTGGGCATTTGTCTTACACTCTCTATGGCTTAGCAGGTGCAGTTAAGATTCCTACATAATGAAGTAAGTCTCCTCCTTGTCCACTTTGTACCACAGAACAAAAAGATCCCTCAATGATCTGGAGTTTGTGATTTAACACACTAGTCAAATTTGTGTTCTGGTCTGTGCTGTTGAGAAGATGACACTCAAGACTGGATTCAGGCTGATATTTGTCCTTATTAGGTCAAATACAGCAGTGACTCAGTCCACAATATGCAGCAATTCTGTGAGACTTCGTGCTGTGGCACAAAAAATATAGCACAGGTGCTTGGGATATCTCTTAGCACACTGCATATTGCAGCACAGTTTTGGGACTATGGCATTTAGGAGCCGAACTCAAAGCCAAAGCACAGGATCACAGAATCATTTTGGTTGGAAGAGACCTTTAAAATCACCAAGTCCAGCCATTAACCTAGAACTGACATGTTATCACTACATTATTTTCCCAACATGGGGTGGGGGGGGTGACTACATCACTCCCCCCTATGGAGTCTATTCCAATGTCTCATAACCTTTGAATTCAGAAATTTTTCCTAATAGCCAACGTAAACCTCCCCAGTTACAACTTGAGAGCATTTCCTTTTGACCTGTCACTTGTTATTTGGTGAAAATAGATACACCTCCACCTCACTGCAGTCTGCTTTGAGATTGTTGTAGAGAGTTACAAGTTCTCCCCTGAATCTCCTTTTCTCCAAGCTAAACAACCACAGTTCCCTCAGCTGTTCATCACAGAGTTTGTGCTCTGGACCTTTTACCAAGGGGGCACAGAAGACCAATGCGGTACAGACTGCTGCTGGTCTTGGCTGCATCTGGTTTATGTGTGTTATTTGTTCATATTGAGCAATTTGAAACCCAGGTGATGAGAGCTTAGTTGTTATCCTGCCTCTTGAACACAGATGATTTGCATAAATGGGATACCAAAATTCAGGAGTCATATATATATATATTTATGCAATAAAAATCCATAACTCAGGAGAGTTCAGTTTTTCCCCAATGCTGATGCATACTTATTCTTTGCCCTTCTTCATTGTATGGCTTGCTGCTAACCTTGTGCTTGAAGGATGTCTTTTTATTTTCCTCGCTAGGCATGACCTAAGAGATACCTCTTTTGGCCTCTTTTTCCCTTGGGAAAACATGACTCACTGCTGAGTTGTCTTCCTGATCTTGCAGCTGGCTTGAAAACCTGGTAGCAGAAAACACTGGACATGCTTAACTTAGAACTTCTCTGATAACAACCAGGTGTGGTTAATTTTGGAAAGTTACAAATGTTTGCCTTTCCTACTGAATGAATTTCTTCACACTTTCCATGAGAAACTTGTTAACATTTTTTACCTGAGCTGGAATTATATTTAGCCAAATGTATTTTAAACCATTATTCTCTTCAGTTTTTGAGTCTTGTCCCAACGCATGATTACTGAGTAGAATTGCACAAGAATTACTAGATTGCAACATGGCATGGCTGATCATTTCACCTGGTAGTCCAAATGTTCTTATCTAGTGTTCCATATAGTTGTAAGACAAAGTTTTTAGGGATGATATTTTGTGATTTAACACCAACCTCTGGTCATAGTGAATGGATGCTGGCTGGAGACCTCTGCGAGTGCCTCCAGGGTTTAGATGCTGACTTGTGGAAAGAAACAGAGGGAATAGGTAAGCAATAACAGATACCCTGTTTGGTCTACATCCAGTGATACTACCCAGAAAATTTCTTACTAAGAGTGCTACTTAACTTAAGTTCATAGTCTGTGCTCATACTTAAGTTAGGTGGGGTAAAAGTGCACTTAAAAGCATAAAGAACAAGCAAAAAAGCATAAAGAAAAGAATCTTAAACTGTGTGGTGCAGCAGACACGCTGGAGGGAAGAGATGCCATCCAGAGGGTCCTGGACAGGCTGGAGAGGTGGGCACAAGCCAACCTCATGGAGTTCAACAAGAGCAAGTGTAAGGTCCTGCATCTGGGTCGAGGCAATCCTAAGCACAAATACAGGCTGCGCAGTGACTGGCTGGAGAGTAGCCCTGAGGAGAGGGACTTGGGAGTGCTTGTGGACAAGAAGCTCAGCATGTGCTGGCAGTGTGCACTTGTGGCTCAGAGGGCAAACCGGGTCCTGGGTTGCATCAGGAGAAGCGTGGCCAGCAGTTTGAGGGAGGTGATTCTCCCCCTCTTCTTGGTTCTGGTGAGACCCCACCTGGAGTTCTGCATCGAGTTCTGGAGCCCATATTACAAGAAGGATATGGAAATGCTGGAGCGTGTGCAGAGGAGGGCCATGAGGATGATCAGAGGGCTGGAGCACCTCTCCTATGAGGACAGGCTGAGGGAGTTGGGGCTGTTGAGTCTGGAGAAGAGGAGGCTCCGAGGTGACCTTGTTGTGGCCTTCCAGTATCTGAAGGGGGCCTACAGGAAAGCTGGGGAGGGACTTTTCAGGATATCAGGTAGTGACAGGACTGGGGGGAATGGAGGAAAGCTGGAGCTGGGTAGATTTAGACTGGATGTGAGGAGGAAGTTCTTGACTGAGAGAGTGGTGAGAGCCTGGAATGGGTTTCCCAGGGAGGTGGTTGAGGCGTCGTCCCTGGAGGTGTTTAAGGCCAGGCTGGATGATGCTCTGGCCAGTCTTATCTAGGGTGGGATGTCCCTGCCCATGGCAGGGGGATTGGACTAGATGATCTTTTGAGGTCCCTTCCAATCTCCAATGAATCTATGATTCTATGAACTGAAATTCCCAGGTAACTGGACCTTGACTGCCTGCAGCAAATATCGTGGGGCTTTGTTTTCATGAGGATCACACAGCCAGGTAAGGAGCTGGCTCAAAACCAGCTGCCATGGAGTCTCATTTCAGAGAAAGGACAGTGCAGGGAAGCTCTGAACTTATTTAGAGTTCTACCCCACTGAAAAGTGAGTTTGTCTAGCAAATAAGTGTAAGCTTGGCTATTGCTGTTCTCTTCTAGACTTGCCTGTATGACAGGCTCTGAGGTGGTTTGTGCTTTGCTCAGGGAGAGTTGCTGCAGAACGGCTCTACTGCACATCTTCAGTGCTTCTCAACGAGCTGTCAGGTAACTCTGTAGGACAGCTGCAAACCCTAAAAACTACATACATCCCCAGAAGCAAACACACCAGGAGAAAAAGAAAAGCAAGAGAGTGAAGATTTAGCCTGGGCTTTTCACTGGGTTAACAGTGGTGGCATGGCCTGTCAGAAGCCTCTCTAGGTATTTTTTCTCCCTAGAAAAGTTAGATCAGCTTTGTTTTTAAAATAAAAGTAAATTAAATGGCTTTACAATCCACTGCTGCAGTTTGGCCCTAAGCTGATCAGATCAGGCAAAGAGAGATAGGGGTCAATGTATTTTTAGTATTTACTTTAGAGAGAAATGGAGCATGTGTTGGTTACTTTTCCAAAATCTTAGCTAACAGTGTCGCACCGGTAGCTGCAGTCTTCAGTCAGATGGAAACTCTTACCTCTGCTGAGCTGGCCTGGAGGAGAACTAGCTCTAAGTCTATGTTGTTTTCTCCCTTCTCTTGGGTCTTCTGGCACAGGTACCTGGATCATCACTCCGTGACTGATGTCTGTCCAGGTTGTCTGGGTTCAGATAAGCCTTTGTGGTAGCTCATACAAGCTGATCCCCATCAGTCTGACAGACCAGATGTCAAGAAGGAGGGTATGGTGAACCAGAGTAACCTGGGTCTGCTACAGTGTAGTGTGTCAGTTTGGGTTCAGCAAGCACTGTAAAGTTAGAGGGAACTCTTCAACTGGGCAGCTTGAACAGAGCAAGAATGGCAGAAGTGGAATTCTGCTCTCTGAACACAGAACCATGCTCTCATCAGTGGAGCTTTGTCTTGTTTCTTGTCTGGCAAATTATTTCCTGAAGCTCTGGTGCCAGTCTGCAGAGTATCTCTGTGTTTCTGCTTCATTTTGTAGGTAATACTGGTAGCTTGACAACTGTAGTAACTTCCACTGGTCACTGCAGCCTCTACTAGTTAACTTCTGACATTTTTAGAGCTGCTTGTTACATGGATCAAAATGCAGACAGCAGGACCATTATCTCCATGTGCAGGAAACTGCAATGTGGTGATGCTCAATCCAGTTTCATCATTTACCCTACTGAAGTACATTGTCTCTTGAATTCAGACAGAGGGTGTTGATCTGCTTTGTGGATACCGTTGTCACTCTGTGCTGTGGATTGTAGCATCCAAAGAGGCGCTGACGTTCCTGGAATCCCAATGGCGCTCTTGAACCGACGGTTGAGTTTACCCTTAACCCACCTAAGCAGTGCAGTGGTCCAGCGACACTTCAGGTAATTTTCAAATCTTTTGTTTTTGTGGAAGAGTGAAAGATTGACAGAGAGAGCTGTTAAGTAGGTCAGGCATAACATACGGTATTTCTAATTCAAAAATTCTAATTCAAAAGGTATTTTTAGTTTTTCACAAGCTGTAAAGTCAATCCAAACACAACAAACATGTGCAGATTCCTGGCAGTCTGAATGTGATCTGAAATCCATGGTTTTTTATGCCTGTGAGGAGGGGTTTAGACCTTTGAAGGTGACGCAAGAGCCTACAAGCAGAAGTTGAAAGCGCCTGTTTTTCTCAGCCAAGTGCAAAAAGGCAGCAGCCAGCCCCTGCTGGTGCAGAACCAATTACACATTTAAAATTATTTGGCAGTTCATAATTTCAGCTATATAGATCAAAAGTAACCTGGAAAAAGTATTTCTTTGTTCATTAATAGTGTCCATTGTGGTACTTGTTCCAGTCTCAAGGCATTTAGAGCTTCTTAAGTGTATGGACCTCATATTTTACAGTGCCTTGCACAAAGCTTAGGTAATCCTGTAGAACATTTGGTGCAGGTAAGGGGAACCTGTTTGAAGGGTCAAAGTTTCAGTTTAAAGGGTGAGAATAGTCATTTCTGTGGCTGTGGTTTGGAGAGGCTAAGTTGTGTGGTAGTCCCAGCAGTTATCTTGAGGAGGTATCTAAGTCTTAACTGGCTGTCTAAACTTCAAGTATCAGTAGATATTTAAAGGATGTATATACACTGATAGTGGGAAAGAGGTGAAGTCTGCACTGATGAGCAGTGCCTCAGCAAGGTGTCAACAGCCTTAGTAAGGAAGCCTTTCCTTTGTGGGCCTGCTTTGGATGTGATAGGTAGGGTTTTGCTCTAAAACTGTGGCAGAAATCAAGAAAGGAAGGAAAGAAATCCTTGGGCAGATACTCTTCTCTAGTGGTAACCTGAGCAATCACACAATTGTTTGCTACTCCTGCTTTGTGGGCTTAGTCCAACCTAGGTTTTCACTTCTCCTTCCTGTCATAACACTTGTCCCTTTCCAATCTCTTCCCCTCTGTTTTCTCTGCTGTGCAGCCAGAGCCAGCACAGAGAGAGGATGAGTATGGCATGGGCAAGGGCAGCTGCTTGCAGAGCTAGGTGACTTCTGAGGGAGAACAGAGATGTCCTCTTGTAGGTGAAAGCTGGGGCAGGCCTCTGCTGCAGGACACTAATCTTGACAGGCAGTGCTTGACTTCGGGAGCAGTTAGACTAATGCAGGCTGACCCAGGCAGCCGTCCCTTACTTCATGTAAAAATGACTGCTTCAGCTGGTGTCCGTCCCCACCAAGTTTGATGTGCAGGGGCTGGTTTGCTCTTCTTCTAGGCAGCCTTCCAAATACAGATCCTTCATCTTCAAGAAGGGCCTGCAAACCAAAGTGCAGGGTTAGGTTGACTCTATATGCTGTTTACCTGAGTAGTTCACCAGTTCATCAGACATCCATGCTGCCTGACCAGCATGGTTCTAGTATCTTACTGCAAAGCAGTTGTTTAGTGGAAGAAAAGATCCTGCTTTTCCAGTGGTTTGTGTTTGGGCATCCTTTGAAGAGAAGCAACAAATCACTTGAACTTGAACTTGCAGGGTAAAAGAACAGCCGTTCCTGTACAGGAGGCTAAATTAATTCTCTCTACCCTGGTGCTCCCAAGCATAGCTGGAGTCAGATCTAACAGTTCAGTATCATGCACTTTGTTTCTGTAGTTTCCTACTCTTGATAAACCTACAGAGTGAAGAGATGCAAAAGAGATGGCATCTCTCTGGGTTTCTCCCATGTGGGGAAGGTGATGATCTGTTAAGTTCTAGTTGATGGCAGCTTAGCACAGCCACAGCAGGACTTCAGAGGTCTCATGGAGAGCAGAATAAAATGGAAGACCCTCACAGACTTCACGGAAAAGGCAGTGGTTAGAAAAAGGCCCTTACAGCTGGAGAGTGTGTACAAGATTGAAAGAGCCTGACTTGAGTCTTAGCTTCCTGTTTGTAGCAGCAGAAAGCACTTTTTTTTTTTTTGCTTGTAAATTGAAGTTGAATGGAATCATCTGCAGTTGCTACAAAGCCCAGCAAACGCACGCGACTCTTCACGCCATCCCTCAGCGGTATTTCAGACTAAACAGTCGCTGTATGTTTGACATTTAGCGGATAGCGTGCAAAGCCCAAAGCAGCATCTGGCTGTCCAGGACCATGTTGGTATATACATACCTCACCCATGTGGTATGTATTTGTTGCTGGCACCTTCTGTGTTGGGTTTGTCCTTGCTCCCTAGGGATTATTGAGATCTGTCTCTCATTCTTTCCTGTCTTTTGCTAGTATCACTGGAGTGTGCCAAGCAATACAGAAACTCACCCGTGTACGAGTGGTGGACAACAGCACCTTGGGGAACACGCCTTACCACCGGCCACCAAAATGCATCCACGTGTATAACAAAACTGGAGTTGGCAAAGTAGGAGATAAAATCCTTCTGGCTATCAAAGGACAAAAAAAGAAGGCTTTAATTGTAGGGCATAAGATGCCTGGCCCTATCATGACACCTAGATTTGATTCCAACAATGTGGTACTCATCGAAGACAATGGAAATCCAGTAGGGACTAGAATAAAAACGCCAATACCCTATACCTTGCGACAGAGAGAAGGAGAGTTTTCTAAAGTGTTGGCCATCGCCCACTATTTTGTGTGAAAGCTAAGAAAGGTCTTTGTTTATATCCATTCACGTAGTATCTGTTCCTTGGTCCTTTTCTAGAAAACAGTGAAATGTGAAAACTTTGAGATTCAAGAGTGTCTCTTCCTGTTTAAGAATTATGAGCAACTAGTTAGAATGTTGAAATACCTTGTTTTTCTCCAAAGGAAGGCTGATTTATTTCATATACCATCTGCAGTGTGTTTGGGAAATGATGCTTTATACTTGCTGCTCAAGGAGTGTTAATTTGGTCTTGTCATTAAAATGAGAATATCAACATCCTTGTGTTGTACTGCGTATGTTCTCTTTTCTCTATTTCTGCCTTTCTCCATTCTACAGGAACAAGACACGAGGTGCGGTCCCTGACCCAATGGTCCTGGGTCCTACAAAGTGTATTCACATGCAGTAGTAGAGTAGGAGCAATACACAGTGAACTGTTGGTGCCTTGGGCATATGCAATAAAATGATTAGTTTTTACATCTTTGCTTAAGAAGAGTCTTTAGGAGGAATTGGTATAGGGAGAGCATGATGTCCTTCCTGCAGTTTCAGTGGTGTATGGTTGAACAGGGTGTGCCAGAGACGAGGGAGCTGAGGTAGGAAGGAGAGGTGAATGCACTGGGCTTCAGATGTAGCCCATGCTCTCCACCTGACCAACCTCAGGAATTACAGAATCATGGAATGGTTCCCCTGCCATGGGCAGGGATACCTCTCATCAGGCCAGAGTGCCCAGAGCCCCATCCCACTTGGCCTTGATAACTTCCAGAGATGAAGCAGCTGCAACCTCCCTGGGCAGCCTTTTCCAGCACCCTCACAGGGAGGAATTTCTTTCTAAATTTTAATCTAAGTCTCCCCTCTTTTAGCTTGAAACCATCCCCCCTTGTCCTATCACTAGAATCCCTCATATAAAGTTCCCTCTCCAGCTTTCCTGTAGCCCCTTCAGGTACTAGAAGCTGTTGTAATGTCCCCCTGGAGCCTTCTTTTCTCCAGGCTGAACAACCCCAATTCCCTCAGCCTGTCCCCAGAGCAGAGGTGCTGCAGCTGTCTGATCATCCTCATGGACCTCCTCTGGACTCACTCCAACGGTTCCAAGTCCTTCTTGTATTGGGGACTCCAGAACTGGACACAGGATTCCAAAGTGAGTTCTCCCAGAGCAGAGTAGAGGGGGAGAATCCCCTGCCTTGACCTGCTTCTGCCCCTTCTTTTGATCCAGTTGAGGACACAGTTGGCCATCTGCACTGCCCTCACACTCTGCTAGCTCATGTTGAACTTCGCCATGTTGGTTCTGTGTATAATACAGGGACTGGGTTCAGACTGAAAGTGCCACAGAAAGAGTCTTCCTTTTGGACTGCTTTTTGAGACATTATGATATTGGTTGGTTGGTGAGACTGGCTGTTGTCCAGCTTCCTAAGCTTGGGCATAATAATGGGCAAATAATACTGTATTGCTTCCAGGGCTGGCTGTGATCCAGGAGCCAGACAACTGCGTTTATATGGAGCTGAGCAGAGACACTTTATGCTTGTGACAGGTAAAGAGATGCTGGGGCAAAGCACTCCTAGGAAGAGCAGTGCTGGGGAAGAGGGTGCAGGGGATGCAGCCAGCGGAGTCTGGCCAGCTTCAGAGCTGACTCCTCAGAGTCTGGAGACAGCAGTAGCTGCCTGTGCCTTGTCCTTCCACCTCTCCTCCCTGTTGTACTGGGAAATCTCCTTACCTTAATCCTTTGTTTCTCCTGTGTGAAGATTTAAAGACTGTTGCTGAGCTGTTCCAAGCTTAACTAGTTACTCCTAGCAGATACATCTGCCCTGTGTAACCTACATTGCCCCTGGAAGAGGTGAGCCCTGGATCACCTCATACTCCATTACTCCAGGTAATGCAGGTAAGATGATGCTTCAAATTTAATTTCAGTCTTAACCTTTTAGTAACAGCAATGTCCAGCTTAGTAAGGCTTTCTGTGCACTGGAGGGCCCTGAGCCTCTGTGGTGCCCAGTTTTGTGGGAAAGCAGAACCGACTACTGCTGGTAGCATGTGTTGTGGCTGCTACTGTCCATGGGCTACTGGATGCTGGATCTGCTGCTGAGTCCTCTCAAACCCCACGGGCATTGCCTTTTAAGTGCTCAGCCTGCTTGTGTCTCCCAAGTGTCACTTGCATACCAGCGAAGCAGATACTTGCATGGCAGATATCACTCTTTCCAGCCTATCCAAGTTCATTCTGCTTCAGACGGAAGTTTCTCTGCTTGGATGTGATGTTTATGCCATTTTACTAAGCACGATGGTGAACAATCTGTGCACTAGTCACAGCAATGAGCACATCTGAGCTTCAGGTGAGGTTTGCCTGCATGCTACAAGGGCAAAATAGTCATGGCAGTCTGGCGAAGTCCCCACTGACTGCAAAAGAGGAAATGTAACTGCTATTTTCAAAAAGGGTAGGAAGGAGGAGCCAGGGAACTACAGACCAGTAAGTCTCACCTCTGTGCCCGGTAAGATCATGGAGCACATCCTCCTGGAGGCACTACTGAGACAGGAGACTAGTGAAGAGGTGATTGGGTACAATCAGCATGGCTTCACCAAGGG
>JAOXOE010000256.1:25730769-25788209 GCA_028565055.1 Phoeniculus purpureus
CCCCGCGGCGGGGGACAGCGGCGACACAGCCATGGCCCGACGGGCGGACGCCGGCCCCGGCTGCCTGGGCGGGCCCCGAGGGGCACGATCCCGCCTCTGCCCGTCGCGGGAGGAGGAGCCGGGACGGACGGGCGGGCGGACCGGGGGCGAACGGTAGCGTCCTGCCCTTCTCCTTCTCTCCGGCTCCGAGCCCCTCCGCCTCAGTCGTCCGCCCTCCTGCGCAGGTTGAGCAGGCAGAGCAGGCAGGTGAGCAGGGCCTGGCGGCTCTCCCGGGAGCGCAGCCGGCGGCCCAGACGGCGGAGCGGCGGCAACAGTCGGCGGCGGGCGAGCGGCAGCAGGCGAACGAGCAGGGCGGCCAGCGGCGGGGCGGGCATGCTGCCCCCGAGGCTCGGCGAGCACCGTCGGACCGCCGCGCTGCTCAGGAGCTCCCTCAGGCTTCCGACCCTTGCGCGATGCGGGAGCCCAGCGCGGTGCCGGGCGGTCCGCAGCCCTCCGGGAGCGGGAGGCTGCCTGGGGGAGGCTTAGGGAGAAGCGCTGGAGTGGATCGCTCCCCTCTCCGCCTCTTCCCTCCTCAGGAGCCTTCCCGCTGCGGGACACCGCAGAGGGGCGAGCACTGCTTAGCTCCCCGACGCCGACTTCCCACCTGCCCAACTGGCAGGAGCAGCCCCAGAACAAGCAACAAACTCAAAAAGAGCAGCTGCCCATGTAAACGCCCCCTCCTCTCGAGGCAGACACATGCTCCCTGTAAGCGATACTTGATCCTCAGACCCCGACCCCATTTGTCGGGGTGGCAGTGCCGGGGGAGAAGTGGGGGTGAGGGAGGCAGAACATCTGTCTGCGGTAGAAATGTGTGCTGGAAGGACTGGTTCATGTTTCACTGGAAGGCTTCACAAGCCCCTGGGCAGACAGTTGGGTCCAAAATATGCTGGCTTGTCATTCTCGGCCAGCACCAGCAATTGCCTCCCTGATCCCACAGGGGCCAGGAATGCAGACCAGGAGGACCACCAAGGAGAGCACAAGGGGTGCCCCAAGGCATGAAGCACCAAGGAACAAATGGACACTCCCCTGGGGAAGAGCTTTGATCTGGCCCTGTGTAGGGTTTCAGAGCAGGCTGGTAACCAGTGTACCCCATTTCCCAGCAGTCCTCCTAGGCTGAGCTAGCTTGGGGCAAGCAGCTAGGGCCCTGCAGACCACGGGAGTGCAAGCTAACCAGTGTGAGGGTGCAGGTAGGAAGGTCCATATGTCTATGCTCTTCTGCTTCCCTCCGATGCCAAACCTTTGTTTTGTTCCTGGTGGCTGGCTGACTTCATTTCCTCCCCTTGTTCTGTTCAAAAACCCTGCCAGGGCCCTACTCTTGGCTTCTGCTCAGCAGAACTTAGGGGAATGAACAGATAGGAGGGACTGAATGCTACTGCTCTATCTCCCAGCCTACTCTGATGAAGAATGTTCCTTGCTTAGTGAGTCCCATCCCAGGGTGACCTTTCCCAGCCTTGCAGATTCCTCCTGGGGAGCCAGTCCTGGATGAGGGAAGTTGGGCTGGCCCATGCCTCAGCACACAGACATCCCGTGCCAAAACCAGAAACAGCTCCCCGCTGGGCTCAGCTCCAGAGCTGGTAGCTGCAGGGACCAGGGCTGACATCAGCCCCTTGGGACTGGCCTCCTGTGGGTCGGCTGCAGTCAGAGGGCTGCAGTCAGAGGCACGGGCACTGCCCTGCTCCATGCTGCCACCCACCCTGTGCTAAAGGTGTCCTGGGCAGTGGGAATGAAGGAGGGGGCAAAGGAAACAGGAGGCAAAGCCTGACTGCAGCTATGTAAGGGTTTATTCTTCCTTGGGAGAGAGCTTTCCTCCTTCATCAGGGAGGCAGCACTTGACCCGCTTGTGAGACTTCTGGGTTCACCATGCCATGGCAGATCCCAGATAAGTTACTGCCTTTCTTGGTACCCTGATTTCCCCAGCACTGTATCCCCACAGGGACTGTCCCCTCCTCACACAGAGGGCTCCTGCAAGTGTCCCACCTCTGTGTGGGCTGGGATGAAAAGTGTAGTGTCCCTCACCGGAGGCAGTTACTGCAGTGGTGGAGAGTGGAGGTATCACTACATAGGGAGCCTTTTCCTAGAAAAAGTCCTGCCTGACCTAGGAGAACCACCCATCCTGCTGTGTCTCTTTGGGAAATCCTGTCCTCCGGTCCCACTGGGAAAGGGAGGTGCTGGCCAGGTGCAGGGATGTTGCAAAAGAAGGGTTGCAGCAGGTTCCTGGGGGCATGGCAGCTGAATGCTTTGTGACAGGAATACACAAGGGAGGGGATGGAAAATCCTTTGGGAACAAGAGGGCTTCAGTGTGTGATATTTCTTTTGCAGAAACCTGTTCCTCCCCAGAGGAGGCAGAAGGGGGTAAAACTGCTGTGAGAGCCAGATGCTTGCAATATCCCAGCACTGGGTGGAAAGTGGGGCAGGGCTTGTTTGCCCAGTTCTTGGGACTCATCAAGAGGCTGATTTTTCACTCTACCCTAGATTCAGAGATTTTTTCCCCATCTGGAAGGTCAGAGGCTTAGGCCTCCTTTCACAGGAAAAACAGCAGCTTAGGAAGGTGCAGAAACTTAACCCTGCTTCTCTGATGAGTCATAGAACCATAGCGTCATCGAGGCTGGAAAAGACCTTCAAGATCATCAAGTCCAACCATCTGCCCTACAACCCCTAACCCCCATCTCCTGCAACACCATGTCTGCCTATTTGTTGAACCCCTCCAGGGACGGTGCCTCTACCCCATCCATGGGCAGCCTGTTTCAGGGCCTCCCCACTCTTTCTGGGAAGAAGTTTTTCCTAATATCCAATCTGAACCTCCCCTGGCACAACCTGATCCCATTTCCTCTTATCCTATTGCTAGTCCCTAGAGAGAAGAGGCCAACAGCTGCCTCACTATACCCTCCCTTCAGGTAGTTGTAGAGAGCACTGAGGTCTCCCCTCAGCATCCTGTTCTCCAGGCTGAACAGGAGCTCCCTCAGACTCTCCCCTGTTCTCCAGATCCCTACCCAACCCAGTTGCCCTTCTCTGCTCCCTTTCCAGCACCTCCATGTCCCTCCCATACTGCGGTGCCTAAATTGCCCCAAATATTCGAGCTGTGGCCTCATGAGAGCTGAGTATAGGGGCAGAATCACCTCCTTGGTCCTGCTGGCCACAATATTGCTGGGGGCATGGCAGCTGAATACAGGCCAGGATGCTGTTGGTCTTCTTGGCAACCTGGACACAGAGCTGAGAAGAGAATGCCACCTCAAAAGAAAAGAAAGTCCACCCAGGATCCACTCCTAAACCCAAGCCTTGGGGCACTGGGGTCCTGTGTGTTCTCTGGGCCAAGGCACGTAACCTCACAGATCCACAGAAGACTTTGCCCCTGCAGCCACTGCTCTGTCTCTTTCCCAACTACTTTTCTTGCCCATCCATCCCTCTTCTGCAAGGGGTTCAAAACCCCTCATCAATTGTCCAGCTCCTTTGTTTGCCAGGTGCCCATCAAGGAGCCCATTTTATTCATCACCCCAGTATCCCCTATTTCATTGTCAGGGATGGCCAGGTTCCACTTCCCCAGCCCAGCCAGGGACTGCCTATTCCTCCAGAGCACTTCCTCCTCTCAGTTGATCTGTTAGCCGCAGAACATCAGGAAACCAGGAGAAAGAGATGCACCTGGGTGGCACAAGGCGGGGCACTGCTGGCATTGGGGGAGTACGGCCAAGAGACATCATCTGTCCTCAGGGTGATGGCAGGACTGTGCAGAGCTGTCCTCTTGGTTCCTTCTTGCTGCTTGAGCAGGCTGAGCTCACAGGCCACTGGTCCTCTGGCCAGATCCTTGGGCTGCCTGGTGCCTCTGGGAAGGAATATCCCATGAGGAGGCTCAATGGAGACAGAGGGCTGTAGAACACGCATGTCCTTGAGGCTGGACATGGCTGTGCTGCCTTCTGCCGTGACCCCTCTTGGCGCAGGGCAGGTTGAGCAGCCTGTGCCCTGTCAGCCAACAGGCATAGCTGGCATGGGCTCAGATGCCTGGCCTTTGCCTCACGAGTGACCTGCCAGCACCCAGCCTGCTCCCAGGAGAGTGCTTCTGCTTCATGGCGGTGCAGGAGCCTCATGCCAGCTCGTGCAGGCACAGGGTCAGACCAGTCATTGGCATCGGCCAGTGCTGAAAGGGGCTGTTGGCTGGTAAGGCTCCACAGATGTTAGCGGGGAGCAGGGGTGCTGGGAAGAAGGACATGACCCTCAGTGATCTCTCCCACAATGGTGGTCTTGCTCTGAGCATAGTACTGGGAGCTAAAAGAAATAGGGCTGTAGGCGAGATGAGAGATGACCAGGAGTCCTCGCTTTGAGGAGATACCACCCATCTGGCAGGCCCCTGGGATGATGCTGGCTGTGGGGACACAGGTGGCACCCAAGGCCTCAGCCCCTGCACAGGAGGAACGCCAACTATTCCTGCTGAGGAGGGTGCGAGGGCTATAAATAGTTCATTTCACACACCATGGCTGGGTGCTGGAAAGCCCCAGCCCAGGAACATTCTCTGTGGCTGCTGCCAAGGTGGCAGCTGCTGGAAAGGGCTGAATCCTGCAGCTGCTGCCTGGTGCTCAGCCCCCCACCCCACACCCCCTGCCCTCCCACTTCCCTTGTGGGATGTCTGAGCCCATGGCAGCTCTTGGCATGGGACACTCCTCACAGAAGTGCCAGCTCTGTGCTGATGTTGGCATTGCTTCCTGGGCAAGTGGTGGCTGCTGGTGCTGGAGGAGTGAGGAGATGGGGATAGGGACTTCCTCTGTGATGGCCCCTTGCAGCAGTGGGGACATGCTGAGCCTGGCTGGATGCTCCAAGGCCATGCTGACGACTGCACAGTGCCCTTGACTGCGAGTCTCCCCAGCCTTGGTTGGGCACGCTGGGCTTGGCCACAGCCCCCCTACCCACTGGCTCTGCTCACACAAAGGATCTTCTACCCCAGCACCAACATCCCTGTGGCTGAGGGCCCAGCAAAGCACTGTAAAGGGGCACAGTCCAGAGCCCGGCTGCTGGAGCAGCTGGTGGAGCCAGGTGGAGATGGGCTGTGGTCCTGTCCCCACATGCAGGACCTGTAGGATGGACACAAGCAGCTGGTGGGAGAGGGGCTACCCCGAGGGTGGGCAGGTGGTGGGAGGCAGGGCATGTGATGCAGGAGGGGATGCTGACACCAGAGAGCAGTGGTGCTGTCTGCCCATCCTATGCCCTTACACCCTACACAGAACTGCAGGGTAGATGGGGGAAAGGTGAGAACAGGCAGGCTAGTGAGCTTTTGCCACATGTGGCCACCAGTTCTCTTTGCTTCTCATGTTAGACCAGCATTTATTAAGGACTCTGCTGAGCTTCTTCCTTGTCCCCTTTGCAGACTGGGATGAACCAGGCTACTCTTCACGGCATTAGCTGGCAGCTGGGGACCCCCTGCCAGCTGCTGGGGCCAGCAAGGGAAGGGATTTGCCAGCTGGCACCCAAAAGGAGGGGGCTTCTGGTAAGGCTTCGTGGGCTTCACCTGTCATTCTAAAGGCAGGGCATTGCTGTGCCCTACAATTGGCCCTTTGTGTGAGTGCTGGGGCCCCGTGCAGCTGGGACAGCGATGAGAGCTCTACAGACTCGACCCTGTGTCCCATCCCCACCCCAGTCCTTGCTGCCCAGGGACTTTGGGCTCACACAAAGGAGCAGGGAGGCCAGGATGGCAAGCACCAAGGTATTCCCACTCCATATGGGGCAATTCATCTCACAGGTAGCCAACTGCAATTAGCCTACCTCCATCCAGATCTGGGGAGCCCCCAAAGAAGAGGACAGCCGGAGGAGATGCTCTCTTCTGCTGTTGCACCCCAGCTCCCCTTCATGCTCTGAGAGCCAGGCTGGCTTGTCCCAGGGCTGGGATGCTGCTCCAGTGAAGGGAGACTGGCCCCAGAGACCTGGGCTGGCAAAAAGGGCATCACACGAAGGATACAGAGATGCTGAGATGAGGAATAAGGTGCAAAATGTTGAGCGCACCTGGGGCCATCTGGGCTGCAGTGCCCTTCTGGGGTGTGGGCAAGGATGGATATGCTGAGAGCAAGAGCCACGCAGTTTAAAGTCCCACCACCAGCCGTGGTGTGGCTTTTCCTGGAAGGTCTTTGCTTCCAGCTGTAACCCCTGTGGCCTTGGGGGCACCAGGGGAAAGCATTGCCCTGGTACAGACCCTAGCCAGGGTCCCATAACCCTGTGTGGTCCCTTTCCAGGGTCCCGAGCTCCAGGCTGCCCTCCACTCCCACCTGCTCCATGGTTGTTTAACTCCATTTCATCTAAGCAGACCCTCTTGCCACTCCCCAAGACCCAGTTCTTCAGAGTAGATCCCAGCTCTGCCAACAGCAGGAGACCTGGGAAAGGGACCTACCAGGGCAGCCAATGGTGACCCACAATAATGCAGCCCAGGGCAAAGTCCATTGGCCAAACCTGGCCTCACTGGCTGCCTGCAGCCACTGCTGGGCTGCTGATAGGGATGGCAAGTTCAAACTGTTCCAGCTGCCTGCAGGGCAGAGCAGCCTGGCAGCGCCCTGGGAGGCTGCTTTGTGCCACACCCAGGGCTCTCCTGTCTGTATTCAGGGCTGCTCTACCCCCATCACTGGGGCTCAGCTGTTCCAGTCCCCTACCCCACCTCAGACCTAACACCTCCCACCAACACTGGGGAGTGAGCACCAGCTTTTCCTCCAGCTGAAAAACCACCAGGAAGGCAAAACAGCCCAGTCACAGACAAGCAGCCTGCTCTCGTTCTGAAGAGCACTGCCTCTGTGCCAAGGCCACTCTGCAAAGGGAGTAGCGGGGTATGTAAAAGCCGTAGGGACACGGATATGGGGCTATGTGGGGACAGGACGGGACCCATTCCTGGTGGTGCTCCTCCACCCATGGCTCAGACTGGGCAAGCAGCTTGCTTTGGGTTAAGCCCAGCATCTCATCCCTCCCCAGTCCGCACCAGTCAGCAGAGGGCGCACACGGTCCCCAGTCACTACCCAGCCCACACATCCAACAGATCCCAGTTTATTGCTGGAGAGCAGCGAGCGGGGCTGAGGAAGCAGAGCTGTGGGGCAGCAGCAGTTGCTGCGGGCGCATCCTCCAGCAACGACGGGGGCACGGCGGAGTCCACCGCTGGCCTGCCTCAGCAGGGCAAAGGACAGGCTGTCCCACTGCCACGCTCGAGCCACCCCATTTCCCCAGAAGGAGGGGACAGAGGGGCACAGAGAAGTACAAACGTTAGCACGAGAGTGGTTAGCACTAGAGCTCACTCACACTGAGTGAGGGCGTAACAATGTGGGAGAGCAACAGAGAGGGGGAAAAGAACCCAATTCTAGGCAAAACCCCCCGCTTAGTCCACAGCCCCTCTTCTCTGGAGGAAGGAATCACCTTGTGGGTGCTGGCCCAGCCCTGCTGTGGACCACAGGCAGGAGGGCAGCAGATGCCTTGGGAGCTCCCAGGGTGGCAGGGGAGGCTGTTGCTATGACAGCAGTGGCACTGCTGTGCTTGTGCAGAGGAGCTCCTGTGGCACAACAGCATGGCACACATTCACGTGGCAGGGAACCCCGCAGACAATTCAGTGCTTAACTTGCATGGCTTGGCCTACCAGTGGGGCAAAGGCAGGGGCATGGAGGGACATGTTGAAGGCCACATAGAAAGAGCCACTAGGTTCCATGCTTTGCCCATGCTTAGTGGTGGTGGGTGTAGTGCAAGGGCTGCAGGGCCACTCTGGCTCCCCGGGAACCCACTGCCTTTGCCTGAACAAGGCAGGACCTGCTGGTGCTCCCAGGAATGTGATGAGACAGGCAATGCCAGCGGGGCTGGGACTACACTTGAACAAGATATAGGAGTCCCCCTCACTCCCTCCTGCCCCGCCTCTGCTGCACAACTGACCCCGAGCCCACTCCTTCCTTCCTGCCCAGCCTGGAGCAGGGATGCACAGGTACCCCATTCTGCTTGCCCTTCTCCTGTCCTAGGGTGGGGAGAGAAGAGAGGGAGTGGAAAAAAGCCCAGCTCATCAGCGAAGAAGGGTAGCCCCTGCCTGCCTCAGATGGCATGGGACTTGCCAGGATGAAGGGCTGGTGGCTCAGCGTGGGATGCAGCAAGGGGGAAAGAGTATCCTGTGTCCACATATCCAAGGGGAGGCACTTGGAGGAGGCTGGGTGCACCAGGGTGTCCCAGCTTGCCGTGGATCTGTTGCTCCTAACCGCACATTGTCAGCAGCAGCCACTAGGAAGGACAGGGAGAAGGGATGAGCAGGGGCACACACATTTCTGACATGCCCTCATGGATCAACCCTCCAGGAAACAAGGATCCTGCAGAAGTCTTCATTTTTTAAGGGTTCTTTCCCTACCCAAGGGGCTGCAAGACCACACCACCCAGCCCCAGTGTCCCATTTACCCTAACGCCTTGTCCCCTCTTCTCCCCGCATTGACGTCTCACCACGCAGTGCCCTCACCTCAGAAAGGTTCATGACTGCAGTGCCGGTGCCTTCAGTGTCCATGCCGTAGAAGAACCCTGCAGGGAGGGACACCAGAGTGTGGTGAGCAATGCAGCCCCCCTGCCCCTGCCCTCCCTGCCCCAAAGCCACCACTCACTGAACATGGCCTCCAGCTTCACAAGGCAGCAGACAAAGTTGTCAAAGTCCACACCCATGTCAGCGTCTGCATAGCGGGCCACCACCACCTGATGCAGCTTGTTGTTCAGCTTGAAACCTCCAAGGCAGAGAGCAGTCAGCATCCCAGGGACACAGGAGGACATAACTACTCAAGTCCGTGCCCCTCCCTGAAGGAACCAACTCCCCACCCACCAAGGGAGGGTATCCTGTCCAGCCTCAGCAGGAAGAAGAGGTGCTCTCCCTGCAGCTCACTGATGCACCCCAGGCTTCTGCTTCACCAGGATGGTGCCCTGCAGACCAGGGAAGGACAGAAGCTGGGAGCACCCTGCACTTGTTACTGACTGAGGCTCCAGCACTCGGCACAACTGGAACGGAAGGAGCCCAGCACAAATGGGCCACATCTCGCTACCATGGCAGCTTGGCTCCAAGCACACACTGTGGGCTGGTTTCACTCTCCTCCAGCTACTTGAGACCTGGCTCTGCAAGCAGGAGCCCCCTCCCCAGCCCTGCTCTTTCCCAGTCCTACCAGCTGACTCCAGAGCCAAGCGCATCTCGTAGGAGCTCATGGTGCCTGACTTATCCAGGTCGTGCTGGCGGAAGATCGTCTGCAAAAATATCAGAGAGCCCATGAAGGACAGGCTCTGCGGTGGCCCTCAGCCTGGCTGGCTCATCCCCCTGCTGCACCCTGTATACTGCACCATGCCCCCTGCTCTTCCTCACCAGCCAGCTCCGGATCTTGTTCCACAGGATCTGGAACTCCACTAGCCCCAGGCGGGCACTACCATCTTTCTGGGGAGCAGAGTATCAAGGAGAAAGCAGCCAGCAAAGGTGAGGTGTCAAGGCAACACCACAAGATCCCAGTCACCCGAGGTGAGAACATCTGGCTACACTCAGCCTGTCTCATTTCCCTCCAGGTGCCCCTCTCTCCTATAGCATCAAGATGGGTTCTTCCCCCACTCCCTCCCTGTGCCAGAGAGCTGAACACCAGCTCCTGTGCAAAAGTCTTGCTGCCAGGATTGCTGCAGCACCCGCAGCACCAGGAGGATACGTCCATCAGGTTGACCATGTTGCGGCAGGAGTCCAGGCTGAACCCATCTGTCTTCAGGTCTTTGTCTAAGAAGGAAGGAGGATGTTGAGCATTGAAACCCAACCTGCTGAGCAGACCTGAACAGCGAGGAGCAAAGGACTGCACTTACGCCTGGCGATGACTCTGTTCAGAATAGTCCGGAGCTCGAATACGCTGATTTCCATGTCCTGCAGCAAGAGCACTGTTAGCAGCACCTCATTCCTGCTCTACACCCTACTTGTATTCATTCTCACACTCCTGCCTGGACATTTCTGCCCTAGTCACAAAGCATTGGGGTGCCACTGCATTTCCTGCATGCCCCAAGGCCTTCAACTTGGCAGAGCTGGGCTGAGCTGTGAAAGAGATGCACTTGTCTGCAGCATGGGAATGAGCACACCTGGGGCAAGCTGGAGCTCTCATGACCAGGGACCCCATTCCATCCCCTGCCCAGGCCAGAGACCCCAGAGCTCGGTGCAGCCATACCCACCTCCCCTGCCAGCTGCTGGAACATGTTCTTGAAGCCATCCTCTATGTCATCCTCAGTTATCTGCTCCTGGGGTGATGCAGGCCAGAGAGAAGAGGTTAGTGGTCAAATCTGGGCTCTGCCCTGCCTCTGAGACTACAAAGGAAGTTCTTCTCTGTTCTTCTCATCTTTGTTACTCCCCATGTCCCTACCACCTCTGACCTACCAGACCCTTTTCATCCACCGCAGCAGCCCAAACCCAGGCTGCCCCACCCTGTCTGCAGCTCTCAACCCCCAGAGCCTCAGCACCAACTGAACCACAGCAGCAGCTCCTACCTCATCTGCCAGATCTGCCGAGATCTCCTCGTCCAACTCCCTGGGGACAGAAAGGAGGAGAACAGTGATGAGCAGGGTGATAACCTCATAGGCACAGGGCATCCTCTGGCAAGGTGGAGACTCACTCAGTGTCTGACTGCTTCTCCGTGAAGACCCGCAGAACAAAGTCGGCCTCCTTGTGGGGCTCGAAGGTGGAGGGCACAATGATGTACTCGCCTGGGGGCAGCCGGATCTGGTTGCTCACCTCCCGCAGGTTGATGAAGGTCTCAGAGCGGGCCCGCGACTGGTTCCGCAGGAAGAAGTCTTTCTTCAAGTGCACGTTCTGGCTGCCCTGCGCCTGGGGGAACAGACACACTTGTGGATCACAGCCCAACAACCCACAGGACAACCCACAGGACCAAAGCCAGACCCATCAGGCAGGACATCCCTGCCCTGCCCTTCCCAAAAGGAGAAATCCCTCCCACAAGGAGGAGCCCAGCAACCATTAGCACCCTGGCCACTAGACACTGGTGAGTGGGCAAGCACATCAACCAGTTCCTGCCCACTGCTGTGCTCCCCTCTCAGAGGGGACAGGCTCTCGCAGCTGGGGATGTACCTCCTCAGGAACCTGCAGGGAAGAGAGGGAGAAACAAATCAGACTCCCAGCACTTGTTCCCACCTCTTACAGCTCCCCAGGGAGCCTGGTTCAGGGGACATGAACACAGTAAGAGAGGGGTCACCTCATAGACAGCAAAGCCGATGGTGTGCATGTCACCCCCAACCCGCCGCTCCCGCCGCCGGTGCTTCTGCATTAGGGCTACTAGGAAGCTGCAGGCCACCTCATCATCCCCAGGGTCATCATCCTCTTCCAGCAGCTTGATCTTAAACTGGGGGTTGATCCAGAACGTGGCTGGGAAGAAGAGGATGCGTGTGGATGAGACCCCCAGTTCTCTCATGCTGCTAAGCCCAGAGTCGCAGAGCGAGAAGGTACCTGGGTGGTTTCTGCAGCCCCCGGCAGTGCTTCCCCGGCGCCATGTGCCCTCAAACACTTGCGTGTGCCATCTGCTCAGCTCATCCTTGGTCAGGGCATCGGGGGTCAGGTTGCAGATCTCCAGCCTGGAGAACTCCCTCATGAAGTCCCGGAAAGACATCCTGTGGGAGGCAGGCAGAGGCTGTGGCCAGGGCACTCCAGGCAGGGAGGGGAGGCTCAAGCAGCCCTGGACCCAGCCAGCTTCTCAATGTTTTGGGAGAATTTAGTGACAGCAAGATCTTCTACCATTAGCAGTTAAAGGTTAACTTAGAGCCAGCTGCTGGACTTGGAGAAGAAGGGATGTTTTCCATTCCTAGGTGTTTACTTTGTGTTTACTTAGGCTGAATTCCCCTGAAGGGAGGAAGATTATTAACCAGATCATTATTAACCAGATCAGATGAGAAAATGCCAGCAGGCTCTCGGGTGCTGGACCACTGCTCACGTGTTTCAGGTGAAGCAGGATCCCCGATCTCTCCCCAGGATCTCTGCTCTTTCCCAAACTGGCTGCTGGACAGCAGCTCTGGTACTCACCAGAACTCTCCATCCTCCATTTTCAGCTGCAGCTCTTCCCTGTCATCAGGGTCAATGCTGTTCCACTCAGAGGAGCTGCAGTAGCATGAAAGACACAATTAGATGAGGACTACTCAAGGTGAATGGAGCCAAGCTGGCTCACAGCTGCCCCTCTCTCTGATGCACACTGTGATCCCCCTATCGCAGTGCAGTGCCCCAGCTAGGACTGAAGCCAGGACCATCCAACTCACCCATCACTCCATGCTCCAGTCCATTCCACCTGGCCCCAGGGGTTCCTGATGCGGATAAGCTGTTCCCGCTGACCCCGGTAGTTCACCTGCCAGTCACAGACACAGGCGCTTGAGCCCTCACCACTAGCCAGGGTATTTTAGTCCTGTCAAAGCCTCATCCAGCCTACTCACCTCTCTGAAGGCCGTGACGGAATAAGCATGACCCTTCACCAGCTTCTTGAAGGTCACTGCTTCCATGTCAAAGGCACTTGTGATCTGAGGAGAAGGTGCAGCACTCAAGTGAATACATTCACGTAGTCAAATCCCTACCCCTTCCCTTCACTGTGTGGAGAGCTCCTCTTGCTCTTGCTCCCACCAAGAGAAGCATCAGGGAGCAGCTTGTGGTGCTCAAAAGTTGTTCTGTGAGCACAACTTAAAGGCACTTTGCCTACCAGAGGTCCCCAAAGACCTATCAGGGAAACAATTAAACCGCAGAAGGATTTAATGGGAGGGAGCAGAGAGAAAACCCTGCTCCAAGTAATTCAGAGACTAATGCAAGACATGACCAGAGCTACAGGTAGAACCTTTCTCAATCATCCGTGTTCAAGATAGACAGCCCTGCTCCATCAAAGGAGCCCTAACAGCAGCTGTGCTGCAGCCCCATCCCCATGAGCTACTATGCTGGCTCTGAGAAGGTTGCTCTGTGCTCTGCTCAGAGGAGACAGAAGTAATCTCCCACCCAGTGTCCCAGCAAGGGGCTATTACTGGACCAGACTGCCCAGCTCACTGCAGCACAGCACTCACATCGATGGAGCAGCCCAGCAGGGAGCCCCTCTCCAGTGCCTTGCGGATGATGTGGGCCATGTTGCGTGGCGGTCGCTTGAGGTCGTACATTTCTGCCACACCACCAGTGAAGTCCTCAAAGCCCTCAGTGGTGCTGCCCCCCGAGAGCGACTCATAGCAGCCGTTCAGCCTGTGATGGACAGGTGAGATGATGTGACGTGGCACACTGATGCTCCCCAGGCATGCAGCACAAAAGAGGGCCAGCGACAGAAGAGACCCCTCCCACCACAACATGAGGTGCCCGGTCCCCCATCCACATGCCCACCATGGGGGTACCCACTTGGCATAGGCCTTCTCCAGCAGAGCACTCCAGAACTCGGTGCATTCTGCCGAGTGCACAAACAGGAGCTCCCCGTCCTTGGTGGGCAGCTGGTCGTCCACGACCACGTCCACCCACTCACCAAACTGCCAGATCTGGGGAGTCAGGAGAGAGCAGGGTGAGACTGAAGTCCTCTCTCCTACCCCTAGCCCACAAGCTGTAGAGGGCCAGCAGCTCCCAGCCCACCTGGAAGTGGAAAATGCCAGCATAGTCCTCCTGGAAGCTCTGCCCATGGGGCACCACTCGGTGCAGGAGCTCCTCATTGAGGGTCAGGGAGCCAATGGCAGCCAGGAGCCAGCAGTCACCTAGAAGAGGAGATACAAAGGTGTGAGCACCTCCCCAGCTGTGGGGATAGGTGGTGCGTGTGCACGAGCCCATGGCAGGCTCTCCTTGCAAACCTTTGGGTCCCCCCACCTCAAAAAGCAAACAGAGAAATCAGACAGGGTTCAGCAAATGAATGGAGCTCAGGGAGCCAGGCTGGCTCAGCCTGCCATGGACTTGAACTACTTGCCTTGAACTACCATCTCAAGGCAACAGGGAATGATCCTCCTTGACCTGGAGCCTGGGTCCAGACCACTACATACAGTCAGCACCATCAACTCAACTTCTGCAGCTGTTTATTGAGAACCTCCTGGGACAGAAGGCTGTATGACTGCCCTCTGCATCTCAGACTAACTGCTGCTGCAGAGCTGCACTCTGCAGTGAAATAGCATTTCATCAAGTGAGAGGTTTAGTACTGCTGGTCCTGGCTTCTCAAACCTCAAACAGCAGCACCACACTTTTCCTTCCAAGTGCTGTTAACCACAAGTGCAGCTCCAGGCCAGCAACTGTGCCTGAGAAGAATTTAAAATTCCTTGGTTTCCCTTCCTCTTTTGCCTTTGAAGCCTGTCACACCTTAGCCTTGAGCCTGGTTAACCTGTCCAGAGCTGTGGTTTGACAGTTTGACTTTTTAATGACCAGCTAAGCACCACCGCAGCGCTCCGGGCTGCCTGCTGTGTTACCACCTCAGGTTTGCTCTAATTGCTGACTACAGTAGGTTTGGTCAGCCCTGACCACAGCATGCTGTGTGTTCTATGGTATATGACAGCCCCAGACAAGTGCCCGACTTGATCCAGATCAGGGTGACACCCTTGCTGGTACCCAGATCTAGTTCTGATGACCACAAAATCCCAGTTGCTAGTCCTGCCAGACCATTAGCCCTGCTCTCCTTGTGTCAGTGCCTTCGTCTTGGGAGACACCCCTGGAAAAAGCACAAACCACCACTTGTACTCTGTAGCTCTCCTTTCAATTCCCTTCCACCACACCGCATCGCTTCACAAGCACTTTGTCACAAAGCAGCATGTCCCCGCTGCCATTCAGCTGCCAACCCCCACCATTTACCAAAGCAGGGAGCTTTTTGGACCCACTCCTGATGTTGGTGTCAGGATCAGATCCACCTGATACCTTTCCTTATCGTAGCATGATCCAGCTGCACATACATCCACCCAGTTTCGTGGAGCCTTAACCCAGAGCCACAGGGAGTCATAGAGTGTTCCCTGCCTTCCAGCTTCCCCTGTGCTCAATGAGATGGGAGTTTTTCCATCCAGCACAGAGATGGTTGTGCAGAGATCAGCATGAAAATGTGCTGCAGGGACTGGGGAAAGGTGCTGTGAAACTTGTCCCACTTCAGCCTTACACAAACTCCCTCCATACACTGCTCTCCAGACCACAGTCCATGGACAGAGCCCCAGCACTCACCCAGAGCCCCCTGGCAGATGTCTGTCCGGGTTGCACCACCAACAATGAACTGAGGGTCATCCACTAATTCCTGCAGGAGGAGGAGAAAATCAAATGCAGGTGCTGGATTTTGACCCAGAAAGGTCTGGGTTTCTGGGAAGCTGGCACCCACAGCAGCTTTGACTCAGGAGGAAGGTCCCTAAGGTATGCACCCCACCCTCTCTCTGGAGAAACTGCAGGAAAATCTGCTTGGCTGCAAACCCAAGGCACAACAGTAACAAAAGATCTGCTGTAGCCTAGAAGGGACCCATTGGGACGGACTAATGACATCCCCTCTACACCCAGCCTCCAAGGGTGACACCTAGACATGTAAGCGCAATGACAGAGCCCACCCACAGCCCATGGTCTGCTGTCCAGAGGAAGCAAGGCCTGCTGGACATGGTGCTTTGCAGAACAGCCACTTGTGGAGCATTGCCCTAGGCTGTGGAGTGCTTGAGGGGCTTTGAGCACCAAGAGAAGCAGGCTAGGACCAAGCTGCAGCCTGGCAAATCAGGTCAGTGCAGACACTGCAGGATATCCTCCAAACTGAAGAGAAGCAATTCCAGCACTTACCGATGGCCGCTTCCACTCCACCCCCCGTGTCTTGCTTGAGTGTGGCCCCAGCTCCTTGAATCCAAGAGCAGAGGGGCCAGCGGGGAACTGGGGGTCCCTGAAGAGGGTGCCGCTCTCAAGGCACTCCTGTTTGAGGGCCTCATAGTCCTGGTTGAGGTACTTGATGGCATTGTTGTGTTGGCCAACTCCTTCAGCTCTCAGTCGGTCTCTCTGCAGACGGGCAGCCATCCCACCAAAAGGCATCATGGCCGGGCACCCACAGCACCACTTTCAGCTCCACTCCCTGCAACGAGATGGGCATGGCTGGGCTGAGCCAGAACCTGGCAGCTGCACCCCCAGGGATGTTAGCCATCCCAGCCATCTCATATGTCCCAGACTCAGGGGCCACATCCCAGTTCCCCACCAGCCACCCTACAGCAGGGATCTCCTTATGAGCATCACCCGGGGCAGGGAGCGGAGCCAACACACGGATCATCTCCCGGAGGACCCCTAGATCGCACCTCTGGCAGCAGCTCCAGCCTGCCACGACGGCGGCTGCGGCTGGGGCTCTCCCGGCCCCACCGAAAGCCTGAGCCCGGGCCGTTCCCTGCGCTCCCCGACCGCCTCTTCCTCCCGACGCAGCTTCCCGGGACCGTCCCCCCTTGGGCCGCCCGCCCCGTCTTCCCTTGCCAGCGCCTCTCCGCGGAGATCCCGGCAGTGCCGGGGCCCTGAGTCAGCGGGGCGCGACGGGACGGGCGGGGCCGCGGGCAGGAAGGGCTCCGCGGTAGGGGAGCGCGAAGGAACAGGCGGGTCGGCCGTTCCCACACAGCGACGGCAGGGTGACTCAAGGCTGGACGGCGGGGTGCAGGGAGCAGCGGGACAGTCCGGCAGCAGGAAAGCCGAGCAGGACTGTTCCTGCGAAGCCCCCGCACCGCACTGCTCCCTCGCCTTGCTGCAGACCGTCCTCCCTGGAGGTTAACCCGCAGCTCACGGCTGGTTGCGTTGATCCGGCACGACACAGCTGCAGAGCATGCCCGGCCCTGCGGCACCCGCCCCAGCTGTCCTCGGCCCCGCTCAGGCACTGGTGGCAAGGTCTGGCACTCGCACCTACTGCACTGCTTGAAAGGGTTCGGGGGCTTTTGGTCCAACCCCTTTTGCAGGGGAGTTGCAGGTTCACGTGCAGCACGGCTGTGGGGCAAGTGCCACTACCACGGCATTTGCAGCTGACCCTGCCCCGCTCCCCAGCCATCTCAGTTCCTGCTCAGCAGAGCTGGTACCGAATACTCTGGAGGTTTCCCCACACAAGGCAGCAGAGCAGCCCTTGGGCAAATAGCCCAGGAACCAGCAACTCACTCAAGAGCAGCAGGCTGGGCTGCCAGCACTGGCCTGCTGCTTCTGCAGCACCCCATCCCGGGGGAGCAGGGTGCAGCCTGGCTCCAGAGACGTGGCTCTCCTTGTCCTGAATTGCTGTCAGAGCCAAGGGAAGGCTGATAACAGCAGAAGGGTGAAGCACTTGACATGTGTACAGGGCACAAACCCAGCTGCTCACCCAAGGGGCTGGTCTACCAGCAGCTTTTCAGAGGAAAAATCGACTCTCCATCGCTTTGCCTGTTCAGGGAGGCTCTAAACCCACTACCCTACTCCAAAGAACTCCCAGCCCTTTACTGCTCTGTGATGACCCCAAATCTACAGAACTCCACCCTGTACCATCATGTCCCTCAGACTCCAGCTCATAGTCAGCACCCTGGCAGCCTCTCCCAGTAGTGAGGCAGTAGATGTCTGCAGAGCTGGCAGGGTGGCTGCTCTGGTCCGAGTGGCTGCCCAGAGTCCAGGAGAGCTGCTGATGGAGGAATCCCAAACGCAGCAACCCGCACAGCCTCTAGCTCCCACCTCCCCTCCCTGACACCCCGCACAGCTCGCCCTGCCCGCAGCTCCTGCCCCTTCTCGCACCCAGTTTACCTGCTCCGGCCATGGCTGCAGCCCCGGAGCGGGCACCGCAGGGGTTATTCTTAGCTCTGTGGCTCAAAATACTCGGGAAGGTTGCGCTCAGTGGCATGGGGAGATCGCGCAAGCGCAGACCGAGGAAATCCATTTCAGACCCCAGGATGGGACAGGAACCACGTGGGGCCGTAAGGAATGGGGTGGGTTACAGACACCCTCGCCCGAGGCTGATGATGGTGGATACTGCAGGTCCTCCCGCGAGGAGCAAGGACTTGGGAGACACCAGGCAAGCACCCAGGGCAGTTTTCCACACCAGGCAACACCCAACCACAAAGTGATGCTTCTCTAGTACCATGGACCTCTCTGAACCCTCCCAGGGGGGAGCAGGAAGACGCGCTGGTCTCCCCAGGGTCCCTGATCGCCCCCGAGCACTTCCATTCACACCGCAAAAACCCCAGATTGCATCTTGGTGAACTCCAGCCAAAAAACTCCGCAGACCTCTGGTTCGCCAGTTACCCTTGAAGATAGAAGGAAGGGGGAGCTCCGTTCCTTGAAACCAGCCGGGCTGAGCCGTGACACCACGTCCCGCCCCACTCCACTCCACTCGGGTCACGGAGCCGCAGGGGGTCCTACGCCGCGCCCGCAGCTCCCGGGCCCTTCCCGACCACAAAGACCCTCGCTTCCCTCTTTACGTTTCCGTATCCTCTCGCCGAGATGCGACATCAGCTCGGGCCCAGCACCGCTTCCCGGGCCAGGGTCTGATCCGCTCAGCCACCGCCCTGCCCGAGCAGCCTCCGGCGCTGCGCGACTGCGTTACTTAACGCGGAATCGCCGCAGACGGACAGGGCGGGGACCCGCAGCAGCCCCGAGCCTGGCGGAGCAGCGACGGGCGGGGCGGGGGCCATTGGTGCTAACCCGTGCTAGGGGTCGGATAAGGGTAAGGGTGAGGATGAGGATGGGGGCAGGAAGGACTTACGGAACCCGCCGCTGCTGCCGCGCCCTGCCTGTTTCGGTCCGGCCCCGCAGAAGGAGGGGTTTGAGCGGGCAAGATGCGCTCGCAAAGCCAGGAAGGGCGGTGGGAGGGGGAGTTAAAGGCGCAGCGACAGCTACCGGCTCCCGCAAGAGGTTCATCGGAGCTGTTGGTGCGGTGTCGGCTGCGGTGCCTCAGTCCCAGCTCCCGAGGATGAAGGAGGACCGTGCTCCTTCCACCTATGCTCCAGGCAAAAGGCTGGGTGCCCACGGAAACTGGGGCTGGAGGGAGAAGAGGAAGCGATTTTCCTCTGGGGAAAGCGTTCAGGAGTGACACGGCACTGCCCCGCGGCACTGACAGCCCAGCTTAGCTGCGTGAAGCTCCTCACTGCATCTCGTCCCAGGGCCTGTTGATCTGCTGACAGGGCTGAACACTGTGGTCCCAAGTCGGGTCTGTCAAGGGCTGGACACTACATAACATCCTGTTATTCCATCTTTTGGAAACAATGAGGGATGCTCTCTAGTCACCCCTTTCCAGAGGCAAAAAAACCTTTCCTAGAACAGCTTAAATGAAAGAGTAATGATAAAAAGAGTATGAGCAGGAGAATAATCCAGTATAAACATACAAACCTCAATCAAACTCTCCCAGAATCTGAGTGGAACTCGGTAGCAGATGGGCATTCAGGAACTCACAGATTGGGATGGAAGGCAGAGTGGACAGAATCCTCCTGAGACATTGGCCGTTGATCCCTCAGCTTTACACTGAATGGAATACCCTGTTGGTCAGGTTTGGGCCATCTGTCTGCTCCTCCCCGCGAGTGCAGCCTTTTTATTTATGACCTTTTCACTCGCTGTGCCCACAGTGTGACACGCAAGACTCAGCAGTGACCTTGGTCTCCATAGGAGCAAGTATGAGCAAAAGCCTTTCTGCATCCCAGTTCTTGGTACTGACTGTAAACATCAAGCGCTATCAGGTGTAGAAGCAGTCATAGTCCCTTTACCGTTAACTTCAGACAGTGCGGTTAGTTAGAAGCGACTAATCTGAAAAGCAGAACAGAACTAATACTGTTCAGTGATTTTAACTCAAACCAGGACAAGGTCCTTTCTCCTTCCCTTGTCCCTGTACCACCTCACTCCTGTAAGCCCAGGCAGTCATGGCCAGCACCCACTCCACCAGCAGGTCCTGCTGCCCTGGGGTGGAGTGAGGCTATCTGTGCCCTCTGTGACTCAGGCTTTGGCTATGCTGGGTGGTGCCACCACCAACAGGCACAGACACAGCCCAGTGTGGTGCAACATGGCTCAGTCTGGCCCAGCATGGACAGCCTGGCCTGGTATATTAGTCCAGTATGACCAACATGGCACAGCACAGCTTAGCCTGACATGACCAGCTCAACCCAGCTTGGCATGGCCCAGTTTCAGGAAAAAGTTCTGCACTGCCACACTTCTAGTGCCAGGGCTGACCATGCTGATTCCAATGGGTGTCACCAACCATGGCGGTCGTCCTTCCTGGTGCCTGGTTGGAGCTGGGGAGGTTGTGCCTGTTCCACCTCACTTGCCTGAGCTGGCACCCAGCTTCTCCCCTAGGCTTCCCAGAGCCCCTGCTTTCCAATGCTCCCTTCCCCACCTCACCCCAAGGGGTCAAATCCTTCAAAGAAGGGAACAGGTTGCTCATGTAGCCAAGAGCCATGCCCCTTGCCTAAGGGAAGGGCAATCAATAACATTCAAAACCAGCTGTAGCATAGTCCTACTGATGAAGCCACCTGCCCTGACCAGAAGCCCCTGGATCCCCAACTGGGACACCCTGTCCCAGGCAGGCTCTGACATGGAAGGGGCTTTAGTCTTGTTTCAGTGGCTACTCCAGAAGGCAGCTGCATCACTGCTTGCAGGCTAGAAGCATAAGGGGGTTGGGTTGCTCTGGGGTCACCAGCCAGCTCTGTACCAAGCTGCAGGCAGCAGTGGGCTTTCAGACAAGGAGTAGCAGCCCTGGAACACCAGGGCTTGTTCCTGAATGGCTCTGACAGCTTTTTCTCTGGCATTGACCACCTGCCACCTCCAATTCACCCAGGACCATGCCTGACCCTCTTCTGTGCTTCTCTTGTCTTGGTGGCCTTGACAGTCACTGTCACAGCTTCTGTGCAATCTAGTCACACAGGCTGCTCTGTGTCCTGCTCCTCCTTCTGGGGAGCAGTTTCTGTCAAACACCCGCACAAATACCTTTGCAAATTACTTCTTCCCTTCCCTCAAGCTTCCTTTTGCAGCAGTGCCTGCAGGGACTTTCTTTGGTCCTTTGTGCCCAGACAATTGCCTCTCCCTGCCCCTTTGGCTGTGGGCTAACAGGTCTTTGTCTTGCTCAAGCTGCACTAGTGCCATGTAGAGCCAAAGCCTGGACACATCCAGGTGGGTATAGAGCTGGGAGCCTCAGAACCCCATCTCTCAGAGGCCTGCTCCATGCCTCACCTCTCCCTTGCACTATCCTCTGAGCAACAGGCACTGCAGAAGAATTAACCAGCACACCACAGTTGCCTGGGAAAACTCCAACTCCAGCCTGCAACAGACAGCAGCAGGGAGCCGGTGGGGTGGGAGGGGCTGCCAGCCCCATCTGTGCTCAGGGAGCAGCTGAGCTCCAGGCAGCACCACACAGGAGGAAAGTTCTCCCAGCCAAACTGCACCCCAGGGCTCCAGTACCCCTCAGCCCTTCTCAAAGTCTTTTGCTGTTTAGTCAGACCCAGCTGGGAGACAAGTTTTTGGATGGTTTTGGATAGCGACAGCAAGAGTAGCCATGTAAACTACTACTGGGATCATGAGGTGAGGCAGACATCTGCCACTGAGGGGCAACACTCCCTCCCACGGGAACCCCACAGCATCTTCCCCCATCTCAGGGCAGCCCACCACTGACATGCTTTTAGCAGCAAAGCCTCTGGGAGCTGGAGTGAGAGCCCACCAGGGCCAGGAGAGCCCATGAGCCATGGCTGGGTTCCCAGCAGCTTGTGCTCATTCTGGGAACACACAACCTTCCCTCCTCTTGCACCACCATGCATGCTCCTGCATCCCTTGCTGCAGCTGTGGTCCTCTCCTCCCACCCCACAAAGAAAAGAGGGCAAGAACAAAGGTTCATTTTTTCCTGTTTTCTTTTGTACACAAATATATACAGGGTATTATACACATCTCTACACAGACAGTGCCACTCGGAACATACAGCCCTCCACAGGCAGAGGCCCAACACGACAGCCCATACCTGCAGAGACTGGAGCACCCCGGCCCATTTGCTGGAGCAGGTTATCCTCACACTCTCCAGTCCCAGGCAAACTCTGCCCTCCCCACGCACCAAAGATCCACATCCCTTCCCCTTGGTCCCCACCTTTCTCTGGGCCTGGGATTCCTATAGAGGTGTACAGGTAAGTCAGCTACGTCCTCCCCAGAGCAGCCCCCTGCCTTCTCTGTGTGTCTCTTTCTCCTCCTCTAACAGTGGGTGAGGGGGAGAAAAGCCATGGGAGATGTGACCACCCTTCCCCAACATGGAGCCAGCCAGGGTTGACACCTTCAGTTGATCAGGTCTATTAAAGTGCTTGGAGCTCCTGGGCCAGCAAGGAAATCTGAGAAGTGAAAGGACAGTCCCCTTCCACCCAGCCCCATCTGACTCCAGAGGGCACGGCCCAGCAAGCCGATGCAGCACCCACGGGTGAGGCCAAGGGACGGTGGTAGTGTCTGCAATGAGCACCAAATGGGATGAAGGCAGAGGGGTGGGGGAAATAAATATAGCCAAGAGCAGGGAGATGTATTATTTTCCTTTACATTTTACACAAGGGGAGGAGGGAAGCAGTTGAGGGCAACTGATCCTGACCAGAAACCTCCTCACAAAAAGCCTCAAAACAAGGTCAGACCTCCGTGCAGATGCCAGGGGCTCTAGACCACCTTTCTCATCCATCTTGTCCCCCTACCTGTGTTGCCTCTGGAACGGAAGGATCACCAAGGACGGGGCAAGGACAGAGGCAGGGGAGGAATAGCCCCTGTTCCCTGGGCCTGCTGTACAAGGACAGAGCAGCAAGGAGGGACATGGTACCAAGTAGGCAGGGGTTGGCCTGATTTTTGATTGAAAGGGTAGTAAAATGTGCAAAAAAACCCCTCAAAACCACTTGAAATGATGCTACAGTCCCCTGCCTGTGCCCCAGGGAAGGCAGGGACAGGACCTGGAGGAGAGGCTGCCTGCGCCTCATCCTACCCACAAAAAAACGCCCTCAGCACCCTCCACTGTGAAGGGGTCCCCAGCTCACACCAGCCTTGTTCCCTTCCTCAGGGTGATGCCAGCCCTGACCATGAGGCCTGAAGTCATCTTCCTCCATGTCTGTCACCACCTGCTGTGGTGACAGGGGGGTGCCTAGCCCAGCTCCCGTCATGTCACAGCAAGTAGCTGCTGCAAGGGGCGAAGAAGGGGCATGCACAGGGAGAAGGTGCTGCAGGAGCTGCTCCTCTCCCTAGGTGGGGCTTACTGAAGCATTTTGTTCATCGTCTTCCTGTAAATCTAATATATTATTAGTGTGCCTTGACAGGAGGATAGAGGAGCCTGCTGAGAAGACCCCAAAGGCTCTCCTTGTACCTCTCCACACAGAGCACCCAGCCTTCCTCCTCTCCACAGGTCTGGAGCAGCACCGTGGGGGTCACAGTCCCCCTCCTCCCCAGACACCAGCACTTTGGGGTCTGGGGACACATGAAGAAGGTAGCTAGTGAAGAACATGCCCACTGAGCTGCTAGGCCGGCACAGGGGTGGAGAGGCAGGAAGATGAGAACTTGTGGCAGGGCCTCTGCCCTCTCGCTGAAGGCAGTGGCCCTGGGGGCAGGCAAGGGCAGTGGCCAGCACCCTTGGGTGCCTCTCCCTAGGTCTCCGTGCACACGGCCTGCCCCACTCCTAGGCCTCCTTCCCCCCCTACCGTCTGAGGTCCCTACTGGTGGATCTCATTCTCTATCAGGCTATCCTCACATGACTGAAAATCTGTGTCGTTCATGCCATCAGGATTGATGAGCTCCTCATCCTGCGAGCCCTGCTCCTCCGACTCCATTGCTTCGCCCTCTGGTGAGGAGTCCTGCAGCACTTGGGCGATGTACTTCTGTCGGGTGAGGAGGGGAGAGAGCACAAACATGCGTGAGGCAGAGGGAGCTTCTCATGACAGAAGATCACAACATATGAAGTGTCATGCGAGAGACTGTGCACAGGAAGGGTGAGGAAGAGTCTGGACTCCACAGAATGCAACAGGATGGGGAGTAGAAGCAGGGGTGGCTTGGCCCTGAAATAGTGGACATGCCAAACCCTAGCACCCAAGGACAGGCAGCACCTGCAGGGAGCCAGGGCTGGGACAGCATGCAGCCTCCTCAGCTCTCTGGAGGTCACATGGAGTGGAAGTCTAGGCTCCCCTTTTTGCAGTGGACATGTGCCTCCTGTGAGGAATCTCTTGGAGAGATGCCACTGGCCTTTGGTACATGGAGACTGGGAAGAAGTGTGGACAATGTGCACACTCCAGTCCTGCTCTCCTGAGGGTAAAGCAGAGACTCCTGCTTCCTATCTCTGAAGATACCTTGTTCAGAACACCTCTGCACAGACCCCAGCTAGGAAAATCTTGCGGTGGAAGGAGCAGCTGGAAGAAGCCAGTGAGCCAAGGAGTTCAGAAAACTGTATCTGGGATCTTAGAGAGTTGGGCAAAGTAGGGGAGAGTACCCAAAGCACCTTCATGGTCTTCAAGGCAATGCCCACAGAGCACAGACACTAGGACCGGTCTGGTGAGTGACAGCCTCTGTTGATGGGCAAGAGTGCAAAGATGCAGAACGAGGAGGCAGACTGGCTCACCTGGATTCACTGTCCCAGCCCAGAGAATGGCAGAAAGTAAATGCAGTGTGTCTGAGAGGCAGTGGGAATGGGCTGTGTGTGAGTGTTGTACTTCACAGTGACTCAGGGAAGGGGCACAATGTCCAGCACTTGCCTCCCACCTCTCACTGGGAGGCTCCAGGTGCTGCCTCAGGGAGGTGAAGAGTGAGGTACTCTGAGCTACCTCTCCTTTCTCAAATATGGGGCAAGTGGCACACAGGGCACGGAGGTGGGGACTGGGACTCACAGCTGATTTGGGAGCTGGCAGACTGGTGGCAGGTCTTCCATTCTGCCTGTTTTCTATGTTGTCCACCTCTGTGTGGTCAATCTGGAAAAGAAAGGAGAAACTGAGCAACTAGGCTGAGAACAGTTTCACTGTCCCACCACAGAAGCAGCACACAGGCAGCAGGGACAGCCTTAGCACTGTCCCTTCCATGAAGCCAGAGGTGACAGGTTCTGCCAAGAAGCAGAGACTGTGCTGGTTTGTGGCTGAGCTGTGCTCCCAAGAGGAATCCCACGTCCCCATCCAGCACTCTACCTCACCTTGTAGTTGTGAGCACTGAGGTATTTGAAGTGCCCAAAGCAGACATGACACAGGCAGATCACAATGGTGATCACGAGGACCACAAAGGTGAACATGGAAGTGGGGGCCAGAAACCCTAGGGCAAAGGAAAACCAAAGTGGCAGTGTCAGATGGATCCTGATTATGTGTTGTGGGGCTGGCAGCTGCCAGAACTGCCGTAGGCTTGCATCCCAGCCCAGAGCTCACCTGTGCGCATGGTGGAGAAGAAGAGGAGCCAGAAAAGGCAGAGGATAGGGGCTGCCACCACCTGGTTCACAGCCCCTGAATGGATCTTTTTGTCCAGTTTGGCAGGCAGGTAAGCGTAATACAGGTTGTATCGATCCACTAGGTGCTTGAGCAGCATGTACATGAGCCCTGGGAGAAAGGGAGGGACCTCCATAGGTCATCTAGTCCGATCCCTCGGCAGTGAGCAGGGACATCCTCAACTAGATCAGGTTGCCCAGAGCCTTGTCCAGCCTCACCTTGAGTATGTCCAGAGATGGGACCTTAACTATCTCCTTGGGTAACCTGTTCCAGGGTTCAACACCCCTCCTGCTAAACCCTGCCTCCTTCCCAGGGCCTCTGACACAGAGTTCCCCCTCAGTCTGGCCCTCCACACTTGAGCTGGGAGACCCCAGTGTCTGACGGTCATCACTTACCAAAAGGAACGATGATGGGGCAGGTGATGCTGTATGTCATGACCACAGTAAAGACACACATCATCCAGGCATAGGCAGCCCCGAACTGGAACTCATAGGCCTGGTGCTGCAAGAGAGACTGGTCAGCACAGTGCTGGGAGCCCAGCAGTGCACTGCAATCACCCAGCTGCAGACACAGCAGTGGGGGAACCTCAGTGGGGCCCCATGGCAGCGCTCCTATCCCTGGATGGAGGCTACAGCCCACCCTCTTACACCCAGTACGCACTCGTTTGACATTCCTCCGCTCTGCAGCCGAGCGGGCCAGGCAGAGGCGAATCATGTACATGAGCAAGCCAGGGATGCGAAGCAGGTCCATGGCGTTGCCAATGAAGGCCGAGGCGATGACGTAGTTGACAAAGAAGGCCCCGTTGTCTGGTAGGAACACACACCTGGGGAGTGCAGGCAGAGCAGGCTGCAGAAGGGGCTCCTCTTTTGCAGGGCAGCAGCTGGGAACCCCCAGCACCTTTGAACACCAACAAGAATCACCCCACATTGCGAAGAACAGCCTTTGGTCCAACTGCACTTACTCAAACCGCACAGCTGCTTCAGCGAGGAACTTTTTGTCAAACAACCAGCGAAAAAACACATCCAAGCTGTGGGAGAAGGGGCAAAGAAGAAAAGAGGAACTGTCAGAAGCAGTTATAGACAGACATGCACGTGCAAGTATGTGGAAGCTGCTCTAGAAGGACCCAAGGCTCTAACGATCGACTGTTTTGCTCCCTCTTGGGATGTGTCACCAGCTATCATACAGACCAGACACTAGGAAAAACAGAGTGGCACCACAAAGGGATGTAAACCTTTCCACTCTTATGTACGCTCTTCTCCCTTTGCCCTGATCCTGGAAATACTTTCCACTCTGCACACAACATCTGTGCAAGGAGCAGGTTAGGTACAAAGTTCCACAAGAAACCGGTTAGGTTCAAAGCACCCTCCACCACAGAGATTAAAAGAAAATCCCATATATAGGGATCCTTTTTTTTTCCTTAGATTTTTTCTTTTATATGAAGTCAAGAACCCTGAGTACCCATGCAGTAGACAGCCCCAGAGGCAACCACAGCAGGGCCAAGCCCTCAGAAGGAAGCACAGTGCATTCAGTCTGGTCAAAATGCAAACCTAGGAGCATTTGCCTCCCCAGCTTGCAAGGTGATGTGGAACATGGCGTCTTGTATGTGGCTGGGAAACTTTGCTGTCATCATCTTCTGCCTCCATCAGATTCTGTCAATCCACAGGAGCTGCCTGACTTCACCACTGAGGGGCTACATCCCAGTTCCTGAGTTTAGGGGAGTGTAGATCCCCATCTCAATGTCTAAGTAACTCCCTACCACAGTTAGGACACTCTGTCCCACTCCCATCACCCAGTTTTTCCTTTCTTACTGTTTTCCTACTCCCACACAGGAAGCCTATCTGATGGCTGACAGCTGATGCACCCCTGTTTGCCATGAGGCACTTCAGTAATCCCTGCAGAAGATCTGAGGCTTGACCCTTGCTGCAGCCTACACATAACTATTCTCAAAGGAGGGAAGGGCCTCAAACCTCCCCCAACCTAAACCAGGGGAAGCTTAGGCTGGACATTAGGAAAAATTATTTCACTGAAAGATTAGCCAGACACTGGAACAGGCTGCTCAGGGAGGGGACTTAGTCCCCACCCCTGGAAGTGTTTAAAGATCCTTTAGATGTGATGCTTGGAGATCTGGTTTAATGGTGAACTTGGTAGCGTTAGCTTATTGGTTGGACTTGATGACCTCAAGCCTGAGTGATTCTAAGGTTCTATCCCACCCAGCCAAGCAGTGCAACCATTCAAGTTCTGGCTCAAATGGGGGATTCTCTAGTTCTGTGCCAAATCTGGAATGCATGCTGAGCACAGAGGTGCAGAGTGTCTCCTTCACCAGTAGACCTTGAGCAGACTTCTCATACACATCCACCAGCCATGATGCATTATTTGAAACAGCACAACACGTGTCAGTACCTCTGTGGCTGACTCAATAAGCTCCTAGGACCCAGCAAGGTTGGGTCTGGCCTTGGCCCCCAAGAACGCCACTTTTCTAAGGGCATGGTGGCCAGGACACTTGTGCAGTGGGGAAAGGATTAAAAAAACTCCCCAAAGTAGGAGGAAAACCGTGAGTGTATTCAGCCCTCTCTGCCCCTCAGTTCTCAGCTCTTGCCTTCCCTTCCCGCCAATACTACCTGCTCAGGCCCAGCGATGGCAGCAGCAGAACCATGAAGATGAGGAAGGTGTAACACTTATGCATAGTTGTCCTGTTCTCTCCAGACCTGAGGGCAGAGAGACAACTGTTAACCATTCACTGTCGGCCCCATCAGCCCTAGTAACAGTGTCCCCATCTTTCTCATCAGAAAGGATTTCCCAGTGTTTAATGGGAATCCTACCCTGTCCACTACCACTGCATGAATATGTCCCCTTTGCAGTTCCTTCCCTTTGCCTCACAGGCCCTCCAAGTCCTTGTATCTTTAGAGAACTCTGCAATCTCTTGACCTCTCTGCAATGGGTTGGATATTAGGAAGCCCTTCCTCACAGAAAAGGTGATCAGCCACTGGAATGGACTGCCCAGGGCAGTGGGGAGGTGCTTGAGGTGTTTAAGGACACCTGGAGGTGTTTAAGGACACCTGGAGGTGTTTAAGGACAGACTGGCTGTGGCACTTAGTGCCCTGGTCTGGCCAATGTGGTGATGTCAGGCCATGGGCTGGGCTGGATGAGCTCAGAGGTCTTTTTCCAGCCTCAATCATTATGTGATTCTGTGACCTGCAGTCCCCAGAGCTGGTGACATCCTTCCCACCAGTCTTTGCACCACAGCACAGAATACAAAGCTTGTCTTGCCTGTCCTGTGTGGAACATGCCTCACCAGCTGCATGTTTCTAGTGCTCCACACCTCCAATATCCTGTATTTGTGGCCAGAAGCCACAGCAGCCCAGGTAAAGTCCTCTTGGAAAAACTCTGACTTACACACAGGTACAGGCACAGCACCCTGCCTGCTCACTCTCACCAAGATTTCCATCACTACTGGCATTTTTCACAGTGACCAGCCTCACTTCCTCCCAACCTTCTTCCTCTTGTAGACCCACATTCAAGCTCTGCTCAGAAAACCAAGCTGCACATCAACAGCCATGGCTCAGCAGAACAGCTGCCCAATGGCAGAACCCAGGAGTCCAAGAGGTGCAACACAAGTTCAAGCAGAAGGATCCAGCCAGGCATTTTGTCAGTAAGAAGTGTCTAGTGGTCAGGCAGCATGATGGTATGGCCAAGAACAAATGCTGGCTGTCCTTACCTGGTCCAGTGCGCTTCAAAGAAGGCAGAGTAATACACGATGGTGGGCAGCAGAGCAGAGAAGCACCACAGCAGCAGGGTGGGGAAGAACTGAGTGATTATGGGGTTCTGCAACAAGGCATAGAATAAACAGTGCATTACACAGAGTGGCAGCTCTTGCACCAGCCGCAATTAGAGCTGCCTTGGCTGACACCAAGTGCCCAGCATCGTTGCTGCCAATGTACCCCGGCCAGGCTTAGAACCTCCCTCATGATGGGGGTGACAGGACTGGGCAGTGCTGACAATATCTCCCCCTACAGCTCTCTTTGTTGTGCCTCAGGGTGGTTCCCATGCTACCCATCCCACACTTATTCTCTGACAGTCTTACGTTGAGGTATTCCACCGGCTTGGTGACATTGAACTTGTCCATAGTGGTGATGATGATAGCAGGGGTGGTGAGGAAGAAGAGAAGGATGAAGAGGACCACATTGATCACAAGGCAGCGGATCCACCACATGAAGCCCCGGATGGAGAGATGTTCCCTGAGAGGGGGGAAGGAGGGCATCAGGATGGCTGCATGAGGGAGAAGGGCAGGTCTGGGGCCTTATGTGCACATCACAGCCCAGCCTGCACAGACAGCACTTGGGGTGCCAGCCCAAGGCTTCCCCTTTCCAAGCCAGGTCAGACCTGCAGCTCAGTTAGGCTGGGCTTTGGCAAGAAAAACTTATTCAGTTCTCAGAGGAGTAGACAGGGAGGGTGCACCCCCTTCCCATTGGCAGAGCCCACTGAGCCCTGTGGAGATGCTCACCAGTAGATATTCTGTGGGTCAGGGGCATAGCTGACAGTCCAGTTGGAGACATGGAGGGACTCACTGCAGGAGGAGGCACTGGGCTCCCCACGGCATGCACAGCCCTGGCACTTACATGCATTGAAATCTTTGAGGATTCTGGAGAAGGAGGCAAGGAGAGATGCTGACACAGAAGGTTAGCAGGGAGAAGCCAAGAGGGACACCTTAGTGCTGGCATTCCTCTGATTTAGGGCAAGAGCTGAGACAGCTCAACTTCCTGGGGAGGACAGGGCCCTTTGCACTCACATGGCGGTGATGGTCTCATTGTGAAAGGTGACAAAGGCCATCCCCAGAGGTTTTTCATTGACCTTCTCCTTCTCTCGCTTGTAGTCATCTTTGAGCTTCTCCTCCAGCTTGGTATAGTACTCGATGGCTTCCACCTGGGCAGGGGAACAGATGTCAGAGCAGAAACCTGAAGGCCTAAGCTCCCACTGCCCAGCACTTCCAGCTCTCTCTCCACCTCCTCGCAGCCTCTGATGACGCAGCAGCATAGGTGGCCACAGGGCTTGGGGTTGATCATGGATGGGGTGTTCTCCTTGGTCTGCAGGTTGGTGAAGTAGATTCGCCCACGCTCAGCTTTCTTCCTAGAAGAGGAGATTGGAAGAGAAGGAAAGAAAGAGAGAAAGGGAGGGTGACTCAGAAAAGCTCCTGTGGCACCAGACTGGAGGGAGAGTCTACGGCATTACCCAACCTGCCTTCTCTCCCAAACCAGGGGTTACCTCTCTGCATCGAGGAACATCAACCGGGCCACATCATAGCATGGACGGGCCTCCAGGACGGTGCAGTTGGCATAGGCCTCCCTGCAGATGGGAAGCATCAAATGATCACACCCAGCACCCAAAGGTTGTACCCTCCAGCAAACCCCATGCCTCCAGGGCTTCTACCCTGCCCTGGGCTGAGCATCATTATGCATAGCAAGAGTGTGCTGACGGCACCTGGGGAGCCTGCAGGTTCCATCCCTTGTAGCAGAAGGAACACATAGGGTAAATAAATGCCACATCCTCTGGACTTCTGCACTTCTACCCTCTGATCTTAAACATGCTCTGTCCCTTCCTGGGCAACAGGGCTTGGGTTGAGGAGGAACTTCTTTTGTGTGAGGGTGACGTAGCCCTGGCACAGGCTGCCCAGAGAGATTGTGGAGTCTTCTGCTTTGGAGATGTTCAAAACCCTGCTGGATGCAACCCTGTTGAGCTGCCCTAGGTGATCTTGCTCTGGCAGAGGGTTGGACTAGATGATCTCTAGAGGCCCCTTCCAACCCCTGACACTCTATGATTCTATGACTTTGACTAGCTTTCTGCTCTCCAAGTATCACTGCTATTCCAAGTACCACTAGCACTACCCCAGTTAAAAAACCCTATTACAGAACAGCCTTTAATTAGGGACACAGAAAGACTCACTCAAAATGCTTCTTGATCTTCTCTGGCTCAGCATATTTTGAGATCCCATTGATGAAGAGAGTTCGCTTAACCTGGAAAGGAGGATGTAAAGAAAGGACACGGCATGATGTAGATGGTTTGAAAGACCAGACTGCAGCAATATCTCCCAAGGCCTGAATCAGATATGGGAATAGGCATCCCAGGTTTTCTAGCTCGCTCTCTCCTATGCTTCCCCTAATTGTTGGCAATCTATATCCTGGCGTGATGCAGACTGAGAGGCAAGGGGCTAACACTGCAGCAGCCTTAACAGTTACAGGGAGTACCCTCAAGAAATGAAGATGGCACAAGGATCTGGAGCAATCCCTGTGGAAGGCATGGGGTTCCTCCCAACACGTACAAACCAGCTCAGGCCTCACCCCTTTCCCTACAGGCAGCCAGGGCTGCTACCCTCAAGGACACCTGCATTTGCCCAGGATGAATAAGAGAATAGGCAAAACAACTGAGCTCCAAACTGCTAGGGGAAGTGGGGTGCTTGGAACTTTCTCTCCAAGGCCACTTGACTTGATAGAAGGACATGGGAAGATGTGCCTGGGAGAGTGGTTAGATCCTGCTCACCAAGTCATCCTCTTTGTAGCGCATCTTGGAGGTGTGCCGGCGCATGCTGTACACGGTCAGCAGCAGGTACAAGAAAGCAAATGACGTGTGCAGCCACAGCAGGTTATTCCTGTCGCAAGGGAGACCACAAAGGTCAATGCAAGGTTGCCACTACAAGTCTGTACAGCTGGTCAGGCCCTGGAGGTATTTGGGCCAGGAGCGACATAACTGGCACAGCATCCACAGGCCCTACATCTTCCAAGTCCTAGGGACAATAGCTTCACTGCAAGGGCAGAAACGCAGCCTCCAGGGAAGTAAGGCTCTGCAGCAAGTTGTCATTTACAAAATAACCCTCCGAGGGCCTCAATTATCCATCCCCATCCCTGCCCACACATACCCAGAGTTCAGGTTAGCAATAGTTGTCCTGCCAAAGCTGTAGGCGTTGTTTTCTAGGAAGAAAGAGGCAGACACAAACACGTGAAGTTACAGGGTGGCACAGAGCACCACTGTGGTGGGCTGCAGCAGGAATCTCACCTACACAACACTCCAAACCCCATGCTGCCAAGGATGACCCTCGGGATGTGTCATGCTCAAAGTGGGAAGGCAGTCAGGGTTGGCTGTGTTAGTCCTGCCCTGCCCTCCACTGCTTCCCAGTGCTCTGGGACACAGTATTGAAAGCAGCCTCCCCAGCAGAGCCAAAGGCACCCTGCTCTCACCTAGCAAGTCTCCTGAGAAGTTGACAGGTAAGACAATGCCCACGGAGAGCACCCCCACAGCCACCAGCAGCCCGATGATGTGCCTTTGGAAGGACAGGTAGTGGACTGCATCACCCCCACACTTGTCTCGGATCTCGTCATCCCTGCCGCGGAGAGAAAGGCTGTCAGGCCATCTTCATGTGCTGAAGAAAAGCACAGGATCACAGCTATCCTGTTGCAGCCCACACAGCACCCCTGGTTCTGCCCTAGCACTGCGGCCAGGCCCCAGGGTAGGAAGCCCAGCAGCCAGCCTCCTAGCAGCCTGGACAGAAACTTGCCTGTGCCCCAGCCCTCTGCACTCCAGAAGAGACAGAAGGACACACGCAAACCCCACCTCACACCATTCTGCTGGGCCTTGCCTTCCACACTGGGATAGAGAATAACTGCAGAGATATCCCACAGCACTCTGAAGCCAAGAAATGCTTCTGAGACTTCCTGAGCATCACACCAAGCTGGAGGTGTCTCCCTGAATCCTTCAGCCCTGCCTTCATAGCTATTCCTGGGCTTGCAGTGCCCCAGCAGGAGTCTCAGGGAGAAGAGCATCTCTGCAGAGCTGCAGACATTGTTTCTGAGGTGGGACTGAGGCAAAAGGAGACCTAGCCTGCTTTATCTCTGACTCACTGTATGAACACAGTTTTGGCTTTACAACTCCTTATCTAGTCCTGTCTTTGCTCATCCTCTCCAGAAGACATGTTTTGCTTAGGGCTGCAGCAAAGACAGCAACTTCACACCAGTGTCCTTTTGCTGGGTGTTACAACTCTGCCCCTCCTCCCCAATGTGGGTACTCCTATGCAGGTCCTGGGGCACTTACTTTATCCTGAAGATGGCTGTCAGCCAGGAACAGAAACCCTACACAGAAAGAAGAGACAGGAGAGTGTCATATCACTCTCTGTTCCCTTATACCAAACTCCCTCCTTCAAAGGCTCTGAGGACCAGGATGGCGTTCTTGCACCTCCACAGCCTTGTCTCAGGAGACGACAGACTGTGACATGCAGAAGCCAAGGTGACGGAGATGACAGTTCTACTCCATGGAGTACAACACATGCTGGACTCTGCCATGTGGCTGTGCTGTATCAACTGGCAGCTCAACCTCCCAGGCCACCCATGTGCTCCTTGGTAGCATGGAGGCTCTCTGCAGCCTAGGGATACCCAGACAATTTACCATACAGGTACTTTAACTACCACTGTGGATAAAAGAAACTCTGCATAGACTTGGCCAAACCAGAGATCTCAAAGGATACCTTGAGGAGGGATATTTTCTGAGACTTCCAGCAGCCACCCACCACACCCTGTTATCCTACTGAACTGTGACTCCTCTTTAGAGAGGAAATCAGCAGCAGACAGCAGTGTGAGGAGACAGCAAGTACTATGTGTTGAGGTGATGGGTCAGACAGGTGGCTGTTAAGCCACAAGACGTACAGCCTAAGCACATTACAAGGTGTGGGATTGGTAAACAGTGTTTCTTCTGAAAAGCTCTTAGTTCAGATATGCTCCTGACCCCTCAAAGACCCATGCAGCTACTCACATTGTCTCTCTGGTCGAAGTCCACAGAGCTGGAGACGGAGGTAAGGCGCTCGTAGCGGTCATGGTTGTCAGAATGCAGGGCAGAGGCTACGCTAAAATGACAAGCAGGAGGTGAGAGAGAAAATTAGAAGATGGAAGGAGACAGCCTGGACAGGGACCAAGAATACTCAGAAGATCGGAGGTTATAACAGATCAGTTTGCCCCAGGTGAGATGGAGAGAGGCAAGATCAAAAAGCAGAGGTAGCGGTAAGCAGAGACACCTCCTCAGATGGCACCTTGAGCCTGGCAGTCCTGTGTGTTGTGGGTGCTCCTCACTCAGCACTTCAGAAAGGCACTCACATGTTTTCAGCGTCCTCTGCGAGGAGGGGCTGGCAGCAGCTGCCATGGAGGAGAGATTTGGTCTGTTTAGTGCAAGGCTTAGACAGAGAGAAGGTGGGAACCAGAAGGTGCCACGGCTCCTTTGGCTCCAGTATAGCTTACAGAAGGCTGGAGTGGCACTGGCAGTGGCTCCTGTCCCGGAGGGCCTTACTCACCTCAGGGAAGAAGGCTGTATCTTGCCAAACTCCCCACCCTGAGTGCTTCAGTGCAGGGAACCCCCCTGGATGTGCTGCTGGGAAACAGGTTCAGCCCAACCTGCTGCACCACCTCAGCTGGGCCTCCCTCCACAGCATGAGTGAGGCAAAGAGCTAGAAATTAAATGCCTCAGGCTAGAGGAGAGGAAAGCAAGAGGTGAACATCCCAGAAAGCTTTACTCCAGGTGCAGGCAGGGCCCAGTCGAAGAACCTGCAGCAGAGGCATCCAAGGCAGGCAATGGCTCCCCACTATGAATGGAGGCAGAGGGCAGCTGGCTAGGAAGAGACAGGAAAACGGTCTAGAGACCTAAATTCAATAGCACTTGCAAGAGGACAACAACAGGCTAGGGCTTTAGAGGTTGAAGAGATATGGCTGATCTGAGGCTAGAAGGCAAAAAATAGAATGAAAACATGGTGTCCCTGCAACCAGTACAGGTTCAAGGAGAATCAGATGGATAAGAAGAGAGAAGCAGCAGCTGAGAGACTAGTATTAGAGGTGTGGTAGATGACCCTACAGGAAGGAGAACAAGACCCTTGTTACCCTGCCAAAGGAAACGATGGGACACATAGCCTCCCTGAGAGCAGGGTAGTGCCAGCTGAGTCCTTAGCTAGAGGGAAAGAGGGGAAAGGACATTAGCTGAAGGTTACTGGACTACAGCAGTGCAGATCAGACAGTGATGTGCAGCCTTCTGACTGCACAGCACAACACTCTGCTCTGCTGGAGGGACAGAGAGAGCTTCAACTCAGCTTTCAGACCTCTAGCCCTTTAAAATACCAGATTCCTCACAGCTGGGCACAGTGAGTGAAGGTGAATTTCTGGTCTCTGCAGCCCTGAGAACTCAGCACAGTAACACTGGGCTTTTGCTCCTTGGTTCTGGAAAAGCATAGAGCAGAAGCAGCATGCCATGGTGTGACACAAGCAGACTCACCCAGCTCCATCAGGATGACCAGCAGTGCAAACCCTTGCCAAAGCTGAAGCTAAAAGAGGGACCTCCAAGGGTACCTGCAGCTAGCTGGAGAGCTGGAGACTTTTTAAAGCTGAGTGCTAACAAAGCAGGCAGGAGGAGGCAAGGTTGCCCTAAACTGAAATGCAGGTGACACACTGCCCATTGCCCCAGGTTTGGTGCCGGCCCAGACAGGGAAGAAGGATGGGGTTTGACGCATGGCCAGCCTCAGGCTCAGGGAACTGCAAGCTCCGGGGGGAAAGGTCAGGTGCTTGGTGGAAAGGGCTTGCTGTGGTGTGATGCTGAGGGTGGCTGCACGTTCCATAGAGCTCTGACCGCTGCCCTTACACACAGAGGTCTGAGAAGGCTGCTATGACCTGCCAGTGCAGACTGAGTCACCAGTTTAGAGTGCCCATGGGTACTGTAAGCCTTGGTAGAGGGCCGGACGAGGGACCTTGCAGGTTTGCAGGCAAAGGGACACATCAGAGGAGAATGCCTGAGTGAGGCAGACCAGTGTGCTTAAGTGGCCAAGAAGGCCAGTGGCATTCTGGCTTGCATCAGAACTTTGGCCAGAAGGACTAGAGAAGTGATTGTACCCCTGCACTCAGCACTAGTGAGGCCTCATCTCGAGTACTGCATTCAGTTTTGGGCTCCTCAATACAAGGAGGACACTGATCTGCTGGAGTGGGTCCAGAGAAGGGCAACAAGGCTACTGAATGGCCTGGAGACAGGCCCAACACCGACTCTTATGAGGAGCAGCTGAACGAACTGGGGCTGTTTAGTCTGGAGAAGAGGAGGCTGAGAGGAGATGTCACTGCTCTTTACAGCTACCTAAAAGGATGGTGTAGAGGTAGTCTCTTCTCCCAAGTCACCAGGATGGGACAAGGGAAAATGGCCTCAATTTGTGCAAGAGGAGGGTTAGACTGGGCAACAGGGGTTGGAACAGGCTGCCCATGGAGGTAGGAATCACCGAGGGGTTCAAAAAACAAGTAGATGTGGCCCTGGGGCACAGGGTTTAGTCGGCAGGGTGGGATTGGGTTGATAGTTGCACTGGATGATCCTGGACTGTTCACTGGATAAAAAAATTGGTTGGAAGGTTGAATAGAGAGTCGTGGTCAATGGCTCAAAGCCCTGATGAACCCTCAGGGGTCCATACAGGGACCTGTACTGTTTGATATTTTTATCAGCAATACAGACAGCGGGATCAAAGGCACCCTCTGCAGATGATACCAGAGGGATGTGAGGTCATCTAGAAGGACCTGGACAGGCTGGAGAGATAGGCCCAAGGGAACCTCACAGGGTTCAACAAGGCCAAGTGTAGGGTCCTGTCCCTGAGTCAGAACAATCCTCACTCTCAATATCCAGGCTGGAGGTAATAGATAGCAGTCCTGAGGAAAAGGACTTGGGGTGCTGGTGGATGAGAAGGTAGCCATGAGCAGACACAGGCTGCATCAAAATAAGTGCAGTCAGCAGATCGAGAGGGGATTCTGCCCCTCTACTGCCCCTGGTGAGACCTTATGTGGAGTCCTGCATCCAGCTCTGGAGCCCCCAGTACAGGAAGGCCGTGGAACTGATGAAGCAGGTCCAGAGGAGGCCATGAAAATGATCAGGGGGCTGGAGCATCTCTGCTGTGAGGACAGGCTGAGGAGCTGAGGTTGTTCAGCTGGAAGGAGAGAAGGCTCCAAGGGGACCTGATAGTGACTTTCCAGTACCTGAAGGGGTCTACCAGAAGGCTGCAGAGGGACTATTTACTAAGGCCTGGAGTGATAGGATGAGGGGCAATGGTTTCACATTAGAGAAGGCCAGACTGAAGTGGGATGTTAGGAAGAAGTTTTTTAGCAGGAGGTGGGTATAACACTGGAACAGATTGCCCAGGGAGGGAGTTGAGGCCCCATCCCTGGAGATACTCAAGGTGAGCCTGGACAAGGCTCTGGGCAACCTGGTCTAGTTGAGGATGTTCCTGCTCACTGCAGGGGGGTTGGACTAGATGAGCTTTGGAGGTCCCTTCCAACCCAGGCCATTCTATGATTCCATTAAGCTCCTATGCATGTGGGGCTGTGGGCTCGGGCAAGGAGGTCTATGTTCTGCATCATCAGGCAGGTAGAACCTAATGGACATGGACAGACAGAGACAGGCACGTGATGTGGCACCCTCCACCTTGGCTGGGACTGGGAGGTCCTCAACACCACCACTGCCGCCCTTGGGGAGCTTTTAGGGCTATTGGGGAACACCAGGGTGCATTCAGCTGTGATAGTGGCTGACACAAAGGGGAGGGAAAGAGAAGACAGAAGAGCACAAATTCCCCAAGGGGAACAAATCCAAGCCCAAACTCCCAGACACTTAGATTAGTTCACAAGCAAGACAAAACTGTGAGAGAAAAGGAGAGAGAGAGAGAGCAAGAAAGAGAAGAAACAAGACCCTGAAAAAATGACATACTATTCCCGTTCCTCTCGCTCCTTCTGCCAGTGTCGGCGCCTGGGGGCACAGAAACACAAAAGGAGTGGTTACAACCATGGGAGCAGTTGCTGAGTCTCCTCTGTCACTGGGAGGGAGCTGTGCACCCAACAGGGCTCCACACTGTCATGGCAAAGAGAAACCTGCTAACGGTCAAGCTGGAGAAGACCTTCCTTCCAGACCTTTCAAGTGTCACCCCAGGGCCAACATTGCAGAGGCCCTGCTGGCCCAGAGGCAGAGTGCTTTGTTGTCAGCTAAGGGAACACTGGAGTCACTGGTAATGTGGCCTGGCTCCACACCATGGGTGGCTGAGGGACAGGACTAGGCAAGACAGTCACCAAGGCTGACCAGCTGCCACCTGAGCTCCCCTTCCACACCTCTCCTCCCTGCCCAGGCAGCTAACACACTTGCATCCCACCCTCCCAAAATGCTCTTTCCACCCCAGAGATGGACCAAGCAGCAGGGCCTCCTCCCTGCAATGCCAGTCCTGCTGATGAACCACAGCGATTTTCACAGCTATGCTGTCTCTCTCCCTGTGCTTACTGCTGTTCCCTTGCCAAACAGCTAGCACCCTTCCACCTTTCTGTCTACAGCCACTGCACCCAAGGTGCTTGAGCATCACCTCTGTGAAAGGCCAGGCCTCTCTCCCGACTGAAAACCAGAGCTGTGCAGCTGCTGTGGAGACCACCCAGCACTTGAGTCTGGATAGCTTAAGCCTGAGGAGCTGCTGCTCTCTCCCCAGTGAGGTCTCAATCCTTCTCCTCACTTTTCCCCCAAACCCTCTGCACTGCTGACTTCCCTACCCTCTTCTCTTCCTGAAGGAGGAGCAGAGATGCCACATGAAGAGTGCTGCTCATCTAGTGCTGTCCAGGACTGCTTCTCTAAACCATTACAGTTCCTTGTTCTGTGCTTGCAGGAAACTACTCTCTGCTGTCATTTACAGAGTGCTCAAGAGCAGCTTGCTTGAATTGGTATCACCAAAACAACCAAAGAGACTCAAGTTCAGAAGCTCAGTCTCATCCAAGCCTTTGGGCACAATGGTGGCAAACCAGCCTGGAGAGCGACAGGCCACCCACACAACCCAGCGTGCTGACAGCCAGGAAAGTTATGTGTTCTGCACCACAAGAAAACCATCGTTGTTGTTCCTGCTGCTGACAGCAAAAATGAGAACAGCATCTCACTCTGCTTCAGAGTTGACATTGCTTATGAACCCTGGCTTTGGCCAAGAGACACTGTAGCTCACAAATTCATTGGACAGGAAGAATTCATGCCTTGTCATGCATGACTTGTCAGCACCTGGGATGTGAACTGAGCTCAGGTTAGCACAGCAGCACCTCACCTGGAAGCTTAGCCTACCACCACTAAGTGCTCTTAACTAGAACTGCATCCAGCATAGTCACAAAGACACACCTTCAGAAGCTTAATAAAGCCCTCACCCCTTCCTGTGACATGTTTTCTCTCCTCCCTCCATCTGTACTCTGCACACCCTGTAACTGTAGGAACCATGTTACATGGAGCCAGCAGGGATCAGTTCCTGTGCTGGCAGAAGGATGCTGTAACAAAGAAAGCCAGTAAGCAGGAATTTTTCCCTCTACCTGGAACTCAGGGGATACAAGTGGTGTGTCTGCCTCTCTGCCACAGGAAAGGGGATTTATCTCTTTTGCCCTCCAGCAAAGAAGGGAACCCACTCATGCCTTGTTTTCCTGCCCCGCTCCCACACTTACCTGTCAGCATCAGTCACCAGGGCCAGGCGTCCATAGTCCCAAGCAACTTTACGCAAAACTGAAAAGACAAACAACAGTGCCTGGAAGACAGAAAAGGAGGATCTGTGAGATGAGGCATTGTCCAGCTCTGTCTTTGTCCTCTGTGGACACAGCCACAGCAACAGGAAGGGTAGGAAGGGACAGGACTGCTCAGCTAACAGCACACTGAAGCCGTGGGACAGCACAAGCTTCCCAGGGCTGTTCAAATCAAGCCTATAAGGATAGCTGTGGGATGCAGAGGTCCAGGATGCAACACGCAGTAGTTCAGTTAGCCATGGGATCAAAAGGCCCACAGGTCCCAAGAAAGCAATGTTACGGCTACAGCGTCTGTGGTGCTGAAGTTCCTAAGGAGGAACAGGCAAAACTTTTAGGTGGGTAATACTGCATGGACCTGGCACCATATGCAGGAGTTCTGGGATGCAGGACTGACCTAACCTCACCCATGTCCTTAGGAAAAGCTGCAACACCCTTCCATGGGCCTGGTGTGGTGATTTTGAAGTCAAGTCAATAGTGACTAAGCCCACAGTGGCTAAGGGACAAGAAGAGGGCCATAAAGGCAACCAGCAGCAAAGTCTGGGATGACATTTGGGGTCTTCAACTCTAACCACTTGCCCACAGTTCTTCTTTTCAAGGGCCAATTGGGGAATAAGGTGCTGAAACAAGAGCAGGCAGACTTACGAGAAAGCACATAAAGTCAAGGGCTAGGACAGTGGGCACCCCACCGAAGGGCAGCCCCTGCAGCACAGTGCTTCGGATGCGGGCACTGTAGCAGTAGTCCTTGGTGCTGTTGTTGCATGTGGAGGCTTTGCAGGTGGCCCCTGCTGAGCCCAGGTTGGCGATCACGAAGGGGAGCATCTCTACAGCTTCATCGTCTTCCCTGGTAAAAGGACAGAAAGGCCTGGTTAGACACACCAGCAGGATAGCCCTGATGGAGTTAGGGGCCAACTTTGCCCATTATCTCAGGCTCCTCTGCACTACAGGATTTCTGTGGAAACCAATGTCCAGGGACAAGGTAATCCAGAGAAGCCTGCTGAAGGGCATGCTGGGGTGCTTCAGCAGCTGTAGTCCCAGCACATACAGCAGTCCCAGCAGCTTGTAGTCCCAAGCTCCCTTCCTTGTTCCCCCACTTACATCATTTAGAGGCACCTTTTTCTCACTGGTTGCTTCTCTTCCTGAGGACACAGTGCCTCATCCCCTGTCCCTCAGCAGAGAGGAGCTCTGAAGCACCAGCCTAGATAAACTTACTGCTAAGAGAAATAAAATACCTCTCATTCCTTTTTTGGGGGATCTTGCCAATGTTTAGATTCTAAGTGGTGCCTTACAACAACAAGTTCCATATGTTCAATAAGAGACTACAACCCCAGAGCCTTCAGTTGTCCTTGCACAGTGAGAAAAGGTAAAGGATAAAGCCTTGGCTCTCCAGTCCTAATAAGCTCATAATCATTAAGTGCCCCTTCCTTGTCATGACATGAGGTATCTTCCCTCTCTAACCACACATTCCCAACATTGCCTCTCTTCTGATCGTACAGAGGGGACCAGAACTGCATGGGAAGTGACTTTGCTTGCCAGAACAGATCACGATGCTCTCAGCATCTGTCTTTGCTCTACTCTTCATGCAGCTCAGCATAATTTCTTTTCCTGATAGCACCTTTGTGTATCGAGGAAAAGCAGCTCTGTAACCAGGCTGCAGTCCTGCTGCCCTAAGTAGCCAGAGTGATTTAGAAGCCAGTCACACCTCAGAACAAACTATACCTTCCAATACAGCCAGCCATATGCTTCCCAGTACTCACTTTTGCACTGCCTCACACCACCTTGCTTCACCTGGACATCACCTCACCCTGACAAATCTGAATGACTCCAGTACCTTCTGGCACTTATCTTTCCTGGGTATTAACAGTGAAGGGCTTCATCTCTCTGCTCTAGTCACACTGAAATGGCTCATTCACTTCTGGGCTTTGCTGGAAAACCATCACTCAGTTTTTAATTCAGAACTCTACATCTCCTCCAGAGGACAGTTCTATTAACAGACTTTTGTTAGGAATTGCAGAGGTTTTCTGAACATCCAAGCAAATTATACACGCTGGCCAAACACTACCTGCTATACTACTGACTTTACAGACCTGCAAGAGATCAGGGAAGCAGGTCCAGAGAAGGGCAACAAGGCTGGTTAAAGGTCTGGAGGTCTGATGAATTGAGGGAGCTGGGATTATTTAGTCTGGAGAAAAGGAGGCTGAGGGGAGTCCTTATTGCTCTTTACAACTACTTGAAAGGAGGGTGTAGAGAGGTGGGAGTCAGTCTGTTCTCCCAAGCCACCAGTGATAGGACAAGTGGAAATGGCCTCAGGTTGTGCCAGGGGACGGTTAGATTGGACATCAGGACAAATTTCTTCCCTGACAGAATGGTCAGGGGTTAGAATGGGTTGCCCAGGGAGTCTTTGTCCCTGGAGGGGTTCAAAAACTGTGCAGATGTGGCCCTGAGGGACAGAGTTTAATGGGCAGGGTGGGGCTGGGTTGATGGTTGGACTGGATGATCTTCGTAAAACCACAGAATGCACTAGGCTGGAAGGGACCTCCAAAGGCCATCTAGTCCAATCCCCTACAACAGGCAAGGACATCTCTCACTAGAACAGACTGCCCAGAGCCCCATTCAGCCTGACCTGGAATGGCTCCAGGGATGGAGCTTCTACCACATTTCTGAGCAACATGTTACACTGTTTCACCAACCTCAGATTAAAGAACTTTTTTCAAACATCCAGTATAAATCTCCCCTGCTTTAGTTTAAAACCATTGCCTCTTGTCATGTCACTGCACAACATTGTGAACAGCCCCTCTCCAGCTTTCCTGTAGCCCCTTCAAGGATTGGAAGGTCACTATCAGATCCCCACTGAAGCCTTCTCCTCTTCAAGCTGAACACTCCAACTTTTTTCAGCCTGTCTTCACAAGAGAGGGGCTCCAGCCCTCTGAGCGTTTCTGTGGTCTCCTCTGACCTGCTCCAACAGGTCCTCGTCCTTCTTGTATTAGGGGCTCCAGATCTGGATGCAGGACTCCAGGTAAGGTCTTACCAGGGCAGAGTAGAGGGGCAGAATCCCCTCTCTCAATCTGCTGGGCGTGCTTCTGATGTGGCCCAGGATGCAGTTGGCCTTCTAGGCTGCAACTGCACACCAGTGGCTCACGGTCAGCTTCTCATCCACCAACACTCTCACGTCTTTCTTTGCAGGGCCAACCTTAATGACTCAGTGACTCTCTGACAGCACGGGAAGGAGAAAGCAACTTCTTCAGCAACAACCGCCACCCTCTCCAAATGCACATCTCATAGTTTTGCAGAGTTCTCCAAATCACACAGAATCAATGAATCATTAAGGTTGGAAAGGACCTCTAAGATCATCAAGTCCAACCTTCAACCCAACAGCTCCATGAGCACAAGACCGTGTCCCCAAGTGCCACATTTACTCATTTTTTGAACACCTCCAGGGATGGGGACTCCATCACCTCCTTGGGCAGCCTGTTTCAATGTTTAACTGCTCTTTCACTAAACATATTTTTCCTAATTTCCAATCTGGACTACCCCCGGCACAACTTGTGGCCATTTCCTCTGGTCCTGTCACTATTTCCTTAGGAGAAGAGGCTTACACTGGCCTCCCTACAACTTCCTTCTAGGTAGCTCTAAAAGGCAACAAGGTCTCCTCTCAGCCTCCTCTTCTCCAGGTTAAACAACCCCAATTCCCTCAGCCTCTCCTTGTCAGACCTGTTCTCCAATCCCTTCACCAGCTTTGTTGCCCTTCTCTGTCCTCAATCTAACACCTCAAGTGTCTTTCTTACACTATTGTGCTCAAAACTAGACACAGTGTTCTCTGTTGAGATTCCACTGCCATCATCTGGGGCAGGACCATGGCTTCCCCATTACACCTATGCTGCCACTGCAGAGTGCTCTGGTGAGCTCCCAGAATGGGCTGTGCTGTGCTAGGATGAGGTTAAAGGCTCTCCCTGGACTGACATGCTAACATTAGCACAAACTCTTGGACAGCAAGGGAATCAAAGCACAGGGACGTGGTGGGAAGCTGCTGCAAGGGCTGAGGTGGTGGGAACCAGTGTGAGGTATCCAAACCCTTTCCTGCCTGCAAGCACAACTTTCCATCACAGCACACAGGAGGGTCGAGAGTGCAGGAAGAGCAAGTCTCACAGTCCTCCTCTCCTGCATTTTGCGCATTTAATGCTGACTTCCTCAAAACTGCAAGGACAGCAGAGAAGGATTTGCCAGAAAGCATTTTCAGCTCTTACTCAGCAATTGTAGACTCCATCTCCTTCTCTACGAGCAATGGGGGAGGGAGGGTTGGCTGGACCCCTACTTTCCCCATCCTCAGGGTATCCTGCTCCCTGCCTCACACCTCAGCCTCTGTATCCCCAGCATGTCCGCACTGCTCCACATTTCCATTCCCACATGTCAGAAGCAGAGGCATCTCTGCTGAAGCCCCTAAAGCAGTGTACCCAGGCTCCAGTCCCGATCCTCCTGCCAAGCCCTACATGGACCAGCCTTTGTCCTTGGCCTGCAGGTCAGTACAACTCAGTGGGTTTTCCTCTTGGACGAGCACCCATACAGGAGCCAACTAAGCCTCAATGCTCCCATCTGCCCATTGCAGAGGAAGGAGGCAGCATAAGGCTGGGAAGGCTGTGATGACATGCTTGGACTCTCTACTGCACTGCCTCAGCCTACAAAAGGTGCACCACAACGCTCTCAAAGTCATCCTGAACCCTGGGCAGGAGGTGGCACCAAGCAGAGGTCTGAGGGGCTTGTGCAGGGCAGATGACAAGGAGGTACTGTTGAGGAAGCCACATGCCCCATCCTGAACTCTGCAATGACATAACATGGCTGGGTTATGCATTTCTCATTCTCCTCACAGCTCACACTGGAGTCTCTGCCTCTCATACCCAGTGCTTGCAGCCTCTGCCAAACCCTTAGCACCAGGGAAAAAGAAGACAGATATAGATGCTGCCCTACCATTTCCTTCCATGAGAGTGTGAAAACAATTTCTCTGCCTAGATTTGGCCTTTATTTGCAGCAGGTCAGCTGCAATGAGTTATGTAGTTATTTACATATTTATGGTCACAGACTGGAAAACAGGAGGTTGCACAGGCTGCCCAGACAGAGTGTGGAGTCTCCATCTCTGGAGACATTAAGAACCTGCCTGGATGTGTTCCTGTGTGATCTTCTCTAGGAGAACCTGCTCTAGCAGAGAGCTGGACTAGATGATCTTCAGAGATCCCTTCCAACCCCTATCAGTCTGTGATTGCTAAGTTTCCAGCTCATGTCTTGCCTGAAGACAACCATCCTAGCCCACTGTGGTCTCCTTACACACTAAAGTATTAGAAATGAAGGCTGAACTGAAAGGAGGAAAGAAGAAAACATTCTGCTGGGACTTGGATAGGAGTGATGCAGAAGCTGGACAGATAACTTGCAGGCAGCCAGACACACCACCATGGGCTAGGTTCTTCCAGCCATACCACTGGAGTCAGCTAGACGTAAAGAAGTAGACTGAGAAACACTTGCAGAACAGCAAAAATCAGTAAAGCACATGCCAGAACGATGTAAGCACGAAGGCCACGTTCCTTTATTTCCTCATTGGTAAATGTTTACAACCCCATCTGTAATTAGAACAGTGAGGCTGACGGAAATGAGACAGGCCAGGTGCACATACTGGCAGCCAGACATCAGCACATCCAAGACCAGAGATTTCTAGATTTTAAAAAACCCCACAAATAAAAAGAAACAAACAAAAAAACCCCCTCACAAAAACCCCCTTTCAATCTGACATCTCGAGATCATGATGTTTGGGGAGGTGAGGTATGTTCCTGTTCCTGGCCCTAGACAGTGTTGGAGGCATGGTACTTTGCAGATCTGAGGTCTCCTTGGTCTCACAAGCACCACTAGGTGATCCCTGCCATGACACTAGGGCCCTGAGCATAGAGGATGTGCCACCCCGAGTCCCCTGAGGGGCACTTGAAGACCCTCACACAGTGGCTGGTAGGCTGTTTTCACCTCCAAAAGTTGTGTAGAGGTTACCTGAACATTGACAGTGAAAGCCAGCAGAGTTCAGTGCAAACCAGTTGTAGACAAGAATAGATGAGAGAAGAGCCCAACTTTTGGCAGGAATGCAGGGAAAAACCTCCAGAATAGTGAGGAGAAGGGGGCTTCAAAATTAGCAGACTTTCCCAGAGTACAGAAGTAAAGGAGTAAACAGAACTAGCACAGGGCTTTCAGGCAGCTGAGGGCTGGAGAAGTGCTGACACACCAGTTGCAGCAAGGAGAAACACATTCTGAAGGCGAAGGGAAAAAGCATCAAGAAGCAGAAGTGCTATGACTGCATTTCACACAGGGCTGGGCAAACGGGGATCAGTCCTGCAGCATCAGAAGGGAGCCAAGCCTGTCAAAGCTCTGCCTCTCTGCCCTCTCTCCATCTCCTCCAGTTATCATACAGAGCTCCCTGCACACTTCACTGTCTGTATAAGGTGGCTAAGTAGACACCAGGCCTTCAAAACTTTCATATGCCAGACTCAGCCTCTTCAAAGCAAAAACTAAGTGCACCCTCGCCCCACACTCAAGGTTCCTCCAGCTGGCTTCATATCCACCATCAAATAGCTGTCAGTTAAGGGCATCACATCTTCTCATTTTGTGCATGCAGCCTCGGTGCTGGCAGGCACCACCATCACAGCTAGCTGCTGGCCTCACGCTGCTTGAGTGCTGCTGGTTGCATACAGCACATCACCAGAACCCCGTGTCCTGCCCCAGCACAACCCATCATGCCAGGGACTCACCTGCACTCAGATGATGCCTGGCAAGAATGGAAGCAGAACAACACAAGGAAGCATGTGGATCCCTAGAAAAACTGGATTTGTTGTTCTACAGGCGATCAAGGTCTACAGAAATCACTTCATTAGCAAAACAGGAAGGAAGCACGGCTTCTCCACCCAAAAAGAAGAAAGTAACAGCTCCCAACATTCTGTCCTGAACCTGCTAAAGCATGATCCTGAAGAGATGCTGATGTTTTGGAGACCTCTACTTAATTTCTGTGCTGCTCCTTCATTTCAAAGGCCTGGAACAGGGTTGTTTGAAGAACAGTCACACCCAGGAAAAATCACTCCACAAGCTGGGAAATCTCACATCATGGAAACCTTGAAGTTTCAGGTGAAACCAAGCCCTTTTATATCCAGAGCTTCATCCTGACAGCCCTCCCTTGACCGGGCCACACAACACTCACTTGGAAGTAATTTTCTTATCCATGATTTTCAGTAACAAGAGTTTCTGGGCAGTAACTTCCATCGGGTTAGGGAACCTGTTCATTTCAAAACTCTGTCCCTTTCAAGATCACACAAGACAGTCAAACTGAAAGCCCTGCCTTTGAACATCAGCATAACCCTTCATGCTGCCTTCACCCATGGGAAGCTGCCCGCCTTGCCAAGCACTACAAATTTAGCTCCAGACAGATGGGTCTTTTTTATAACACTTTTCTGCAGGAACTCCCTCCAATCTATTGGTGGTGCTTTCAAGTTGTTTGGTACCCTGAACACAACATACCACTCTAAGAAGGGTTGCCCCATGGCTCAAAACACTGGTGTGCTCTGGTTCACGCTCCTCAGCTCGGCTGGCTAGTCTGCCCTCACCCTAAAGACAAGCTGGTCTCCTTGGCTCTGCATTTTGCATCTTGCTGCTCTCCTGCCTCAGTTTTCACATCCCTTTGCACTGGATGCTCCCAGGCAAGGGCTGTCAAGAAAGGTCTGATGGTGTCTCCTCCCCCACCCAGGGAGGTTACGTGGAACCCACACAACACCACACTACAGCTCTGCTGCCAAAAAGGCAGCCTGACTGTAGCCATCCCACTACAAGGAACCAACGTGGCCACAGCACTCAGCATCTCTGCAACCCTAAGGAGGCTCCTGACAAACACTGTGGAATCTCACTGCCATGTGGACACTTCCAGGGTCCCATCCATGTGTTTCACCACAGTCAACCTTAAGGGCCTGTCTCTTCCTGTGCCACCAAAAGCACTAATGGAAATCCAAATCTTCAACACTCCTCCCTGATCATCTCCCAGTCTACGTGGCAGTCCCAGTCAATCCAATTTGCATTCAATTCTGAGTGTTGGATTTCATTAGTCACCAAATCAAATACTTCACTTCCAAATACATCTACCTGTCACCTCTCCTTCAAACTCCTGGGCTGGAAATCTATTAGAATGAAACCAAGTTCATCTATCAGTTTGTATTTTATAAAGAAATAGCTGCGCACTGCTTGGCTTTCCTTGTCTCCTGTGGACTTATGATGGTAGTGATACAGCAAAAGTAAGAGAAGTTGACTGGTGAGGCCACTGGACTTCACACAGTGTATCCTGCAGAGGAGCAGCCATATGGCAATCAAGCCCTCATTGGGAATAAGTCCCACAACACAGGGCTTCTTCACTCGACACCCCAGCAGCAGCATCTCTGCCAGCTCCCAATGAATGTTTACTAAGCCCAAGGATGGAGACTCCATCATCTCTCAACACCCATCAGTGCTTTTCAGTTTCTGGTTTATAGATCCCAGTAGCACATAGGCTGCTCCTCAGGGGCTGCCCTCTTGGATAACTTCCTGCACATTTAATCTCAGCACTTATGCTGCAGGCACAAGATGTGTACTTTCTGTACTCAGAAAGTATCTGTGGGCTGGCCCCAAGCTGGCTGTCCATACTTCATTGTTTCAGTGACTATTCATACATGGCCTTCATTGCACAAATGTCCTTTTGGCTTTCAAAGTCTGCAAAAGAGTGTTCAGGTACCTGACACTTGGCTTGGTTAAGACATGCACAGATTCTCTTGCTGATCCCCTGTTTAACCTGAATTTTTCCATATTTCCCTCCACTTCTTAAGTGACCAAATGTCTCACTGTCTGTTTTACATGATTAGACATGTTCAGCAGGAGCTTTGCACTTCTTCCAGCTCCCATCTTTTTCTCCTTTGTTTATCACTAAGCTCATCTCACCTTAGAGCTTCTTACTGATCTTAAACCTCTTGTGCATAGGGGACTATTAATATACCTCCTTCCTCTCACACCCCACATCTGTGCCCTACTAGATGTCACACACTGGGTATCTCGCCTGCACTCAGCTTTTCCTTGAGTGAAATGCAGGTGTCTCATAAAACCAGATTGTTGAGCTAGGTCATACTGGCCTCAAGGTCACACTGACTGTTTCCTCTTCCTCTCTTCTACACAACAGAGGCCTCTACCTCCTTGCAGCACAGCATTCAAATCCGCTGAGATTATGTCCACAGCGCATGATTACAACTACTTACCCACAGTGTGATCAGCACTTCCCACCAAGGAAGTCCTCCAGGACACAAGTCAACATGCACTTCAGGGCTTCACAGCTGATTCCTCACCAGGGGCTGGTAGGATACCCTAAAGTCAGTCTGGGAGCATCCTTTCTCCTTTCTCTACAGCATGCAGACTGCTCACTCACAGGTTGAGTAAGCTTCTGTCTTACTCCTGCCCTAAGCACTGACACCACCACAGCTAGCATGCACAGGACCAGGCTTTTCTTGAGTGGTACTTCAGAAAAATTTTATGCTCCTGCTTTTTTTAGCAAGTAGGGACCCAGGAAAATTGAAACCCTGCATCAATTTAGGAACAGTAGCAAAGCAGCTGCAGAGGTTGCCAAGAGGAGTTTAGCAGCACATACACAAAAAAAAAAATCTTCCTTCATGTCAGAAGGTGAGGAAGCTTAGCACTAGCAGGTAGCAGGGAAAGGCGCACCTGCCTGGAGCTCTCCTCCAATGGGAAGCACGTGGGATATAAAACCAGGAAGCCTGGAGAGGAAAGCCCTTCCTGTGTGGGCATTAGGGAGGAGCAAGCAGCCCAAATGCTGCATGACCAGAACTGGCTGCCCAGGGGAGTTGTGGAGTCTCCTTCACTGGAGACATTTAAAGCCTGCCTGGATGTGATCCTGCTGTGGCAGGGGGATTGGACTAGATAATCTTTTGAGGTCCCTTCCAATCCCTAATGATTCTATGAACTGCAGCAGCCTCTTACTACTGCCCCTACAGCAACATCTAGTCAGCAACATTTCTCTCTACAACTACCTGAAAGGACATTGTGGAGAGGTTGGTGCTGGTCTCATCTCACAAGATGAGAACAAGATAGAACAAGAGGGAATGGGTTCAAGTTACAACAGGGTAGGTTTAGACTAGATATTAGCAAGAATTTTTTCGCAGAAAGGGTGGTCAAGCATTGGAATGGGCTTCCTTGGGAGGCGGCTGAGTCACTGTCCCTGGAGGCAATATAGGCCCCCTGCTGAATGAGGTTGGTGCCCTGGAGACAGAGGATACAGAGAAAGTAGAGATACTCAACACCTTGTTTGCCTCTGTGTATACTTCTGACGGCTCTCTTGATATCAAGCCCCAGACTGCTGAGGCTCTGAGGCAAGACATGAGCCTACCTCGATTAATGAGGACTGTGTTAGGGATAAGTTGGGCAAACTGGATGTACACAAATGATGGCAGAAGTCATTGCTAAGCCACTCTCCATCATCTTTTCTAAGTCATAGGGATTAGGAGAGGTACCTGGGGACTGGAGGATAGCAAATGTCACTCCAATCTTCAAAAAGGGAAAGAAGGAGGACCCAGGTAACTACAGACTGGTCAGCCTCACCTCCATCCCAGGAAAGGTGATTGAACAATTTATTCTAGACACTGTCTCCAGGCACATCAAGGACAGGAGGGTCATTAGGGACTGTCAGCATGGCTTCACCAAGGGAAAATCGTGCTTGACCAACCTGATAGCCTTTTATGAGGGCATAACCAGGTGGGTAGATGATGGCAGAACGATGGATGTGGTCTATCTTCACTTCAGTAAGGTGTTTGACAGTCTCACACAGCATCCTTGCAGCCAAAATGAGGTAGTGTGGTCTAGATGATTGGGTAGTGACGTAGATCGTGAACTGGCTGCAGGATAGAAGGCAGAGAGTAGTGGTCAATGGGACAGAGTCTGGTTGGAGGCCTGTATCTAGTGGAGTCCCCCAGAGGTCAGTACTGGGACCAGTCCTATTCAATCTATTTATTAATAACTTGGATGAAGGATTAGGGTGCACTGTCAAGAAGTTTGCTGATGACACAAAGCTGGGAGGAGTGGCCGACACCCCAGAAAGCTTTTCAGTGGGACCTGGACAGGCTGGAGAGCTGGGCAGGAAGAAAATGAATGAAGTCTAAGAAGGGCAATTGTAGAGTTTGCTTCTTGGCAAGAAGAACTGCAGGTACCAGTATAGGTTGGAGACTGACCTGTGGAGAGCAGTGTAGTAGAAAGGGACGTGGGGATCCTGATGGACAGCAGGATGGCCATGAACCAGCAATGTGCTCTTGTGGCCGAGAGGGCCAACAGCGTCCTGGGGTGGATCACAATGTGGGTGGTTAGCAGATCAAGAGAGGTTCTCCTTCCCCTCTACTCTGCCCTGCTGAGACTGCATCTGGAGTATTGTGTCCTGTTCTGGGCCCCTCAGTTCCAGAAGGACATAGAACTACTGGAGACAGTCCAGCGCAGAGCCACGAAGATGATGAAGGGAGTAGAACACCTCCTTGATGAGGAAAGGCTGAGGGAGCTGGGTCTCTTTAGCTTGGAGAGGAGGAGACTGAGGGGTGACCTTATTAATGTTAATAAATATGTGAGGGGTGGGTGTCAGGAGGATGGAGCCAGGCTCTTCTCTGTGTCATCTAATGATAGGAACGAGGGGCAATGGGTGTAAGCTGGAACATAGGAAGTTCCACATCAACATGTGAAGGAACTTCTTCCCAGTGAGGGTGACAGAGCACTGGAAGGGGCTGCCCAGGGGGGTTGTGGAGTCTCCTTCTCTGGAGATGTTTAAAGCTAGCCTGGATGTGTTCCTGTGTGGCTTGATCTGTGTGATCCTGCTGTGGCAGGGGGTTAGACTAGATGATATTTCAACGTCACTTCCAATCCATAGTTTTCTGTGATTCTGTAATTTGTCCCCATTTGGGTTGGGTGGGACTTTAAAAGATCATCCTTTCCATGCCCCTGCCATGGGAAATTATATCTTTCACTAGAGCAGATTGCTCAACACTTAACAGATTGCTTGAACACTTCCAATGGTTGAGCAGCCACAGCTTCTCTGAGCAACAGAATCCAGTGTCTCACCACCATCAGCATGAGAAATATCTTCCTTATGTCCAGTCAGAATCTATCATTTCAGCCCTTGTCCTACCGCTAGCATCGTTCACCTTTCTTAGAAGCCCCTTTGAAGTATTGAAAGACCACAGTAATTTTTCTTTTTCTGCAGGCTGATCAAGCACAACTCTCCCAGCAGGTCCTTACAACAGAGGAGCTCCAGCCCCCTGATCATCTCTGTGGCCTCCTCTGGACCTACAATAACAGGTCCATGCCCGTTCGTGCTGAAAGCCCTAAAGCTGGACTCAGCAGTACCGTTGGTGTCTCACCAGTGCAGAGCAGAAGGGCAGAACTCCCTCCCTCCACCTGCTGCCCACACTGCTGGACACCCAGCCCAGGAGATGATTGGCTTTTTGTGCTGTGAGTGCACACCGATATCTCATGTCCAATTTTCAATCCATTGGTGTCCCCAAGTCCCTCTCCATAGGGCTGTTCTCAACCCATTCATATCCTAATCTGTACTGATGCTGAAGATTGTCCTGATACAGGTAAAGGACCTTGAATTTGTCCTAGATGGACTTACTGAGGATGGTCATGAACCTCCTTGTGTTGCCAACTTCTATACTCAGGGTGACAGTTTGCAGCCTGGTGTTTGCTAGAGCGCTGATGAGATGCTCATAGGAAGCTGGGACCTAGAACAGCTCAGCAAAGAGTGTTTCCAAAGCAGGCAGCACGACTTGTTGTGACTTATTTCATATGACACCATGCAAAATGCTAACGTTGGGTGACTAGAGCTCGAGCTATGGGATGCTGCTTTTGCTTACATCCTTGTTTACCCTTGAGGCCAGCAGAGATGGATCGTTCAGCAGGGAGCAGTCTGAAGAAGGCTGCTTTTCATTGCCTACAACTGCAGGTATCACATTGTACAAGCCCAGTGGAAGCTGCTCTGATCCAAAACCATTTAACTGCACTCAAACTTGGACTGACAGGGAGCTAAACCTTTGGATACATTTCAGCACTGGTTCTTTACCTCGATTCTCATTTTTGGCATGATCACATTGGAACTGTCCATCTGTCTTAGCTGAGTGTCAGTCCTACTTCTCCTTCCTAATACTGTTTCCTTCTGCTTGCCAACTTCAATGAGATTGAGAGAATGACTCAGAGTTCCAGGAATTTGTTCTTAGAAATGTACAGAAGAGCACATTTTTGGGCCTATGGAGGTCAGGGTTTCAGCACAAACCCCAGAATTACCTGTTCTTCTTGTCCTAGTGACACATCAGTCATTGTGTTTGCAGCCTGAAGGCATCCCTGCCTCTTCTGCTTCTTGCTCAATGGTAATGAGGAGACCTGAAAGAAACTGGAGACCTCATAGATCTTGAGTTCCTCTTAAGTTCAGGGGATAACAGGAAGGATTGCATGGATATGAGGAAGAGAAGGCTCTGAAGGGACCTGATAGTGACCTTCCAGTACTTGAAGGGGGCCTACAAGAAGGCTGTCTATGAAGGCCTGTAATGATAGGATGAGGGGCAATGGTTTCAAATTAGAGAAGGGCAGATTCAAACTGGATGGTAGGAAGAAGTTCTTTAGCATGAGGGTGGTTGAATACTGCAACAGGTTGCCCAGAGATGTAATTGAGGCTCCATCCCTGGAGTGATTCAAGGTGAGGCTCAACAAGGTTCTGGGCAACCTGATCTAGTTGAGGGTGTCCCTACTCACTGCAGGAGGGTTGGACTAGATGACCTTTAGAGGTCCCTTCCAACCCAGATGATTCTATGATTTTGTGAATTTCAGGGTGTGGAGGAATGAGATGTTGGGATCTGCAAAGGGGTTGCATTGCCAGACCTGGGACTTGAGAAGGTCCCTTGTGTATCTCAGTAGGTGGAGATTGTTCAGTACATGAGAGGAAAGCTGAGACTATTGTGGTAGGATTGTTTACAAAACATTGTGCACACAATGAGTAGAAAATCTGGTTTTGTTTAATCTTGCTGCTTATGAATGATATTTGGGTGGCTTATAATGGAGAATATTCCTTGTTACCTTTTCAGGATAGAACATGGTGATGACTGAGGGGGTGACAGTGGTTATGTCCTGGGCCACGGGGCTGTCCATTTTGATTTTCCTTTTGAGTTCCTTTGTGCAGCTAATGCGACTGTTCTCCCAATAAATGCTGCTAGATTCCCCTTTAATTACTATCAATGAGTTGGAGAAAGGACAGCAGGGACCACTATTAACATCCTTCCATGGCTGTGTGTTTGAGGGGGAAAAGGCAGGCTTGTAAGCCAGAAACCACCAAGGAGGGACATGATACAATGAAGACCCTCAGGATGATGACCTATGTTGCTGTTCAGAAAAGAGAAGAGGCACTTCAGAGTCATCATGTGAAGACAGAAAAGCAACTGAGAAAACAAGGAATTGCAAGTCTGAGTAAATCTGTACACGTCAGATGGTGCTTCAGGTTATCCTTGATGGGCTCCCAGCACACACTAGCACCACTAAAAGCTTTGCTGGGGATTTGGTGCTGTAAGTGCCTGTCCTGTGACATCTTAACGTGGAGACCATTGGATGTCAAGATGCCAGTAGCTTCACCAGGCTGCAGTGGGATGTCCATGTACAGACTCTGCAGAAATAAATACTGCCCAAAATGCTCCCTCTGGTAGGAAAACTTCATGTCAATCCCACCACAGCAAGGACTGGTAAAATAACACTGGTTTTCCTGTTGGCTTCACAAAAGAAGACCTGGCAATGTGCCATGAGCAAAATAGATCTGTCCAAATGAAACCACCCTAACAAACAGCATCCTTACAATTTAAATTAACTGTTTCTTCCCCCCCCAATTATACCAGCCACAGAGCCAAATTCTTATCTGTGCATTTCCTTTGTCTCTTGTGTTTGTTTAATCTCATTTTATTTAATCAACCATTTATTTTTGGAACTGCCTTTACAAATCTGTTTAAATGTACTGAGTGTTGCTTTGGAAATAAGAGTTTCACTGTCCTTTTTTGCCTCTGGTTTGCACTTATCCTAATGAGGTGCAAAATCTGGACTTCAGAAGACTCTCATGTCCCTTATAAGCAGAAAAATCCGGTCTATTTGAATAAAGACTGATCAAACATTGATTGAGTGCTTCAGTGTTTCACTTGATGGGAAGTGGGGTTGGTCCAATGACAAAAGGCATTCCCCAGGACAACAAAAAGAAGCCTGTAGGAAGGAATGATTCATGTTCTGTGCTCAGGAGTCTGGCTACTACCTTTCCTGGTAGTCAGACTTTCTCTCTAGATTGTCATTGATCATCATTCAACTCTTGTGCAACACCATTGCAAATATTGACGACTGAGGAAGCTCTGTCTCAAAATCAAAGGTTGTCCTGCTGAGTGGTCATGAATGAAGGCAAGGAAGGGCTGAATTTGAGCTTCCAGATAGAAGAACAACAAGGTCAGAGGGTTGAAGGAAGAGCCCTGAATGGTCACGCTTGTGTCTGATGTCTGGAGATGTGAGTAAAGCAAACACTGCTGCATGGACGCTCTCTCACCAATGGTCATTGTGGTTTTCATAGCCACAGGGTGAAAAAATGTGTGCGGTGATGACTCCACAGCGTTTGAATGTCCCTGTGGTCCATCCCACTCTCCGCATTTGGGCAAGAAAGAAGGCCACAGCTGTGCATGCAGAAAGAGAAGCTGGATCCCAGCAGCATTAGGGAAGGGAGGACCATGAAGCATGGCTATTTCCAGTACCATCTCCTGCTGCCTCCTACACATCAGTCGAGGGCTCAGGACACCTGAAGTGCAGAGACAGGACAGTGCTTACAAGTGAGTTATACACTTCTGAGCGGCACAAGGTGACAGTCAGCACTATGACTCTCTTATTCAATATATGAGTTGACAGGTCTGAGAACCTGGAGTGCTCCCCAGCCACAGACTAAACGGGACCTGTCGGCTGGTCCAAAGTGAAGAATTAGGTAGGATTTCCTGGGTATCAGTGAAGCAAATGGGTCTTATCGGGAACTCAAAGGTCAGAGCCTGACACTTACCAAAAAGAATTAGAAGTCACTTGTGAGAACCACAGGAGAAGCTGTATGATGAGATACCAGAAGATACACTTGTCCACATTCAGGGCAAACATCCTCCTCACCCTTCTAAGGCTGGAGAGGGGCATCTAAACACCCTACAGGGCTGGTATAAGATGTGACTCTATTATAACCACTTATTAACCTTTTCAGCTCTTTGCAACAGATCTCATCTGGATCGTAACCAGCTACAGACCTCCTTTTCTCAAAATTATTTTTTACAGTGTAGTCACACCAAGGTTTTCCAACCTGTCGTTAAGTGTCTGCCAGGTATGCTCAACAGAAATTGTGTGCATTAATCTCTAAATTGCTACAGATGTCATCAAACTGTGGAGCTGAGCACACAGTGACCCCGCTTCTCTTCTCCATTATGTCTTCTAAGGCAGCAGTAGAGGAACCATAGGAAGAAAATGGCAAATGTGTCAGTCTTCACACCATAAGCTTCTTTGTGCTCTCTCGTATCGCCACTAACCACCTGCCGCCCTTGAAAGGTAACCACAAACAAATGAGACGGCACTGCTCCGTTTGCAAAGCTTTCTCCTTCAAGGTCTCAGGCTGCTCTAAGAAAAGGCAGCAGCTCTTGGACATCCCTAGGACATTTACTCAGGGCAAGGATACAGAGAAAGGCCTCTGAAGAGAGATGGAGATTGCAAGTACTGGCTGGGGAACTTTGGAGAAGAACTAATTAAATGTGAGATGTGACCTGGAAGGGCAGACCAGGAGAAACAACATGACACAAATACAAATCTCCCAGGGGTGAGGGCCTTGTCTTGAACCAATGTACCCCCAGCAGTCATCACCTCCTGTCCTCATACACCCAAATTTTCCTCTCCTTGCCTATCCTTTGGTTGGTTCTGGAAGGTTATTCCATAAGGGAAAGATCATGGCAGAATGAAATATTCTTTTACTGTAGTTTCTGAAATTCATCCACACAGATATTGTCTCTTGAAAAAAGAGACACAGGAAACAGAAGCTCTCTGACCAAAATAAATTTGGGACCACGAATGAGACACATAGGAATGTGGAGCCCATCACCTCTGGGCACCCTAATGCAGTCTGTCCATCTATCTGCCTGTCTGTCTATCAACCTCATAGAACCTTCTCAAGAATTCCTGCTGGAACCAGTCAGAGGTTGCACCAGTGAACTTATTAGACGTTTGGTGCTACCCTAGGACAAGACTCACTTAAGGGTGGTTCAGAGTTGTGTTTCCCAGTGTGGTTCTGACACTATGAATTTTGGTGAATACCCCCCTATCCCTTTTGCTAAAGCATCTAGCAAGAATGGTCAAGTGGAAGCTTTGAGGTCTATTACTTACATTCTTTTCTAAATTATCATAGTATCATAGTATTACCAGGGTTGGAAGGGACCTAATAGATCATCAAGTCCAACCCCCACCACACAGCTC